>JANAVB010021600.1:29682960-30121769 GCA_029216955.1 Iris pallida
ATTCTTTTAATGGCGAGCTGATCGAAGAGATCTACAGCAACACCAGAAGGTTTTGTCGTCAGAGGTCTGGAAGACAAAGTCTGCAAGTTGATGAAGTCTCTGTACGGTTTGAAACAAGCTCCCAAAATGTGGCATGAGAAGTTTGACAAGGTGATAAGGTCAAATGGCTACAGGGTTAGTGAAACAGACAAGTGTGTCTATACGAAGTTTGCTGACGAAAGAGGAGTAATCGTATGTCTTTACGTGGACGACATGCTAATCCTAGGTACAGATTTAAGCTGCGTCACAGAGACAAAGAAATTCCTCTCGACCAAGTTCAGTATGAAGGACTTGGGGATGCCGACGTAATCTTGGGGCTCAAGATCATCCGGACAGGCACTGGAATAGCGCTGTCACAATCTCATTATATTGAGAAGATGCTCACTCGCTACGGGTATCAAGATCTTCCTATAATTGATACACCGTACCGGAGTGATCAGAAGCTAGAGCCAAATTCGAAGGAAAACGTCAGGCAGTTGGAGTACACTAGCGTCATCGGAAGCTTGATGTACGCTACTACTGCCACAAGGCCTGACATAGCTTTTGCCGTGGGAATGCTGAGTCAGTTCACTAGCAATCCAGGCGTTGAGCACTAGAAAGCTGTGAAGCGTGTTATGAGATATCTCAAGAAAACTCAGACATATGCACTTTTCTACAGCGGAGATCCGTCAGTAGTGGAAGGCTTCAGTGATGCTAGCTGGTGTTCAGATATGGAGAGCGAGTATTCCACAGGTGGATTCGTATTCGCCATGGGCGGAGCTCCTATATCGTGGAGGTCGAAGAAACAGACTATATTCCGCTCCTCCATGGAATCTGAATTCTTTGCATTGGATGCTGCTGCAGATGAAGCAGAGTGGCTTCGGAAGCTCATGTATGATCTTCCGGTGGTTGGGGCTCAGATACCGGCAATACCGATATACTGTGACAACCAGGCGGCAGCAGCAGTGGCATCAAATGAACTCTTCAACGGAAAGAAGAGAACGGTGCAGTTAAAGCACAGAGCAGTACACGATCTTATCAAGAGAGGTGTTATTGCAGTGATTGATGTTCGGAGTCAGGAGAACCTGGCGGATCCGTTCACCAAGGGCTTCAAGCGCCAGCTGGTCGATGACACAACTTGTAAATGGGCTTGAAGGCATTCTGATATTGTATTATTGTATTCCTACCATAAAGTTTTATGCTATTAGTTCAAAGATTTATCTACTAGGCATCTAGCTTTTGGTTCAAGGGAGGACCACTAATCGGAAGAATATCAGGAACAGTGGGTACATGTTTTATTGGACATGGAGAGGTTACGGACCTATACCACTGTTGTCTACTATTGTTTTCTGCAAAAACGGTTTCTGTGGGAAGGTTGGCTTAAATGCCTTAATGAGTTCTCAGGCAGAGTGAATGCCTGGAGTGCTTTACAGGAAGCACGGTAGCGCAGCACTACAAGGAGTGTAACTCCATGCTACAGTGGGGTGACTCCACCATGAGGTTCCCAGATAGGGGTAATGCCTCGGCTTTGCAAGCCAAGTCACAGCGGAGTAGCACCGCAAATAGGCAGGTAGCCTAATGCTGTATGATAGTCGTAATAAAGAGAGGTAGACAGCACTACAAAGAGGACGATGTCCTCATGTTACAGTGGCATGACACTACGAAGAGGTACCAGGTAGGGTAAAGCCTCGGCTTCGCAAGCCATGTCATAGCGGCGTAACACCGCACGGAAGCGCAAGGCTTCATGCTGGGTAGTTTGGCACTACAAAGGGCTTGTGACCTCATGCTACAGTTATGACACTATGATGAGGTACCCAGGTGGGGTAAAGCCTCGGCTTTAAGCCATGTCATAGCGGCGTAGCACCGCAAAGAAGCGCAATGCTTCATGCCATGACTCTTTATAAAGAACTCACCTATAGTGTATGGACAGAGATATCAGGCCGTCTCTTGAGGGTAAACTTGTAGACGCCCAAAAATTATACACTGAAATCAGGCTGGCACAAGGCCTTCAATGTGCAGTCAGAAGCACAGTTGATGTCATTATGTGAGTAGAAAGAATTGCAATTATGGTGCAGAATTCAAGGCTTAGTCCATTCTTGTATCATGCTGTTATTTAACCTATACGGGAAGATTCAAGTCGTAGCGACATCTCTCCTAATGCATGATGGACAGTAACTGTGGGGAACGCTCAACCCATATATTGAGATATGTGGGGGATTGTTGGTGTTTTTTCCTTTGGACTAGAAAAGATAGTCCCACATCGGCTACACCAAATGGTGAGTATCTCAATATAATGCATTGCTTGTGTTGAGGTGTGCACATGAGGTATAGTGGGGCACAAGTTTGTGCCATGTGGAAGTATTTTCCTAGAAGGAAAAAGAATTAAATCCAACAAGGATGCAAGTTAATTTTTGTTGTGCGGACTCGGACTCGGACACGGACTCCAGGATGTCTCGTGCATGCACGAGAGTGTTCGGGGGGTAGGCGTGGACTGGCACACTTCTATGCTGATTGTGGGATGATCTAAAATATCAAACTCTATTTTTGAGTATTGGTATTTTAGTCCCACATCGGATAGGAGAAGAGGTGAAGTCTCAACTCCACTCTATAAGAGCCCCTTGGCCTCCTTTGAAAGATGCACCAAGAGAGAGGGGTCTGTTAAGTCCAGGAAGTCCGTTCAAGTCTCAAATATTGACTTACGAGCGTTCCAGAAGTTCTTCGTGAACTTGCTGGTTCCTGGAAGCTGTTCGTGCTCGTGTGGGGCGAATAAAGCTTTGAGCAACGGTGGTTCATTCACCCCATCATCTCATTCTCGCCTGTCATCGCTGCTGTTGCCTTTTACAGTAACTTCTTTTTAGAAGTCCGATAGTTGCTTGCACAAAGTCTCTTTAGATTTTTTGTGTATTACGTAGAATCTTTTTAGATCCTCGTAATTCAGAATCCTCCAGGATCTCTGTTGCACATCTTCTTTAAGGTGCTGCATTTGAAACGTTGTGTACAATTGTTTCAGTTTCAGAATTTTCCATCGAAAATTGTGCCTCGGCACTAACAATATGTACAATTATTGTATTTCAAAAGTTTAGTCTAAAGTTGAACCACTTGTTAAATTATCAGGATTGGACTCAAACACACATACATAGAATTATTGTTTTCGAACCATACACATTTTAATTGTAAAATTATATAAAATTGAGTGCATTGACGTAATTATATAGATCTTATACGGTTTTTGGTTTTGAAATAAAAGCTGAATAAGATATTTTAGTATTTTCAAAATTAAAACTGAATAGAATATTTTCAAACCGATCCGAATCTCTAGTTCAATTCGGTTTTGGGTCCAAAATCGATAATGTTTATCCCTAGTTGAGATCCACATGAGTGTATTATTTGGATTGGGACGAAAGATATGTCCAAGTCAAAATGCTATTCAGTTACAAGTTTTTTTGTAATATGTTCCAATTGAAGGACACCTTTTAATTAATGCTACTCGTGTTCACTCTCACGAGTGACGTACCAGAATGAAAGAAAAAAAATACTATTAAATATATTTGTTATTTATGTTTTATAGAAATTTAAATATTAAGATAATTTAAATATAATTTGAATATATTTAATTTTTTTATAGTTATGTTTTTTTAGAATATTGAAATGTTTAGATAATATCATATAGTTAATTTAAATATGATTTGAATAATGATATAGAATTTGAATTTGTTATAGATATGTTTATAGAATTTTGAATATATGTTCTCATAATTTTTTTAAGATTTTCATATTAGCTATCATTAATTTTATATAATTACTTTTTATCGTAATTAGATATTGCATATATAGTGGATTGTGTGTGTATATATATATATATATATATATATATTATATATATAATATATTATATATATATATATATATAATATATTCTACTATATAATAGAAAACTTGGATGGTTAAACTTTTGAATTCCGAAAATACCCTTACATACTTATACTAATTAAAAATAGTTTATTAATTTTAATAAGGACAACTTAGTAATTATGAAGACTACCATTTGGTCTTCCTAAACTAATTAAGAAATGTTAAAATACGTGCAAGGCACGTGCACATATGCTTATATATATAATTATATATATATATATATATATATATATATATATATATGAATGAGGAGGGATCGGAATCCCCGCTATATAGCATCCCCAATAATCCCGAAATACTAACCATTAGATGTGTAAAATTGTACGGTACTGATTACAAGAAAATCACATACTCCAACAAAGGAAATCAAACCCAAAAATAGAACCCTCCTTATTCTCTTTCCTCTCTGTTAAAAAAAAGAAAAATCATAAATAGAACCCCCGCTCCAGCAAGGAATTCAAGTATTCAACATCCGCTCCTTCCTCTCTCCTATCTGCTCCCCCATCTCTTCCGCTCCTTCCTCTCTCCTCTCTGCTCCCCCATCTCTTCCTCTCTCCTCTCTGCTCCCCCATCTCTTTCAACGACGACGGCGGCTCTACCTTCTCGCTGAAGATCACGTCAGGTATTCTCTCTCCTCTCTCCTCTCTGCTCTCCATTCTTCTTCTTCTCTAGTCTTCTTCTTAAATTTAGGATTTTTCTTGTTTTTTTTTCCTAAGTTTTTTTTTTCTAAAATTTCTTTAGAAATCGAAGAGCAGAATTTTCTTATTTCTTCTAAACTTTTTTCCTTAAATTTCTTTAGAATCGAAGAGAACTTGATTTTCAGAAATTAAAGACTTTTTCCCCCTAATTTCTTGGGAAATCGAAAAAAATTGGAATCTTTATCGAGTTTTTTTTAATATTTCTGTCTCTGATCATGGACAAATTCCAGGCGTTGGGTCCTCTGTCTTTTAATATTTCTAAACTTTTTTTTCTAAGCTATTTTTTACCAATTCTCCTGTTTATATTTGAAACATAATCTTGGCTGTTAAGTAAGTAAATAAATAATCCGAATGTGAGTTGGGTGCGAGTGGGTGTGCTTGTGTGCACTTCATATGTTTTTAGTGCATAACAACAATTCATGTTTAAAGTGCTCGAAGGTGGTTGGGCACGAAATTAAGGCTTTTTGCTGGCATCCTGGAGGATGCGGGTTTGAGTCGCTGAAACAGCCTTTCCATATAAATATATGTGGGAGCCTTGTTTCAAATTTGCAATGACACGCCCTTCTCTAGGGAGGGTGAAAAGTGGTTAGCTTATTAAATGATATCTGAGTATCTCAAGAACTAAAAACATGGCTAATGACACGCCCCTTCTCTAGGAAGGGTGAAAAGTGGTTAGTCTATTAAATGACTAATAAAGTCTAGATACAACTGTGTCTCAAGAACTAAAAACATGGCTAAATAGTAATATCTGAAAAGATCTTAAAATGTCTAAAGTTGCTCACACCTATTTATGTAAGGTATAATGGCCATGTTGCACCTTAAAGTTCACTATGGGTCTGCTTGGCAATTAGGAGTAGCGGTTATGAGGTATTTTTAGAGTAGCGGTTATGAGGGGTCCGGTTTTAGATGGTTTTTAAGTAGCGGCTTTTAAACCAGTCCAATCCATGCTTGATAATTCACTAACGAGCGGTTCTGAAAGTTTTTTACACGAATAAATTAAATAGGGAAGGGTATCAATAGTTATAATTATATATATTTTTGTGAGGATATAAATGAAATAAAAAAATAAAGCCGCTCAAAATTTACCGATTTGGGGTGTTTATAAAGCCACCCAAAAATACATTACATCGGTTTTGGAGGGTTTTTGAGCTGACCAAAACCGGTGCCTAAAAAAATTAACAAGCAGGGGTTTTCATAAATGATCGGTTCAAAAACACCCTAAAACCGGTAAAAACACCGTTACCAAGCAGACCCTATGAGTTTTTAATTATTGCTGCTGTTCATATATCCACCTTCCACCAGTTAAATTGTGGGGTCTAATCTATTATTTGAGGTTCCAAGACTCTGCACAAGCCATTTTTAACACAGTTCATTATGAGTTCCCACTAAGACAAATATCAAAGAGTATAAGATCTCATGGCATGATGAAAACCTGTGATATTGGGAATAATATATCACAGTGATGTAGATCTTGTTGACATGTCCAACATGTCAGTTTTGAGTCTTTAGACTAGCAAATGATACAAATCATCAAATATAATAGTGATATCATTTTGGTTAAATTGGTAGACATATCAGTCTAAATTCGATGTCTGCCGACAAAAGAAATTGATATGTCAGTGTATTTTACACATAAGTTTTTTTTTGTTGTAACTAGTCGTGGTTTAAATACCCTTCCTTTGTCTTCTTATTGAACCAAAAAAACTTGCTACTGATATGGATCGATACTGACGTTGGGGGGCCTCTTTCCTAGCAACTCGGCAGAGGAATTGAAAGAAAAGGATAGAAGAATGAAAAAATAGTGTCAACATAATGATTCATTTGTGTCGAAGAGTGACAATGTTAGAGCGTATCGATAAGATTCCTTGTAGCCATTATCATTTGGCAAAGTTGTATATCTATAGATTTACAATATTTATTCAAAACTATTATTGTGATTGGACTATGTCTAAAGGAAAATAAATAAACAATAGCATCTGTTGCAACTGAATATTGTTCCATTTAAAACTAAGAAACATATATATAAAATTATGTCTAAATATATAAAATACCTTTTTAGCTTTTGAAAGACTTTTTTAAATCATTTTTGGCTTTTTGAAATGATGAACCCAATGATCTGATCCGAAACAGCCGAAGCCGAAAACTGTCATAACGGCTGATACTAATTCTCATAGGAAGGGTCCAAAACCATTTCCGATATTTCGAGCCTTGATTTCAACAAGTTAATGTGTCAGTATATTGTAAAGAAATGATACAGAAATTTTAGACCCGTTAAATATCAGTGTATTCTATTCTATATTTCGGATGATACATGTTGAGAGTAAATAAGGGACTTTAGTCCCACATCGGTTAGATGTAATAGAGGGGTTGGACCCTCTATAAGTAGTAGGCAGTAGCCCTCAATAATATTATCTGAGAAATTAGACTCATTTCTACATGGTATCAGAGCCATAACTCTCTCTCTCTCTCTCCACAAAAAAAATAAAATTGAGCCGAATCCCCCCCCGGAGCAGCGCCCCCCCCCCCCCGACCCCCCCCCCACCGAGCAGCCCCCCCCCCCCCCGCGCGACCCCCCCCCCCGGAGCAGTACCCCCCCCCTCCCCCTCCCCGACCAGCACCCTTCCCCCCCTCCGACCAGCACCCTTCCCCCCCTCCCGCCACCCGCCAGCACCCTCCCGCCCCCCTCCTAACCCTAGCCTCTCTTGCAATGGAAACCCTAACCCTAGCTCTAGCAGCCCCATCCAAACCCTAACCCTAGCCGTCAAAAAAAAAACAGATTTCCTTCTCTTTAGAAGATCTCTGTAGTTGCCTCGAGAATCAGTACCTTCTTTTTAGAAGCTCTACTACGAATACGAAATCTCTTTAGATTTTGTATCTCAGAAACGTTGTCTTTACAATCGTTTCTGCACGGCTGGTATACCTCTGGTTTGTCTTCTGCGGTGGACGACGAGGTGGTCGAGGCAACTACATTGGTGGAAGGGGCACTTACTCTGGAGGCAACAAGGCGCATCTGGCGGATGAAGGTGGGGACAATCAGCTGGCGGACATCACTCCATTTGAGAGAGAAGTTCTCGAGAAGATGCGCGACTCAAAGCTTGGTTCTGGTGAACGACAAGTCATTCCTGGGACGCCGTCCACTACAGGAGATTACTGCACTTACTTCTCCCAAACCAGTGCCGGTATACCTCCGCGTGCTCTTGCATCTGTCTCTCAGCCAGCTTGGATTATGGACTCTGGGGCATCTTGCCATGTCACGGGGTCCCGAGGTGAGTTCCGGGAATACTCTACTCTAACGCCGCCAGAAAGCATTCAGACTGCTGATGGTACCTCCAGGCCTGTTACGGTAAAGGTACTGTTGATTGCACTCCTTCCATCACCCTATCTAATGTCTTACATGCTCCTTCCTTTCCTGTCAATCTTATATCCATTAGCGTCATTATCCTTGATCTAAACTGTATTGTTTCCTTTGATATTCCTAAGGTAACTTTTCAGGAGAAGGGAACGGGGAGACGACTAGGCACTGGCACATGGCATAAGGGTCTATGGTACTTGGACAGGAACGGTCTGGATAGAGCACTGGCATCTTTGGTTGCAGACGCACAACAGGAAGTCCGAAGTCGAAGTGTCGAAGCCGAGCTGCTCCTCCACCATCAGCGTGTAGGACATTCTTCTTTTTCCGTTATTAGTCGACTGTATCCGTCCTTATATCAAAAAGCAAATAAAGAGTTGTTAGTTTGTGATGCTTGTGAGTTGGGGAAACATACCAGAAGCTCCTATGTGAGTTCTGGGCATCGATGTTCTGCTGCTTTTGATATGATTCATTCCGATGTGTGGGGCCCTTATCCTACAAACGGTGTTAACGGTTATAGATGGTTTGTTACTTTTATTGACTGCTCTACCCGCGTAACGTGGGTCTACATGCTGAAGCATAAAAGTGATGTTTTTGAGGCATTTCAAAGCCTCCATCAACGGGTAAAGACACAGTATAATGCTCGTATTAAGTGTTTCCGGTCGGATAATGGGACGAAATATACTCATAAGAGGTTTGCTGCGTATTTATCCTCTCATGGTATACTGCATCAAACCTCTTGTGCATATACACCGGCTCAAAATGGTGTTGCCGAACGAAAGAATATGCACCTGCTGGAGGTAGCTCGGACAATGATGCTGGCTATGAATGTTCCTAAATTTTTGTGGGGGCAGGCTGTCTTGACAGCCTCTTATCTCATCAACAGGATGTCCTCTCAATTACTGAACTGGAAGACGCCTTTGGAAATGCTCACGGGACAACTGCGTACACCGTTCCTCCGAAAGTATTTGGTTGCGTATGCTTCGTCCACGATAACAGGCCTGGCGTTGGTAAGCTGGATCCTCGAGCAGTTAAGTGTGTCTTTGTTGGGTACACCGGGACACAGAAGGGTTACGTATGCTGGAGCCCGGTTGAACGGAAGCTGTTTGTAAGCATGGACGTTACATTCAGAGAGCTGGAACCTTATTATGGTTCGGACGAAGGTTCTGCGTTTGGGAACACGCCTCACACAGCGGGTGTTGGACGTGAGGGGGAGGTAGTACGCCCAAACGTAGTTGTCGGATCGGTACCTTGTCCTGTCGTGACACACTGGAAGAAAGGGGAAGAAAGCATCAATGATACTGATACGGAGGATGACGAAGACAATACGTACATTACGCAGGGGAGAAGCAGACAAGGAAAAAGGAGCTCTAAGTTTACAGAAGAATACAGTAGAGGTCCAGTACTGTGTCGTGCCCTGTGCCTATAGTGCTAAGTCCCTCGTCTACTCCTGTCCCGACTCCTGAAGATGTTACTCTCCCGCACCGGATCGCTCGGATTCGGAAGCGGATCTCTCCGATTCGGATGGTATGCTTTCCCCACCACCCACTGCTCCCTTAAGGAGGTCTTCTCGCATTAATGCGGGAAAGGCTCCTATTCGTTATAAAGATTATGAACATGATATCGCCAACTACCTATCTTATTCTAATATTTTTCCGACTTATCAAACATTCATCACTTCGTTAGACTCCACTTCTTTACCTAAGAATTGGCAGGAAGCAAAGAAGGACCCAAGATGGAAAGCCGCAATGATGGAAGAACTTGGGGCACTAGAGAAAAATAAGACATGGGAGCTGGTGCCATTACCTGAAGGAAAGAAAGCTGTGGGATGCAAATGGATTTACACAGTGAAGGAGACACCAGAAGGAAAAGTTGAACGATACAAGGCGAGACTGGTTGCAAAAGGCTATACCCAAACATATGGTATCGACTATGATGAGACTTTTGCCCCAGTAGCGAAGATGAGTACCGTAAGAACGCTGGTCTCCATTGCAGCAAACTATGGGTGGAAGCTACACCAGTTAGACGTAAAGAACGCATTTCTTCATGGAGACCTACAAGAAGAAGTATACATGGAGACTCCTCCGGGGTGCTACTCTGTGTCAGATTCAGGTGAAGGAACGTCACATGGAAAAGTGTGCAAACTGAAGAAGTCGCTGTACGGGCTGAAGCAATCTCCTCGAGCCTGGTTTGACAGATTCAGAAGGGCTGTCACTGGCATGGGGTACCATCAGACAAATGCAGATCATACTGTCTTCCTCCAGCATGCAAGGGGCCACATTACTATACTTGCTGTATTTGTAGATGATATAGTGATCACAGGTGACGATGTAGTTGAGATCACTAAGCTGAAGACGAAACTCGCCAAAGAGTTTGAGGTGAAGGACCTATGAGATGAGATACTTTTTGGGTATCGAGGTGTGTGATGGTGAACAAGGAATTGTTCTCTCACAAAGGAAATATGCACCAGATCTGTCTGAAAGACAGGAATGCTGGGATGCCGAGCAGCAGTCACTCCAATTGACCAGAAGTGCAAGATGGGAGCAGAAGCAGAAAAGCCTGTTGATTGCGAAAGGTACCAAAGGCTAGTAGGCAGACTGATTTATCTAGGGCATACTCGCCCTGATATCTCATTTGCAGTAAGTGTTGTAAGCCGCTATATGCATGATCCAAGAACGGGTCATATGGATGCAGTATTTCAGATTCTAAGATATCTGAAAGGGACGCCTGGAAAAGGACTGTGGTTCAAGAAGAATGGATGCACAGATGTTGAGGGATACTGCGATGCAGACTGGACAAGCTGCATAGACGACAGAAGGTCTACCACAGGGTACTGTGTTTTTGTAGGAGGAAACCTGGTTTCATGGAGAAGCAAGAAACAGTCAGTGGTAGCACGGTCGACAGCTGAAGCAGAATACAGAGCAATGGCTCTAGGAGTATCAGAATTGCTATGGGTAAAGGCGCTGCTGACAGAGTTGAAGCTAGACAAGGGGACACCATTGCACCTTCTGACCGATAGTCAAGCTGCGATAAGTATAGCGAACAATTCGGTTCAGCACGACAGAACGAAGCACATCGAGATCGATCGATTCTTCATCAAGGAAAAGCTGGAACAAGGGATACTGAAGATTGACTATGTTCGCTCAGAAGAACAAGTGGCAGACTGTCTGACTAAGGGTCTTAGTTCATTGAGTCTGTCAAAGCTATGTAACAAGATGGGGATGATTAATATCTATCGCCCATCTTGAGGGGGAGTGTTGAGAGTAAATAAGGGACTTTAGTCCCACATCGGTTAGATGTAATATGAAGAGGGGTTGGACCCACTATAAGTAGTAGGCAGTAGCCCTCAATAATATTATCTGAGAAATTACTCATTTCTACAATACATCTTGTAAAGAGAGATACAGAAACTGTATCGTTCGATAATTTGACACCCCGAACAATACACCCTTCCAATTCTTTTCGGAACGCTTGTGTACCATATTTATTGGATGACACTAAGAGCACAGAGTTGATTTGTTAGAATCTAACAATTCCTTAAGGTTTGTGTGTGTGTGTGTGTGTGCAATAATATATATAAGTAGTTTGTATATTCAACATTCTTATTTCTTGTGGTGGTAAAATGTGTTTTCGTGATGATCCTCCGAACAACAGTGGTTATTAAAGGAGTTCATTTGTTAATGGAATTTCTTATAATCTAACATATTCCTCAAGGTTCGTACTTGTAAAAATCAAATCTACCTGAAAGAGTCATCAGGTAATGAAAGTTTTTCTTAGTGTATGTAGGGCCGGCCCTGGGGTAAGCCGAACAAGACTTAGGGCTTGGGCAACCTCCCTTTGCTAGGGCAACCCCCCATGCTCAGTATGATTCCACCAAAGATCAGGGTCACGGATGACCACCAGGACCAACTGACAATAAGAGTCAAGGGACAACCAAAATGAGTTCCTATTTAGGGCAACCCGACCTTCCGGCCGTCCTTGAGCGTATGCACATTCTTTCAAAGTTTTGCATGTCCGATTGATTGGTGAATGAGCACTTGCCTGAGCATATAGCTTCCCAACTACTAAGGTGGACATGATGATTGTGCTAAAAGTTCTTTCTGATTGCGCTAGGTATATGAAAACGGAACATGATTAAGCTTAAAGTTGTTGCCAATCTAGTTCCTTGCTCTATGTTAAATGTGATTGTAATTTTGTGAAACTTCTATTAACGTCAAATGTTTTCCTCCATTTGATTATATGCCGATGCTTATACTGGCATGTTTAGGAATCTGGAATAGATTTACGACTCTGTGATGTTGGAGCTGCAATCCAGGAGGTCATGGAATCTTACGAGGTTGAAATCAACGGAAAAGTGTTTCGAGGTTTGTTTTCTTTGTAGCAAGTCAACTACTTTCCGGAATTACCTTTTTATAACTTGACATTGGTATGTGTATTCAAATGCATTGAGATATTTGAACAACATTGTGTTGGAGTGGGTGGAATTTCCAACCTATGTGGAGAAGACCCCGAAGTACGACGAGCGCCATCTGTAGGCCTGTCAATGGTAGACCGAAAATCCGTATCCGATCCGTATTTGAACCGAAAATATCCGAAATTTTGGATATGGATACGGATTCGGATATCATATCGGATATTTCGGATATCGGATGCGGATACGGTAAGTGTCATATCCGGACCTAATATCCGAACCAATAATATTTAAATTATTTAATAAATTTAAAATATATTGGGCCATCAGGAATTCAGGATTCAGCCGAAAATCTGTTGTTTCGGTTGTTTCTTGACAAAATATGTCGTTTCAATGTGAAAATCTGTTGTTTCTTGACAAAATCTACTTGTTCTAATTTTTTTCTTCTCATTTTTAATATTTTTTTAGTAATCTTATTGCTTCGGATATTATCCGATATCCGTTAAAATTATCGGTAACGGATATGGTAGCCAAAACTTATATCCGAACGGATATTGGATAGTTATCGGATATATCCGATAGTTAATGGTTCGGATATGGTAATGCCAATATCCGACCAATAAGCTACCATTGACAGGCCTAGCCATCTGTGTCAGAGAAGCTCGGGGAGGTGACGAGGCCAGTCGGAGGAGACGAAGAAGCTCGGGAGCAGTCGGGAGGAGCTGCTAGAACAGGAGAGGCAGAGTTCGGCCCGAACTCTGCCCCCCACAGAGTTCTGGCCGAACTCTGCCTTTTGGTTCCAGAACTGTGCTGATTGCCAAACACAGAGTTCTGGCCGAACTCTGTGTCGTCGGGGCTGAAGCGTTTTTCAGGGTGTTTAATCACCATTGGATCGTATCCTACGGTCCAGGATTTTTGCTGCGGATTAGGGGATTTATACATGGTTATTCCTAACCCTCACAACACAACATTGGAGAAAAAGGAGAGAAAAGGAGGCAAGAGTGCCATTGCAACTTTGGGAGAGAAGAAGGAGGATTGAAGGCCATTTTCGAAGGAGGATCGTGTTCGGGTAATATCTACTCGTCGTCTTTTTCTTCGTAGCCTTGTAATCATTGTTCTTGTTTCCAAGTATTGTGGGGATCCGATTTGGATCGGGAGAAGTTTGTAGAGGGTGTAATTCTTCTATTTTATTAGTGGAGGCTTCTCAGGGTTGGAATCCGATCGTCCCGTGGTTTTTTCCGCAAGAGTTTTTCACGTCAAAAATTCTGTGTGTCTGCGTGGTTTGTTTTGGTGTTTTCGTTCGTGCATTGTATTGCTCGGTTCTCTCGCAGTTACTCTCTAGTTTGGGGAAAGGCTTCCGCGTTTCTTTTCCAACAAAGTGGTATCAGAGCCAGGTTCTGGAATTCAGAAGGGTGTCAGGAGTTGACAAGAAAACTAGAGAGGAGAGATGGACGCGAAGCCGGTGCGCATGGTGAACCTGAACGGCACCAACTATCATTATTGGCAGAGTAAGATGAAAGATTTGCTGTTTGTTAAGAAGCTGCATCTGCCCGTATTTGCATCCGAGAAGCCCAGTGATAAATCCGAGAAGGACTGAAAATTCGAGCATATACAGGTGTGCAGATATATCAGGCAGTTCGTTGACGAGAACGTGTACAACTACGTTGCCAATATTGAGCACGCGAAGACGTTATGGGATAAGCTGGAATCTTTGTACGTGAAGAAGACCGGGATAAACAAGTTGTTCCTGATCCGGAAGATGATGATTCTGCGGTACAAAGATGGGACGTCTATTACGGATCACTTGAGTGATTTCCAAGACGTGGTTGACCAGCTATCTTCGATGGGAGTCAAGTTCGACGACGAGGTTCAGGGACTATGGCTGCTATGTACATTGCCAGACTCGTGGGAGACCGTATGAGTATCTATGATCGCTTCTTCTCCAGAGGGCGTGGTCAGTCTGGAGTTTGCCAAGAGCGGGGTGCTGAATGAAGAGATGCGGAGACGTTCTCAGGGCACTTCATCCACATCGCACCACTCAGAGGAATTGGTTTCAGAGAGTCGCGAAAGGGGCAAAAGCAGGGGTCCAGGTGGTGGCAGAGACAAGAACAGGGGGAAGTCCAAGGGTCGGTACGAGGACTCGGAGTGTTACCATTGTGGTAAGAAATGCCACATCAAGCGGAATTGTTTCGCTTGAAAGAGAGAGAAAGGACGACAAGGGGAAGCAAGATGAGAACTCTACAGCGGCGGCCTCAATACATGGAGGCGATGTGATCGTCGTAGGTGATGCGGTTATCACAAACCTCGCCTGCGATGATAATTCTTGGCTGGTGGACTCAGGGGCTTCGGCGCACGTATCTCACAACAGGGCACTATTTGCCACTAACACAACAGGCGACTGTGGAGTATTGAAGATGGGCAATGGAGATGTATCGAAGGCGGTTGTCGTTGGAGATGTGCATTTGAGAACGAAGACGGGTGCAGTTCTTGTTCTCAAAGATGTTCGTCATGTCCCTGATATCCGTTTCAACCTGGTGTCGGTTGGAAGGTTGGATGACGAGGGATTCTTCAGTCTCTTCGGGAACAGTCAGTAGAAGCTTTCAAGAGGTTCGATAGTGATTGCCAGAGGAAGCAAGAAGTTCGGTCTCTACTATATGGAGGGGAGCGCACAGGGGGCACAGGAGGTGAACACAGTCAGTGATACGTCTACCGAGTTGTGGCACAGGCGGCTCGGCCATATCAGCGAGAAGGGGATGAGCTACTTGGTGAACAGGAAGGTGATTCCAGGGCTCAAGTCTACAAGTTGGAGCTGGTTGGAGAAGTGCATACACTGCTTAGCTGGGAAGCCAAATAGGGTGTTTCTTTCCAAAGTCATCCAAGTTCAAGGAAGCCGGCGTTGCTAGAGTTGATTCACTCGGATGTCTGCGATCCTATGAAGGTAAAATCTATTGGGGTGCTTCTTACTTTGTAACTTTTATTGATGACTGTTCTAGGAAGGTTTGGGTCTATGCCTTAAAGACCAAGGATCAGGTGCTGCCCACTTTCAAAGAGTTTCAGGCCTCTGTGAAAGAGAGATGGGCAAGAAGTTATTGTGTGTTCAGTCCGACAACGGCGGAGAATACATTGGTCCCTTTGATGCGTATTACAGAGAGCAAAGGATACGACACCAGAAGACTCCGCCGAAGACACCTCATCATGGTGTAGCGGAGCGCATGAACATGACGCTGATGGAGAGGGTGTGGTGTTTGTTGTCAGAAGCAAACTTGTCGGACAGTTATTGGGGTGAGGCTCTTCTCACAGCTGCTTATGTTATTAATTTATCTCCTAGTGCTCCTTTGTAGGGTGATGCCTGACAAAGTATGGTACGGTAAAGAGCCGTCATACAATCACCTGCGATGTTTGGCTGTAAGGCCTTCGTGCATGTACCGAAGGACGAGAGGACCAAACTTGAGCCGACGAGGCGATGCGTCTTTGTCGGCTACGGTCGGGATGAGTTTGGCTATAGACTCTACGACCCGGTGGGAAAAAAGCTCTACAGAAGCAGGGACGTGGTATTCGTCGAGGATCAGACCATGACCAACACTCAGGATTCCGAGACACCTTCTGAGACTGAGGAATTGCTTGAGTTAGAGTCATTTTGCTTTGAGCAGTTTCCAGAGGACATCGCAGAGGATCCAATTTTGGGGGAGCCAGTACATGGAGTTGTTCCCAACCTTGATCATCAGCCTGTTGATGGTGGTCAGGGTGTCCCTCAGGAGGATGATCATGGGGGGGAGGCAGTTCCTGAAGGGGAGGAGGTTGTTGGTATACAGCCAGCACCAGTGGCTCCACTGAGAAGGAGTGTAAGCCCTAGATTTCAAAATATTATTTTTATAATTTTAAATAGTCTTTATATACTTTAAATGAATAATATAATTATTAGGAATTTTTTAGAATTTTTAAATGATTTTTAAATAATTTTTAAATCAAAATATATCATTTTATAATTTATTAAATTGTTTTAATATCAAATTATAATTATTTCAATTGTTTTAATCACTGTTTGTAAAATCTGAATTGTCTGTGCAAATTAATTTTTGTACAGAGCAACAGCGGGAGTGTTTTGCAATTTGGAATTTGCATTTATACAAGGCGGTGGGCCTATTTGTAATTAAAAAATCTGGGGGGGGGGGGGTTTCTGCAAAACGTAACCCTAACCACCCTCGACGACCGCCGCGCTGTCGTCATCCCCGACTAACCTCGGCCTAAAACCTAATCCTATCCTAATTCAAAACCCTAATTCGACCGCCCTACTTCTCTGTAAAAGCTCCCGACCCCAAACCCTAACCCTAGACTCCCTACGACCACCATAGACGCCTTAGCCACCGCCCTCGCTTCGTCTTCCCCGACCAGCCTCGCCGGAGATCACCCCCTGCCCAGTCCGACGCCTACAGCCCACTTCGACGCCCCCAACCACCGCCACCTTGTTTGCCTCGCCGAGACGAACCCAGCGCCGCCCTTCGCCGCCGACCACGACGACTCCTCCGCCCTACAGCAGTCCCGTTCTTCGACGTGAAGTCGGACACGTACGTGTCCTTTCATTTTTACTTCGCTATTGTGTCTCATTTTCACGTGGGTGACTCGACCCGTTAGTGAGTGCGTTAGTGGACTTGGACACAAAAAACTCGTGTCGTAGGAGTCGTGCAAACCCAGGACACTGGACTCGTGTGTCTTCGTGTCCCAAACTGTCAGGACACGAAGACACAGGACTAAGGGTTAACGGGTTTACTAGACTGCTATCGGGTCTAAAATCCATTAACCTATTTCTAAATAAAACTAACTAAAACCTAACCCTAACAATTGACTCGAGCTGACCCCTGGCCAGCCCGATGTGTTAAAACCCCCCTGCCCCTGGCCGAGTTTGAGCCCCCGTTTCCCTATTTTTGTTTTGTTTGTTTTATTTTATTATTATATATATATATATATATTAATATATATATATATCTATATATATTATTTATATATATATATATATAGATATAATATATATATATATAATTATATATATATATGTGTGTGTGTGTGTGTGTGTATATATGTATATGTATTTATGTATATATTATTATATACTGTTATATATATAATATACTGTATTTGTATATATATATATATATATATATATATATATATATATATATATATATATATATATATATGATATTTTATATTTAGTATTTATATATATGTATATATATATATAGTATTTATATATATATATATATATAGATATATAATATATATATTAATATTTATATTATAAATATATATATATATATATATATATGATAGTATTTGTTGTATAAATATGTATATATTTTCAAATGAAATTTTAGTGCTAAATATTATTATGTAAAATTTTACAAGTTATTTTATTATATTTTGTGACTTGTATATTTTACCACTTTAAAATATATTATTATACTTAAATTCCTGTATTTTATAAATCATGGCCAATTGATGTCCAAACCTAGCATAGGTTTTTGGGCCTAATTGTGTCTAATACATTCAGAGTCTGTACAAGTCATATTGGACTTGATTGGCTTTGGGTCCCGTATCTGGACTTCGGTTCAATTTCGAATACGTGGACAAAAATAGTAAATAATTAATTATTTTTCAAAATTGTTACTTGCTGTTTTTGAATTTCTATATATATTTTAACTGCTGTAAAAATCTGGAAAAAATTGTATTTAAATACTATGTTAATTTAGCTAATTTATAATTGTTTCAGCATTTAATAAGTACTTTTGGTATTTTATAAAAATAGGAAAACATAACTCATTTTCAGGATACATATGTTTGCTGATTTTTAATAAATATCTATGAGGGTTTTAATTTCCAGAAAAATTAGTATAAATTTCTATAATTAACAAGGATCATTTTGGTACTTTATTTTATGTAAAATTGAACATTTTGTCTATCTCAAAAATTGTTGGAACACAGTGTACAGTTTGATTTATTTATTGAATAATTATGACTTACAATGTTTTGTGTTGTTTTGAGTTATAGTCGTATTGGACCTCACCCCGCACTTGTATAAAGACCCTAGAAAGTTAGTTTGGGTATTGTGTCACCCACATTGGTCTCCTATGCTAAAGTCATCATTTGGCTTGGTACCCAGTCAGAAAGTCTTGTTGCACAACTAGTGTCTTAGTGTTTAACTTAGTGTGAAAACTAAGTTTATGTATTATTTTTACAGTGACGAGTCATCAGGCATCTATAGCATTTCTATCGCTACCTTCTTTGCTAAAGGCAAGTACCTCTACAAACTTTACATACTGTTACAACAATAAACTGTGATTTCCAACCATGTTAAATGCTGATCCTTGGGGTAGCAAGTTAAAACTTCACATGATGTATTACTTTCAGTCTCTACCATGCTTAGGATAGTTTTATAGCTCTCACATGTTTAACAACGGGTTAAGGGGAAACTGATAGTAGAGTACGTGATCATGCCCCCTTCTCCGTATGTATTTACCGTCACGGTAACATTCTATATGTAACTTTGCCGTATGTTCTGATCCCGCATTTGTGTATGGATATACACCGATACGTTAGTGCACGTATGTGCATTCTAGAAAAACTTGATATGTACTGCTGTACATCCTATTCACCTATTGACCGATCACGTACATGCTACGATTTTAAACTTTTAAACAAATATATGTTGCCATTTCTAAAAAGAACCAATTAAACCATGATTTGTCATGATTCCAGTTTATTACACTTTTGTTCATTTCTTGTTTCGTATATTAGTTTGTTAGAATCAGTACTTGCTCCCGTCTTGACAGGATAACGTTGTAGGTATACTTTCTGAGGAGGAGTTGCTTTGCGATTCCTATTATGGAGTTGTTGCCGAGGACCAGGCTTTATCTTACGAGGATGTACCTGCAGGAAAACTCGTCTAGTTTGTGTAGTTGCTCGGGGTTCCGAGAGTAGTCATATTGTTAGAATATGTATTTTGTGTCTGGACCTGTATCCAGCTAAACATTTTGGACTTATACTTGGAACTTACTATTATACGAGATGACTTTTGTGTTTGGAACATTTCTGACTCTTTTACTTATAGAACTGTTAGCACATTTTAGTCTTATCTTGGTATCTTTAGAACAGCTTACTACGCTTTATCTCAAGTGTAGGCTGGACATGACTCGGCCCGGCCCAACAATTTGGGTAGCGGATCGTGACATTTTTTAGTGGTGGCCCATGCAGGTCCTGACTAATTTGTTTGGTTACATCATTGTACCAAGCATGCCTGCAATTAGGAACATAAGGTAATTAGACAACATTAGGAATAACGCTTAGAACACCTAGAGGAATACTAGGACTGCAACATAGGAAACGCATACATCATATGTTCGCTATTACAATTAGATTTACTGTTTATGATTGTTTACTTTAAAGAGTCCTTATAAGTCCTTTTATTTATTTAGATGGTGCTCACCCGCTCATCCCAATACCACACCTGAGAATGGCACACTCCCTATCCAGTCGGTTGACCAGTTGACCGATACACCTCCACCTCCACTACCATACTCCATACTCCCCCACTCCACAAATCCACCAACCCAGGTGCCTCCACCACCTTCCACATCACAGTCCCAGCAGGACCCATACTCCCCCACCACCTATTACTATACCTGCCCAGGCTTTCGTCACACTCGACGGGAACCAACTGCTCACTCTGATCCAGGGGTTCCTAACAACCCATCAGGAGCAGACCACCCTACTCCGTCAGAGCATGGAGCGTTCTGAGGAGCGTACCGTGGTCCCACCACCGGTAGAGCCACGGTAGAGAGCGGGGACAATCAAGGACTTCATGGGTCTGAACCCCAAGGAGTTCTTAGGGACTGAGGGCATCGTAGTAGCAAATGACTGGCTAGACTCAGTAGAGAAGCTCCTTGGAGCTAGGTTGCCGAATGACCTCCAGGTCGAGGCACGGGATTTCTGCTGATAAACTTGGCAGGAGTTTGGTTCAGGAATGAGCCGCTATTCGCGAGAGGGAAGGCCACTTGGGATCAGTTCAAAACCCAGTTCAAGAAGAAATTCTTCTCGACCACCGCTAGGGTAGCCATGGGGCTACGATTCCAGAACATCCAGCAGGAGAATCGTTCTGTTGACGAGTATGCGGCAGAGTTTAGTCGCCTGAGCCGTTTCGCTCCTAGTCTAGTTGCAGACCCAGAGGAGATGACGCGTAGGTTTTGCCATAGTCTAGTTCCAGACATTGGCATTCTTATAGTGGCAAACGGTATGACTCACTACTACCAGAGCCTAGAGTTGGCCCGGAGCATAGAAGAGCGTCTCCAGTCTTGCAAGAGGCCGGCTTCTGTACACCTTGAGAGACCCTCCAAGCGTCAGGCTTTCCAGCCGAGAGCACCAACGCCGCACCAGCAGACATACCGTCCTCCCGCACCACATCACCCGACCCCGCCAGTTAGAGCCCCGGACCCCGACAGCAGCAGAAGGGAGCTTTGTGTGCATTCTGTAGGAGGCCAGGCCATGACGCTTTCGTCTGTAGGAAGAGGTTGGGCAGTGTTTAGCTTGTGGGTTACCACCCATCAGCTTCGAGACTGCCCAGTAGCGAGGGTACCAGGTGCCGGACCACCGTCCAGAGGACCGCCGCTTCCGACCAGCAGCAGAGGTTTGGGCAACATCTGCAGTAGCAGAAGGGACCCCATGGGAAGGCTTATAGCCTAGCTCTTGAGCCGGAGCCGGAGCAGGTTTCGGAGCCCGATTATTTGGCTGACGTCATCACAGGTCATGTTTATTTGCATACTTTTCTAGCTCTATGCTTGTTTGATTCTGGTGCATCACATAGCTTCCTGTCATTAGAGTTTATGTACAAACACCACTTAGTAGCTACACCTACCGAGGAGATGAGTAGAGTAATGATGGGAGGCGGACCAGTACCCATTAGAGCTATCTATATTCTTTTACTATAGCTGGGAGAGAATTTAGGAGATGATTCTTTGTGATGCCACTCCCGGGTATGATATCATATTGGGGATGGACTGGCTTAGCTATGCCCATGCAGCTATAGACTGTCATGAGGGTAGTATTCTGTTCAGTCCCCCAGGCACGCACCATTCAGTGTCAGGAGGACAGGGCCAGATCAGCCTAGAGCCGAACTGTTGTGCGACAGTTGGAAGATAGCACCGCCATATCCTATCATTAGGGAGTTTATGGATGTATTCCCAGAGGATCTTCCAGGACTTTCGCCTGAAAGAGATGTGGAGTTCACCATAGATTTGTACCGGGTTCAACACCAGTATCCCGGGCTTGCTATAGAGTGAACCCCAAGGAGGCCGTAGAGATGAAGGAGCAGATTGATGACCTGTTGAAAAAGGGTTTCATTCGATCTAGTGCTTCTCCATGGGGAGCGCCAGTGCTCTTTGCCTAAGAAGGATGGTACAGTTCAGTTGTGTATTGACTACCGGGCGTTGAATACCATCACCAATAAGAACAAATATCCTCTGTCCGGGATAGATGATTTGTTCGCCAGTTGAGTGGGGCGAAGGTGTTTTCCAGGATAGATTTGAGATCCGTTACCACCAGGTGAAAGTCAGGGTTGCAGACATCCAGAAGACGGCGTTCAACACGAAGTACGGGCAGTACGTTTTTGATGATGCTATTTGGTCTCACAAATGCACCAGCTGTCTTTATAAACTTGATGAATAAGACATTTCACCAGTATCTGGATAAGTTCGTCGTAGTATTTATCGACGACATCCTGATATACTCGAAGATGCCGGAGGAGCACGTAGAGCACTTACGGATAGTTTTGGAAATTCTGAGGCAGGAGAGGTTTTGCCAAATTGTCGAAGTGCGAGTTCTTTTTTGACCGAGTGGAGTTTCTCGGTCATATAGTTACTGGAGAGGGGATCTCGGTGGATCCCAAAAGATTGCTGCCGTTGAGACATGGAAGGCTCCGATGTCAGTTTCAGAGATCAGGAGCTTTCTGGATTTAGCCGGCTATTATAGGAAGTTCGTCCAGGACTTTGTTAGGATAGATGAACCCATGACAAAACTGACGTGGAAGGACGCAGAGTACATCTGGTCAGAGGACTGCCAGGCAGCATTTGAGGAGCTGAAGAGGAGGCTGACGACCGCTCCAGTTCTGACATTACCTTCAGGATCTGGAGGTTTCACCATATACAGCGATGCTTCGGGAAAGGGGCTAGGATGTGTCCTACAGCAGCATGGGAAAATGATTGCTTATGCATCTAGACAATTACGGACTCATGAGCGAAACTATCCTACCCATGACCTAGAGTTAGCTGCGGTGATCTTTGCACTCAAGTTGTGGAAACACTACTTATACGGAGAGCGTGTGAAAATTACTGACCAAGAGCTTGAAGTATTTGTTCACGCAGAAAGAGCTGAACATGAGGCAAAGACGATGGTTGGAGTTGATGAAGGACTTCGACATCGATTTACAGTATCACCCCGAAAGAAAATATGGTGGCGGATGCGCTGAGCAGGCATCCGATGGCATGGTATCTGATGATAGATCGACATTTGCGAAAATATCTGGAGAAGCTCGGTATCGAGAGGTTCGGCCAGGATCAGTGATATAGATGGGCGCTTGACATTCGTAGGTTTGATGGAGCAGATCAAGGAGGCACATCTACATATGAGCTCCTTCGCAGACTTGAGCCCAGGCTTTAGCTGGATTGCTGATGACTTACACCGTAACAGAGGATGGATCCTTGAGGCATGGCAGCGGTTGTGCGTGCCGAAGGAAGAGTTGATAGAGGCAGTCTTGCAGGAGGCACCGATCGAGATATTCTATTCACCAGGTGCCAACAAGATGTACCGTAACTTGCAGGAACATCTTTGGTGGCACGGTGAAGAGGGATATTTCATGTTTCATTTCGAGATGCCTAGTTTGCCAGCAGGTCAAGAGAGCGCCAGAGGCCAGCTGGTCTATTGCAGCCGTTACCATTCCCGAGTGGAAGTGGGAACACATTACGATGGACTTCGTCTCAGGGCTTCCTCGTTCCCAAGGAGGGAAGGATGCCATTTGGGTCATCGTGGACAGGCTGACGAAGTATGCGTACTTCATACCCTTCAAGGTGGGGCTTTCCACCGAGAAGTTAGCGGGCTATACATGCAGCAAATAGTTCACTTGCACGGAGTACCAGTGAGCATCGTGTCGGACTGAGACAGCAGATTCACGTCCCACTACTGGAGGAGCTTGCAGGAAAGAGTTGGGCAGTCGGCTCAAGTTCAGTATAGCGTACCACCGAGGACATGCTGAGGACCTGTGCTGGACTTTGGCGGATAATGGGAGAGCCATCTGCACTTGGTAGAGTTTTCATACAACAACAGCTACCAAGCCAGCATCGGTATGTCTCCTTTCGAGGCACTATATAGACGATGCCGTACACCGCTCTTTTGGGATGATGTTGGGGACAGAGTTATGCTTGGGCCAGAGATGATCACGGATCAGCAGAGAAGGTCGGGATGATCAGAGACAGGCTCAGAGTCGCTAAGGACAGGAAGAAACACTGGGCCGATGCTAGTCGCAGACCGATGGAGTTCGCTGACGGAGATATGGTGCTAGTGAAGATATCACCTACTAGAGGGACGATCCGGTTTGGACGAGGAGGCAAGTTGAGCCCCAGATACATCGGACCATTCGAGATACTTGGCAGGATCGGAGAGGTAGCTTACAGGGTTGCACTTCCACCCAACCTAGCAGGAGTTCACGATGTCTTTCTTGTCTCAGCTGAGGAGATATGTTTGGGACCCCAGCCATGTGCTAGATCATTCAGAGTTGGAGATCGGACCGAGCCTTGCAGTTACTGAGCAGCCAGTGGAGATATTAGACAGGAGGGAAAAGGCTGAGGAACAAAGTTATACCCTTGGTACGAGTAGCTTGGAGCCGTCACTCTCCGGGTGAATCTACTTGGGAGAGGGAGTCGGACATGAGGGAGAGATATCCTTACTTGTTCGACCCAACAGCTGCGAGGTAACCACCCGTTCCCGCTTGATACCTTAGAGGTTAGTCTTAATAATAGCCTTAGACATTCTTTGCATTGCTTGTTATATTAGAATGTTTGTAGAGTTTTCTATCCTTGTGAATTTCGAGGACGAAATTTTTCAAGTAGGGAAGATTTGTAAGCCCTAGATTTCAAAATATTATTTTTATAATTTTAAATAGTCTTTATATACTTAAAATAAATTAATATAATTATTAAGAATTTTTTTAGAATTTTTTAAATAATTTTTAAATCAAAATATATCATTTTGTAATTTATTAAATTGTTTTAATATCAAATTATAATTATTTCAATTGTTTTAATCACTGTTTTGTAAATCCGAATTGTCTGTGCAAATTAATTTTTGCACAGAGCAACAGCGGGAGTGTTTTTGCAATTTAGAATTTGCATTTATACAAGGCGGTGGGCCTATTTGTAATTAACAAATCTTGGGGGGGGGGTTCTGCAAAACCTAACCCTAACCACCCCGACGACCGTCGTGCTGTCGTCGTCCCCGACTAACCCCGGCCTAAAACCTAACCCTAATCCTAATTCAAAACCCTAATTCGACCGCCCTACTTCCCTATAAAGCCTCCGACCCCCAAACCCTAACCTTAGACTCCCTACGACCACCACAGCCGCCCTAGCCACCGCCCTCGCTTCGTCTTCCCCGACCAGCCTCGCCGGAGATTACCCCCTGCCCAGTCCGACGCCTACAGCCCACTTCGACCCCCCAACCACAGCCACCTTGTTCGCCTCGCCGAGACGAACCCAGCGCCGCCCTTCGCCGCCGACCACGACGGCTCCTCCGCCCTACAGCAGCCCCGTTCTTCGACCTGAAGTCGAACACGTACGTGTCCTTTCATTTTTACTTCGCTGTTGTGTCTCGTTTTCACGTGGGAGACTCGACCCGTGTCGGTGAGTGCGTTGGTGGACTCGGACACGAAAAACTCGTGTCGTAGGAGTCGTGCAAACCCAGGACACTGGACTCGTGTGTCTTCGTGTCCCAAACTGTCAGGACACGAAGACACAGGACTAAGGGTTAACGGGTTTACTAGACTGCTATCGGGTCTAAAACCCATTAACCTATTTCTAAATAAACTAACTAAAACCTAACCCTAACAACTAACTCGAGTTGACCCCCTGGCCAGCCCGAGCGCGTTAAAACCCCCTGCCCCTGGCCGAGGTTAGAGCCCCCCCCTTTCCTTTTTTTGTTTTGTTTTGTTTTTATTTTATTTATATATATATGTATATATGTAATTTTTTTGTATATATTATATATGTATATGTATTTATATGTATATATATTATTATATATTGTTATATATATATATATATATATATTATATATATATATATATATCTATATATATATATATATATGTTTTTTTTTTTTTTTTTATATATATATATACTGTATTTGTATATTTTTTTCTTCTGTATTGTATATATATATTTTATATATAATATATATTATATATATATATATATATATATATAGTATATATATATATATATTATATATATATATATATATATTTTATATTTAGTATTTTATATATATGTATATTTATTATATTATATATCCATTATATATGATGTAAATATCTATATATTTATGTATATATAATAGTATTTGTTGTATAAATATGTATATATTTTCAAATGCAATTTTAGTGCTAAATATTATTATGTAAAATTTCACAAGTTATTTTATTATATAATTTTGTGACTTGTATATTTTACCACTTTAAAATATATTATTTATACTTAAATTCCTGTATTTTATAAATCATGGCCAATTGATGTCCAAACCTAGCATGGGTTTTTGGACCCAATTGTGTCTAATACATTCAGAGTCTGTACAAGTCATATTGGACTTGATTCATGGCTTTGGGTCCCGTATCTGGACTTCGGTTCAATTTCGAATACGTGGACAAAAATAGTAAATAATTAATTAATTATTTTTCAGAAATTGTTACTTGCTGTTTTGAATTTCTATATATATTTTAATTGCTGTAAAAATCTGGGGAAACATACTATGTTAATTTAGTACTTTTGGTATTTTAATTAATTATTTTCCAGAAATTGTTACTTGCTGTTATTATAATTTTTCCAACATTTAATAAGTACTTTTGGTATTTTAACAAAATAGGAAAACATAACTCATTTTCAGGATACTATGTTTGCTGATTTTTAATAAATATCTATGAGGGTTTATAATTTCTAGAAAAATTAGTATAAATTTCTATAATTAACAAGGATCATTTTGGTACTTTATTTTATGTAAAATTGAGCTTTTTGTCTATCTCAAAAATTGTCAGAACACAGTGTACAGTTTGATTTATTTATTGAATAATTACGACTTATAATGTTTTGTGTTGTTTTGAGTTATAGTCGTATTGGACCTCACCCCGTACTAGTATAAAGAACCTAGAAAGTTAGTTTGGGTATTGTGTCACCCCACATTGGTCTCCTATACTAAAGTCATCATTTACCTAGGTACCCAGTCAGAAAGTCGTATTGCACAACTAGTGTCTTAGTGTTTAACTTAGTGTGAAAACTAAGTTTATGTATTATTTTACAGTGACGAGTCATCAGGCATCTATAGCATTTCTATCGCTACCTTGCTTTGTTAAAGGCAAGTACCTCTACAAACTTTACATACTGTTACAACAATAAAATGTGATTTTCAACCATGTTAAATGCTGATCCTTGGGGTAGCAAGTTAAAACTTCACATGATGTATTACTTTCAGTCTCTACCATGCTTAGGATAGTTTTTATAGCTCTCACATGTTTAACAAAGGGTTAAGGGAAAACTGATAGTAGAGTACGTGATCATGTTCCACTACAAGAAAAAAACCACTTTTACAACGTTACAAAAACATCGTAAAAAATCTTTTACAACGTTTAATAGAAGGTGGTTATATCCAGGGTTGTAAAAGGGGGGGGGGCATCTTCCACAATGTTTGTTTGAACGTTGTAAAAATATTATAGATATTCTTACCACAATAATTTATAAACATTGTTAAAATTTATAAAATCTAACAAAAAAGTTTCCACGACATTTAGCCAGTATTGTAAAAGTATTTTTTTAAAACATATTACAAGTGTTGTAAATATAATTTCAACAACGTACTCCAACTGTGGTAAGAACTATATATACCACATTCAGTAAACATTGTACATAGATATTCTACAACGGTGGAAAAATATTGTAAAAAAAGTTTATACAACTTTTAACAAATGTTGTATCTTTAATTTAATCATGTTTGCCAAACATTGTAATATGTATTTATATGTTTTAATTATAACATCAAAAATGATTTAAAAGTATTGTAAATAAATTTTACGATGTTTAGAAAAGTTGTTATAATGTTTGCTTACAACAGTTTTGAAACGTTGTTGTTTATGTTTCCATTTTAAAAAAATAAAATTTATAGATAAAAATATTGATTTCAATTATAATAAAATACAAATATAAATACAAATACAAATTCAAGTTCAAATTCAAATACAAATATTTTAGAAATAAAATTTTGAACCACAAACTTGCATTCAACTATCAGTTAAACCATAAGCAACGTATCATGTTTAATAACATTTCAACCATTCCATATAACATTTGAAGAGGTAAACCAGTATTGAATCATATCATTTCATCATATAATATTTGAGTAACAAGTTAGTAAAGCACATAATTTCTACAAGAAGTAATATACATTTTAATAACCAGTATTTGAATCATTTACCACAGACCATCCAATATTTCAAATTTATTTATTTGACAGGCTCTCTTGAGGAAGTTTATCTGTTGCTAGAGGGAGCAAGACAAGGCTCTTTTGAGGAAGTGAAGCATGTAGCCAGACCTCATAGTGAGGAAAAATCCCACTAATTCTGAAAAAGTAAGGAAAGAGAGAAGTAAGTTACTTCATTTGTTGGGCACAAAAAAAAGAGTATATGCAACACAAAATCTTAATCAGGTATTTATATTTGAAGCTTGTATATATGGAAGTTCTTAAAGAAGTTAATGAAGATGAATTTTCTTAGTACCTGAATTCCAACATGTATTTGAGGTTAAGTCAAGAGTTCCGGTATTGAGACCCTGGACTACGAGATATAAGTACAAAGATAAATAAGTAGGTTTTTGAAATAAAAATGCAAGTTTGGATATTTAGTTTCAGATGAAAAGAGAAGTTTGTATGCTTCCTATTTTAAGGTAGAAAAAGTAAATAAGCTGGTCACAAGCGGACATTCTCCGAGCTACATTTATAAGATAAAGCAGGAAAACTCAGAAAAAAAAATCATGGAGCTGAAACACACTAATATATCTATAAACAAGTAATACTTAAGTAAGAGAATCACATACTAATCTACTTCTAAGTTTTTATTATTTTGGCATTCCTCCTAGAAACCGCCTAAGTTGTCGAAACCGTCAATATTTATGCTCATAAAAATGGTCAGAAACATCTTCAGAGTTGTTCCAAAGTAACAAATTTTATTCCACTTAAGCATCCGATGAAGCCTATCCTGAGTATTCATGTTCTATAACAAGTGGCCTATCCTGAGTATTCATGTTCTATCCAGAGTATTCATGTTCTCTACGCTCCTAAGGAAAAAAAAAGAATGGAAAGCCAGACTAGTAAGTCAAAAAACTGCACCAAAAACAAGTTGTCGACAATCTAAGCTTAGGGTGTGTCATGTATGTGAGGACTTGATCATCTTCGTTCCAAGCTAAGACTCGGTTTCAGCCTGAGCCATGGTTGGTTATCCATTGCCTTGGCGAAGTCCGCAGGATAATCCTTTGAAGAGTCTTTCACTTGATATAGTGCCTCAGCATTGATGCTGGAAATGAAAAAATAGAAATATAATGAGATTAATGAACGACATTTATCCGACTAGAGTAACCTTATCGATCATTTCTCTTCTCAAGGAACCGATGGAGAGATGCTTTCCTCACCATGGGAAGATCTGTTATCAAATAAACACAGCAAAAATTAGTATTTAGAAGGCATATGTAGACGCAACAAAAATTAGTCCTTGATGCATCCTCCTGCTTGCGCACATCGCCCTCAAGTAAGATTAATGTATTATCCAAGCATTGGGCTAACCAGATACAAATTAGAGAATTATAATAGGATGCATTATACCTGAAAAATCTATAGATATCAAATGTAACCAGCTACAAATTATAGAATTATAACGAGAATGATCTTTCCATTCTTAAAATCTGTAGATATCAAATGTTTGAAAACAACAAACTCACATGCAAAAGATGATGGGACATTCATACCTGGACTCTTCTTTTGCTCTTTATGGGAGATGACATCTCCCAGATGACACTTATTGAGTGCCTGAGGAAAATACAACCTAGAGTTTCAACAGTTCGTGCAAATGATGAAGAGGTCTGTGAGCTCGAACTGGGAGAGGGCAGTTCACCTTCCAGTTCGAGCAAAAGTTGAAGTACTAACACGTCTACAACAATCCTGATCTGCTTCGCTGAATCTTACCATGTCCAATTATGTAAACAACTAATCAGATGCTCTCAAATTATGCTTTCCAACATATAACAAATTTGTCTACCAATTTGTCTACGTAGCTACATATATACACATATATATATATATATATAGAGAGAGAGAGAGAGACGCTTAGGAATCTCAATGTAGCTACTACAAAGTTGTTTCTCCTCCAAAACCAATGGCATACTAGGGCACTATGATACACTTTTCTATGTTTCAAACCATATGTTGCTCCTCTTCTCTCCTAGTTCTACAGCTATTTTTCAGCTCAATAATCAAAATTCTGGTCTCTCACCATTTCAATAGACCCTACAACCCTTAAGAGACTTTTACTACTACAGATTTACAGAAAATTCCAATCAACCCTCTTGGAAGGCAGTCCATTAACTGCCATTTATGTGGCTCTGCCACCTAGTACATGAAAATGAAGACAATTACTTGCAACTTACATACTCTCAAATCAGCAATCACAATGTTCAACCAAAAGCTCAACTCTAACTAACCCTTTGACTCCTTTCATAATTTTTACCTAAGGAAACTGTCTTATTTCCTGGACATTTTATAAAACAACATTGCAAAGGGGCTAGTAGAAAAATCCAAACTTTCTAATGATACATAGGAGCCCATTGAGAGTACAAGGTTAATAAAATAGTTGCAAGTTTAATACATGATATGGTGCTACAAGTTTGGCATCTACTGATTTTCTTTTAAGACTGACATTTAAAAACTATTTAGTCAAAAGATGAAACGTTAAGGCAACAAATAATCAGAACATATTATTTATTAATATAAAAAGGGTTAAGTGAATCATTAAGATAAATGATAAAAGTCCTTAATAATGGGAGAAAGAAAGTAGTAAAAACGAAAGGTCTTAAAAACATAAATGGGTATACTATAAAAGATGGTATTAAAAATCTACTCAAACAAGGAAGCTCATGATCCTTATAGTTAATAAGTGGCACATGCCTCTTAGAGTGAACCAAGAAGATGTAGCATCACTTCTGTAAATGTGTAATCGCTGAAAGTTATCATACCTAACTAGTAACAAGGTTTAGCTTCAAATTCAATTCCCAGAGGTACAGAAGTGACAATATAGAGAAGGGGGTGGTTGGGGAAGGACCTGAAGAATGTTGATTCCGCCTCTGTTGCAACAGCCTTGGCCAAATATGACTTTCCAGTTCCAGGTGGGCCATACAAAAGAAACGCCCTCCATGGTCTTCGCTTGCCTACACGAAACCAAAAACAATGAGGAAATACCTGAGCAGACAGTAAATTTACTTGTCAAATATTTGAACAAAAACATAAAGGTGCAATCATGAAGTTCGTACATTTGATAGAAGTTCACTTCGGAGGAAGGATAACATAACATTCAAAAGTGTAAATCTAAATGCTGGTTTTCACATATATATTTTTCACTTGTTTCTGAATTACCAGAACCCAGAACTACAACAATCGAGATGTTGCTTATCAGAACATATGGCGCCTTCCTTCTTTAACTTTTCCATGAAAGTCAAGCCGGTTTACTTCCAGTTCAGATAAGACTAATATGCAAAAGGTGGCAAAGTTTTCCTTCTTGAACAAGTCAACAAGATAAATTTCATTCTAACACGGATAATTTGAAATAAGCTGACATGACTAAAAGGAAGCAAAAGAAGGGAACAAACACTAGCTACGCATCCAGAAAGCCTGGTACATCCATAAAGGGTGGCACATCCCTCCACCTTTTCTCCTTCGTTATCTATAATCTACCATCAAACCCCAACCGAAGTTTGTTTTACATGAACTTGCTGTCATCTCTCCTCAAATTGGTGGTCATAAGGTCCATGTCACTGTTACTAGCAACAGAATCATAGACTGATAGACACCATAGTCCTTAAAGACCTTCATCATAGAGCCGCATCAAGGCCTACCAAATCAAGTTCATATCCACCATATGCCAAAATATCCCCTCCAAAGCTCAACATCCTATCTGACCAGATTGGCAGAATACCACAGCACCGACATACAAAGGTCGCACCCCCCTAATGTTCAGCAATGTGATAACAAATAACAACTTAGCAGTCACAATAGACCACTTAAACGTATAGAATGCTCCTGTCAAATTTCCACGCTTGAGCTCTCTGAGTGTAAGATGGACATTTCCAGATCTATTCATGTAGTAAAATATTCTGTATATGATAGTCTCCGCTGGTCATACGATTAGGATACCCGTCAGACAACAATAATTGAGGTTAAAGCTTTGGGATAAGTTAAACTTAGACGCACAAAACACTAAAATACAAAAGCAAATTTTCATGCCCTTTAATAAAGATTTTTTTTATAGGAGGACTAAAAAATCATCAAAAAATCCTCTAACGAGGACTCAAATATCTTTGTTAGCAGTATTGATAAAAGAATTAATCAAAGTTATCCGATAAATCAAAAGGCCTCACAGACACGTCTTAAAGCCTCAGATTCAAGCATCTCTCTTTCACCAGTCCTAAAAAAATTAGCCGGTACAACAGATACAAGCACAGGCGATTGATTAGCTTCAGGGTTAGTTGCATGAGAGACACAAAGAGCAGGAACATGAGTAGTCAGGACCTGAATCTTCTGTAGGGAGAAAAACAGACATGAAGTTATCCATGATCAAAATGCTCTATTAAATGTTTGAAAATAACACAAAAATAACAAATAAGTACCGACTTCTAGGTTCATGTGGCAAAATATGTTTTGCTAACAACTTCTTCATCTTGAACATGTCAGTAGAATATGTCTCAAAGACCAGACGCAGTTCATCATTGCATATTATCTCCCTCTTGTTAACAGGATATTGGAGATTATTTTTCTAATGTGAGCCTATTAGCTGCTTCACAATTTGAAGGAATAAAAGGGCATATAACGAGAGCAAATATATGATATGTTTGCTTCACCAGCAACATGATATTATAGTTCCATTAAAAATGAGAAGTACTAAGGGAGGACACCACGAGAATGCCAGAGATACAAGTAGGACATGGTAATAGGCAAATATCGTACTTAAAACAGCAAAATACAAGTGCAATCAACTTGTTTAATGCAGATACTTTCTTTGAGACAACATTCAATACAATATAGTATAGAAAAAATTCAAGAAATAAAGCCAATATTGTCAAGAATTACAAGAAAATATGTGTAATGATACTCATGTATGGAGCTTAACAAATGTACTTGAGCATAAATATAAATAAGAAATTTGTGCTTCTTTGCTTAACAAAGGAGATTTAACCCTTGGTGACTATAGGTGTATGTATAAATAGGTTATAGTAAGTGGAAGTTAGAACTCTTGGTAGACAACAAAACTGTATATGGTAAATATGCAAATGGTTTGTATCCTTTGAAAATTTGTAATTATATCTAAACCAGGTGTTTGGATTCATGATTTACAAAGCAATATGCTCCTGCTAGGCCTCCCCAGGAATTTTTAGTTAATCCTCCATCAGTAGTGATATTGATATAATAATGAGATGTTTAGTTCAACAAAATTTGTATGCTAAATCTTCTTCTTTATTTTCTCGTCTCAATTATTCTAGATTGGATTAACTAGACAACTAACCAGTGCATTAATCCAATTGAACCAGAGGCTAATTACGTATAATTTCAGGTGGCTACCTAATTGTGATAAGCTGGATGCAAAGTTCAATCACTCATGTTTCAATTAATCAGTAATCGTTCTTGGATCGAGCAGATATTGGAATTACTTAACTAACATTACTCTTCCTCACTTCTCCTATTTTTCTCTCTTATTTCTCGAATAGTTATTCTCCTCTTTGCGTATATATATACACATATATACCTTAAGTGTAACTTGTACATAGACCATAAGCATATATTCTATGGCTTTAAATGTTGCTTGTGACGACATTTGGACAAAGACATGTAGTTATTCATATCAATGATGAAATCTCAGTAAACCAGAGAGCATATCAGTAAACTCTCCCCTCTTCCACACAAGCATTCTCCTAAATTGATAGTTGTCTTGAAGGAAAATGGTGCTCCAAGAGCCTATTGTTAACCCAATCTCATGAAATATGTTTCCAAGGTATCGATGCATCTTCAAACCACCAATCACATGTATATACAAATACAAGCATCTTGACCTTTACCCATGCCACTTAAATTTATCGTTGTCAGATCAAGCACATAGATATCATCAGTAGAGTGTCAGGCATGGCCTATGTAAGCCCCTGTTTTTCAATTTTAGTTTTATTAGTGCTAATTAATTTTTAATGATAATTTTTAGCCTTAAAATAATTATTAGGATTTTTAGGAATTTTTCTATAATTTTTAAATGAGTTTTAAATATAAAAATATCACTTTGCAAATTATTTGGAATTAATTAATAGGTTCTGCAATTTTTAGATTTGTTTTTATATCGGTTTGTAATTAAGGACATATTTTTAATTTAGAAATGCAATTTCTGTTTTGCAAATCCTCACTGATAATTCCTTTATGTAAATTCCTAAAACTAAGGGGCCTAGCTGCTAATTACCAAAACCCCTCCCTCTCTCACACGACAGCTCTCTCTCTCTCTCCTCTGACTCTCACCGACCCCCGACGACTGCCCCGACCGCCACGACCGGCTGCCCCCGCCAAACCCGGCTGCCCCGACCGCCTCAGACCCTCCTATAAAATCTCCCACTCTCCCTCGACCAGACCCTAACCCTAAACTCTCCCCACGACCACCAGCGCCACCCCATCTCCCACTCTTACCCCCACCGGAACCCTAACTCCGGCGAACACTGCTCCGCCCCAACCGACGACCTTCACCGCCAACCACCACCACCATTCGACGCACCCCGACGAGACGCGTCGATCGCCACTGCTCCGCCATCGCCCCGATGCCTACGCCGCCGTCCAGCACCTTCGAATCACCCTGAGTTGATCGGACACGTAAGTGGCAGCTTCGATTCGTGTCGTGCGAGTCTCGTCTTCACATATGAGACTCGCCAGGAAACGGGCAATACTAGGGTTAGCTTGGACACGGCCAAGTCGCTTCGTGCGTGTCGTGCTAGCCTAGGATACAAGACACCTGTGTCCCTAACTGTCAGGACACAGGATGGTTTTTATATTTTTTTTGTGTGTTAATTAATTCGAACCTAAATAAAATAAGCAAACTCTAACCTTAACACAACTGATGGGCTGACCCCCTGGCCAGCCCATCCTAATCTAAACCCCCTCCGCGCGCTGTGTTGGCTTGGATTCGAGCCCGGCCACTGCTTGCTTTTTCCTTTTCTTTTTCTTTTCCTTTTTCCTTTTTCTTTTTCTGTTTTATTTTTATATATATATATGTATATATATATATATTAGTATATATATATGTATATACTGTATTTTAACAGTATTTAATATATATGTATATATATTTTGTAGTTATATGCATATGTTTGTATATATATATATTTTCATACGTATATATATATTATATATATATACACTATATTATTAAGTATTTTCTTATATATATATATATATTTGTATATATATATATATATATATATATATATATATATATATACTCTATAAATTAAGTATTTTTCCTTATATATCTATATATACTTTTAGCATAGGTATGTATATATTCTTTTGTACAAATTTGCCTTATTAAAATAATAATATTTATTTTGACTGTTACCAAATTATATTTTTATTGTATTTAAATTACTACAAACCATTTGGTGTCCAAGCCTAGCATGGGTATTTGGGCTCAAATGTGTTTTCACACATTCAAGACCTGTACAAGTCATATTGGACTTGATTCATGGCCTTGGGTCCTGTATTTGAACTTTGGTTCAAATTATATACATGGACAAAATACGCAGATAATTAATTATTGTGTGCATTGCTGTTTTTGATTTTCTAAAAATACTTAAAGTATTGCTAAAATTATGAAAAAATAGTTTTTAGATACTATGTTAAGTTAGCTAATTTTGTATAATTTTTGTAGTATTTAATTTACTGTTTTGCCACTAGTTTGGCATATGAAACCAAAACTCATTTTCTGTATACTTAGGAAAACTGATTTTTATAAAATATTTGTACTGGTTAATAAATTCCAGAAAAATTATAATAAATTTCTATGATTAACAAAGATCACTTTGATACATTACTTTAAGAAAAACTAGGCTTCTTGCCTATCTCAAAAATTGTTAGAACACCATGGTCTTTTGATTTATTTGTTGATTAATTACGACTTATAGTTTTTGTGCTATTTTTGAGTTTTAGCCGTGTTAAACCTCATCCCTCACTAGTGTAAAGACCCTAGAAAGTTAGTTAACATAGTGTGTCACCCCCACATTGGTCTCCTATGCCAAAGTCATCATTTTGGCTAGGTGCCCAGTCACAAGTCGTATTTCACCAATTAGTGTCCTAGTGTTTTAGCTTAGTGTAAAAACTAAGTTATTGTATTTACTTCTACAGCAACGAGTTACCAGACATCCATAGCATTGTTATCGCAGCTTGTTTTGTTTTGCTTTGCTAGAGGCAAGTACTTTCTACGAACTTTACATATTGTCACATAAATGAACTGCAAACCCCACCATGTTAAATGCTGATCCTTGGGATAGCAAGTTAGATCTCTACATGTTGTACTTTCAGTTACTACCATGCTTAGAACAGTCTTGATGTATCTCTCACATGATTAGAATATGGGTTATGGGGAAACTGATAGTAGTGTACGTGATCATATCCCCCTCTACAGTACCGAGCAAAGTTTCATTTTATATGTTACTACGCCGTAGGCCTTTATCTCAAAGCTGTATTTGTACGTATGTACATCTACCGCCTTTACACTTGTACGTATGTACATTTCATTATGTGCCCCAGCATATTGTACATCTATTGACCGATCACGTACCTACTACAGTTTTAAACATTATATATACATCTGTCTCTATGACATATGTGTCCTTGCCATGATAGACTATGTGATGCCATACTTTCCAGTTATTACTCACCTGTTCATTTCCATGTTTCATATGCTAGTTTGCTAGATTTAGTACTTGCTCCCGTCCTGACAGGATAACGTTGTAGGTTTCCTTACTGAGGAGGAGTTACTCTACGACACATATTATAGGATTACTGCCGAGGACCCGGCTCTGCTTTACGAGGATGCTCCTGCGGGGAACCTCGCCTAGTTGTCTTTTGTTTACTTAGACTTTTGAGAGTAGACATGTATTAGACTATATCATTTTGTAACTGGACATGTATCCAGTTTTACATTTCAGTTTACTTGTACTTGGACGTTTACTATATACGATGACTTTTGTGTTTAGAGCATTTATGATTCTTCTTCACTTATAGAACTGTTAGCACATTTTAGTCTTATCCTGTTGTCTTTAGAACAGCTTACTACGTTTTATCTCAACGTAGGCTGGGCATGCCTCGGCCTGGCCCAACAATTTGGGTAGCGGGTCGTGACATGTTTTTAGTGGTGGCCCATGCAGGTCCTGACTAAACTGTTTGGTTACGTTATTGTACCAAGCATGCCTGCAATTAGGAACTTAAGGTAATTAGACAACATTAGGAAAGACGCTTAGAACACTTAGAGGAATGCTAGGATTGCAACATAGGAAATACATCACATGCTTGCTATTATAATTAGATTTTCTTGCATATGATTACTTACTTTAAATAAGTCCTTATAAGTCTTTTTTATGTGTAATTTAGATGGTGCTTACTCGTTCATCCCAGTATGTTACCCCCGAGAATGGGGCCCTCCATATCCAGTCAGCTGACCAGTTGACTGATACACCTCCACCTACCACATTCCCCCACTCCACAGATCCACAGACCCAGATACCACCTTCCACATCCCAATCCCAGCAGGCCCCGATACTTCCACCACCCCCTATCACTATACCCACTCAGGCTTCCGTCACACTCGACGGGACCCAACTGCTCACACTGATCCAGGGGTTCCTAACAACCCATCAGGAGCAGACTACCCTACTCTGCCAGAGCATGGAGCGTTCTAAGGGACGTCCCGTGGTCCCACCTCATGTAGAGCCACGGCAGAGAACGGGGACGATCAAGGACTTCATGGGTCTGAATCCCAAGGAGTTCTCAGTGACTGAGGGCATTGTAGTAGCTGATGACTGGCTAGATTCGGTAGAGAGGAAGCTTCTGGGAGTTAGGATGCCGGATGACCTTCAGGTCGAGGCAGCAGGATTTCTGCTGATAGACTTAGCCGGAGTCTGGTTCAGGAATGAGCCGTTGTTCGCGAGAGGTAGAGCCACTTGGGACCAGTTCAAGATCCAGTTCAAGAAGAAATTCTTCTCGACCACTGCTAGAGTAGCCATGGGGCTACGATTCCAGAACATCCAGCAGGGGAACCGTTCTGTTGATGACTATGCGGCAGAGTTTAGTCGCCTGAGCCGTTTTGCTCCTAGTCTGGTTGCTGATCCAGAGGAGATGACCCGTAGGTTTTGCCATGGTCTAGTTCCAGACATTGGCATTCTTATAGTGGCGAACGGTACGACTGACTACTACTAGAGCCTAGAGTTGGCCCGGAGCATTGAGGAGCGTCTTCTGTCTAGCAAGAGGCCGGCTTCTGTACATCATGAGGGACCGTCCAAGCGTCAGGCTTTCCAGCAAAGAGCACCGACGCCACCCCAGCAGACTTACCGTCCCCCTACACCCCACCATCAGACCCCGCCAGTTCGAGCCCCGGGACCCCGACAGCAGCAGCAGAAGGGAGCTATATGTTCTTTCTGCGGAAGACCAGGTCATGACTTCGCAGTCTGCCGGAAGAGGTTGGGTCAGTGTTCGGCTTGTGGGTCTGCCACCCATCAGCTTCGGAACTGCCCAGCGGCGAAGCCTAGATGATCGCTCCCGACTTAGCAGCAGAGGTTTGGGCAGCATCTGCAGCAGCAGAAGGGACCTCAGGGGAAGGTCTATAGCCTAGCCCTTGAGCTGGAGCCGGAGCAGGTTTCAGAGTCCGATTACTTAGCTGACGTCATTACAGGTCATGTTTATTTGCATACTTTTCTAGCTCTATGCTTGTTTGATTCTGGTGCATCTTATAGCTTCCTATCATTAGAGTTTATGCAAGAACATCATTTAGTATCTACACCTACTACGGAGATTAGTAGAGTAATGACGGAAGGAGAACCAGTGCCTATTAGAGCTAGCTATAGATGCTCTATCATGATAGCCGGGAGAGAGTTCGAGGGGCGATTCTTTGTGATGCCACTCCCCGGTTATGATATCATATTGGGGATGGACTGGCTTAGCTATGCCCATGCATCTATAGATTGTCATGAGGGTAGTATTTTGTTCAGTCCCCCAAGCACAGTACCATTCAGTGTCAGGAGGACAGGGCCGGAGATCAGCCTAGAGCCTAACTGTTGTGCGACAGTCGGGGACGCAGCACCGCCACACCCTATCATTAGGGAGTTTATGGATGTATTCCCAGAGGATCTTTCAGGACTTCCGCCTGACAGAGATGTGGAGTTCACTATAGATTTAGTGCCGGGTTCATCACCAGTATCCCGGGCTTGCTATAGAGTGAATCCCAAGGAGGCCATAGAGATGAAAGAGCAGATTGATGACCTGTTGAAAAAGGGTTTCATTCGATCCAGTGCTTCTCCATGGGGAGCACCAGTGCTCTTTGTGCCTAAGAAGGATGGTACAGTCCGGTTGTGTATTGACTACCGGGCCTTGAATGCCATCACTATCAAGAACAAATATCCTCTGCCCAGGATAGATGATTTGTTCGACCAGTTGAGCGGGGCAAAGGTGTTTTCCAGGATAGACTTGAGATCCGGGTACCACCAGGTGAAGGTTAGGCCAGCAGACATCCAGAAGACGGCGTTCAACACGAAGTACGGGCAGTACGAGTTTCTGGTGATGCCATTTGGTCTCACAAATGCGCCAGCTGTCTTTATGAACTTGATGAATAAGACATTTCACCAGTATCTGGATAAGTTCGTCGTGGTGTTTATCGACGACATCCTGATATACTCGAAGACGCCAGAGGAGCATGCAGAGCACTTGCGGATAGTTTTGGGGATTCTGAGGCAGGAGAGATTGTTTGCCAAATTGTCGAAGTGCGAGTTCTTTTTAGACCGAGTGGAGTTTCTCGGCCATGTAGTCACTGGAGATGGAATCTCGGTGGATCCCAGGAAGATTGCTGCAGTTGAGACGTGGAAGGCTCCGACGTCAGTTTCAGAGATCAGAAGTTTTCTGGGTTTAGCAGGCTATTATAGAAAGTTCGTCCAGGACTTTGCTAGGATAGCTGAACCCATGACGAAGCTGACACGGAAGGACGCAGAGTACATTTGGTCAGAGGACTGCCAGACAGCATTTGAGGAGCTGAAGAGGAGGCAGACGACCGCTCCAGTTCTGACTTTACCTTCAGGTTCTGGAGGTTTCACCATATACAGTGATGCTTCTGGGAAGGGGCTAGGATGTGTCCTACAGCAGCATGGGAAAGTAATTACTTATGCATCTAGGCAATTGCGGACTCATGAGAGGAATTATCCTACCCATGACCTCGAGTTAGCTGCGGTGATCTTTGCACTCAAGTTATGGAAACATTACTTATACGGAGAGCGTGTGGAAATCTTTACTGACCACAAAAGCTTGAAGTATGTGTTCACACAGAAAGAGCTGAACATGAGGCAAAGACGATGGTTGGAGTTGATGAAGGACTTCGACATCGATTTACAGTATCACCCCGGGAAGGCGAATGTGGTGGCGGATGCGCTGAGCAGGCATCCGATGGCATGGTACCTGATGATTGATCGGCATTTGTGGGAGGATCTGGAGAAGCTCGGTATCGAGCTAGTTCGGCCAGGATCGGTGATACAGATGATGACGTATGACATTCAGTCAGGTTTGATGGAGCAGATCCGGGAGGCACAGTCTACAGATGAGAGCCTTCGCAGACTTCGACCCCAGGCATTAGCTGGATTGCTGGATGACTTTACAATAGCAGAGGATGGATCCCTAAGGCATGGCAGCCGATTGTGCGTGCCGAAGGGAGAGCTGGTAGAGGCAGTCTTGCATGAGGCGCACCGATCGAGATATTCTATTCACCCTGGTGCTAACAAGATGTACCGTTACTTGCGGGAACATCTTTGGTGGCACGGAATGAAGAGGGATGTATCACGTTTCATCTCGAGATGCCTAGTTTGCCAGCAGGTCAAGGCGGAGCGCCAGAGGCCAGCTGGTTTGTTGCAGCCGTTACCCATTCCTGAGTGGAAGTGGGAACATATTACGATGGACTTCGTTTCAGGGCTTCCTCGTTCCCAAGGAGGGAAGGATGCCATCTGGATCATCGTAGACAGGCTGACGAAGTGTGCGCACTTCATACCCTTCAAGGTGGGGCTTTCCACCGAGAAGTTGGCAGAGCTATACATGCAGTAGATAGTTCGCCTATACGGAGTGCCGATGAGCATCGTGTCAGACAGAGACAGCAGGTTCACGTCCCACTACTGGAGGAGCTTGCAGGAAGAGTTGGGCAGTAGGCTCAAGTTCAGTACGGCGTACCACCCACAGACAGACGGGCAGTCCGAGAGGACGATACAGACACTGGAGGATATGCTGAGGACCTGCGTACTGGACTTCGGAGGATCATGGGAGAGCCATCTGCACTTGGTAGAGTTTTCATACAACAACAGCTACCAGGCCAGTATTGGTATGTCTCCCTTCGAGGCGCTTTATGGACGACGATGCCGGACACCGCTCTTTTGGGATGATATCGGAGACAGAGTTATGCTTGGGCCAGAGATGATCACGGATGCAGCAGAGAAAGTCGGGATGATCAGAGACAGGCTCAGAGTAGCTCAGGACAGGCAGAAATACTGGGCTGATGCTAGTCGCAGACCGATGGAGTTCGCAGACGGTGATATGGTGCTAGTGAAGATATCACCTACTCGAGGGACGATCCGGTTCGGACGAGGAGGGAAGCTGAGCCCCAGATACATCGGGCCGTTCGAGGTACTTGGCAGGATCGGAGAGGTAGCTTACCGGGTTGCACTTCCACCCAACCTAGTAGGAGTTCACGATGTCTTTCACGTATCTCAGCTGAGGAGATATGTTCCAGACCCCAGTCATGTGCTAGATCATTCAGAGTTGGAGGTCGGACCGAGCCTTACAGTTTCTGAGCAGCCAGTGGAGATATTAGACAGGAGAGAGAAGAGGCTGAGGAACAAGGTTATACCCCTAGTACGAGTAGCTTGGAGCCGTCACTCCCCAGGTGAATCTACTTGGGAGAGGGAGTCGAACATGAGGGAGAGATACCCTTACTTGTTCGATCCAACCGCTGCGGGGGAACCATCCGTTCCCGCTTGATACCTTAGAGGTTAGTTTCGATCGCAACCTTAGTCATTTTGTTGCATTGTTTGCTATGTTAGAATATTGTTAGGTCTTCAATCCTTGTGAATTTTGCGGATGAAATTTTTCAAGGAGGGAAGACTTGTAAACTCCTGTTTTTCAATTTTAGTTTTATTAGTGCTAATTAATTTTTAATGATAATTTTTAGCCTTAAAATAATTATTAGGATTTTTAGGAATTTTTCTATAATTTTTAAATGAGTTTTAAATATAAAAATATCACTTTGCAAATTATTTGGAATTAATTAATAGGTTCTATAATTTTTAGATTTGTTTTTATATCGGTTTGTAATTAAGGAAATGTTTTTAATTTAGAAATGCAATTTCTGTTTTGCAAATCCTCACTGATAATTCCTTTATGCAAATTCCTAAAACTAAGGGGCCTAGCTGCTAATTACCAAAACCCCCCTCTCTCACACGACAGCTCTCTCTCTCTCCTCTGACTCTCACCGACCCCCGACGACTGCCCCGACCGCCACGACCGGCTGCCCTCGCCAAACCCGGCTGCCCCTACCGCCTCAGACCCTCCTATAAAATCCCCCACTCTCCCTCGACCAGACCCTAACCCTAAACTCTTCCCACGACCACCAGCGCCACCCCATCTCCCACTCTCACCCCCACCGGAACCCTAACTCCGGCGAACACTGCTCCGCCCCAACCGACGACCTTCACCGCCAACCACCACCACCATTCGACGCGCCCCGACGAGACGCGTCGATCGCCACTGGTCTGCCACCGCCCTGACGTCTACGCCGCCGTCCAGCCCCTTCGAATCACCCTGAGTTGATCGGACACGTAAGTGGCAGCTTCGATTCGTGTCGTGCGAGTCTCGTCTTCACATATGAGACTCGCCAGGACACGGGCAATACTAGGGTTAGCTTGGACACGGCCAAGTCGCTTCGTGCGTGTCGTGCTAGCCTAGGATACAAGACACCTGTGTCCCTAACTGTCAGGACACAGGATGGTTTTTATATTTTTTTTTGTGTGTTAATTAATTCGAACCTAAATAAAATAAGCAAACTCTAACCTTAACACAACTGATGGGCTGACCCCCTGGCCAGCCCATCCTAATCTAAACCCCCCCCCCCCGCGTGTTGTGTTGGCTCGGGTTCGAGCCCGGCCACTGCTGCTTTTTTCCTTTTCTTTTTCTTTTCCTTTTTCCTTTTTCTTTTTCTGTTTTATTTATATATATATATATGTATATATATATTAGTATCTAATATATATATATATGTATATACTGTATTTTAACAGTATTTAATATATATGTATATATATTTTGTAGTTATATGCATATGTTTGTATATATATATATTTTCATACATATATATATTATATATATATACACTATATTATTAAGTATTTTCTTATATATATATATATATATATATATTTGTATATATATATATATATATATATATATATATATATATATATATATATATATATATATATATATATATATATATATATATATATATATATATATATATATAAATTAAGTATTTTTCCTTATATATCTATATATACTTTTAGCATAGGTATGTATATATTCTTTTGTACAAATTTGCCTTATTAAAATAATAATATTTATTTTGACTGTTACCAAATTATATTTTTATTGTATTTAAATTACTGCAAACCATTTAGTGTCCAAGCCAAGCATGGATATTTGGGCTCAAATATGTTTTCACACATTCAAGACCTGTACAAGTCATATTGGACTTGATTCATGGCCTTGGGTCCTGTATTTGAGCTTTGGTTCAAATTATATACATGGACAAAATACGCAGATAATTAATTATTGTGTGTATTGCTGTTTTTGATTTTCTAAAAATACTTAAAGTATTGCTAAAATTATGGAAAAATAGTTTTTAGATACTATGTTAAGTTAGCTAATTTAGTATAATTTTTGTAGTATTTAATTTACTATTTTGCCACTAGTTTGGCATATGAAACCAAAACTCATTTTCTGTATACTTAGGAAAACTGATTTTTATAAAATATTTGTACTGGTTAATAAATTCCAGAAAAATTATAATAAATTTCTATGATTAACAAAGATCACTTTGATACATTACTTTAAGAAAAACTAGGCTTCTTGCCTATCTCAAAAATTGTTAGAACACCATGGTCTTTTGATTTATTTGTTGATTAATTACGACTTATAGTTTTTGTGCTATTTTTGAGTTTTAGCCGTGTTAAACCTCATCCCTCACTAGTGTAAAGACCCTAGAAAGTTAGTTAACATAGTGTGTCACCCCCACATTGGTCTCCTATGCCAAAGTCATCATTTTGGCTAGGTGCCCAGTCACAAGTCGTATTTCACCAATTAGTGTCCTAGTATTTTAGCTTAGTGTAAAAACTAAGTTATTGTATTTACTTCTACAGCGACGAGTTACCAGACATCCATAGCATTGTTATTGCAGCTTGTTTTGTTTTACTTTGCTAGAGGTAAGTACTTTCTACGAACTTTACATATTGTCACATAAATGAACTGCAAACCCCACCATGTTAAATGCTGATCCTTGGGGTAGCAAGTTAGATCTCTACATGTTGTACTTTCAGTTACTACCATGCTTAGAACAGTCTTGATGTATCTCTCACATGATTAGAATATGGGTTATGGGAAAACTGATAGTAGTGTACGTGATCATATCCCCCTCTACAGTACCGAGCAAAGTTTTATTTTATATGTTACTACGCCGTAGGCCTTTATCTCAAAGCTGTATTTGTGCGCATGTACATCTACCGCCTTTACACTTGTACGCATGTACATTTCATTATGTGCCCCAGCACATTGTACATCTATTGACCGATCACGTACCTACTACAGTTTTAAATATTATATATACATCTGTCTCTATGACATATGTGTCCTTGCCATGATAGACTATGTGATGCCATGCTTTCCAGTTATTACTCACCTGTTTATTTCCATGTTTCATATGCTAGTTTGCTAGATTTAGTACTTGCTCCCGTCCTGACAGGATAACGTTGTAGGTGTCCTTACTGAGAAGGAGTTACTCTGCGACACATATTATGGGATTACTGCCGAGGACCCGGCTCTGCTTTACGAGGATGTTCCTGCGGGGAATCTCGTCTAGTTGTCTTTTGTTTACTTAGACTTTTGAGAGTAGACATGTATTAGACTATATCATTTTGTAACTGGACATGTATCCAGTTTTATATTTCAGTTTACTTGTACTTGGACGTTTACTATATACGATGACTTTTGTGTTTGGAGCATTTATGATTCTTCTTCACTTATAGAACTGTTAGCACATTTTAGTCTTATCCTGTTGTCTTTAGAACAGCTTACTACGTTTTATCTCAACGTAGGCTGGGCATGCCTCGGCCTAGCCCAACAATTTGGGTAGCGGGTCGTGACAGCCTATGACACCCTAGCAAGAATGCATTACACATCATTATGGTTTGTAAAACGACCAACATATACTATCTCATCGCCTGGAATACAACCATAGTTCCAACAGTTGCGGCAACATGGGCAGCCCTAGGCGATGGTGGATTCTTAGCCAGATGCATCATGCCAGAGATAACTCGTATTATTGTGTTCTGGTAAACTAATTATGATTCCAACCATAAATTTAGTATGAGTTTTTCTCATTCCCACGACATTGAAGACTTCACTAAAAGCACAAGAAGGATAGAAAGTGGAAAAGGCTAGTGAAGCATGGACACCCCAAAAATCGTTGTTGTTCTAGTGTCATGTCGAACACAACAAATACAACTAAATAACACTACGATACGCCAAAATCAATGCCGTGTCCTGGTACACATAACATGGTTGTTGTTCCAGTGTCCTGCCACAAAGCATACTGTAATGAGGGTAAGATGCTACTTTTACTCCTCTCCCCTGTGCTAATCATACTGATAACAAAAATCACCATAAAAGCACCAACTTTTCAAAATTTTATCACGTCCTGTGTCATTTTGTTGGTGACCATGCATAACATACTTCGTATAATCTCGATCAACCTCTAAATTCCAAAAAAACCTAAGTAGAATCGAACAAATGCTGGTGAAGGAAGATAGTAGCTTTACTCTACACTCTCCAACCCCGTTTTCGATCGCGTCGCCCCTAACTATGATTACCAAAAAATAATACAGAAGAATTCGACAGAAATGGGGAGATATAGGTCGTACCTGAACCACTTCTTGCTCTCACCGTCGTAAGAATGCACCGAATTGGCTCACTGCCGCTAGCCCTAGAACGCCAATAAACAAATAAAACTCACTTCTTTTTTGTCAGATGAAGAAGAAGAAGAGATGAGAGTTATTGATTCCCGATGTGCCACCCTCGATGGCAATGGCTCTGTCCAAGAGGATGAGGCGGTGACTACGGGTCTTGGTGGCGGCTACTGCGTTAAGCATGTGGCCGCAACGCGGGCCCGGGGAATCTACGGCGGTGTCCCAGCTCGCACCAATCGGCCGATAGTTCAGCACCAGGACGAGCAAGGGCTTCGACACTATATTCTCTCACTATCTATACGAGACCCGGTGCGCCGCCACAGAGAATTTTGGAGGAGGATGGAGAGAGACTTTTCGTATATTATGGAGGAGGACTGAGGAGTTTTCGTAGAGATGGTGAAGGAAAAATTTTGCGGCGCGCGGTTTAATTAGATTTTTCAGGGAAAATGGAAATTTTTTGTATGCTAATATATTCTCTCTCTAAACAATTTTTAGGGGCTCCTTTGACAGACAAAAAATTATGCTGCAAAAAAACATTAACTTATTGCAATGGTCAATGTTAGTTGTCAAAAATTTTTTTTTTTTGTCATGATTAGATTTTGTTATAAAATGTATTTTTTTGTTGCAAATAATTTTCAAGACCGGGAAAAGAGTGTGCCAACTATTCTACAATAAAATATTTTGAACGATTTACATTTTTGCTGCTTAAAAATTGCAAAACCAGTTTTTACAACAAATATATAAATTTTGTTCCAATTAATTAACTTTTGCAAAAAAATATTTTCGTTGCAAAAAAATTGTCCCAAAAAGTTAATTTTCTTATAGTGTTATACATGATGTGTGTGAAATAAGAAATTAAATGGAACATATTACCAAGATTGTGACGATATTTTCTGTTCCTAAAATTTTTGCCCCCCTTCTATTGCTCCCTCGATTTCCCTCGACTGCTCTAATCATCTCCAATCGCAGAGGAAGATTACCACTGCAGAGGTTCGACTTTGATACCTGCCAATGATTTCGATCCATCGAGGTTCACTCGCCGTCGGCGACGACTGCCGCTACGACACCGACGCCATATAGTAGGCAATTGCTAGCCAAAACTATCTCATCAAAATCCTATTTCTGAAATCGGAAGTGACACTCGAGATCGAAAAGGGGGCGATGATCCTCGGCAGGAGTCGAGGCGGTGGTACGTCGTGCAAAGGAGGGTGCAAAAGAGGGAAGATTTGGGAAGGTGAGGGGATTACCTGATGAATTGGGAGGGTTCCAGTGGCGGATTTGGGAGGAGGGATCCAGCGACGGATTTGGGAGGAGGGTTCCAGCGACGGATTTGGGAGGAGGGTTCCAGCGACGGATTTGGAAGGGGAGAAGAAAATAGAATTTTTGAGAGAAGGTTTTAGCAATAGGGATCTAAAAAATTTTAAAAAAATTGCTTGGGAGGGAAGTTTTGCAGGTTTTGGTAAAACAATAGGGATCTAAAAAATTTAGGGTGCGTTTGATTGCAAGGTGGAAAACGTGTGGAAAAGAAATTAATTCCATGGAATTATTTTCCTACGAAAAAAATTCCATGGAATTTTAAAAATTTTCCATGGAAAACTTAATTTGGGTGTTTGATTGCCATTATTTTCCACGAAAAATAGTTATTTTTCATGGAAAATGATATTTTCCTATGGGTTGGACAAGTTTCATTTTCCACCATTTTAGATGGAAATATGGAAAATGATATTTTTTGGAAAATAATTCCATGGAAAATATAAGCTATCAAACATTACAATTGGTGGAAAGTTTGTGAAAGAAATATTTTCCATGGAAAAAAAAGCCCAATCAAACACAGCCAAAAATAATGGAGCCAATTTTTTGACATAAATTTAACGTTAAACGATGGTTTCAGTCCCTCAAATCCAAATATACTACTATGGCAAAACAAATATGATGTTAGACAACGGTTATAGTCCGTCAAAAATGAAACGACAGCTTTAATCCGTCGTTGTTGGACAACTCTAAGTGTCCCAATCGTCCATTTTGGTGTAGAGAAGGAGAATCGCTGACCTAGATAACCAAGGAGGAGGAGGAGAGGAGGAGAGCAGCCCTTTGACACCGAGAAGGAGAGGAGGAGAACGGCAGTAAACCGATGGAGGGAGAGGAGAAATTTTAGAGGGGGTGGGGGAAAATATTTTAGAGGGGGCGGGGGCTTTCGTTCCTTTTATTAGTTGGGAGTAGAAAAAGTTTAGAAGGGGGAAAATATTTTAGAAGGGGGGAAAATATTTAGAGAGAAAAAAGTGGCGGACAACAGAAAAAATTATACCTACTTTCTATTTCTGCTGACCAAGTCCAACAAATATTTATACTTATTAAATTATTATTATTTTATTAAATTTATTTAGTATAAAAATATTTTATTATTATTGACGGAAAAAAGGAGTACCAAATATATATCTCAAAGCAACTAAAATATTTAGTGCGTTTTTTATTTAATGATCAAAAATTATAAATAATTTTTCATAAATTTGGAATCACTATAAACCCTAAATAAAATAAAGAAATGAAGGCATGAGTAACCTCTAATCGAGACAGAGAACAGAAAAAGAAGAAAACGTGAGGGAGAATACAGACTAGTTGTATTCGGTTTCTAGATTCGGGTTCGGATTAGAATTAATACATACATGATCGTTCTCTATATTAAATACGGCTTAGAATGGTTAAAAATGTATTTTCCAAATAGTATATGTATTTCACTTATTAATACATAAAAATTTAAAAAATAACTATTATATATGTTTTCTTCTTATGTAGTTGTTGAAAAAAAATTTAAAATAACATGAAAATATAATAATATGTTCAACATTAAAATTATATTTAAACTAACTGTATCGTATTATCTAATTAAACACATAACAAAGATTCAAAAAATATATTTATAATAAATCATAATTAAAATTTATTTAAATTATATTTAGAATATTATAATACAAATTAAATCTTTATCTATTTTATAAAATAATATCATAGATTATTTTTATACGTGCAATGTACCTAAACTAGATTAGTGTGAGTCTTTTTTTTTATACTTTAGGTAAGTTATTGTTTTGCAAGACGAAAAGAGATCATATCTGACGAAATTACAGTATGATCTTTTTCCTACCTTTCAGCTCTTACTGGAGTTTATACAGAATATCACATGAAGAACAATGATAGCCTTTACTAACATAATGTATGTGTACTCATATGTTTTAGTTGCTTCAAAGCCAACTATCATCAATAGGTTTTAATTGTATCAGAGGAAAAGATGTTGGATTGGCAACTGTCATTTGTTGAAATTACAAGAGGTAGCTACCAATGTCGAACTTTAAATTTTGAGTCCTGAGACAAACTCTAATACCATGTTTGGTATGCAGTATTTTTTTTTATTCTCGGAAAAATTTAGGGTGGGAATCTATTACCATGTTTGTTTGGGCTATGAAAAATTTATTCCCGGGGGTTAAAAATACCCGGATAAATAGTTACCCATAAAACATGGGAATTCTATCCCTTAAGAATAGATGGGTATTTTTCTTCTGCCCGGGCAAAAAAAAATTTGTTTGAACGTTTTTCGACTTTTTTGATCATTTTTTTCGTTTTTGCCCCTTTCTGCCCTTTTTTGTTGTTTTTGTCGTTTTTTGTCGTTTTTGGTCATTTTTGTCAGTTTTGTTGGAATTATTCAATAATTAAGGGGCCACACATGTAAAATTATTGTGTTTGGGCTATCTAAATAATTAAGACAAATTAAAGTGGTCTATTTGGAAATTGGCTTAAGGGTATAATTGTCATGGAATTAATGTGTAGATACCGGAGATAATTTTAATTTGATGAGGGGCCAAATTAGAAATATCACAACAAACATATCTATATATATGTGTATTCATTAGGGTTATGGTCCCCAACTCATACGGCCACCAAGAGAGGGTTTTCTCTATTCTCTTCTGTATCCCCATCAACAAAGAGAGGAACAAAGATTTCATCTTTGTTATTAAGGGCCGTAGCGGGTTGGAAGATCGAACCCAATAAAGAGACGATCGCTTCAACATCCATCAAGTCTAGCAATGGATTCAGGTACGCTTCTGCAATCAGTTTAATTTATGTTCTTCATCTCATGAATCGACAGGGTACAATAAATTTCTAACAAGTGGTATCAGAGCCTCCTTGTTTGATTTATGAGATTGAAGGTTTAGATCTAATTTTTGTTGTTGTTTAGGAACCTTAGATCGTAAGATCTAATTTAAATTTAGGGTTTATGACAACAATGGGTCCAAGTAATATATTTTGGCCAATCTGTGAAATGTGACAGACATTAGTTCTGTCTGCTCATTTCTGCTGATTTGTTGTATTTAGATTTAAAATCCCTTTTACCTGTACTTGTTGCAGCATTTTGTAGTTAGAAAAATACTTCCCAAATGATTGAGCTTCAATATCTCAAAAATATGTAAATGCTACCAACTGCATTCTAATTTCACAAGCTCACTCATCATTTACAGAACACCTTCATCTCTTCGCCTTCGAAACCTTCCACTTATACTTTCTATATATAAGTATATAATCAATCTTTTTGATAGAAGGAATTATGTTATATTGACAATCAAGATGTATGTATGCACTATTCAGATACATCACATATGGAATGCATTAGATTGTTTCTGTTTTTAATTAGCAGATTGATCGATAAAGGGGCTAGACAGAATGTCAATTTTTTTTAAGCACTCGTAATTAATTTGGCCGAGTCCTGCATATTCATTATTTTAGCCAACTTTTACAAATGGGTCCTCTACATGATTGGCAATTCATGCAAAAAACAAATTCACATGCATATGATTAAAGGAGACATCTTTAAGATATATGATTGTTTTTCAAATTAAAATTAGGATTTTGTCTTCGGTAGATTATTTTATTTAAAATAATCCTTATAGATTATTTGATATAATCTGTTAATGCATATATTTGACCTTCTATAGATTATTCTATTTAAAGTAATCCTTATGCATTATTTGATATTATCTTTGGATGCATATCCTCCGTAGATTATTTCATGAATTTTGTTATAGTGATAATATCCAGTTTTGCCAAATTGAAATTCATGCTTATGCTTTTGATTACTTTATTTGAGTAATAATCTTATAAATATGCATGCACATAAGAATTTATGTTTATTTAATTTAAATAAGCAGAAGGATTTGGACATGATTCAGTTTTGTAAAATTTAGTCAACATTCAAATTTTTGGTACCTTTTATGACTAACAATAGTTGTCTAATATTCTAAATAGACCCATTGAAACAAGATGTCGCCAAAGTGACCTCTCTTACGTAGATAGTCTATGAGGGATGTTGGATGTTTGTGTGTGTACATTCATACGGGTATTAACCGGCCAAAGGAAGGTTAATACTTGGCCGAATTGCACACATACTTGTGGTGATAAATGTGTGACAATTATACGGTTTATATGTGAATAATAATCCGATCCAAAGATAGGCTTATTATTTGACATGATTTATTGTCAACGTTTGATCACTACACCAAGAGTACCACTTGCAGTTAATTTCACTGTCCAAAGACTTGATATTAATGATGCACTAGGTATCTTGAGATGGGGTTCACCATTATTTGAATTTGTTTGACTATATTTTATGCTTTGGTTATTTGTTAGAGCATGTTTATTTTTTGTTGCTTTGTTCTCTTTACAGTTAATGTTGTTAAAATATCTGCCAATAAGATTTTAATTTTCATGTTTAATGAGATAACTTTAAGGGCCAAAAAAAAAATATACAGTAGCTGCTAAGGGTCCAAATCAAAAGAAACAACAATATAAAACTAAGGATTGTTCTTTTGTGATAAGACATGACACATAAGAAAGAAATGTACAAAGTATCACACATGGCGTATAAAGAAATATACATTTCTAAATTTAGTCTGTTCTGAGGTTAATTTAGATTTAGTACCTAAAAACACGTGGTGGTTAGATTCTGGTGCTACTACCCACATTAGTGTTTATAGACAAGGTTGTCTGAGCTACCGAAGCCAATTGATGGTGAAAGATACATCTATGTGGGTGACGACAAATCGGTAGAAGTGAAAGCAATATGACATTTTGGGTTATGTTTAGGAACCGATTATTATTTGGATTTGAAAGACACTTTTATTGTACCGTCTTTTAGACGAAATTCAGTTTCAATTTCCTTAATGGACAAATCTGGTTATCATTGTTCATTTGGAAATAATAAGTTTAGTCTATCTTTAAATCCAACTTAAGGTTTATGATAACCTATATCCATTTAAAACTATTGCATCTTACAGTAAAACCTTGCAAGTGGAGTCATGTGGTACTAAATGCAAAATTAACAATAAATATTTTTAGTCTCATTATGACATAAGCGATTAGGTCACATCTCTAGAAATAGAGTTGAATGATTTGTGTCTGATGAGATTTGAATTTCATTGACTTTGTAGACTTTATTGTCTATATTAATGTGTAAAGGAAATACAGACAAAAGTTCAATTGTATGCAGCTACTTTATTGGCTATGCTAACAAATCAAGGGGTTAATAATTATATGATCCCACAATAAGAATTTTTTTTTGAGACGAGAAGTATAATATTTTTTGAGGATGTTAAGTTTGGGAGAGAAATAAAGTCAGGATCATTGTCTTTGAGAAGGAATCAATTACGATTTCTATTATCACTTTTGACGATGTGCAGGATTCTATACCTGTCATGATCAAGAAGTGAATTCAGAGCCTCAATAAGACAATGTCGAATTACCTCTATAAGTCGTTGTTGAGATACCTTAACAACGATAATGTAGCGGCACCCCATTCAAGATAAGGTAATTATTCCTAAGGAACAAACTCAACAACCTCAAGAACCGGTAATATTAAGATGTCCACCAAAGAAAGGAGAAATATAATTTCGGACAATATTGTCATATTTCTCTAGGAACGTGAGGAAAACTATGGAATATTGGAAGGTGATTCAATCTTCTTCCGTCGGGCCATGGAAAGTTCTAACTCTTAAAAGTGGATTGAGGAAATAAATAAGGAGTATAAGTCTATGTAAGACAATAAAGTTTAGGAACTTGTCACATTACCAAAAGATACGAAGTTCATTGGTTGAAAATGGACATTTAAAACCAATAAAGATTCGAAAGGATAATGTGGAGAGGTATAAAGTACGTCTTGCAGCTAGTGACTTTACTCAAAAGTCAACGATTGATTTTAAAGAAACTTTCTCTTCGGTATCTTTGAAAGACTCTTTTAAAACAATCACATCACTTATTGCACATTTTGATCTTGAGTTATATTAAATGGATGTCAAAATTGTGTTTCTCAATGGTAACATCGACGAAACAATTTATGGTGCATGCAGAAAACTTTGTGTCGAAAGACCCAAATAATATGGTTTGCATATTGACAAAATCTATTCATGGACTCAAGCAGGATTCTCGTCGAAGGTACTTAAAGTTTTACCAAGTGATTTTCTCGTTTGGTTTTGAGATAAACACTGTTGAAGATTGTGTGTATCACAAGTTCAGTGGGAGTAGGAATAATTTTCTGGTTTTGTATATTGATTAAAGTATTCAATGCAAACCCGGTGACACCTCTCGTTAAAGGAGGCAAATTCGGTTTCAATCAAGTGCCCTAAGGTTAGCCTTAAAATTAAGAAAATAAAATAGATTTTTCCTTCATGATCAGTTGTAGGGAGTCTAATGTATGCTCAAGTATGTACGCGTCAGGATATTGCGTACATAGTAGGATGTTAGGCAGATATTTAAGCAAATATGGATGGATCATTGGATAGCAGCCAAACTACTTAAGTAATTAATAGAGAACAAGAAATTATATACTCTTTGTAGGAGATCGGATAATTCTGGAGATCATAATGTATTTCGACTCCGATTTTGTTGGATGCCAACACAGCAGGAGATCCACATCAGGTTATGCTGACTAATGGAGGTATATTTTGAATGAGTGTCAAACATGCACTCATAATTTCTTCCACCATAAAAGCAAGATTTATAACATGTTATGGGGTATCTATTAAGGGAATATGGTTGCGAAATTATCACAAGGCTGCGCCTACAGTACGGTGTTGAAAGACCACATAAAATTATGGTGTGACAATAAATCAGCAGTACTGTATTCCAATAACAACAGAAACTTGTATAAGTCAAAGGATATTGACATAAAGTTTCTAGTTGTGAAGGAAATAATTCAGAATGGTTATAGTGTCCATATAGCACATTAGGACAAACTCCATGTTAGCGGATCCGCTCACAAAAGCATTATCATCCAGGGTCTTTCATGAGCATACTGCTCATATGGGTGTTAATTAAGAATATGGCAATATAGTGGGAGTTTGTATTTTATGTATTTGGGTGCTATTTGATTTTGGACACATTTATGTATTAAAGTATTTTGGATATTTATCTGATCCGATATATGGAAATCCAGTTCATTCTGTTTTCATTATGTTAAAGTATTTGATCTCACTAAAGTTAAGGAGGACCAGTCGGAAATAGACATGTATTGATCACATTGCGTGTAATTTTCATGCTACGTATCCATGATTGATCTATGTCGTTTAGCTATATTGGTATATGTGACCATTGATGGTTTAGTTACGCTATATGTGACGAATGTCGCTTTGATCCTATGTTGATATGGTTAATGGACGAGATTGTCTGGATATACCCTAAGGACTAAGATAGCAATTTATGAGCTCACTATGGTTAACACAATTATAAGGTTACATATGTGGCCCAGTGGGAGATTATTGGAATTATTCAATAATTAAGGGGTCACACATGTAAAATTATTGTGTTTGGGCTATCTAAATAATTAAGCCAAATTAAAGTGGTCTATTTGGAAATTGGCTTAAGGGTATAATTGTCATGGAATTAATTTGTAGATACCGGAGATAATTCTAATTTGATGAGGGGCCAAATTAGAAATATCACAACACACATATCTATATATATGTGTATTCATTAGGGTTATGGTCCCCAACTCATACGGCCACCAAGAGAGGGTTTTCTCTATTCTCTTCTGTATTCCCATCAACAAAGAGAGGAACAAAGATTTCATCTTTGTTATTAAGGGCCGTAGCGGGTTGGAAGATCGAACCCAATAAAGAGACGATCGCTTCAACATCCATCAAGTCTAGCAATGGATTCAGGTACGCTTCCGCAATCAGTTTAATTTATGTTCTTCATCTTTGTCGTTTTTTTGGTCATTTTTGTCAGTTTTTATAAAAAAAAAATCGCTTTTTGTCATTTTTAGTCCTTTTTGTCGTTTTTTTGATATTTTTGGTCGTTTTTTCTCTTTTTGTCACTATTTCGTCGTTTTAACCGGTTTTTGTCATTTTTGGCTTTTTTTGTCGTTTTTAGTAGTTTTCTATTTTTTTTTGTTATTTTTGTCTCTTTTTTGTCATTTGTTATCTTTTGTCATTTTTATCCTTTTTCTCTTTTTACCGGTTTTGTCCTTTTTGTCATTTTGTTGTTTTTTGTCTTTTTTTGTTTTTTGTCGTTTTTTGTTGTTTTGGTCATTTTTCGTATTATTTTTGTTGATTTTGTCTCTTTTTTGTCTCTTTAAGTCGTTTTTTGTCATTTTTTTTATCGTTTTGTTGCTTTTTGTCATTTTTGTCTCTCTTTTTTTGTTTGTCGTTTTTCATCTCATTTTATCTTTTTTTTGTCGCTTTTTACTAGTCTTTTGTCGTTTTTTGTTGTCTTTTGTCGTTTTTGTTGTTATTTTTTGACATTTTTGTCATTTTTTTTTGTTGTTTTTTGTCTTTTTTGTAAAAAAATTGTCCTTTTTATCGTTTTTTGTTGTCTTTTGTTCTTTTTGTGGTTTTTTTTTTTCATTTTTCTATATTTTTTTGTTTTTGTTATTTTTTGGTCTTTTATCGTTTTTTTTTTGTTTTCTGTCATTTTTGTCACTATCGTTATTTTTTGGTATTTTTTTATAATTTTTTTGTTGTTTTTTGGATTTTTGGTTTTTTTTACTTTTGTCGTTTTAGTCTTTTTTTTTTTGGCCTTTTTGTCTTTTTCTTTTTTTATATTTTGGTCGGGTTTTTTTTCGTTTTTAATCGTTTTTTTTCCTTTCCTTTTTTGACGTTTTTTTCGTTTTTTGTTTTTTTTTTCTTCATTTTTTCTTCATTTTTAAGTTTTTTTTTATCATTTTTATTTTTTTCCCGGGAATGTTTATATAGTCACCAAACCCAAACATGGGAATGTAATTTTCCAGGAAATTTAATTCCTTGGAATTTGATTCTCGGGAATATAGAATTCCCGGCTATATAGTGTTCCGCATACCAAACGCCCCCTAAAAGTTGTGCCCTCAAGGCTTAATGCTCATACAAATTTTTTTTATGGACAACAATAAAATAATATTATCAACACAAAATTTAAGAAAAAATAATAAACAAATATAATATCCAAAATAATATATTTTATAATGAAATACTAAGAAAATTGAAGATATTCCAAGCAAAAAATTGATGTTCTAAACAAATAAATAACTAATAATGTTTCAAATAATTCTTATGAAATAATAAAAAAAAATAAAAAATTGTAACTTGTTTCTATTGTTCAATTAAATCCAACAGGACAGCGAGAGGGAGAGAGAGAGAGAGAGAGAGTGAGAGGATGTTGACAACGACGGAAGGAAAAAAAGAGGATTGGCAGCGACTAAAGGGTATAAGAAGATTTGTAGCATCATAATGTTAGATCAGCAACAGAAGGGGAGAGGATTTAATTTTGACAACACTAATTTTTTTTCTTCATTCTGACTAACTGATTTGTCTTTTGATAATATAATATATGACATTTAGATATTCTAAAATTTTGGGCCTGAGGCACCTGCTCTGGCTATGGTAACTACTACATTTCAAAAATTTTAGTTGTTTTCAAACAAATTTCTAAACAAATTCATAATATTTATTTAGTTGATGCACTTATAAGATCTTAAAGGGAACCCAAAAAGTAAATTTAGCAAACTGATAGAACTGAAATCTCCAATCCTTGTATACACTTTATGGGGAGTAGGATATTTGCATAGTAAGTTATACATATGCCAATATCAAAACATAATTCTTGAACCAACATGAGAAAATCAAGATTGGGACCAACAAAAATAATATAAAAACATTAAACAATTATCAAAGTTAATTGAACAAAAAAGACTAACAATCAAGGGTGTAAAAGCAAAGTAAGTTGTAAAAACATGTAAATAAAAAAAATTTATTTATCTCGATGATTACGCTTTAATAGTTCTAATATTTGTTAGATATTTTTAATAATTCATTAATTGAATATATGACACACCCTAAGCTAAAGCAGCATTTTAAATAGTAAACTAGAGGTGGAGGAGAGCTGATTTTTACAAGAAAGAATATTATAACAAGCAAGAAGCAGGGGAAGGGATTGATGCAAGAAGTATATATATTAGGTCTGTCTTTCGAAGCTGTGGAAGGGATGGTTCAACATATGACAGATCCATTTAACCATTAACTATTACCAAGTGAGGTATTGACCTAATAAGACCAACTTTTCGAATAATATTATCCTAGAAATATTTTAAAGATATATTTACAACGTTGTCTATATATTGTAAAAAAATACGTATTTTACAACATTTTATAAAAGTTGTTAAATAAAACCCTTTTATAATTAATGTTTCATAAACATTGCAAAATGATATTACATATACAACGTTTACATAACGTGGTAAAATAAAATTAATTTTACAACATCAAACAAACATTGTGCAATATAAACAATGTACAACTATTGTTAAACGTTGTTGAACATGGCATTTTTACAATATTTTAAATACATTGTTAAAATTAGTAACTTTGGCAACAATAAATAACCATTGTCAAAATTAATAAATGTTACAATGTTAATAAAACGTTGTTAAAAATAATAATACACAACTTTCGTGAATGACCATTGTAGAAGCCTTAACGTTTGAATGTAAAACGTTGTTTGCACATGTATTTTACAACGTTTTTACAATAAAGGTTGTAGAAGACCTCCATTTTTTACAACAATTTTAGGAAGTGTTGTAGATGGAACGTTGTAAAAGGGGATTTTTCTTGTAGTGCCCCCTTCTCCGTATGTATTTACCGCGCACGGTAACATTTTATATGTAACTTTGCCGTATGTTCTGATCCCACGTTTGTGTATGGATATACACCGATGCCGTTAGTGCACGTATGTGCATTCCAGAAAAACTTGATATGTACCGCTGTACATCCTATTCACCTATTGACCGATCATGTACATGCTACGGTTTTAAACTTTTAAACAAATATATGTTGCCATTTCTAAAAAGAACCAATTAAACCATGATATGCCATGATTCCAGTTTATTACACTTCTGTTCATTTCTTGTTTCGTATATTTAGTTTGTTAGAATCAGTACTTGCTCCCGTCCTGACAGGATAACGTTGTAGGTATACTTTCTAAGGAGGAGTTGCTTTACGATTCCTATTACGGAGTTGCTGCCGAGGACCAGGCTTTATCTTACGAGGATGTACCTGCGGGAAAACTCGTCTAGTTTGCGTAGTTGCTCGGGGTTTCGAGAGTAGTCATATCGTTAGACTATGTATTTTGTGTCTGGACCTGTATCCAGCTTTACATTTTGGACTTGTACTTGGAACTTACTATTATACGAGATGACTTTTGTGTTTGGAACATTTCTGACTCTTTATTACTTATAGAACTGTTAGCACATTTTAGTCGTATCTTGGTATCTTTAGAACAACTTACTACGCTTTATCTCAAGCGTAGGCTGGACATGACTCGGTCCGGCCCAACAATTTGGGTAGCGGATCGTGACAAGGAGCGACAGAGATCGTCGACCATCTACGAGATACTCACCGGGTGAGTATGTGCTATTGACTGACGGGGGAGAGCCCAAAAGTTTTGCAGAGGCTATGGAAGACGAACACAGACAGGAGTGGATAGAGGCTATGCAGGAGGAGATGAGTTCCTTACATGCCAATTTCACTTATGAGCTGGTGTGGTTGCCAAAGGACAAGAAGGCTTTGAAGAATCGATGGGTGTTTAGAGTGAAGAAGACTGATGATGCTACCCGCCCTCGATACAAAGCGAGGCTGGTAGTTAAAGGCTACGGTCAGCGGAAAGGCATGGATTATGATGAGATCTTTTCATCTGTCGTCAAGCATTCGTCTATTCGGGTGGTGCTAGCATTAGCAGCCAGTCTCGACTTGAAGGTCGAGCAGATGGACGTAAAGACGGCATTCCTCCACGGTGATCTTGAGGAGGAGTTATATATGAAACAACCAGAGGGATTCTGTGAGAAGGGCAAGTCATATTTGGTCTGCCGGTTGAGGAAGAGCTTGTATGGTCTAAAGCAGGCTCCGAGGCAGTGGTACAGGAAGTTCGAGTCGTTTATGGGGGAGTATGGTTATGCACGGACGACGTCGGATCACTGTGTATTTGTGAGGTATTTTGTCGATGATGATTTCATTATTTTATTGCTCTATGTAGATGATATGCTATTAGTGGGTCGGAATGTCACTAGGATAGCGGAGTTGAAGCGCCAACTGGGCGCGACCTTCTCTATGAAGGATTTAGACACAACGAAGACTATTCTTGGGATGGAGATCAGCCGAGAGAGAGAGTCCAAGCTGCTATATTTGTCCCAAAAGAAGTACATTCACCGGGTACTTCAGTGTTTTGGGATGGATGGGTCGAAGAAAGTGAGTTGCCCCCTTGCGGCCTGCTTTAAGTTCACTGAAGAGCAGTGTCCATCTACCGGGGACGAAAAGAAAGATATGGAGCGCGTTCCATATGCTTCAGCTGTGGGGAGCCTTATGTATGCTATGGTGTGTACGAGGCCAGACATCGCTCATGTAGTTGGCACAGTTAGCAGGTATCTTTCAAATCCTGGAAGGGTACATTGGAGTGCAGTCAAGTGAATTCTACGATACCTTCAGGGCACTGCCGATTGGAGACTTTCTTTTGGTGGTGACGAGCCAAAGCTGGTTGGGTATACCGACGCTGATATGGCTGGAGATGTAGACACGAGACGATCGACTTCGGGCTATGTGATGTTGTTTGCCGGAGGAGCGGTATCGTGGCAGTCGCGGTTGCAGAAGTGTATTGTCTTATCGACGACGGAGGCGAAATACATTGCGGTGATGGAGGCTTGCAAGGAGCTGTTGTGGATGAAGAAACTGTTGCAGGAAATGGGGCTGAAGCAAGAGCAGTATACTTTGCTTTGCGACAATCAGAGTGCTATTCACCTTGTGAAGAACCAGACATTTCATAGTCGGTCCAAGCACATCGAGACTCAGTATCATTGGATACGGGATGTGGTTGAGAAGAAGGACGCGGCACTTGAGAAGGTTCATACTGATGACAATGGAGCAGACATGCTCATGAAGGTTCTACCAAGGGAAAAGTTTGAGTACTGCAGGCAGATCGTCGAGATGACGACCTCCTCCACATAGTTGTGAAGGGGGAGATTTGTTGGAGTGGGTGGGGTTCCCAACCTATGTGGAGAAGATCTCGGAGTGCGACGAGCGCCATCTGTGTGTCAGAGAAGCTCGGGGAGGTGACGAGGCTAGTCGGAGGAGACGAAGAAGCTCGGGAGCAGTCGGGAGGAGCACTACTAAAATAATCCAGATTAGCGACGTCAGGAGACGTCGCTAAATACAGAAAATACGTCGCTAAAAATGATTTGCGACGTATTTAGCGACGAAAAACTTACGTCGCTTATAGGCAAGTCGCAGATGATACTTTCGTCGCCGAACGTCGCTATTTGCGACGCGGCGTCCATTGTCGCTAGACGTCGCCAAATGAGCGACAGAAAGCGACGTATCAGTACGTCGCCAACTTTGCGACGTAAAGCGACCACTAGCGACGCTTCAAAAGTTTATAAATGATGACGAGGCATGGCATCCACGTGGCCACGTGGGCAACGTAGCGACGTATATTAGCGACGTCGAGCGACGTAACGTCGCTAACTAGCGACGTATAGCGACGTCTATTTGACGTCGCAGTACGTCGCAGAACGTCGCTATACGTCGCTAATGTTAAAAAAAAAATTTTAAAAAATATAATTGATATTTTTGTTATGCTGTGTTTCTGTGTTTACAGTGTGTGTGAAGTGCAGTGTTCGAACCATCGACAGATTCGCTTACTGTTCTATGTTTTATCTTGGATAGAAAGAGCAACAGTTCAGGGTGCACTTCTCAGAGCTTCCTCTTCACGTCCTTTACCTTCTCGGGAACCTTTACGACGTCCGAGAAAGTGAAGGACGTGAAAATGAAGCTCTCAGAAGTGCACCCTGAACTGTTGCTATTTCTATCCAAGATAAAACATACAACAGTAATCGAAACTGTCGATGGTTCCGAACACTGCATTTCACATTCACTGTAAACACAGACACACATCATAACAAAAATACACAATATTTTTTTAAAATTTCGGCAGCACCTCCTTTGTATATCAGATCATCGCTTATAACCCAGCGTAGGTATATTTGTCATCCCGTCGCAGATATCACAAAGTAAATATCACAATAAAAATAGGAGGCAGTGCAAAGTAAATATCACAGACACACATCCTCACAAACATCCAATAGAGTCAAATAAAAATGAAAGATGATAAAAAGTCTCCCACCAAGTGTATAAACAACAGTGTATGAATAAACAATTTGCCCATAGGGCCAATACATACAAGTCATAAAAAAACCAATAAAATTACTGCGGACCCCTGCCGCGCAACTGGGATAGAATGTAGTCATACTGCTCCTGGGTGAGCTGTACCGTAGGGGCAGTAGGAGGCAGTACAATGTCTGGAGTCGGCGCCGGAGGTAGTGCAGTATCTGGAGTCGGCGTCGTCGATGGACCCGGAGGACGTACCTGCTCCAGCTCTCGCAGTCGCTCACCATGCACAGCAAGGGTACTCACCACCTTCTCAGTATACTGAGCGAGTGAGAGAGAAAGGCTCCTCTGCGATCCCTCCAGCTCGACCTGTCTACGCTCTGTGCACTGCGTAGACTCGGTGAGCGTCTGCAAGTTGGCAGCTGCAGCCTGATGCAGACTCATCAGCTCCTGTATACTGCGCTCGATCGCATCAAATCGTCCGATGACGATCGGAGGGTCGGATCGTCGCTCGACCGCATCAGAAATCTGCTGCTGCAACTCGCGACGCAGCTCCTCGATCTGACGACGAACATCCTCAGCTCGTGATGACGCCTGCGTAGCTGGAGACTGCGTACTGACAGAGGGGGCCCGGGATGACTCCGAAGCCAAATACGCGCCGTAGGATCCCATACCGTAGTACGTACCCTTCTGAAGACTGCCAACGGCGGTCATCCAGAGCTCGTCCGGCGATGGCTCTGCAGGCGGCTGGGAGGAAGTACCAGCCCCTCCCTCTGCTTGCGCACTAGCAGCAGCAGCAGCATCAGCCGCCTCCTTCTGTAGCCGAACAAACTCGACCTAGAACATGTTTGCTAACGTGTAAGTGTTTACTAAAGTCTATATTGATATCTATTTTCCTGTTTTTTAAATTATAGTCAGTTAATATAAAGAATAGAACGTACATATGCCTGCGTCGCCCTCTCGTCAATGAAGTCCCTAGCCCTCCGATGGGTGACCAGGAAGACGGTCACCATGTTCGGGTCCTCACCCTTCTTTACCTGTTAAAATATATTATCTATTATTAGTATTAAATATTATATCGAACTATATATAAATTAATGTCCGTCATAGGAAACGTACCAGACGACGAAAATGCTCCGTCATCGGAATGGAGCCACTACACCACTTACCGGCGCTCGACCGCGCTACCTTGGCCTTCTCAGACTGCTCCTGGTACTTGGGCTCGCTGAATCTAGCCTTCATCGCAGTCCACTGCTCTGGCGTAATCCAACCCTGGATCGGTTGTCCGGAGCGATCACGACGCTTCTGGTCGTCGATCGCATCACGGATGAGCTTGGCTATGACGGCATAAAATTGGCCCTCGATCCTCGCCGCCCGGTGTGGTGGATAGAAATAGGTCCTCTACAAGAAGTAAAATACAAAAGTTGTATAATATACACAAATGATTATTAAAATTTAAAAATAAACAAATTTTTTACCTTGAAGTGGGCGAACCAAAAGGCCTTCCTATCTGCGGGAGCATCTGAGTAGTTGAGCCAAGGCCCACCATAGTTCTGCCTCACAAATGTCCCCAGCTGTCTCTGTACTGCAGAAGGCCGATATCTATACAATAATAATTTTTCATGAATATATATGTACATATAATCATTTGAGAAATATATAATAATTAATTAACTTACTTCATAGGCCCGTCCGTCCAAATCTCCATACGCGTCTCGTCCGGGGGAGCGCATGGAGGGTCGCTCTCACCTCCTGCCTGGGCAGGATTAGTCTGATCGCCGTCCTCCATATGATCGGCGTGGGTTCCCTCCATAGAGCCGTCGACAGTAGGAATGCTGGACGGGGGATCAGGGATGCTGGACGCGGGATCAGGAAGGCTAGACGACGAGGGAGGAGTCGCCAACCTGCTAGAACTGCCCTGTCCCGGTAATGGACCGGGAACAGAACGGTACACTGGCGTACTCGAAGATGAGGATGAGGGTACAGAATTGCCCTCTCCATCCCCAGCCCGAGGCTGACGGGGCTGCCTAATATATAATCCTCCGCGTCGTCCAGATGGTCTAGTCATACCTGACAATAAAACATATGACAATAAAACAAAAAAACATATTTATATGATAGACATCACAGATTTTTGAAAAATATCATAGTCAAAAAGTGTCACTAAAGTGTCAATAAAAGTGTCAATAAAGTGTCACTGAAGTGTCACAGATTTATATGATAGAAGTGTCACTAAAGTGTCAAATATGATGATAAAACAAATGTACAGATTTAATCCTCTTCTGAAAATTCATCTAGTTCGTTTAGCTCATCTACTTCTTCTTCTTCTTCTTCTTCTTCTTCTTCTTCTTCTTCTTCTTCTTCTTCTTCTTCTTCTTCTTCTTCCTCCTCTACATCTTCACTTTCATCTGCATCTTCATCTTCAGATAATTCTACTTCTTCTACACAATTAGATGTGTAATAGGGAACTTCCGTCGTGTCCACTTCTATAATATTTGTTACAAGAGGTAGTTCATCCTGTTGATAAGCTATATCGTCAACCTCAAAGGTATTTCTAGCTTTGGTCTTGCATACTGTCCACCAGTCCGACCTTGTTGTTCCCCATTTAGGATAACTTGTGAAGTACACGAGCTGAGCCTGACTTGATAGGACAAATGGTTCATAGGCTTGATATCGACGCCGATAGTTTATATCAACAAGACCGTGCTTGTATACTTTCCAACCTTGACCTTCAATCGGATCGAACCAATCACACCTGAATAACACAATCTTAGCAGGCTCTATTCCATAACTATATGTCAGCTCCACGATCTCCCGTAACACGCCATAGAAATTGTTGCCCGCATCAACATCTTTGTAGTTCGAAGATATGATACACAAACAGCTATTTTTGGTGGAATCGAGATCCACAAAGTTATCTCTGATCGGGCAAGTTGTTGACTTGAACCTAAACCCATTAACACAGTAGCTTGGCTATATTTTTACAGCATAAATTGGTCCCTTGGCTAGCGTTCTAATAGACTCATTCTCAAGTCTTGCGTATGGACGATCGACCTAAATACCACGAAAGAAGCAATTAAGCTCATTCTCAATCAAGTGCATATACAAAAAGGTAATTACAGAGTTCTCAAGTCTTACAGATACACTCAACCATGATGGAAAATAACGCCTCATTTCTTGTTCTAGTTCTTCTTCTGTTATGTGTGGCCTACCCGACCTCACATCATCATTAAATATGCTGAAAACAACATCGTTCAATTAATGTAATAGTATAATAATTAACACTATTAAAATAATATAGACGTATTAATTACTTACCCCTCCAGTTTCTCTACTTCCTCCTCGTCGCAGTTGAGTAATACATACACCTGAGCAGCCCTTAGCTCATCATCGTTCAGATATCTCTTTTTCATCTTACCCGATGGCTTTCCTGGAGCATTGAATACCTTTAGTATTGTATCATTACTTTCATGATCTCCCTCGTCGTTTCTGGAAGCTCTCGTTCTATTAGTTGCAACATGAGGCTTGAAATACATCGAACAAAAGTTTGTAATCTCCTCGAGAACATAGGCTTCATAAATAGAACCCTCGACCCGTGCCTTATTTTTCACCTTTCTTTTTAGGTGATTCAAATGTCGCTCGAACGGGTACATCCATCGATATTCGACGGGTCCACCAACACGTGCCTCATAGGATAGATGAATCGGCAAATGCTCCATAGAGTCGAAAAATCCAGGAGGAAACACCCTCTCTAGCTTGCATAGTGTTACCGCAATGTCCTTCTCTTGCTTTTCTAGACGATCAACGAGCAATTTCTTAGAACAAAGATCCCTGAAGAATATGCTAAGCTCCGTCAATGGATCCCAAACTGCCTGCGGTAAGAATTCCCGAAATGCAGTCGGAATTAACCTCTCCATGAATATGTGACAATCGTGGCTCTTCATACCCGTCAATTTGTTTTCCTTCGGATCGACACATCTTCTCAGATTTGACACATATCCGTCTGGAAATTTTAGGCCCTGGATCCACCGACAAAGTCTCACTTTATCCTCCTTGTCCAGCGAGAAAATTAACTTCGGCAGGAACTGTTTTCTATTCTGCTGTATCAAATGCAACGCAGGGCGTTTGCATATTTCTTCTAAGTCCAACCTGGCCTTGGGATTGTCTTTCGTTTTTCCCTTTACGTCCATCACAGTATTAATTATGTTATCAAACACATTCTTCTCAATATGCATGACATCAAGATTATGTCTGATCAGATTGGTACTCCAGTATGGCAGATCCCAGAATATGCTCCTCTTTGTCCAGTTATGAACTCTACCAAATCCATCGCACTTGTACCCAGTTGTAGGATCTTCTATAGCACTTGAAAAATCTTTAACCTCCTCCCATATCGTGGCTCCGCACCACCTTGGCGGTGGATCACCCTTCTCTACAACGCCGGCACGGAAAGCATTCCTGTTCCTTCTGAACGGATGATCTTTTGGCAGAAATTGCCGATGACAATCAAAGAAGCACGGTTTTCCGTCGTGTTTCAAGCGAAAAACCTTACTACGGTCCATGCAATACGGACATGAGAGACGGCCATGAGTGCTCCATCCAGATAACATTCCATAGGCCGAAAAGTCGTTGATGGTCCACATAAGGGTTGCCTTCATCTGAAAATTCTGCTTCCTGGAAACATCGTACGTGTTAGCGCCTACTTCCCATAACTGATTCAACTCATCTATCAAAGGCTGTAAGTACACGTCAATATTCCTCTTGGGATTGTTCGGACCAGGAATTATAACGGTTAGAAACATGTACTGAGTCTTCATGCACATCCAAGACGGTAGGTTATACGGAGTGACAATCACAGGCCAGCACGAATACTGGGATCCCGAAAGACCAAAAGGAGTAAAACCGTCAGAAGATAGTCCCAACCTGACATTTTGCGGATCTGAAGCAAAATCTGGATACACTCGATCAAAGTGCTTCCACGCTTCTCCATCGGATGGGTGATCCAACACTCCTTCAATCTGTTCTCGCATATGCCAACTCATATTTTCGGCCGTCTCTTTCACCATAAATAATCTTTGCAACCGCGGCGTTAAAGGCAAGTAGTGCATTGAATCGGTCGGTCTTCTTGCACCGGTAGACCTTCCTGTACTAGTTGTCTTATAGCGATCAGCACCACAAAATCTGCACACATCTGCGTCCTTGTCGTCTTTGTAGTACAGCATGCACCCATTGCGACAGGAATCGATTTTCTCGTATCTCATCCAGAGCGATCTCACCATCCTCTTAGACCGGTAGAAGTCTTTAGGCAACTTAGCACCCGCCGGCAAGATCTCTATAATCAACTCCAATACTCGGTTGTAGCATTCTTGCGACATGTTAAAATCTGACTTAATGCTCAACAGTCTTGTAACCACCTCCAACGGTGAATGATCCTCACAACAAGGATACAATGGAGTCCTTGCATTCTCCAACAACTCCATGAACTGTGCAGTATCGGCATTCGGTGCCTCCTCAGGTGCATCATGAACGAAACTAGGCCCCGCAGCGTCGAAAATCATGTTCATGCACCCGTCGTCGTATGCATGATTATCTGAAACAAAATTAGGTCCCGCATGCATATACGGCTCAACATAAGGCTCCGGCTCTGATGCTAAAGGCACAAGTTCTCCGTGTGCGGTCCACTGATAGTAATTAGGCGTGAAACCCCTCGAGTACAAATGATATGTCACTTCCACTTCTGGATAATATTTCACGTTATGACATTTTACACACGGACACTTAATTTTGGTGTCGTCTATGTACTGAGGGAACGCCTTAGCAAACTGCAGGAACTGCTCTACTCCCGCTATGTATTCATCCCGTACACCACACATATCATCAGGACGACGATTGTACATCCATGAATGATTCCGCAAGTAGTAATTCATATCCATTTAGAAATAATTCTGCAAAGATGGACACACATTATCCAACAGGCACAAATTCGTATATTATGTCTTATTATGGGACACACATTAGTAGCGGACAGTTACTAATAACAATGATATGCAATCTAGGTCAAACTAGGTTGTACTAAGTCAAACAAGGTCAAGCTAAGTCAAACAAAGTCAAACAAAGTCAAACAAGGTCAAACAAGGTCAAACTAGGTCAAACTAGGTCAAACTAGGTTGTACTAAGTCAAACAAGGTCAAGCTAAGTCAAAAAAAGTCAAACAAGGTCAAACAAGGTCAAATAGTCAACCTTGGTCAAACAAGGTCAAATCTAAGTCAAATATCCTATTTCTAGTCATGACCTACCAAGGTACCCTTTACCTTATCGCTATTGGTATCCCAATACTAGCTAGCACACACCATTCAAGGCTATACAAGCCTAACCTATAATTCAAGTACCAATAATGACCAGAGTCAACTCAAGCTATCTCATACACACAAGTAATAGCTGGGTGTCATTTGTTTAGTCTTAAAAAAACACAATCAACTAAAACTAGTACCAAGTAATGAGCAATAGTGAGTTACCAAAGCAAAACTGAAACTAAAACTAGTATCTGTGTCACGACCCGCTCCCGAATAATCGGACACGAGTCGGACACGCCCAGCCTTCGTCGTTAGACACGACGAAGTAAGCTGTACCAAGCTAGGGAAAACTAACCAGATAAACATAAAAATATAGAATCACAGCATCTAAAAACGTATCCCAGAATGATCACCATAATCCACAAATCTAGATATCATAATGTACGAGTCATCGAGAATGAAATGTACATGAATTCTAAAGACAATATCTAAGAGTAAGCTAACAGTCTAAACCTGAAACCTCAAGCTAAGCCTCATCCTGCTCAGCTAATCCTGGGCCCTGGCCCATAGAGTAGAACAATGTCCTGCAAGCATACCTGCAACATATCCTATTCAGGAGCGGAGCAAAGTACAGTTCTAGGTAATGAACAATAACATCATGGTATGGAAAATAAATGTTGAAAGAACAGGATAAGAACAAGGTATGTAAAGAACATGAACGACTGCTATAAAGATACATGAAAGATCATGACTATGTAAAGATGCAGGAAAGATCATGACTATAGCTAAAATCAAGATCAGGATCATGGGAACTAATGTAAGAACAAAATCCTGAACATGTGTGTTATAAATTTCAAATACTTCTATGATATGTGACCGGCTTGGGTAAGACCATGAAAGAGCATGAAAGATCCTGATAGATCATATATGGTAGGGCTTAGGACCCGCGTGCACTGTGCGAGGCCTAAGCTAAAGATCATGAATAAGTATCCGGGTTTGGTCACATATCTAGAGTATTTCCCCCACCCCAAGATACAAGTAAGATCATGAAAGAACAAGCCAGAAAAGATCATGAACGTGTCGCAGTGTGTCAGCAATAAAGAACAAGGAAATGCACTGATCAAAACCATAGAATGTACTTGCCTTTGCTCCGGGGAGGTACGGGTAGACAATAGAGCTGTATGTCCTCCTGAGTAATATTTGATACAAGTTGGTCAAGTTCTATACAATATCTTCTTACCAAAATTTCTTAATCACCAACCTAGTTCAACTATATTTACATATAATATTTATCAAGGTAATAAATCCTTATTTTTAACAAAATTAGCTAATTATTCAACTAGTTGACTTATCAAGTCTGCTCATTTATTGATTAGTCCAGCATTCAACTTACACACATCACTCAGCTATAACTAGAGTACACTAATCTGGTATCCAAAAATGTTTGTAGAATTTCTAAGAAGTTAAATGTGAGTAATCACTCAAAAATGCTAAAATAGGATTTTACTAGATTAATTATTATTATTTTAAAGGTTCTAGTTAAGAAAATATTTAAGCAACTGCATATTCATATAACACAAATTAATATTTTGGTAGTGAAAATATAGAAGAACCTTTATAAACTTAAATGTTGAATTTGATACCAATATCTATTTAATTGAAGTTTTTGAATGAAAGCACAACTCTATAAAGTGACCTAACTTGGCCTGGTCGACCCAGCCCAGGAATGGTCCATCCACCTCACTTGCTTGGCCCAAGCAATACTTCCCAAATAATATTGTATTCAACAACTACAACTAAGCCCACCAATAATACCATTTAGTTTTTCAAAATAATATACAAGTCCAGGAAAATAGTTACACAACTCAGACACTACTCTATGTGAATGTACAGAGCTAGGTCTGTTCCTCCTAACCCAACTTACTGCCAGCAATTCGAATCAATTGGCTAAGAAGTTTAAAACAACAACACCACCATCATGTTTTACTACTGCACACAACTTATTGCATCACCTGCACTTAGGTTAACCCCAACAACTACATTCCATCCCCAAACTTAACCCAGCCACTCCTTCCTCTCATAAAATGATCAAAAATGTGACTCAAAGAGTATAAGCAAAATTGGAGAATTTATAAGAAAAACAGAGAAATAAGGTACCAGATGAATTCCCACCAAACACCATATACAAAAAATAACTGATTTAAGAATATACATTTAAACAACAAAATCTAATTCTCCAAAATCAAATAATACATATTCCCATCCCTGCAATAAATATACAACCAAATTAAACCTGGCATCATCTCTATTGCAATTCGAAATAGAATTCAAGAGATTAACAAAACCCAACAGTTGAAGTAACTGATTAACTAAAACCCTTCCTTCCAAATGGAGACTTAAGAAACAGAATTGCCGCAATTGAAACATCATCAGACTCAGCTCCTAGGCTGCCAACACCAAGTTCCCAAGCTATACTCGCTCAAAACGATCCCAATACCAAAATTATACAGAGAACATACATAATTTGATTTAAAAATATACAATCCAAAATAGGAACAAAAGTAGAAATCTTAGTTAGTAAACTGTTGCCACGCCAACTCTATCCCAAACGACCTGTCCACGCATACATGAGCATGAGAGGACACGAACCCTGGATTGCACAACACAACTCTGGGTACCCAATACTAGACACGAGCAACAGTTAACCACGAACAGCACTGGAACACGCCTACAAACTGTAACCCCAGCCCGACTTAAACTAAATAACTCCTCAATTCGCAGTAGTAATATGACAGTTGAGATATCGAAGTGTTACCTGAGAAAGAACAATTGAGGAAGGCTTGGTCTCGATTCCCATAGATCGGATGCCGCTCTCTGAATCGAACACGAATGGATCTATGCGATTCTCGATGGAACAACGAAATCCAGTCGACTCGATCACTGGTCCAAATCGGACTGACTAAAATCTGACAAAATTAACCGAGAAACCAGGGATCGATTACCAACCATCAAACTCAGAGAGTCAATACTAATTAACAGGATAATAGTGAAGAAAGGCTCACCGTCACTGCTGAAGCTCGTCCGTCGTTGTCGAGGAGACGTCTGCACGCCACCGGAGGAACCCGCTGGAATGAAGATCTGGCTGGAGTCGCACCTAGATGCCGTCGCGAACACCCAACGCCGCTGCTGTCGAGATCATCACCGAGAGGACATCGTACCGCCGAAGCCACCGCCATCTTCACCGATTGTCGCCGATCGGAAGGAATCGGCACCGGAAGAGAAGTCACGCAACTGTGCGCTGCCGAGGAAGAACGACGCCCAGTCGCTGGAAAAGCCACGCACAGCTGAGCTCTCGCCGAGATCTCGCCGCTGGGGTGGTGGCTCCGCCTCGGATGGCTCAGTGGTCGGAGTGATCGCCGCCATCGTCGCCCGTTGCCGCTCGTAGCCGCCGTGGAGTCTTCGTAGTCTCTACAAGAACAGGACACGGTGTCGAACCGAGAAGTCGCTGACTCAGACGCCGTCGTCGCCGATCGGAAAGAAGACCACCGCCGTCGCCATCGGAAGGAAGACCAGCGTCGTCGCCATCGGAAAGAAGACCTAGGGTTAGGGTTAGGGCTCGACGAACGGAAAGAAAGGGGGAGCTCGAGATTTCTGTTGCCAAGGAAGAGTAGAGAAATAATGTTTTCTCTCTCCATCACTTATACATATAAGCAGTGAAAAAAAGGAAATTTTCAGAAAAATCCACATCTCTCCAAATATTTACAGTACTAATTAATTTCTGTTAGAGAAATTAAATAGGTTGTTAGAGAATTATTTCCAAGGTTGTTAGAATCTTGGAGAACACTCCAAGTTGCTAGAGCCTTCTCCTCAATTCCTAAATAATAATTTTCATAAGGAAAATTATAGAGAACTATAAATCAAAAAATTTACTATTCCAACAAATAACTTAAATAATATTTTCAAGAATTTAAAATACCAGAAAATACCAAAATTTCATAAAATCAGGGAGAGTGGGGTTACAAATCTACCCCCCTTAGAAAATTTCGTCCTCGAAATTTCAGGGAGTATAGCACGATACAGAAATAACACGAAGTTCAAAATTAGTTAGGAGCGAGTGTGAATCCACTAGATGACCAGGTACGAAATTCCTAACAATTTGAAACAATTTAGCATGACAGTAATTAGATAAAATGGCATGATTGAAAATGGTTAAAATTGGTCATGCACGAAGTGAAACAAGGTTTACTTAAGACCAAGTACGATAATTACATGCAATGGGTTGAAGTAACACGATTTCATCAATGATCAAAAAATTACGCGCGAAGTGGAACGAATTTCCATTATGACTTAGAGGGGTAAATCAGGGCACGAGTTCCTAAGCACGATCGAAGTTGAAAGTTTGGTACAATTGAACTAGAATAGATTTAGGAAAATCACGCATGATTAAGGTTGAATTAGACAAATATGATCAAATATAAGTAAATTTAACCATCTAGTCAAATAGATTCAAAAATTTAGCAATGTGTTTGAGAAATCGAATGATCCAATTGATAAAATGCAAGATGGAAAATTGCAAGGATTAATTGAGAAAACTTATGAAAGCTAACCAGGAGGTATTAGTACCAAATCAAGGTGAATGCACAAGGATTTGTGATTCTCGAAAATCAATAGTCACATGAAAAAGGAATTATAGTTTCCATGGTACCCGAGAACATATAGGTATTTGAAATCACCTTGCTTAGAATCCCTACCCCGCCAGTATATATCTGACTGCAGTGGACTTCGGCTCCGTGACTCAAATAACAATATGTCACCGAATATTCTGTCAATCTTATCTATTTTTCAACAATCATTGTCGAAACCACCCAAGATATCAAATGTATGAAACATAAGATAAAGTCTCAATAATACTCGAAAACCTACGAGTGTCTGAAATCACTTCAACTTAGAGTTCCTGCCTCGCCAGTGCACTACTGGCTGCAGTGAACCCTCAGTCTCCATAATTCAGCTAATGGCTGCAGCACGCAACTGTCATGCCATAGTAGGTCATCGAATAGCCTCTCGACTTTATCCTTAGGAATTTCAAAAGAGTTTCAAGGAGTTCAAAATGAGTTTCAATAGTCCAAGTCACGGAAATGGTAAAATTACCTGACTGTTAGAATTCAAGGATTTATTAGGTACTGAGAGACGACAAGGGATCTCATCGGTGAGTACTAAAGGACAACCAGGGAGATTTAAAATTTCAGACAGGGAGCGAAGTTTCAAATTATAACGAAATTCTAACTGATATCTGGAATGGTAACAAAATTCCATATATGGGACATTATCCCAAAGGGATAACAGAGTCTCGAAGGATGAACAGTAACAAGGCATCAAATATAAGACAATGTCGCAAAATAAGAAATAAATCGCGCATTGGAAACGAAGTTCAACAAAATCTCAAGTAACGACAAAATCTCGAACAGATCCCGAATGGGAAATGAAATCTCCAATAATATACAAAGTCTCATTAGAACTAAAATATCAATAAAATTGCAGATGGAAAGTAATTCTCGAACAAGAAGCAAGGTCATGACTAGTAAGGAGAAATAGGGTATCAAGTAGAGAATAGGGAACAAGCATTGAATGGTGAGTATGAAACAAGCGAAATCTCAAATAGGAAACGAGGTCAAATAAGGTCGTGAACAAAACAAATTCTTGAATAGGAGGCAAAATCTCGAAGGAAAGCAAGGTTCCGAATAGGAAACAGGATCTCAAAATCACGATTAGAAAACCAAATTTCAATAAAACCTCGAATAGAAAACTGAAACGAGTAGGAAGCAAGATCGAAACAAAGTAGTAGACAACAACTCTCAAATCAAAAATCATGAACGGAAAACAAGTCTTATATAGAGAACGAGTCATAATCCCAAAATAGGAAAAGAAATCTTCAACCTTCAAAGGAATCCTCCACAATGTCCTGAATAGGACGAAGCTTAAACAAGGTTTCGAATAAGGAATAGGGTTTCGAAATGAAATCTCGAGTAGAAATTAAATCTCAATTAACACGAAGTTTGATGAGGGAACAAAATTTCCAAATAGGAGCCAACACTAGGAAACAAAGTCATGAATGATGAATATGCAAACGGTATCGATTAATGGATTTCAAACAATTATCAAATTGTGGATCTGAAACAAGTTTACTGAATAGAAAACAATATCTCGAAATAAGTTTCGAATATCAATCAAGGTTTCAAAATGGAAACAAGAAGTTTCAAGAAATGATCTAGGTGCTTAAAGAAATTTGAGGGAGGCTGGATTGCAAATCAAGACACATGGTTTTCTCAACCATGCGAAAGAAATCTTCTGTCTTCAATTTATCTTCAATATTTCCTCCGGGACTGGAATCACTTCAATCTTCTTCACTGTCCTGACGTAGACTGGTCCATGCGGTAATGCTCCATACTGTTGTTGAATCTGGAGGGGCGGGTCCTTCTGCTGCAGTCCTGGCGCTCCTCGTGCTTGTTCTCGGGCAGTGCGATCAATGATCTCCGGACAATCTTGACTTGGTGAGTAGGCGATCCACAGTACAAGCGTAGCCTCCGTCTTTTGCGGCATTCGTCGTAGTGGTGTCCTGAGCTGCGGCATAATATACAAATGATCGTTGACTGGATCTAAATCTGGATCTCCCGCTGAGGTGACTGAAGTGCAGGGACTCTGACAGAAATATATGGTTGCTGGCTGCTGACTGCTGAGATCCTGATGCTCCTCGATTATTGTGATCTGTGACTTGCTGGCAATCCTTCATCCAGTGAATGTGGGCCTGAATCTGTCTCTGATGAGGTGACTGAAGAAACGCTGTCTGATTGTGACAACGCTTGTGGATCCAGGCTAGTTGTTGTCTTCGTCATAAGTCTTCATGTCTCTCATGTGCTTCAGCTTCCCATCTTGTTGTATGTGCTACGAGCTGGATCTTCTGGTTGGCGACTTCAATCTTCGGAGGAGTCGGATCCTCACATGCTGAGATGATCTTCAGTGGAGGCTTCAGGTTCTCGATCTGCTCCTCGGTGCAAGATATGCGCTATGTGTCGAAAAGTCCAAGGATCCGAAGAAATCAGAAATCATTCCTGGAGTGTGTATCCACAAGTCTGACTTGGAAAGAATGGCATGCTCCCTCTGGTTGTCAAGGGACTCTTCAAACGTCTCCGTCATCTACGTACTACCCATGGAGATAGTAGAGTGGTAGAAGGAAGTGGAGGCTGGAAACCTTCAAGTGTAGGTGGATCAACAGTTCTGGTGTTGCATGCTTTTGAACTATCTGAAAAACAAAAAACTGTTAAAATAACCTAGACCTACAAACAACAAATGTTTACAGAATATTAAAATACCTGATACACCTGATATACCCATATTTTTCGATTTTTTCCTATGCTGTGATCAAGTTTCCCTAGTATAATCAAGTCCCCCAATAGTACGCTAAGACCTAGGTACCATTAGGATAGACCTGCATAGGCTACCACTAAAAACATGTCACGACCCGCTCCCGAATAATCGGACACGAGTCGGACACGCCCAGCCTTCGTCGTTAGACACGACGAAGTAAGCTGTACCAAGCTAGGGAAAACTAACCAGATAAACATGAAAATATAGAATCACAGCATCTAAAAACGTATCCCAGAATGATCACCATAATCCACAAATCTAGATATCATAATGTACGAGTCATCGAGAATGAAATGTACATGAATTCTAAAGACAATATCTAAGAGTAAGCTAACAGTCTAAACCTGAAACCTCAAGCTAAGCCTCATCCTGCTCAGCTAATCCTGGGCCCTGGCCCATAGAGTAGAACAATGTCCTGCAAGCATACCTGCAATATATCCTATTCAGGAGCGGAGCAAAGTACAGTTCTAGGTAATGAACAATAACATCATGGTATGGAAAATAAATGCTGAAAGAACAGGATAAGAACAAGGTATGTAAAGAACATGAAGAACATGAACTACTGCTATAAAGATACATGAAAGATCATGACTATGTAAAGATGCAGGAAAGATCATGACTATAGCTAAAATCAAGATCAGGATCATGGGAACTAATGTAAGAACAAAATCCTGAACATGTGTGTTATAAATTTGAAATACTTCTATGATATGTGACCGGCTTGGGTAAGACCATGAAAGAGCATGAAAGATCCTGATAGATCATATATGGTACGGCTTAGGACCCGCGTGCACTGTGCGAGGCCTAAGCTAAAGATCATGAATAAGTATCCGGGTTTGGTCACATATCTAGAGTATTTCCCCCACCCCAAGATACAAGTAAGGTCATGAAAGAACAAGCCAGAAAAGATCATGAACGTGTCGCAGTGTGTCAGCAATAAAGAACAAGGAAATGCACTGATCAAAACCATAGAATGTACTTGCCTTTGCTCCGGGGAGGTACGGGTAGACAATAGAGCTGTATGTCCTCCTGAGTAATATTTGATACAAGTTGGTCAAGTTCTATACAATATCTTCTTACCAAAATTTCTTAATCACCAACCTAGTTCAACTATATTTACATATAATATTTATCAAGGTAATAAATCCTTATTTTTAACAAAATTAACTAATTATTCAACTAGTTGACTTATCAAGTCTGCTCATTTATTGATTAGTCCAGCATTCAACTTACACACATCACTCAGCTATAACTAGAGTACACTAATCTGGTATCCAAAAATGTTTGTAGAATTTCTAAGAAGTTAAATGTGAGTAATCACTCAAAAATGCTAAAATAGGATTTTACTAGATTAATTATTATTATTTTAAAGGTTCTAGTTAAGAAAATATTTAAGCAACTGCATATTCATATAACACAAATTAATATTTTGGTAGTGAAAATATAGAAGAACCTTTATAAACTTAAATGTTGAATTTGATACCAATATCTATTTAATTGAAGTTTTTGAATGAAAGCACAACTCTATAAAGTGACCTAACTTGGCCTGGTCGACCCAGCCCAGGAATGGTCCATCCACCTCACTTGCTTGGCCCAAGCAATACTTCCCAAATAATATTGTATTCAACAACTACAACTAAGCCCACCAATAATACCATTTAGTTTTTCAAAATAATATACAAGTCCAGGAAAATAGTTACACAACTCAGTCACTACTCTGTGTGAATGTACAGAGCTAGGTCTGTTCCTCCTAACCCAACTTACTGCCAGCAATTCGAATCAATTGGCTAAGAAGTTTAAAACAACAACACCACCATCATGTTTTACTACTGCACACAACTTATTGCATCACCTGCACTTAGGTTAACCCCAACAACTACATTCCATCCCCAAACTTAACCCAGCCACTCCTTCCTCTCATAAAATGATCAAAATGTGACTCAAAGAGTATAAGCAAAATTGGAGAATTTATAAGAAAAACAGAGAAATAAGGTACCAGATGAATTCCCACCAAACACCATATATAAAAAAATAACTGATTTAAGAATATACATTTAAACAACAAAATCTAATTCTCCAAAATCAAATAATACATATTCCCATCCCTGCAATAAACAAACAACCAAATTAAACCTGGCATCATCTCTATTGCAATTCGAAATAGAATTCAAGAGATTAACAAAACCCAACAGTTGAAGTAACTGATTAACTAAAACCCTTCCTTCCAAATGGAGACTTAAGAAACAGAATTGCCGCAATTGAAACATCATCAGACTCAGCTCCTAGGCTGCCAACACCAAGTTCCCAAGCTATACTCGCTCAAAACGATCCCAATACCAAAATTATACATAGAACGTACATAATTTGATTTAAAAATATACAATCCAAAATAGGAACAAAAGTAGAAATCATAGTTAGTAAACTGTTGCCATGCCAACTCTATCCCAAACGACCTGTCCACGCATACATGAGCATGAGAGGACACGAACCCTGGATTGCACAACACAACTCTGGGTACCCAATACTGGACACGAGCAACAGTTAACCGCGAACAGCACTGGAACACGCCTACAAACTGTAACCCCAGCCCGACTTAAACTAAATAACTTCTCAATTCGCAGTAGTAATACGACAGTTGAGATATCGAAGTGTTACCTGAGAAAGAACAATTGAGGAAGGCTTGGTCTCGATTCCCATAGATCGGATGCCGCTCTCTGAATCGAACACGAATGGATCTATACGATTCTCGATGGAACAACGAAATCCAGTCGACTCGATCACTGGTCCAAATCGGACTGACTAAAATCTGACAAAATTAACCGAGAAACCAGGGATCGATTATCAACCATCAAACTCAGAGAGTCAATACTAATTAACAGGATAATAGTGAAGAAAGGCTCACCGTCACTGCTGAAGCTCGTCCGTCGTTGTCGAGGAGACGTCCGCACGCCACCGGAGGAACCCGCTGGAATGAAGATCTGGCTGGAGTCGCACCTAGATGCCGTCGCGAACACCCAACGCCGCTGCTGTCGAGATCGTCGCCGAGAGGACATCGTGCCGCCGAAGCCACCGCCATCTTCACCGATCGTCGCCGATCGGAAGGAATCGGCGCCGGAAGAGAAGTCACGCAGCTGTGCGCTGCCGAGGAAGAACGACGCCCAGTCGCTGGAAAAGCCACGCACAGCTGAGCTCTCGCCGAGATCTCGCCGCTGGGGTGGTGGCTCCGCCTCGGATGGCTCAGTGGCCGGAGTGATCGCCGCCATCGTCGCCCGTTGCCGCTCGTAGCCGCCATGGAGTCTTCGTAGTCTCTACAAGAACAGGACACGGTGTCGAACCGAGAAGTCGCTGACTCAGACGCCGTCGTCGCCGATCGGAAAGAAGACCACTGCCGTCGCCATCGGAAGGAAGACCACCGTCGTCGCCATCGGAAAGAAGACCTAGGGTTAGGGTTAGGGCTCGGCGAACGGAAAGAAAGGGGGAGCTCGAGATTTCTGTTGCCAAGGAAGAGTAGAGAAATAATGTTTTCTCTCTCCATCACTTATACATATAAGCAGTGAAAAAAAGGAAATTTTCAGAAAAATCCACATCTCTCCAAATATTTACAGTAATAATTAATTTCTGTTAGAGAAATTAAATAGGTTGTTAGAGAATTATTTCCAAGGTTGTTAGAATCTTGGAGAACACTCCAAGTTGCTAGAGCCTTCTCCTCAATTCCTAAATAATAATTTTCATAAGGAAAATTATAGAGAACTATAAATCAAAAAATTTACTATTCCAACAAATAACTTAAATAATATTTTCAAGAATTTAAAATACCAGAAAATACCAAAATTTCATAAAATCAGGGAGAGTGGGTTTACAAATCTACCCCCTTAGAAAATTTCGTCCTCGAAATTTCAGGGAGTATAGCACGATACAGAAATAACACGAAGTTCAAAATTAGTTAGGAGCGAGTGTGAATCCACTAGATGACCAGGTACGAAATTCCTAACAATTTGAAACAATTTAGCATGACAGTAATTAGATAAAATGGCATGATTGAAAATGGTTAAAATTGGTCATGCACGAAGTGAAACAAGGTTTACTTAAGACCAAGTACGATAATTACATGCAATGGGTTGAAGTAACACGATTTCATCAATGATCAAAAAATTACGCGCGAAGTGGAACGAATTTCCATTATGACTTAGAGGGGTAAATCAGGGCACGAGTTCCTAAGCACGATCGAAGTTGAAAGTTTGGTACAATTGAACTAGAATAGATTTAGGAAAATCATGCATGATTAAGGTTGAATTAGACAAATATGATCAAATATAAGTAAATTTAACCATCTAGTCAAATAGATTCAAAAATTTAGCAATGTGTTTGAGAAATCGAATGATCCAATTGATAAAATACAAGATGGAAAATTGCAAGGATTAATTGAGAAAACTTATGAAAGCTAACCAGGAGGTATTAGTACCAAATCAAGGTGAATGCACAAGGATTTGTGATTCTCGAAAATCAATAGTCACATGAAAAAGGAATTATAGTTTCCATGGTACCCGAGAACATATAGGTATTTGAAATCACCTTGCTTAGAATCCCTACCCCGCCAGTATATATCTGACTGCAGTGGACTTCGGCTCCGTGACTCAAATAACAATATGTCACCGAATATTCTGTCAATCTTATCCATTTTTCAACAATCATTGTCGAAACCACCCAAGATATCAAATGTATGAAACATAAGATAAAGTCTCAATAATACTCGAAAACCTACGAGTGTCTGAAATCACTTCAACTTAGAGTTCCTGCCTCGCCAGTGCACTACTGGCTGCAGTGAACCCTCAGTCTCCATAATTCAGCTAATGGCTGCATCACGCAACTGTCATGCCATAGTAGGTCATCGAATAGCCTCTCGACTTTATCCTTAGGAATTTCAAAAGAGTTTCAAGGAGTTCAAAATGAGTTTCAATAGTCCAAGTCACGGAAATGGTGAAATTACCTGACTGTTAGAATTCAAGGATTTATTAGGTACTGAGAGACGATAAGGGATCTCATCGGTGAGTACTAAAGGACAACCAGGGAGATTTAAAATTTCAGACAGGGAGCGAAGTTTCAAATTATAACGAAATTCTAACTGATATCTGGAATGGTAACAAAATTCCATATATGGGACATTATCCCAAAGGGATAACAGAGTCTCGAAGGATGAACAGTAACAAGGCATCAAATATAAGACAATGTCGCAAAATAAGAAATAAATCGCGCATTGGAAACGAAGTTCAACAAAATCTCAAGTAACGACAAAATCTCGAACAGATCCCGAATGGGAAATGAAATCTCCAATAATATACAAAGTCTCATTAGAACTAAAATATCAACAAAATTGCAGATGGAAAGTAATTCTCGAACAAGAAGCAAGGTCATGACTAGTAAGGAGAAATAGGGTATCAAGTAGAGAATAGGGAACAAGCATTGAATGGTGAGTATGAAACAAGTGAAATCTCAAATAGGAAACGAGGTCAAATAAGGTCGTGAACAAAACAAATTCTTGAATAGGAGGCAAAATCTCGAAGGAAAGCAAGGTTCCGAATAGGAAACAGGATCTCAAAATCACGATTAGAAAACCAAATTTCAATAAAACCTCGAATAGAAAACTGAAACGAGTAGGAAGCAAGATCGAAACAAAGTAGTGGACAACAACTCTCAAATCAAAAATCATGAACGGAAAACAAGTCTTATATAGAGAACGAGTCATAATCCCAAAATAGGAAAAGAAATCTTCAACCTTCAAAGGAATCCTCCACAATGTCCTGAATAGGACGAAGCTTAAACAAGGTTTCGAATAAGGAATAGGGTTTCGAAATGAAATCTCGAGTAGGAATTAAATCTCAATTAACACGAAGTTTGAGGAGGGAACAAAATTTCCAAATAGGAGCCAACACTAGGAAACAAAGTCATGAATGATGAATATGCAAACGGTATCGATTAATGGATTTCAAACAATTATCAATTTGTGGATCTGAAACAAGTTTACCGAATAGAAAACAATATCTCGAAATAAGTTTCGAATATCAATCAAGGTTTCAAAATGGAAACAAGAAGTTTCAAGAAATGATCTAGGTGCTTAAAGAAATTTGAGGGGGGCTGGATTGCGAATCAAGACACATGGTTTTCTCAACCATGCGAAAGAAATCTTCTGTCTTCAATTTATCTTCAATATTTCCTCCGGGACTGGAATCACTTCAATCTTCTTCACTGTCCTGACGTAGACTGGTCCATGCGGTAATGCTCCATACTGTTGTTGAATCTGGAGGGGCGGGTCCTTCTGCTGCAGTCCTGGTGCTCCTCGTGCTTGTTCTCGGGCAGTGCGATCAATAATCTCCGGACAATCTTGACTTGGTGAGTAGGCGATCCACAGTACAAGCGTAGCCTCCGTCTTTTGCGGCATTCGTCGTAGTGGTGTCCTGAGCTGCGGCAGAATATACAAATGATCGTTGACTGGATCTAAATCTGGATCTCCCGCTGAGGTGACTGAAGTACAGGGACTCTGACAGAAATATATGGTTGCTGGCTGCTGACTGCTGAGATCCTGATGCTCCTCGATTATTGTGATCTGTGACTTGCTGGCAATCCTTCATCCAGTGAATGTGGGCCTGAATCTGTCTCTGATGAGGTGACTGAAGAAACGCTGTCTGAGTGTGACAACGCTTGTGGATCCAGGCTAGTTGTTGTCTTCGTCATAAGTCTTCATGTCTCTCATGTGCTTCAACTTTCCATCTTGTTGTATGTGCTACGAGCTGGATCTCCTGGTTGGCGACTTCAATCTTCGGAGGAGTCGGATCCTCACATGCTGAGATGATCTTCAGTGGCGGCTTCAGGTTCTCGATCTGCTCCTCGGTGCAAGATATGCGCTATGTGTCGAAAAGTCCAAGGATCCGAAGAAATCAGAAATCATTCCTGGAGTGTGTATCCACAAGTCTGACTTGGAAAGAATGGCATGCTCCCTCTGGTTGTCAAGGGACTCTTCAAACGTCTCCGTCATCTACGTACTACCCATGGGGATAGTAGAGTGGTAGAAGGAAGTGGAGGCTGGAAACCTTCAAGTGTAGGTGGATCAACAGTTCTGGTGTTGCATGCTTTTGAACTATCTGAAAAACAAAAAACTATTAAAATAACCTAGACCTACATACAACAAATGTTTACAGAATATCAAAATACCTGATACACCTGATATACCTGATATACCTGATATACCCATATTTTTCGATTTTTTCCTATGCTGTGATCAAGTTTCCCTAGTATAATCAAGTCCCCCAATAGTACGCTAAGACCTAGGTACCATTAGGATAGACCTGCATGGGCCACCACTAAAAACATGTCACGACCCGCTCCCGAATAATCGGACATGAGTCGGACACGCCCAGCCTTCGTCGTTAGACACGACGAAGTAAGCTGTACCAAGCTAGGGAAAACTAACCAGATAAACATGAAAATATAGAATCACAGCATCTAAAAACGTATCCCAGAATGATCACCACAATCCACAAATCTAGATATCATAATGTACGAGTCATCGAGAATGAAATGTACATAAATTCTAAAGACAATATCTAAGAGTAAGCTAACAGTCTAAACCTGAAATCTCAAGCTAAGCCTCATCCTGCTCAGCTAATCCTGGGCCCTGGCCCATAGAGTAGAACAATGTCCTGCAAGCATACCTGCAACATATCCTATTCAGGAGCGGAGCAAAGTACAGTTCTAGGTAATGAACAATAACATCATGGTATGGAAAATAAATGCTGAAAGAACAGGATAAGAACAAGGTATGTAAAGAACATGAAGAACATAAACTACTGCTATAAAGATACATGAAAGATCATGACTATGTAAAGATGCAGGAAAGATCATGACTATAGCTAAAATCAAGACCAGGATCATGGGAACTAATGTAAGAACAAAATCCTGAACATGTGTGTTATAAATTTGAAATACTTCTATGATATGTGACCGGCTTGGGTAAGACCATGAAAGAGCATGAAAGATCCTGATAGATCATATATGGTACGGCTTAGGACCCGCGTGCACTGTGCGAGGCCTAAGCTAAAGATCATGAATAAGTATCCGAGTTTGGTCACATATATAGAGTATTTCCCCCACCCCAAGATACAAGTAAGATCATGAAAGAACAAGCCAGAAAAGATCATGAACGTGTCACAGTGTGTCAGCAATAAAGAACAAGGAAATGCACTGATCAAAACCATAGAATGTACTTGCCTTTGCTCCGGGGAGGTACGGGTAGACAATAGAGCTGTATGTCCTCCTGAGTAATATTTGATACAAGTTGGTCAAGTTCTATACAATATCTTCTTACCAAAATTTCTTAATCACCAACCTAGTTCAACTATATTTACATATAATATTTATCAAGGTAATAAATCCTTATTTTTAACAAAATTAGCTAATTATTCAACTAGTTGACTTATCAAGTCTGCTCATTTATTGATTAGTCCAGCATTCAACTTACACACATCACTCAGCTATAACTAGAGTACACTAATCTGGTATCCAAAAATGTTTGTAGAATTTCTAAGAAGTTAAATGTGAGTAATCACTCAAAAATGCTAAAATAGGATTTTACTAGATTAATTATTATTATTTTAAAGGTTCTAGTTAAGAAAATATTTAAGCAACTGCATATTCATATAACACAAATTAATATTTTGGTAGTGAAAATATAGAAGAACCTTTATAAACTTAAATGTTGAATTTGATACCAATATCTATTTAATTGAAGTTTTTGAATGAAAGCACAACTCTATAAAGTGACCTAACTTGGCCTGGTCGACCCAGCCCAGGAATGGTCCATCCACCTCACTTGCTTGGCCCAAGCAATACTTCCCAAATAATATTGTATTCAACAACTACAACTAAGCCCACCAATAATACCATTTAGTTTTTCAAAATAATATACAAGTCCAGGAAAATAGTTACACAACTCAGACACTACTCTGTGTGAATGTACAGAGCTAGGTCTTTTCCTCATAACCCAACTTACTGCCAGCAATTCGAATCAATTGGCTAAGAAGTTTAAAACAACAACACCACCATCATGTTTTACTACTGCACACAACTTATTGCATCACCTGCACTTAGGTTAACCCCAACAACTACATTCCATCCCCAAACTTAACCCAGCCACTCCTTCCTCTCATAAAATGATCAAAAATGTGACTCAAAGAGTATAAGCAAAATTGGAGAATTTATAAGAAAAACAGAGAAATAAGGTACCAGATGAATTCCCACCAAACACCATATACAAAAAAATAACTGATTTAAGAATATACATTTAAACAACAAAATCTAATTCTCCAAAATCAAATAATACATATTCCCATCCCTGCAATAAACATACAACCAAATTAAACCTGGCATCATCTCTATTGCAATTCGAAATAGAATTCAAGAGATTAACAAAACCCAACAGTTGAAGTAACTGATTAACTAAAACCCTTCCTTCCAAATGGAGACTTAAGAAACAGAATTGCCGCAATTGAAACATCATCAGACTCAGCTCCTAGGCTGCCAACACCAAGTTCCCAAGCTATACTCGCTCAAAACGATCACAATACCAAAATTATACAGAGAACGTACATAATTTGATTTAAAAATATACAATCCAAAATAGGAACAAAAGTAGAAATCTTAGTTAGTAAACTGTTGCCACGCCAACTCTATCCCAAACGACCTGTCCACGCATACATGAGCATGAGAGGACACGAACCCTGGATTGCACAACACAACTCTGGGTACCCAATACTGGACACGAGCAACAGTTAACCACGAACAGCACTGGAACACGCCTACAAACTGTAACCCCAGCCCGACTTAAACTAAATAACTTCTCAATTCGCAGTAGTAATACGACAGTTGAGATATCGAAGTGTTACCTGAGAAAGAACAATTGAGGAAGGCTTGGTCTCGATTCCCATAGATCGGATGCCGCTCTCTGAATCGAACACGAATGGATCTATGCGATTCTCGATGGAACAACGAAATCCAGTCGACTCGATCACTGGTCCAAATCGGACTGACTAAAATCTGACAAAATTAACCGAGAAACCAGGGATCGATTATCAACCATCAAACTCAGAGAGTCAATACTAATTAACAGGATAATAGTGAAGAAAGGCTCACCGTCACTGCTGAAGCTCGTCCGTCGTTGTCGAGGAGACGTCCGCACGCCACCGGAGGAACCTGCTGGAATGAAGATCTGGCTGGAGTCGCACCTAGATGCCGTCGCGACACCCAACGCCGCTGCTGTCGAGATCGTCGCCGAGAGGACATCGTGCCGCCGAAGCCACCGCCATCTTCGCCGATCGTCGCCGATCGGAAGGAATCGGCGCCGGAAGAGAAGTCACGCAGCTGTGCGCTGCCGAGGAAGAACGACGCCCAGTCGCTGGGAAAGCCACGCACAGCTGAGCTCTCGCCGAGATCTCGCCGCTGGGGTGGTGGCTCCGCCTCGGATGGCTCCGTGGCCGGAGTGATCGCCGCCATCGTCGCCCGTTGCCGCTCGTAGCCGCCGTGGAGTCTTCGTAGTCTCTACAAGAACAGGACACGGTGTCGAACCGAGAAGTCGCTGACTCAGACGCCGTCATCGCCGATCGGAAAGAAGACCACCGCCGTCGCCATCGGAAGGAAGACCACCGTCGTCGCCATCGGAAAGAAGACCTAGGGTTAGGGTTAGGGCTCGGCGAACGGAAAGAAAGGGGGAGCTCGAGATTTCTGTTGCCAAGGAAGAGTAGAGAAATAATGTTTTCTCTCTCCATCACTTATACATATAAGCAGTGAAAAAAAAGGAAATTTTCAGAAAAATCCACATCTCTCCAAATATTTACAGTAATAATTAATTTCTGTTAGAGAAATTAAATAGGTTGTTAGAGAATTATTTCCAAGGTTGTTAGAATCTTGGAGAACACTCCAAGTTGCTAGAGCCTTCTCCTCAATTCCTAAATAATAATTTTCATAAGGAAAATTATAGAGAACTATAAATCAAAAAATTTACTATTCCAACAAATAACTTAAATAATATTTTCAAGAATTTAAAATACCAGAAAATACCAAAATTTCATAAAATCAGGGAGAGTGGGGTTACAATCTGGGTGTCATTTAAACAACTAAAACTAGTATCTGGGTGTCATTTAACAAACATGAAGACAACAAAGTCAAACAAGGTCAAGCTAAGTCAAACAAAGTCAAACAAGGTCAAACTAGGTCAAGGGTTGACCTATAGTTGACTTTGTCAACTCTTAGTCCAATGTAGGTCAGATGTTTACTCTACTTTGACTTTCAGTAAAAATAGTCAAGCTTGGGGGTGACTACTATTTCATATAATTTTAAAGTATCGGCCGATACCGATCCGATACGGCCGATACCGATACGGTTTGGCATGTTCCGATCCGATACCGACCGATACCAAATATTGACCGATACCGACATTGGGGGTCTTTGTTCCGATCAATTCAAGTACTAATAATGACCAAAGTCAACTCAAGCTATCTCATACACACAAGTAATATCTATATAGATATATACATATAATATATATATATATATATATGCATGTATATACTATATGCCTATATTACAAGACAAGGCAACTTTCATGCATTCATATATTTAGACACTCTAACATAGGCTATATGCCTATATCACATATGAGTTACATGATATAGTTATGTATATATGTATACAATACCATCTATTAAACATATATATATATATATATATATATATATATATATATATATATATATATATATATATATATAGAGAGAGAGAGAGAGAGAGAGAGAAGTAGAGAGTGGGTGGTGTGTGTACATGCACATATGAATGGGGGGTGAGTGTGTTGACTGTTACATATGACAGTCACATATACGTGTATATGAGGGAGGCTAACATGCTTGTATTAGGCTATATGCGTGTGTGTACCTAGGCAAGAGTGAGTGAGTGAGTGAGTGATATGAACTATAGGTCAGTCCAATCTGGATAGTAAGGGGATTTACTGTGTTCAGTCAAATAGGAAAGGAAAAGAAAGGAAATCAGTTCATTTCACACAATATTACATACTCCTATAACATATTTCAGACCCATTCACCTCAAACCCAAATCGAGAACCAAAACTTTAACCAAATCACCCCAAACTTGAAACTCAGTCAGCACACATATAGATACACTACACTAGGGTTTTAAACATCTAAATTAAAGCATTAAACTAGGTTAAAATGGTTGTCAGAACTGGGTTTTCAAAATTAGAAAATACAATAAATTTATAAGGTATCAGTCAACATAGGGTATTTAGAAATTGATATATAAAAACATGTTAAAATGGAAAATAAATGGTTGGTAAAGGATCTAGGCTATGTGTACGTGTCCAACATAGTGTCTCGTGTCCACCACAACATGACACAGTGTGTCCAGTGTGTGTGTGTGTGTGTGTCCATCTGTGTGTGTGTCCGTGTGTGTGTGTGTGTACGTGTGTGTCCGTGTGTGTGTGTGTGTGTCTCTGTGTGTGTGTGCGTGTGTGTCCGTGTGTGTGTGTCCGTGGGAGAGGAGGAGGAGGAGGAGGAGGAGGAGGAGGAGGAGGAGTTAGGTTAGGGTTTACCTGAGCTCGAGGAGGAGGAGCTCGACGGGGGGGGGGGGGGGGGGGGGGTACGGGTCGCCGGAGAGGGAGGGAGTCGCCGGGGGGGGGGGGGGAGGGAGTCGCCGGGGTCGCCGAAGGAATCGTCGGAGGGGGGGAAGGAGTAGTGGAAAAAATTGAAAATTTCGAGTGAGTGGGAAAAACGAAACGCTGTGCCCTAAGTAAAAATATTAGCGACGTCACATGAGGATGTCGCTAAACGTCGTAAACTGGCGACATATTTTAATAATCCAGCGACGTAACGTCGCTATTCAGCGACGTAATTTTATATCTGTCGCTGAACGTCGCTATTCAGCGACGTTTTGCGATGTTTTTATAAAGGAGTCGCTGAATTCCATATATAGCGACGTAATTTTACGCCGTCGCTAAATTACGTCGCTAATAGATCATATTTTAGTAGTGGAGCTGCTGGAACAGGAGAGGCAGAGTTCGGCCCGAACTCTAACCCACACAGAGTTCTGGCCGAACTCTGCCTTTTGGTTCCAGAACTGTGCTGATTGCCCAACACAGAGTTCTGGCCGAACTCTGTGTCGTCGGGGTTGAAGCATTTTTCAGGGTGTTTAATCACCATTGGATCGTATTCTGCGGTCCAGGTTTTTGCTGCGGATTAGGGGGTTTATACATGGTTATTCCTAACCCTAATCACAACACAACATTGGAGAAAAAGGAGAGAAAAGGAGGCAAGAGTGCCATTGCAACTTTGGGAGAGAAGGAGGATTGAAGGCCATTTTCGAAGGAGGATCGTGTTCGGGTAATATCTAATCGTCGTCTTTGTTCTTCGTAGCCTTGTAATCATTGTTCTTGCTTCCAAGTGTTGTGGGGATCCGATTTGGATCGGGAGAAGTTTGTAGAGGGTGTAATTCTTCTATTTCATTAGTGGAGGCTTCTCAGGGTTGGACTCCGATCGTCCCGTGGTTTTTCCCGCAAGGGTTTTCCACGTCAAAAATTCCCTGTGTCTGCGTGGTTTGTTTTGGTGTTTTGGTTCGTGTGTTGTATTGCTCGGTTCTCTCGCAGTTACTCTCTACTTTGGGGAAAGGTTTTCGCGTTTCTTTTCCAACACATTGTTCAGTTGTAGTGCTTGCTTAAACTTTTCTTATGGAAAAACATCCAAATTCACAGAATTATTAAGTGACTAGTTAATTTGTTTGGAAATTCTATCTAGAAACATATAAGCTATTGGCTCTGTAAATTTCAAGTGAAATGCCTTTGATATACATTAAATTTAGTTATGCTTTTCTGCTAACAAAATCTGTGTGTTGTGTAGTCAAAAGTGTTCGAAATTTGAGTGGGCATAGCATTGGGCCATATCAGATTCATATCTGATCTATTGTACTATATTTAGATATGATACTGATTTATGACTGGTAGTATATTTCATATACATAGAATAATTATGACTATGCTTTAGGTCTTCTGCGTTACTGCGTATGCTAGATAATTCATTGAACTAGCATATTGCATTACAAGGTTGAAAACAACTATATACTATCCAACTCCATGTATAAAAGGGAAGGCATAGGTTAATCCATAGTTCTTTGTCCTGAATTATTTTCTACAACTTATATTTGTGGAATCTTGTACTGATATAAGCATCACGACGAGAAGCATAACCTCAAAAGGATGATATGAAATGAGGCAAGTTCCTATGAAACTAACATCCACGATCCTTCCTAGGCTATCCCAATTTGTAACAAGAAAATCATAGGGGATTTATAAAGTTAATAAGTCTAGTCAGAAAAGGAGCAAAGTACAATGTAACTCAATTGTACTCAACAACAAGATGCAATGTACATAAAATAGCAAAGGTAGTAAATAGCAAGTAAATTGGAAAGTACATGAAATCATGCACTAATCTACGTGAAACATGTGCAATAGAACACCAATAAGCGTAGGGGCTAAACATGTATTAGGCATATCAAGGAATGATATGCTATCAGTTACGCACGTAACCGGCATTAGGCTTGTCTGTCGACAATGTTATTAGACATGCATGAAATCAGGGCCGGCCCTGAGTTAGTTGGGGCCCTAGGCAAATTTTTAAAATGGGGCCCATATATAATATAAAAAAAATTGAACTAAAAAATGATACAACCAAGGCTAGAACCTAGGACCTCTTATGTACAAGTATAACAAACTACCATTACACCACAAACATTTTGTGATAAAAGAGAATCATATTATATATTAGTTCTATTTTCAATATAAGATTACTAATATATATATATACATTTAAATCAATTTTTTGGGCCCCCAAATTTTATGGGGCCCTGGGCGGTCGCCCTGGCCGCCCTGGGCGGTCGCCCTGGCCGCCCTGGGCCAGGACCGGCACTGCATGAAATGAACATCAGGCATATCAAGGAATGATATGCTATTAGGCACGAAAATTGTCCAAGACTAGGTGATACTACATGCCACATGAGTGTTCTCCCTCCCCGACACGAAGCACGAGAAACATGATAAAACACGATAAACACAAAAACACAAAAATATATGTGAGACAAGTGTAGATCATGAAATGCAATATTTCTAAGTAAAATTGAGATACATATACTTGCCTTTTACCGAACATTTGCAAATGTCTCTAAATCCACCTAAAAAATGGTTAGAAAAATTATTAGATTCTACTTTGGAAATATCCTTAGAATATTCTAGAGAATTTCCGATCGAGAACTAACTAATTAATCAAAACTAAATAATTAACCATTAAATCTACTAATAACTAACTAATACTTTAACCAAAATAAGTACCAATCACTAACTAGCTATCAAAAATATTAACAAGTATTAACTAAAACATTAACAAAATCAAATTAGTATATTAGCTAAAATATTAATCAAAATCTTAACTAAATCACTTTGTTCCTTGATGAACCTGCCTCCAGGGACGAAAAAATATCACTTTTTAGGGTTCGGAAAGTCTTGGTAATGAAGCGAACACTTCTCATTCTACAACTAATTGTTGTTTAACACTATTAATTACAAGTCAGTCACAAGCACCTACTGTTACAATAGCTTGTTACTGAAGAAGGATATGGAGCCTATATTGATAGTTGGATGATGTCCAATTTATTACATTTACATTTACTTGAAGACTTGACCGCTTATTCTTTCAAAATTGAGCAGGCGTCTTTCCTGTTGACAGCATTGTTTCCAGCGATTTCAAAACATGCTCTCTTTCCACCCTAAGCAATTGTTTGAAATATGAACTTGAAATCAAAGTGCATATAGGCTTGAAATAAATGTCTTGTTCCCAACAGTTGGTCTAGTGTTACCTATATCACTTGGTGAAAGTGATTTATTATATAAATTAAATTAGATGTAGAAAATAATAATGCCTTGTTCTCATTGCTAGGATTTGTTACAATATATATAGTGTCTACATTTGGGCTTATGGGTTATGGGCCATATTTATATTACAAATATAATCTAACAATCTAACACCCCCCCTCAAGTTGGAGCATGCAAGTCACAAATGCCCAACTTGGGAAGAAAAGAATCAAACACATGCTTTCCAAGGGGCTTAGTGAAGATGTCAGCCAGTTGAGTAGAAGTAGGAACATGCGAGGCTATTACGGTGCCATCTCTAATTGCATCGCGAACAAAATGCAAATCCACCTCAATATGCTTACTGCGCTCATGAAATACCGGGTTCTGAGCCAGGTGCAGGGCGGACTGACTGTCACAATACACCGACATAGCAGACTCCTGGCGAACGCCCAAACACACCAATAACTCCTTCAACCATTTCAACTCACAAACAAGCGCAGCAATAGATAGGTATTCAGCTTCAGCGGAAGATCGAGAAACAGTTGGTTGCTTCTTGGTCTTCCAAGAAATAGGAGACCCCCCCCCAGAAACACCAACCAGCCCGTAACAGAGCGGCGAGTCAAGGGACAACTTGCCCAGTCGGAATCACACCAACCAGAAAGACGGAGATCATAATCAACTTTCAAAAGAATACCCTGTCCCGGTGCATGTTTGAGATATCTGACAACTCTCAAAGCAGCATGCCAATGATCTTGTCGAGGCTCCTGTAAGAATTGAGACAAAATATGCACAGCATAGGCTAAGTCAGGGCGAGTAAATGATATATAAATCAACCTCCCAACCAGCCTCCGATAAGGCTCTGCATCCTCCATCTTTGGACTAGTCGATTCTGCCAGCTTGTGATTGGGCTCCATGGAAAAACCAGCAGGTCGAGACCCCATCAAGCCGCATTCTGAAATGATGTCCAAAGCATACTTCCTTTGACACAAGAAAATTCCTCCTGCACTCCGAGCCACCTCTATACCAAGAAAGTACTTCAACACACCAAGGTCCTTCATGTGAAAGCAAGAACCAAGGTATTTTTTGAAAGCATCTAAAGCACCTGAGTCATTACCAGACACAATCATATCATCCACATATATCAGAACATGCAACTCTACCTTCCCTTTAAAAAGAGAGAAAAGGGAATAATCGGAATGAGATTGAACAAATCCATAGGATATTAGAGAAGCAGCAAGCTTAGCAAACCAACAACGTGGTGCCTGTTTCAATCCATATAGAGATTTACGCAGGCGACACACTTTATTGGGTTCACTATGCAAAAAACTTGGCGGCAACTTCATATATACTTATTCTGTCAGATCTCCATGAAGAAAAGCATTGTGCACATCCATCTGGTGCAAAGTCCAGCCTCTCACAGCTGCAACAGCCAAGAACGTCCGAACTGTAGGCATCTTAGCTACCGGGACAAATGTCTCTGAATAGTCGATCCCCTAAACCTGATGATTACCGAACACAACCAGCCGTGCTTTTAAGCGCTCAATACTTCCGTCGGATTTGTATTTGATTTTATACACCCATCGACTTCCCAATACTTTCTTCCCAGGAGACAAATCGACAAGACTCCATGTCCCATTATCTTCCAGAGCCTGTATTTCAGTTTTTATAGCCGCTCGCCAGCCTGAATCTCGCGAGGCCTGGCGATATAAAGTAGGCTCAACACCTGCAGTGATGGCTGCAAGAAAATCTCTGTGTCCAGCAGTAAATATGTCATAACTTAGAAATTGTGTTAAAGGATACGAAGTACCTGAGGAAGTGACGGGAACAGATGAACTGTGGTGAAGGGAGGACTTTTACTTCGAACAGCATTCGTCACAAAATTCTGTAATCGCACTGGCTATGATTTCTTTCTCATTCCTCTTTCCAATACTATCTCGTCGGGCACCTCTGGCAATACTGTATCCCCTGTATCATTAGTAGTATCCGCATTACCCCCAACGGATTCTTCTGTCAATACTTCTGCAGCTACCTGTGCATCCTCGCTACTCGGTGACGCGCCACCAGCAACCACTCCGGCCTCAGCCACCGTAGCCGGCACCACCCCAAAAGTCTTTATTATATCGTCTCCCGGCACCTCAACAGATGTATGACGTGTCGCAGAAGACATCTCGCTAGCAGAGCTACACCCAGAAAATTCTTTTTCATAAAAAGTTACATCACGGGACACAAAAAATTCACCAGTCTCCAAATCATACAGTTTCCATCCCTTTTTATCAAGTGGATACCCAACAAAGATGCATTTTCTACTCCTGCTAGCAAATTTATCATGTCGGGATTTTAAATCATACGCATAGCACAAACAACCAAAAATATGTAGATGATCAAACGAAGGAGCCGAACCATATAAAACTTCATAAGGAGACTTAAAATGCAAGATACTAGAAGGTGTTCTATTTATCAGATAACATGCACCCAGAACACATTCCCCCCAAAAATTTACAGAAAGAGAACCCTGAAATCTTAATGCCCTGGCGACATTTAAAATATGCCGATGTTTTCTTTCCACCCGTCCATTCTGTTGAGGTGTCCCAACACAGGATGTTTGGAACAATATACCTTGAGATAAAAAATAATCTCGTAAATAATTAAATTCTGTGCCATTGTCACTCCGCACACGACGTACATCGGCCCCAAACTGACGCTTCACCATAGCAATGAATTTAAAAAAAATAGAATAGACAACACACTTATCCTTCAACAAAATAACCCAAATAGCTCTAGAAAAATCATCCACCAAAGTCAAAAAATATCGTGCCCCATTAGATGACGGAACACTATATGGTCCCCACAGATCACAGTGGATAAGTTCAAAGCATCTCAAAGCACGACTACTACTATCAGGAAAAGCATCACGAGTCTGTTTAGCTTGATGACAAATATCACAAGCCTTATGAGAAAACACACTACTACCAGAGAGAAAAGGTAAAGTCTGCATTTCTTTATCTGAAGGATGCCCTAGTCTACTATGCCAAACCTCGGTATTACTCTCTCTGCATGCCAGGATCATCGAAGCCAAAGAAGCTGGAACCTCCCCCAAGAAGTAAAGTCCACCCCTTTGTTCACCTGCTCCAATCACCATCCTCGTACTTCGGTCCTGAATAAAACACAAATCAGGAGTAAATAACATATCACAGTTTCTGGCACCAATCAATTGTGAGACAGAGATCAAGTTGCAACTTAATGTCGGAACGTAAAGAACATCCGTCAACACCAATGAAGCAGTCAAAAATACTTTGCCTCTTAGAACAACCTCAATAGTGCTCCCATCAGGCAATATCACAGGACAGACAGGACACTCAAAGCAATCAACTAAACAGTCACGAGAGCCTGTCGCATGAAGAGTAGCCCAAGTATCGAATATCCAAGGGACAAAAGAATTCTTACCCATCAAGTTGATTGCTTTGAGGGCCCTGTCTGTCCTGTGACTTTGCCTGATAGGAGCACTATTGAGGCTGTTCTAAGAGGCAAAGTATTTTTGACTGCTTCTTTGGTATTGACGGATGTTCTTTACGTTCCGACATTGACTTACAACTTGATCTCTGTCTCACAATTGATTGGTGCCAAAAATTGTGATATGTTATTTACTCCTGATTTGTGTTTTGTTCAGGACCGAAGTACGAGGATGGTGATTGGAGCAGGTGAACAAAGGGGTGAACTTTACTTCTTGGGGGAGGTTCCAACTTCTTTGGCTTCGGTGATCCTGGCATGCAGAGAGAGTGATTCCGAGGTTTGGCATAGTAGACTGGGGCATCCTTCAGATAATATAATGCAGACTTTACCTTTTCTTTCTGGTAGTAGTGTGTTTTCTGATAAGGCTTGTGATATTTGTCATCAAGCTAAACAGACTCGTGATGCTTTTCCTGATAGTAGTAGTCGTGCTTTGAGATGCTTTGAACTTATACACTGTGATCTATGGGGACCATATCGTGTTCCGTCATCTAATGGGGTACGATATTTTTTGACTTTGGTGGATAATTTTTCTAGAGCTGTTTGGGTTATTTTGTTGGAGGATAAGTGTGTTGTCTACTCTATGTTTCTTAAATTCATTGTTATGGTGAAGCGTCAGTTTGGGGCCGATGTACGTCGTGTGCGGAGTGACAATGGCACTGAATTTAATTGTTTACGAGATTATTTTTCATCTCAAGGTATATTGTTCCAAACATCCTGTGTTGAGACACCTCAACAGAATGGAAGGGTGGAAAGAAAACATCGACATATTTTAAATGTAGCCAGGGCATTGAGATTTCAGGGTTCTCTTTCTGTAGATTTTTGGGGGAAATGTATTCTGAGTGCATGTTATCTGATAAATAGAACACCTTCTAGTATCTTGCATTTTAAGTCTCCTTATAAAGTTTTATATGGTTCGGCTCCTTCGTATGATCATCTACGTATTTTTGGTTGTCTGTGCTATGCATATGATTTGAAATTCCGACATGATAAATTTGCTAGCAGGAGTAGAAAATGTATCTTTGTTGGGTATCCACTTGATAAAAAGGGATGGAAATTGTATGACTTGGAGACTGGTGACTTTTTTGTGTCCCGTGATGTAACTTTTTATGAAAAAGAATTTCCTGGGTGTGGCTCTGCTAGCGAGATGTCTTCTGCGATACGCCATACATCTGTTGAGGTGCCGAAGACGATATAGAGGCTTTTGGGATGGTACCGGCTACGGTTGCTGAGGCCGGAGTGGTTGCTGGTGGCTCGGCACCGAGTGGCGAGGATGCACAGGTAGTTGCAGAAGTATTGACAGGAGAACTCGCTGGGGGTGATGCGGATACTACTAATGATACAGGGGATACAATGTTGCCAGAGGTGCCCGACGAGATAGTATTGGGAAGAGGAATGAGAAAGAAATCACAGCCAGTGCGATTACAGGATTTTGTGACGAATGCTGTTCGAAGTAAAAGTCTCCCCTTCCCCACAGTTCATCTGTTCCCGTCACTTCCTCAGGTACTTCGTATCCCCTAACACAATTTCTAACTTATGACATATTTACTGCTGGACACAAAGATTTTTCTTGCAGCTATCACTGCAGGTGTTGAGCCTGCTTCATATCGCCAGGCCTCGCGAGATTCAGGCTGGCGCGCGGCTATGCAAACTGAAATACAGGCTCTGGAAGATAATAGGACATGGAGTCTTGTCGATTTGCCTCCTGGGAAGAAAGCATTGGAAAGTAGATGGGTGTACAAAATAAAATAAAAATCCTACGGCAGTGTTGAGCGCCCGAACTGTGTTTGGGCATTCGCCAGGAGTCTGCTATTTCGGTATATTGTGACAGTCAGTCTGCCCTGCACCTGGCTCAGAACCCGGTATTTCATGAGCGTAGTAAGCATATTGAGGTGGATATGCATTTTGTTCGCGATGCTATTCGAGATGGCACCGTAATAGCCTCCCATGTTCCTACTTCTTCTCAACTGGCTGACATCTTCACCAAGCCCCTTGGAAAGCATGTGTTTGATTCTTTCCTTCCCAAGTTGGGCATTTGTGACTTGCATGCTCCAACTTGAGGGGGGATGTTAGATTATATTTATGTAAATATGGCGCATAAGCCCAAATGTAGACACTATATATATATTGTAACAAATGCTAGCAATGCGAACAAGGCATTATTATTTCCTACAGTACGTCCCATAAAATCTAGGTTGGCATGTAGATAGGCACATCTTTTTGGATTACAGTTTAAGCTCATGTAACCAATGAGTACTATCAAGAAATATATTCCTATAACTAACTACAAATGTATATGTCCTGTGTATATCTTTACGCAACAATATGTATATCCCCCACGTAAAAATAAAATAAAAATCCTTATAACTATACAAAGATATATCCATAATCCTAGAAAGATATATACAACAAATTTAAATTTAAATATATTCGATATCTAAATTATATTTAAGTTAACTACATGATATTATCTAAACATATATATCCAAAGTTCTATAGTTTAATAATTATAAATAAAATTTTTTTTTTTCCGTAATGCACGTGACTAGTAGACTAAAGTCTCCACGAAGAGAGAATAGTTTTCGCATTCGACAATCCAATACTAAGCATAATGTTTGAAAGAAGAAATTTCAACAAAATACTTTCTAGAAAGTGCTAACACATTCTGTCGACTGTCGACTCCATATAGAGGCTATAATCAAATAACGTCCATAGAACTATATTTTTGTTCATATTGGAGTTCCCACACGACCGTTCTTCAACACGCATGACGACATATAAGTCGTCCATGTCTAGGCTCCAAAACAATTCAATACATTGTTGTAAGTTATCCTGAATGGTCATAATACGAAAAGTATTTATGTGAACATAACATTTTTAAATCTTCTTGAGAATTCTCCAAACATAGTTACTACAAGATACATGCAGAAATATAATTTCATTAATATCTAGCGTATGAAATATGTATATAGACATCATTCATGTGTACACATAAGTATCGACATGTCTACTAAGTTTTCGAAATGTGACAAATTCCTATTTTGATGCAACCTGGAATCAAACACTTGTGGGTCAACTTTCCTATACATATATTCCATTTAATTGTTTGGTTTTTCCATATGAAAACCTTTTTAGTGGGGCTAAGTTGTCATGCCTTAAAAGGTATTAAATTAAATTGTCTAGATTACCATAATTTTGCAGTTGAGAGTAACACTAAGGTTGCATTTGTTACGAGAAATGCTATATGGACATTTTTATATTTTCATAAATCATTTTTTAGTAATTAAATTAAAAATATATATATATTTATGTTTGATGAATATATAAATGTTCTCAGAAATATATAATTCACATAAAAATGTAATAATTTTGATGATTAAATATAGTTAATAGTTTTTTTTTTCTTTATTTCTAACATTTTATAGGATACTTGGTTAAGATGATAAATTAATATTCGGAGAACATGGTTTAATTTATATTGGCATCATAATTTGTTTACTATTTAGCTTTTAGGAACTTCGAACTGAACCTAAATAACTCGAATCCGATCTAATCCGGCCCGACCTGGCCCGGATCGAACTTTGACCGAACTCTACTTATTTATTAACTTTTACTACTCCGACTTGACCCCAGTTGACCCGAAGAGAATTAAATCCATCTCGACCTGATTGTACCCGGACTCGACCGGAATCGGACTAGATACAATCTATTCTCATGAGAAATTCATATATCCACCTATTTTGAGGGAACTATTTTTTTCCATAATTCATGAGAACATTGTTTTTCGGACATCAAAATGTTTTGAAAATAAATTTTACAGCCAAAACCTGTTGGAGTTGGTGGGGTTGCCAACCTATGTGGAGAATACTCCGGAGAGCGACGAGCGCCATCCATATGTCGGAGAAGCTCGGGGAGTGCATGGATCCTATTTTGGAACATATATGGTAAGGAAATATATGATTGAATTTCCATATTTACTTTGATCATATATTTATGATTGGACCCTTCATATAGTAGCTTTCCATATAATTGGGCTTCCAATTATGGCAAGCCAATTATGATTGGATTTTCATTAAATATATGATTGATGCATATTGGAAGTTTTCATATATATTGCCCTCCCATGTATGGATTACCAAGGGCTTATAAAAGGGTGATGCATGCTAGTTAAAAACTCATCTCAAAATAAGAGTGCTTTACAATCTTTGAGAGAGAGAGAGAGAGAGAGAGAGAGAGAGAGAGGATTAAGGACTATTTTGAAGGAGAGATTGCTTCGAATAATATTTTGGCATCTCTTGTTCTTCGGAGTCCGCAATCAAAAAATTTCTTCTTTCAAGTGAGTTGTGGTGATCCGTGTTGGATCGGGAGGAGCTTGTAGAGGGTGTAATCTCTTTATTTCATTAGTGGAGGTTCTTCAGGGTTGGACTCCGATCGTCCCGTGGTTTTTTTTCGCAAGGGTTTTCCACGTCAAAAATCTTTGTGTCCACGATTGTGTTTGGCATTTTTGGTTTGTGTGCTTTTGTTCGGTTCTCTCGCAGGACTTTCTGGTTTGGGGGAACGGTTTTCGCGCTTCGTTCTCAACAGAGTGGTATCAGAGCCAGGTTCAAAGAAGTGTCAGGAGTTGACAGTCAAACCAGAAAGCAGAGATGGATGCGAAGCCGGTGCGCATGGTGAACCTGAACGGTACCAACTACTATTATTAACGGAGCAAGATGAAGGATTTGCTTTTCGTCAAGAAGCTGCATCTTCCAGTATTTGGATCCGAGAAGTCCAGTGACAAATCCGATGAGGACTGGAACTTCGAGCATATACAGGTATGTGGCTACATGCGGCAGTTCGTTGACGAGAATGTGTACAACCAAATTGCCAATATTGAGCATGCGAAGACGTTGTGGGAGAAGCTGAAATCTTTGTACGCGAAAAAGATCGGGGTAAACAAACTGTTCCTGATCCGGATGATGATGGGTCTGCGGTACAAAGATGGTGCATCCATTACGGATCACTTGAGTGAGTTCCACGACGTGGTGGACCAGCTATCGTCGATGGGAGTCAAGTTCGACGACGAGGTTCAAGGACTTGGGTTGCTATGTACATTATCAGACTCGTGGGAGACCGTACGAGTATCTATGATCGCTTCTGCTCTGGAAGGCGTGGTCAGTCTGGAGTTTGCCAAGAGCGGGGTACTGAATGAAGAGATGCGGAGACGTTCTCAGGGCACTTCATCCACATCCTATCACTCAGAGACACTAGTTTCAGAGAGCCACGGAAGGGGCAAAAGCAGGGGTCCAGCTGGCGGCAGAGACAAGAGCAGAGGGAAGTCCAAGGCTCGGTATGAGGACTTGGAGTGTTACCATTGTGGCAAGAAGGGCCACATCAAGCCGAACTGTTTCGCTTGGAAGAGGGAGAAGAAGGGCGACAAGGGGAAGTAAGATGAGAACACTACAGCGGCGGCCTCGATAAATAGAGGCGATGTGATCGTCGTAGGTGATGAGGTTATCACAAACCTCGCCTGCGATGACAATTCTTGGCTGGTGGACTCAGGGTCTTCAGCGCACGTATCTCATAACAGGGTATTATTTGCCACTTACACGACAAGCGACTGTGGAGTGTTGAAGATGGACAATGAAGATGTGTCGAAGGCGGTTGCCATTGGAGATGTGCATTTGAGGACGAAGATGGGTGCAGTTCTTGTTCTCAAAGATGTTCATCATGTCTCTGATATCTGTTTCAACCTGGTGTCGGTTGGAAGGTTGGATGACGAGGGATTCTTCAGTCTCTTTGGGAATAGTCAGTGGAAGCTTTCCAGAGGTTCGATGGTGATTGCCAGAGGAAGCAAGAAGTTCGGTCTCTACTATATGGAGGGGAGCGCACAGGGGGCACAGGAGGTGAACGCAGTCAATGATGCGTCTACCGAGTTGTGGCACAGACGGCTCGACCATATCAGCGAGAAGAGGATGAGCTACTTGGTGAACATGAAGGTGATTCCAGGGCTCAAGTCTACAAAGTTGGAGAAATGCACGCACTGCTTAGCTTGGAAGCAAAATATGGTGTCTTTTCAAAGTCACCCAAGTTCAAGGAAGACGGCATTGCTCGAGTTGATTCACTCGGATGTCTGCGGTCCTATGAAGGTAAAATCTATTGGTGGTGCTTCTTACTTTATAACTTTTATTGATGACTGTTCCAGAAAGATTTGGGTCTATGCCTTAAAGACCAAGGATCAGGTGCTGCCCACTTTCAAAGAGTTTCAGGTCTCTGTTGAAAGAGAGACGGACAAGAAGTTATTGTGTGTTCGGTCCGACAACGGTGGCGAATACATTGGTCCCTTTGATGCGTATTGCAGAGAGTAAGGAATACGACACCAGAAGACTCCGCCTAAGACACCTCAGCTCAATGGTGTAGCGAAACGCATAAACAAGACACTGATGGAGAGGGTGCGATGTTTGTTGTCAGAAGTAAATTTGCCAAGCAGTTATTGGGGTGAGGCTCTTCTCACAGCTGCTTATGTTATTAATTTATCTCCTAGTGCTCCTTTGCAAGATGATGTGCCTGACAAAGTATGGTACGACAAAGAGCCGTCATACAATCACCTGCGAGTGTTTGGTTGTAAGGCCTTCGCATATGTATCGAAGGACAAGAAGTCCAAACTTGAGCCGAAGACTAGGCGATGCGTCTTTGTCGGCTACGGTCGGGATGAATTTGGCTATAGACTCTACGACCCAGTGGAAAGAAAGCTCTACAGAAGTAGGGAAGTGGTATTCGTCTAGGATCAGAACATGACCAACCCTCAGGATTCTGAGACGCCTTCTGAGGCTAAGGAATTGCCTGAATTAGAGTCATTTCGCTTCGAGCAGTTTCCAGAGGACATAGCAGAGGATCCAGTTATGGGGGAGCCAATGCATGGAGTTGCTCCCAACCTTGATCATCAGCCTGCTGATGGTGGTCAAGGTGTCCCTCAGGAGGATGAGCATGTCGGAGAGGCAGTTCCTGAAGGGGAGAAGACTGTTGGTATACAGCCAGCACCAGTGGTTCCATTGAGAAGGAGCGAAAGAGATCGTCGACCATCTAAGAGATACTCACCGAGTATCTGCTACTGACTGACGGGGGAGAGCCCGAAAGCTTTGCAGAGGCTATGGAAGACGAACACATGCAAGAGTGGATACAGGCTATTCAGGAGGAGATGAGTTACTTACACGCCAATTCCACTTATGAGCTGGTGCGGTTGCCAAAGGGAAAGAAGGCTTTGAAGAATCGATGGGTATTTAGAGTGAAACAGACGGATGATGCTACTCACCCTCGATACAAAGCGAGGCCGGAAGTTAAAGGCTACGGTCAACAAAAAGGCGTGGATTATGATGAGATCTTTTCGCCAGTCGTCAAGCAGTTGTTTATTCGGGTGGTGCTAGCATTGGCAGCCAGTTTTGACTTGGAGGTCGAGCAGATGGACGTGAAGATGGCATTCCTCCACGGTGATCTTGAGGAGGAGTTATACATGGAGCAACCAGAGGGATTCTGTGAGAAGGACAAGTCATATTTGGTCTGCCGGTTGAGGAAGAGCTTATATGGTCTGAAGCAGGCTCCGAGGTAGTAGTACAAGAAGTTCGAATCATTTATGGGAGAGCACAGTTATGCACGGATAACGTCGGACCATTTCATATTTGTGAAGTACTTTGTCGAGGATGATTATATCATTTTATTGCTCTATGTTGATGACATACTATTAGTGGATCAGAATGCTACTAGGATAGCGGAGTTGAAGCGCCAACTAGATGCAGCCTTCTCTATGAAGGATTTGGGTACATCAAAGACTATTCTTGGAAAGGAGATCAGCCAAGAGAGAGAGTCCAAGCTGCTACACTTTTCCCAAAAGAAGTACATTTACCGGGTACTTCAGCGTTTCGGGATGGACGGGTCGAAGAAAGTGAGTTGTCCCCTTGCGGCTCACTTTAAGTTCACTGAGGAGCAGTGTCCATCTACCGAGGACGAAAAAGAAGATATGGAGCGGGTTTCATATGCCTCAGCTGTGGAAAGCCTTATATATGCTATGGTGTGTACGAGGCCAGACATCGCTCATGCAGTTGGCACAGTTAGCAGGTACCTTTCAAATCCTGGAAGGGTACATTGGAGTGCGGTCAAATAGATTCTACGGTACCTTCAGGGCACTGCTGATTGGAGACTTTCTTTTGGTGGTGACGAGCCGAAGTTGGTTGGGTATACCGACGCTGATATGGCTGGAGATGTAGACACGAGGCGATCGACTTCGGGCTATGTGATAATGTTTGCTGGAGAAGCGGTATCGTGGCAGTCGCGGTTGCAGAAGTGTGTTGCCTTGTCGACGAAAGAGGCAGAGTACATTGCGACGATGGAGGCTAGCAAGGAGTTGATGTGGATGAAAAAGCTGTTACAGGAAATGGGGCTGAAGCAAGAGCAGTATACTTTGCTTTGCGACAGTCAGAGTGCTATTCACCTTGTGAAGAATCAGACCTTTCATAGCCGGTCCAAGCACATCGAGACTCGGTATCATTGGATACAGGATGTGGTTGAGAAGAAGGACGTGATGCTTGAGAAGTTCCATACTGATGACAATGGAGCGGACATGCTCACGAAGGTTGTACCAAGGAAAAAGTTTGAGTACTACAGGCGGATCGTCGGAATGACGAGTTCCTCCACCTAGTTGTGAAGGGAGAGATTTGTTGGAGTTGGTGGGGGTTCCCAGCCTATGTGGAGAATACCCCGGAGAGCGACGAGCGCCATCCATATGTCGGAGAAGCTCGGGGAGTGCATAGATCCTATTTTGGAACATATATGGTAAGAAAATATATGATTAGATTTCCATATTTACTTTGATCATATATTTATGATTGGACCCTTCATATATTAGCTTTTCATATAATTGGGCTTCCAATTATGGCAAGCCAATTATGATTGGATTTCCATTAAATATATGATTGATGCATATTGGAAGTTTCCATATATATTGGCCTTCCATGTATGGATTACCAAGGGCTTATAAAAGGGTGATGCATGCTAGTTGAAAACTCATCTCAAAACAAGAGTGCTTTACAATCTTTGAGAGAGAGAGAGAGAGAGAGAGAGAGAGAGAGAGAGGATTAAGGACTATTTTGAAGGAGAGATTGCTTCAAATAATTTTTCGGCATCTCTTGTTCTTCGGAGTCCGCAATCAAAAAATTTCTTCTTTCAAGTGAGTTGTGGTGATTCGTGTTGGATCAGGAGGAGCTTGTAGAGGGTGTAATCTCTTTATTCCATTAGTGGAGGTTCTTCAGGGTTGGACTCCGATCGTCCTGTAGTTTTTTCCGTAAGGGTTTTTTACGTCAAAAATCTTTGTGTCTGCGATTGTGTTTGGCATTTTTGGTTTGTGTGCTTTTGCTCGGTTCTCTCGCAGGACTTTCTGGTTTGGGGGAACGGTTTCCGCGCTTCGTTCCCAACAAAAACCAAATATGGTAATATAGGTTTCGTACCCTAAATTTCCAAGGTAATAAATACGGTTCCACGTACATAAACCTTAAGTGTCAAAAGACAAGTTTGACCATCAATACAAACTTTATCATCTTCCTATCAGTTTGCAAAACATAACCCCAATTTCATTTTTCTCTCCATTTGCAAAACCTAGCCCCAATTTTACTTTCTTCCCTATTTGAAAAAACATAATTTCCTAATCCTGTCATAATTCCCTAATTCCTCTAATTAAACGCAAACTGTAGCCCTATTTTGAAAATAAAATTTATAGCCAAAACCAAACATGGTAATATAGGTTTCGCACCCTAAATTTCCAAGGTAATAAATACAGTTCCACGTACATAAACCTTAAGTGTCAAAAGATAAGTTTGATCATTTATACAAACTTTATCATCTTCCTATCTGTTTACAAAACATAACCCCCAATTTCATTTTTCTCTCCATTTGTAAAACCTAACCCCAATTTTACCTTTTTCCCTATTTGAAAAAACCTAATTTCCTAATCCTATCATAATTTCCTAATTAAACGTAGACTGTAGCCCTAACACACACACACACACACTCTCTCGCTCTCTCTCTCTCTCTCTCTCTCTCCACAACTAGTGAGGCATTTGGCAACCACTGTAATGCCCCGCTCTATTTGGTTCAATGAGATAGTTTATTGGTGTAGTTCCATTTGGCTTGGATTCATTCAGAGGCTTGTTCAGAGTTGTGCTCAGTTGAGGTAGAGTGTCCCTTCAGGTTGGTGGTTTCGATAACCCTTCCTTTACTTTACCTTCACATTTAATAAAAAAGGATGTTGCATGTTTAGTTCATTATATTATAAGTTGTTGCATGCTAATAAAAGAAGTCCATATAGATAAGAGAGTAATCTCATTTGTATCTAGCTGCTATAGAACATAAAAATATTAACTTGCTGTTAGAGGTAGACTTTCACACTACTACTTTAAATATGGACTTTGCTCTCATGTTATACATTTGTGTAAAGTAGAACTACTTATCCCATCATGGACTATCTAGATTGTTGATACAAAAGAATGGATTTTTTTTATTGTTGCAACATCTTACCACATAGATTATGGCACTGTAGTTAGTGTTATCATTTGGATCGAAGTATTGTTGTTTTATAAAATTAGACTATAAATTGTATTTTAGAGAAAGAACATGTGGGAAGAGTTTGGGACCGTTGGGTCGCTAAGACAGTGTACCTAGAATGGGAACTGCGTAAGTACAATATTATGGTAAGAGAGATGGTGTAGAATATATTAGTTTTTACCATGAATTTGTGTAGAGTCTAGATGTTCACGCATTTGCATGGTCATGGACAACTTGTGCACAAGGTTTATAAGTTTTTCGAACGAGTGCGAGACTTTGGGATCGATTTGGCCTAGGAGAAACAGTATCAATATAGTGGCACGGGTAGCGGAGCTAGCTAAAGTACTGGCACTCGTAATTCTGGAACTTTCAGTGGGGATCGCTACGTTACACTAAAAGATCATCGTCTAACTGAGCTACGGTCCAAGATGGCTTATGATGCCATGACCTTCATATAAGTTAGGATGCATTCTAACATCAATATGCTTGGAGGTCTATCAAATTGGTTTAAGAGACAAGTGCATTGCACACTATATATTCTATGAGCCTAATGATTGTCTTTCATAGAGACACGCTTGTGGCACTTGAGTATGGATAGTTTTGAATGATATTATTTTACTGGCAGGGAAGGACATGATGGTAAGTAGAACTATGTTACTTTGTTGTATGACACTTTATGTCTATGACACAAGTATGCTTTAGTTCTATGTAATGTAACTGATCATAAGACAAAATTAGAAAGATCGCATAAGTTTGTTTGTACTCACATAATGAACATGTTGGTTCTGTTTAGTAGGCAAGAGACAACTCAATAGTGCATATTCATGTCGTGATCCCCACTAGATCTCTACAGGTGCGGAGTTCGCATGGACGAATTAGGCATTGTAGCTTAGTTGGCGATCGTAACATTGCAAATCAAAGATATGGCTGATTTTGTATAAAGGACATAATGTATGAGAGCCGGCTGAAATGAGTATGTTCTAGTTTTGATTCTAGATACCAAATATCTTAAATCTAACAACAATTAAGTTTTGGAATCTACAATGTTGAGAGCCAAGTGAAATTAATATGTTCTACTTTTGACTCTCAGTGTAGGGAATGGACGTGGTTTAATTGTCAACATATTCAAAGTGTGGTAACTAGGTGAATGGGCGTTTGAGATCTAAAATGAGTGTAAGTATTTGGGTTGGGATGAAAATAGAGGTCTAAGTCAAGCTGCCGCTACTCCGTTACAATATCTAGGTTTTGCAACTTGTTCCCCTGGAGGAAACATTGGCTAAGAGCATACACAAAGTGGCAGAAACCTTTTAATTAGGCCGATGTTAAGAGCATGCACAAAGTTTTTGTCACGTCCCGATTCTGCTAAATTGTTTGTCCTTGTATCTATTTTTGTCGAATCGATCGATCTCGCTTAGTCGTGATGTCGTACAAGTCTAATTTGCACATGTACAATGTAATAATGTGCATTTGATAAAATATTTGAAACTTGTTAAAATCCCACAATCACAGAGAGTTGAAGATGCATAATAGAAAAAAATGCTTTTCATTAATAACTTGCAATGAAATGCAAGGTCGTAATTACATGAGATATGTCGTTGCGGCTATATTCATTGAAATAACAAAATGTTTAATAAAATGTTATGAAATAATACTTGTCGTTCCATACATTTACATCATTTTGTACATTTGAAACCAAAAAGCCTTCGAGATGAATCGGCTTCAAAATACTTCAAAATAGGAAGAGCTTTCAGTCGTCTCTCGGACTTCAGCTTCAGTTTATAGTCGTGCACCTGCAACATTCTCGTCGTCCGGAGAATTGGGAATTAGTACACTTGGGAATGCACTAGTGAGCAAGACGAATCAATTTGCCTAAATCGACACTTTTTATTAACGAAAGTATGCATTCAAAATTATCTTGCTATTTAGACTAGATGAATTATAGTTCATATCGGTGACATACTTGAAAGCAGTAAACACATATATTTGATCATTCCTTACCATGGTCGACGTGTCTGTCCCTCCACAAAACAAAGACATAATACTTACCACCTGCAGAAGACAATAGATGAGCATAATATCTATCTTATATGCGGTCATTGGTGATACTGACACCATAAAGGACGATTACATGGCATTATGACGCACCATATCAGCCTAGGTTGTAGGTCCAACTGGAGGTCTCATAATGCCTCATGCCAGGCACGATTGCCTAATTTTCCTCTAGGTCGATTCGGTTCTGGTGGCCCGGATACCATTTCGAGGAAAGTTAAACCTTGTGCACAAGTTGTCCATAACTTTGCGAATGCGTGAACAATTTTATCTATAAAACATATACATGACACGAAACAGAATTAAACAGTATAATACAAAAACTCATGCAACAGTTCATTTTTTTCAAAGTCGTATGTCCCGATTTGGCGACCGTAGGCACCAAACACCCTGAGGCACCATGCCATAATCGACGTTTCATTATTCCTTTCCTTCTAATAGTTTCACGATTTCTAACTAAAACTGCTCGCTTTGCCTACGAAGCTTATCATTTTAATTTTAAAACATAATTATACTAGATAGCTAAAATTAACCCATATTCTATATCTTAGTGATACAACATGCATTTAACAGGGCATCGTCGATTTTGTCACTCCCGTTTTTTGTTATACGTATCTTCAGTATACGTGTACGGATTTCTGACATCTGTCACGTGGCTTGTACTTTGACTTGTCTTGCTTAGCCTTGACTTGGTTTAATCTTGACTTGGTTTAGTCTTGGTTTGGTTCATCTTGGCTTGGTTTGGTTTGGTTTGGGTTGAGATGAGAGGGTTGATATAAAAACCAACTTCTCTCTCGCTCCTCCATTAAATTCATTTACTTCTTCTTCATTTACTCCTCCACCAAACCCTAGGCAAGCGCAACTTGATCCTTGAAGGATCTTTATTTTTATTGTTCCGTCTCCTTCTCTACATGATTCTAAGCATCTTTAGAACTTAATTTTCGATTTTGATGGATATATTTTTGTAGATCTAAGTTTTAATTTTTTCTTATTTTTCTTGGTTTTGATCTCTAAACTTGTTATTTCCAAAAACTAATGGTTTCATATTGTGAAAAATTTAATTCTACCCAATTTTGGCTTTTAAACCGCTTAATTTTGACTTATTTTGAAGAAGTTATGACATTTTTTTGTTCATGGGTTCCTGTACATCTTCGGTGCTGCTGGGACGATGAACAGTGCCGTACATCTGCGCTCCGTATGGCATGGGCAGTTTTGTTCGCGTGCGCTGCACGTTTCGTACACCGTGCGACCGCCCGATTCGTTCGTCGTGTACCTGCGCGCTGTGGCCAATTTGGTCCGTGCGCGCCGCACACCCGCGCGATTCGTTTGTCGTACGTCGTGGCCAATTTGGTCCGCACGTCGCGTGCCCGTACGATTCGTTTGCCGTGCGCCTGTGCACCATTGTAGTGCCCCATCTCGCTCGGTCGATCGGAGGAATCAAAATGTCAACGGCGTTCGGACTTAGCCTCACAATGGCTACTCGAAGGCCCGCTCGGTCGAGGCGACTCCTCGCTCAGGTGGGTGGCTTCGGTGAACTTGTCTCAGCTTGGCCTTCGCACTAATAAAACGAAAGTTTTTAAATGCACAAGTAGGCTTGATAATAAAAGAGACGAATCCACATAGCTAAGGAAATAATCCCAAGTCGGGTCAGATTGAGTTAGAATATGGAAAGGTCCAACGGTCGGCTTAGAGTTGGTACATGGCGTGCTTTGAAAATGACACTCGGTCCTTCATCCCATGGCTTGGGAGAAGGAAAGTTAGTCTTGGGTGCAAAAGCTATGAATTAGCCTAAGTCATAGACGTCGCCCGTGTAAATGCTCGATAAAGCATGCACGCTTCCACGATGCAAGGCTTGGCATAGCCTTTGTTCGTCCCTACGGGTTAAGTTGTAGGCTCGATTAAGTTAGACAAAGTAATATTGGGCTATCGAAGTCATAGCAAGCACTGCCCCGCTCTTTCTGCGGTTGTCAAGTTATTCAGTTCCACGATCTTAAGGCCTGTCATATAAAGTATGACTTGGGCGATAGCGTCGCGTAGAACATGAGTTGGTTCAAGGCACGAGCCACAGTTGATTCAGTGGGAAGTTAGCCACGGTCTAGTGGCACTTAAGGAACACGTTATGTCCAAGTTAAGTAGGAAAGCTATGCAGTAGCCGTTCCCTGAGTTCAAAGAATATTAGGTCTAAACGATGGTTAGTCGCAATGTTAAGTTCGAGCGATGGTCAGTCGTCGAGAAGAAATGTGACGGGACTGCAGGTCAGTCGCCGAGGCAACCCTGGTTTGGGCTCTGCAAAAGAAGTATGAAAAGTAGAAGAAGTAAAGCAAAGGAACTAAGTGGTGATGATTAGGCCATGCAATTACGTTAAGTCTAGAAGTTAGCATAGGTGTGTGGTCATAGGCAACTTGTCGACAAGGGCGATTGTTTCTTCGAGCGGCAATCCGGGGCCACGGGACCGACTCGGCCTAGGAAGAAACAGGTTATAGCCGAGCTGGGTATGAAGTAACCGGTAGTTCGGGAACTTGCTTCGGAGATTGCTACTTGCGGTGCAAGGATCCTGTTTACCAGGCTATGTCCACGATGGCTAGTTAATGCCAGTGACCTTTCATATAGATAAGTTGGCGTGCTGAGTGGCAATCCGCATGCACGGTGTCGGTCGATTCTAAGGAAATATAAGCACGACACGAGTTGTGTTAAGAAGGTATGTTTGCACAGTCTGCACCATGATTCAGGAGCCTAGGGTTTGGCTAAGTAAAGACCTGTGCTTCGACACGAGATGTGGCATCGAGTGTTAGGTCCTCGACATAGAGTTGCATAAGTAAGATTGAGTTATTTTGAGTTAAGTCAAAAAGGGTCGTAGGGCAAGTTTGGTTAAGTTATGTTGCGTTGCAGGGCACGACCTCGTAAGTTGAGGCACGACCGTGTGGTTACAACCCAAGTATAGGAAGTCACTAAATGGCGAGGCACTGCCTCAAAGAGGTAGCACGGTAACATGGGAATTGGACACTATCGTGTAGTTGCGTCTCTGATTATGGGTCGAAAGGCAAGCACGACTTGATAGGTTAACGTTGTTAGTACGAGAAGGGTCTAGAGGTAAAGTATGAGTGACGTTGTTGTTGTAAGCACGTGATGGTCTTGAGACACAAAATAGGCCAAGGCGTCTGTCCTAAAACTGATCCTAAGACAAGAGTAGAAAGACAATACAAAGGGACTATGTTGCACAAAGTAAATTAACGTGTCGATTTTGTATGGGTGGGCGAGGAGCTCACACCACCAGTACAGTTGAGTACTGGCACCCACACAGTGTTTATGTGCAGGCATAGGTAGAAGCTCGTGGCGCGGAGCTCACTTGGATGCGTCGAGGCACGGAGTTCCTTGGCGATTTGAGATGTGCGGCCGCGTGGAGTCTGGACTTATACGGGACATAATATATGGAAGTCGCCTATCTAAAGCATCTGCTGGCTCAAGACATGTATTGAGAGATGAGAGAGAGCTGAGTGACTTGTAATGTGAGAAGAGTGAACTTGAGTGATTGTAATCTTGGCCTTGCGCCCCATTGTAATCCTTGTTTCAATATCAATAAAATGTATATTTTGAATAACTTGTGTTTTGTTCTAAATTTTTGCTGGTATATTTAATGTCTCTGCATGGGACTTCTGTGCGACGACCCCGTCGCAGCCGCTGTAATCGGCCGTTATGGAACCCACCTTGCACGAGCGCAATCTAGGCTCGTACGGCATCACGCCTTAGCGAGGACGATCACTCCTACGGGAGCGGGGCATGGCAACCACGGCCAATTTGGTCCGCGTGCGCTCGTACAATTCGTTCATCGCATGCCTGCGCACCGTGCTCTCACGCTCCGTACGTTGTAGTCGGTTTTGCCCGCGCACGCCGCGCTTCCGCGCACGAATACATCTAAATGACTATTTTTGCCTGTTTAAGCTATTTTGTAGCTGAAATATTGTAAAACTCAAAACATGAAAGTTGTATATCTTCGTCTTGGCTTCAAGAATATTCTTATTTTGCCTTAATTGGAGTTCATATGCGACTGATAGTTTCAATCATAGTTCTTGATCCTCTTCGCATATTTTATGTACTTGGCCTAAATTGCGACGTCCCGACTTGATAAATTTGAACTTGAACTTGAACATGACAACATGATCCCATCTTAATAATCTTGATAGTGGCCCATCGAGGTGCACTCCTGACAAGTACTCTTGACATGACAAGTAAACATGACATGACATATGAAATCTTGATTGCTGTTGCGACAGCTATTCCTGTCTTGCTAAGTGTAACCATTGTCTTGACTCTGTGGTTGATTTTCCTTGATTGTGAATGTACAAGCTAACTGTCTCGTCTTACATCATGTCTAGGACATGGATTTCTGGTTACCACGGTCAGGGATTCGTAATGAATCTGACTAGGTTAACGACTAGATTGATCAAGTAGTTCATATAGAGAGATTTTCCAGTTACAGACGATCCCGTTATCCAGGTCATAGCTGTGGACTTATAGCCTTCCGTCGAGTAGGATGCATTTCCAGCACACTGTCATGTGTTGCACTCCTTGTAAACTAAAAGTAAATCTTAAATCTTGATAAACTCTTGTAACCCCCGCCTACAACCTGGATAGTCTGCAGGGCTTATGACTGTGAGAATATCTCAACTGTATCTTGTTAGTAACTAGGCCTGTAATAACCCTTGTTAGCTAATGATAGCAAGCCGTAGGACTTGATTGGCCGTGCCTGAATGATTGTCTCATGATTAACATGGAAATTATATTCCACCTCTTGTTTTCCTAATGCAAGCTAGTGTGTTCTTTTAACTCTATCTTCATGTTATTTAATTATGTTCTTTTATCAGTTCTTCTATTCATTTTTATGCTGGTTTTAGTTCATAAGTGGAGCCTCCCTTGTGGTACTTGCTCTTCTGGGTTCTGACCCAGCTGATTTTGTGTCGCCATATTTTGGAGTAGCACCCGAGGATCTACCTGCCTTCCAGCCAGATGGTGAACACTAGACGTAACCGTGGCAACGAGTGAGTTTTTCTTATTTTGCTTTCCCACTTTATTGTAAATTATTCTTTTGAGGCATTTAGCTGTCGAGCAAGTGTTAGCTCGTGTTGAAACTTAATTTCTGTCTGCCTAAGGGCTGTTACATGATTGGCAAATCTGTCATGACTCGCACCCGCTTTTTGGGATGCGAGTGCGTGTGCTTAACTACATATCAAGCGGACTCCATATTTCACTTAACAAAATGCCTAAAAATTGGCTTTTGAAAGAAAACGAGAAAAAGTACCAAAGTACAAATTGTTTTGGAAGGTATTGCTATGGAAGTCTGATCTGAGAGCAATCACTTTGTTCCTTGGACCATATGATGATGATGAAGAAAACTGCTTGAAGAAGACGAACAATCGGAAGAATTAAGTCACCGGAAAGGTATCGAGCAACGACACTGATGGCACAGTCGAATGCTTTCTTGCTTTGCTTTACCCGGTTCTTGAGAAAAAGTTAAAGAAATGCTTCTGGGAATATCACTCTAAAGTATGAGTTTTCTCAGAATCTCCTCTCCTGTCTCTCTATTGATCTCTTGATGTTGTCTGTGTTAAAAATAAGTCTATTTATAGACTAGACCCTTTGTGCGTAAAAAGCAACAAAATCGGGTCTCTACGCGAGTAACTGTCACCCACGATGTAAATCATCCTCTACGCACGTTGACACGTGTCCCATGTAGAGTTTTGATCTCTACGCATGGTGACACGTGTCCCACTACTTCAACAAAATGGGGAGAGCACGTACACACGTTCCTCGATAAGTGTGGCATGAAAACCACGTAAGCAAACCACGTTCTCATGTAGCCAGGAAAGCTCGAGCGTAAAAATGACCCAAAATATACTTCCTGCGTAAAGTAGCAGACTGGCGTAAAAAATAGCTCAGAATAGACTTTCCGCGTAAAGTGGCTGAAAAGTAGCCTTGAGCGTAAAATTAGCTCAAATAAACTTTACGTCCACAAAAAGCCTTAAGCGTAAAAAGCTCAAATAGCCTTCGTGCGTAAAAGAAGCTGTCTTCTGGGCGTAAAGTAGCCCATCTGCACACTAAACGACAAGCGTTGGGCCTAGTGAAAAGATCTCCTCGGCTTCTGTGTACTGTTGTCAGAAAATCATTCTGTCAGATCAAATCACTCGCATTAAATGCGGCCTGACAGTCTATCGTCCACACGTAAAAGTGGAGGATAACTCTCGCGTAAAAGCTTCTCGCGTAGAGAATAGCTTGCGTAGAGAGTAGCTCGCATAGAGTCTGAGTTTGATTCAGTTTGAATTGCGTAAGGTTCTCAACTTCTTTGACTTGGTCTTTGAAGTATTTTTTACGCTCCTACAAGACCCCCTTCAAAGTTTTCAAATTATTTTCAAATTTTAAAATACTTTGAACAGAAGCGTAAAATTAGGGATTTCAACAGTCTGTGTAGAATTCGGGATACCCAACTGTCATCCGCGTAAAATTCAGAGTATCCAACCGTCAGCGTAAAATCCAGGAATTTGAACCGATTTAAAAATCCTCTATAAATAGAGTTTTTCGAGCAGAGAGAGAACTTTACTCTTTCGAATTTTCAATCTCTCTATTCTCTTATTCCTCCTTCATACTCTCGTTTCGATCTGATGGCCCCCAAGAGCAAGACCGCCGCCGGCAAGGGCAAGAAGCCCGTTGCTGATTCATCGTCGGCCGACCGTGCGAAAACCCCCGTCCCATCATCAACGATGCCCCAACAGAGCAACCCCGCCGTGGCTCCGACAATGAAGGGTAAAGCACTGAACTTCGGCCGCGAGTTCGTCGGAGAAGAAGACCCGAGCTTTTCACTTCACGCCCACGTTATGCGTGTCAGCGTAGAAACTGAGATAATTAAATACGCCTACGTTATACGTGTCAGCGTAGAAATTGAGATAATTAAATACGCCCACGTTATACGTGTCATCATAAAATTAAGAACATACGCCCACGTTTATACGTGCCAGTGTAAATTTTAAAATACGCTCACATCAATATGTGCCAGCGTAAAAATTAGAATACGCTCACGTCAACACGTGCCAGCGTAAAAATTAAAATACGCTCATGTCAACACATGCCAGCGTAAAAATTAGAATACGCTCACGTCAACACGTGCCAACGTAAAAATTAAAATACGCTCATGTCAACACATGCCAGCGTAAAATTCACAATACGCTTATATCAACATGTGCCAGCGTAAAATTAAGATACGCTCATGTCAACACATGCTAGCGTAAAATTCTCAATACGCTCACATCAATATATGTAAGCGTAAAATTTAAAATACGCTCATATCAACACATGCTAGCGTAAAAATTAAAATACGCTCACGTCAACACGTGCCAGCGTAAAGTTCTTAATACGCTCACATCAATATATGCCAACGTAAAATTCACAAGTGAAAGACTTTATGTAAAACAAAGAACTTTTACACCTTTAAAAGTTTTTATCAACTTTAATAAGCGTAAAGTTTGCATAGTCAGAGTTTTTAATCTTTATGCGTATAAACTCAGACCAAATCATATGCGTAAAAATTTTAAATTAGATTTTCAGTAACTTGATTTTTTTTCTTTTGGCAGTGGATTTGCAAATTCACCCACTTGCAGAAATATTTGGCTCATCATCTGGTATGGTGGGCTCAAATTATTTGGAGAACCTATCCCATGTGGAGTTTCTCTAGTCGAATCCGGAATATCCTGCAGAGAGAGCACAACTGATAGCTGCTCAAGGGGACAGAATGTTGCTGTCCATGATAAATGGAGAAGTGTTGACATCGCTGGATGGCTAACAATTTGCAAAGCCAGCTTTCTTATTTGGAGATGCGATAGACTTCAAATCACAAACACACCCCAAGAAAGAGGATTGGGTGTTCAAGTTTGGAGATAGAGCAATGTACCTCCCTGACATGGATAGAGATTATTCCTTGTCTACTTTTATCCATGCCACCCATCCCCGAAAGGCGCTATGGAACCTGACTCCCAGCAGTCATGGTAGGCCATAAAGGATCATTTTCAAGAGAGAGAGAGCAAATGACATGGGCTACCACACCAGTACTCCCAGTGGTGGTGGTGTTCCCTTCTCCGGTCTCTTGCCAGGATTCACTCCGAGTGAGGATTCTGCTCTGATTCAGCCAGTACATACCCAAATGTTCATTAATAAGTTCATAAGGGCTGCAGTATTATATCCTCAGGCCAACCCCAGGTTACCAGGGTGGTTAACTCCTTTTAACTAGAACTAGATTCAGATTAGTGTTTGAATTATGAAGAACTTCAAGACAGACTTGGAAGCCATCGATCTGTATGAAGCAGTGGCCTCCACTAGTCAGGGTATACCACCGAACAGTAACTTGTTCATGGCTCTGATGGAGATATATATCAGTTCAACAGAAACTTTTGCGACCCCAAAAGGTGAAATGGGTCTCGCACTCCACGAGATGTAATTCATCTCCAAGCTGCCAATGAGGGAAGCCCCATATGAAGAGTATGTTCCCTCCGACCGGGAACTAACAGAAATCAGGGAGAAGAATCCTCAATTATTTGAGGTATATGAAGAGTTGATGTGCCATTACATGATCTGCACTACCATGCATGAAATTGGATCTCATCTGGCGTACATCAACAAGTGGACAACATATCTCTTTTACCATAAGGATAAGATATCCAAAGATGATAAAGAAAGATTTCAGAAGAGCAAGGCTCCAACCATCAACACTGGTTCAACAATCCCTGCTGATAAAATATGGGATATGATGGTTGGTTACAAATTTCCGAACAAATATTTGTCCACCAAGACTGGGGAGTTCTCTGCAGGAACCGAAGCCTTGAGTTTCCTCAGATATGGCAGCCAGAAGATCTCCAAGAAAGCCTTGCTGGCAGGCTTTCTTACTATGTGGTTGAGAAGATGGGTTGTACCGGGGATCGGTACAGTTGATAGAATCCACCGAAACATGCTATGGCCAGCGGTACGTTTGGTGTTCAAAGTTAGAATCAACCTGCTATCGGCAATGGTGTGCCGAATAAATGTAGGTTTGAGGACTTTTGGTGAGGAACTAATCAACAATGCTCCTCACCGAAACGTATTCCCTAGGGTAGAAATGCCCTACACTTACCTTATGGGCTGGCTATTGCATCACAACTGCAATTTGTTACCACCAGGCCCTGGAGATGATGCGGAGGTCTTCCTCCAGAAGTTCAGCAAAGCCACATGGACTGCCACGACAGTGGCAGATACCATAGCAGTATTGAATTATTCTTATGGTTGGAACTTTTTCTGTACCCGGCCACCAGTTCCAGCCGACTGCTTCGGCGTACAATTTGAAGATGAAGTTGAAGGAAGAACTTTATTGTCAGCGCCAGTTTTTAGATGGCTACAGTGCATCAGACCCTCCCATCTGATGTACAAAAATGAAGATAGCTTTGTGTTCGAACCATATCTAACAAGCCGGTTCGCTCGCCAGTTTGGATATGACCAACTTCATATTGGTAATCCCTCCACCAGTTTCCGTTATTATGGGAAGCTGATTGATGGTGCAAGAGGCTAGAGATATTTTAGCACTGCCTGTACCGGTGCAAAATTTTGAATATCGACTGCTACAAGCACCACCGAGCTGCGTATACTTCATACGTATGCTCGTTTTTATGCTTCCATCTGCTCCTTCGCCCATGGCTACAGCCTGAGAGGTAGTCTAAAATGGCCCAAGAAGAAAATGTTAAAGAGCCAGTCAGGGTACCATCAGACATACCTGACGACGCTGCCGTTCCAGATGTGTATCTGGAAGTAATCCCAACGGGAATGGGGGAAAAAAGCTGCGGAACCTATAATTATTGGCAAGACTGGGAAACGAAAACAAGGTGCAGCTACTACTCTTTTAGAGAAGACCCCAGAAAAGAAGAAGAAGGTTACCACCAAAGGGCCTTCTAGACCAAGAGCCGCTACCCCAGAGATTGATATTCCAGTCGAGGAGTCGCAACATGTTGCATCTTCTTCAGTTCATCCTGGAGAAGGGTCCTCGGCCTCCCAACCAGCAGCGTCAATGGAAGTGGTGACGGTCCTATCTCCGGGATGTCTCAGCTCAGCACTTCATTTGACTTTGCCATAAAAGGCACAAGTTGTTGAGGATGTCGCTCCAGTACATACTGTTGATCGAGAGCCCATCCCATCAGATGAACCAGCTATTAATTTTGACGATGATGACTGGATGGGGACTATGACGCGTACTTGGCACGTCCTATACCTACTCCAGGTAAATATAAATTATACAAAATCTATATAAAATTATGATATTTTGTATATTAACTTATTTTGTTTAATTTTTGTAGGTGTTATCATCACATCAAAGCTTGTGGCTCCTCCTCCTCCTCAAGAAGATATTTATGAGGAAAATGCGGAGTCTGAGGAAGAGGATTCTTCTTCAGAAGAAGGAGATGCTCAAGAAGAATGTCCTCCATCTATGGAGGTACAACAAGAGCCAGAGGTGCAGGCTCAGCTAGAATTGTCCCTTCCTACTGAGGGCAAGGATAAAGAACAAACTGCAGTAGAACCTACTGTAGATGATGAAGAGGCTACTGAGGAAGAAGTAGACTTCAATGAAGAAACAGTTGTAAAAGGACTCATTACAACTGAAATACTTGAAGAGCCTGCAGAGCCGATTGCCGAAGAAGGTGATGAAGGCATAGTCAAATCATCAACTGAAGCTGGGGACGTCGAAATAGCATCCTCTGTTATTGTTACTGCTTCAGAAAAAGTTCTTAAAGAGACAATGCCCGAACCGGAGTCCGCTGCCATAACTACTATTCCACCCGCACCAATTACCGCCACCGAAACTCAAGTAGTTTCGACTTCAGAACCAGCTGGAGTAACAAATGCTGAAGACACTGTCCCTGAAGCTCCTGGGGATCAGTTGGCCATAGTAGCAACGACAACAACGGCTTCATCTCAGTCTGCTACTAAGGCAACATCTGCTCCTAGTCTTCAGAGAAGAGATCTAGTAGACATCGTCGTAACACCGAGCTCAAGTGCAGAAATGAATCTCGTAGTTGAGATTTATACTGATACTTTTTACAAGACTCTGGCGGCTCTGATCAAAATGGTCCTGAATAAGGGCCTCAGTTATGAAAGTCTGAAGGCGGCGATTGCTCTTACTATCAGAAATGTCGCCATGTTCAATGATGCAGCGAGAGCAGCGGCGTTGGAGAAAGTCGTGGAGGGACTTGAACAGCCCATCAAAGAATATCTAAAGCTGTCAAGTGAAACCACTAAAAGTCTCATCCAAGAGGAGTATGACACTTTATCAGCTGAATACCTAGCTTGGGAAATGACTTTTAATGAGGCCCTCCATGAGTACAGCATCAAGGTAGCTTAAAAAAAGCTTTTTTGGCTGAATCTAAGCCTCAGCTGGAGATTCAGAGAGAGGCCTATGAAGCTTCGAATATAAGAATTCATCAACAGAATGATAGAATTTGCGAAGTCGAGGCTGAGCTAGCTCGCTTAAAGGCGGAGAAGGAGCAGATGATCACAGCTCGGGACCAGCAGCTAACTCAGAGCTCAATTTTGGAGGAACAAGTCTTTGGAGCTGAGGCTACCATCAAAATCCTTGACGAAGCCAAGGACAAGATGATAGTCACTTTTGCTGGACTTTCTCACATCTGTACTCCCGAAGCTCGACGCTCCGTAGCTACTAATAATGTATTGAGCTCTCGTGAATAACGTCTAGCGGAGCTACAAAAATTTCTTGAGGACGTCTCTGCTCCGCCTTAGGCAAAATAAAGAATTTTTGTAACCTTCTATCTTTTTTCATTTGGTAATGTTTACAAAAATGAATAAAATATTTATTTTGTGATCCTATCATTTATTTTGTAATTAAACAATAAGTATGAGATAGAAAACACTTATCAGAGGTAATATGGACATGACAAGTCTTCTAAACTCAATAAATTATATCTATCCAGAGGTAATATGGACATGATAGATAATGAATCTTTTTTTTATATTTAGAGTATATGATACTATCAGAGGTAATATAAACATGATAGATCGTAACAACTCAAAGAAAAATAGATTAATATCTATTCAGAGGCCAAAAGGACATGATAGATAGAAGAAGAAGTAGACTTAATATTTATTCAGAGGTCATGAGAACATGAAAAATAATAAATCTTTTTTTTAATCAGTTGGTAAGACAGAAGATCAAAATTCTCTTTTAGGAAGACAAATGATCAGCTTAACCAAACATTGGTAGCTGGGGAATAAAGAAAAAATTCAAACATAATATTTCTTCAAGAATTTGCCATTGATCGGCATCATAAGCAAATCTCCATTAGGTTTAGACAACCTATAGGCACCATTGGAGAATACCGACTCGACTACATAGGGACCTTCCCATTTTGCTTGAAATTTCCTTTTGCTCTTATGAGTCATCACCATCGGTCTTCGAACAGCTAGAACTAGCTCACCGACTTTAAATACCCTCTATTTAACTTTACGATTGAAAGTTCGAGATATGCGGGCTTGATAAAGCTCAATGTGTTGTTGCGCTTGAAGACGCTTTTCGTCCGGTCCTTCAAGTTCTTGAAGTCTTAACCGATCATTATTCTCTGTAGTAAGCTCATTAGCAATGGCTATTCTAAGAGATGGAATCTGCATTTGCAGTGGAAGAACAGCCTCACATCCGTAAACCAGTAAAAATGGTATAAAACCAGTAGGAGTTCTGACTGTTGTTCGGTAAGCCCATAAACATTCTCCAAGTTTCTCATTCCAATCACGTTTATTAGAAGAGACAAATTTTTGAGAAGTTTAATGATTGTCTTGTTGAAAGCTTCGGCTAAACCATTAGCAGCTGGATTATAGGCCGTAGAAGCCAGATTTTGGATCCAATTCTTGTCACAGAATCGATAAAATGCCTGACTGGCAAATTGTGGTCCATTGTCATGAATTATCCGTCGGGGAATCCCAAAGCGATAAATGACATGGTGTTTGATGAAACTATCCACATTTGATGTTTTTACTTCAACAAGGGGAATAGCTTTCGCCCATTTAGAGAAATAATCGATTATAGCCAATATAAACCGATGTCCTTTGACAGAAAAAGGATTAATCGGACCAATAATATCCATGCTCCAAGCTTCGAAAGGCCAAGAAGCTGCTGTAGGATGTAGGAATTCAGATGGTTGGTGAATAAAATCAGCATAAATCTGACATGCTTTACACCGTCTAGCATAATCTACAGCGTCTACTATCATGGTTGGCCAATAATATCCTATTCTTTGAATACGGTCCTATAATTTCGGATCCGGTTGATGGGCACCACAGACACCATCATGAGCTTCATGGAGTGTTTGTTTAGCTTCACTGTCAAAGAGACAATGTAGTAAAAGTCCGTCATATGACCGACGATATAACATATGTAAGGAAGAATCATATTAGAATCGAAATGATCATCTCTTGATTGATGCAGCTTCTTTTGGATCTTCAGGTAAAATTCCATGGACCGCATAATCAATGAATGGACTTCTCCAATCCCTTTGTTGAGAACTTGATTCTATAGTATAATTCTGTTCAATATGCAAGTTATTCTTTACACAGAATAAGTCCCTATCCAACAATGTGATGGTATTTTGTCTTCTAATTGGAACAACTAAGTCTGCAGCTAAACTAGCAAGAGCATCAGCTTCCAAGTTCTGAGAACGTGGTACAAATTCGATGAAGAATCCTTTGAATGAAAGGACCAATTCGATTACCACTTGATGATAAGGAATGAGGTCATGATTTCTGACTTCATATGTCCTTCTGACCTTATAACAATCAGTTGAGAATCTCCATAAGCTTCCAGAAACTCGATGTCCAATTGTTTTGCTACTTGGAGACCAATCAGCAGAGCATTATATTCTGCCACATTGTTGGAACATGGTTCATTGAGAGAATAAGCACGGTATATGACCATCTTATCAGGAGAGACCAAGACGATGCCTACTCCAAAGACAATATTGCCTTTAGGTCCAACCCGTGATGCTCCATCAAAATATAGTTGCCAAATGTTATCCTTCAAAGTCATGTTGCAATCCACAACTTCATCTGGAATGTCCTCATATAGCTTCGATGTTTCAGGTTGAGCTGCTAAGAAATCAGCTAATGCTTGGCCCTTCATTGATTTTTGAGGTATATAGACCATACCATAAGGAGTGAGCAACATCGCCCAGGTGGCTAACCTGGAGTTAAGAATGCTCGATTTTCTCATCAATATCCGAATATAATTTATTCTGGAGATGACATGAATAGTCTGTCCTGACACATAATGTCGTGTCTTTTGAATAGCAAAAACTAAGGCCAGACATTCTTTTTCCACAGGAGTGTACCTGTGTTCAGCTCCGACCATCATTCGGCTAAGATAATAAATTGCCTGTTCATGTCCCATATCACTTTTTTGTGCAAGAAGAGCACCAAGGGAATGATCTAAGGCTCGAACATATAGCAAAAATGGTCTTCCCACAACTGGGGGTACCAAAACAGGTGGATTTATAAGATATTGTTTGATGTCATTGAAGGCTTTCTGAAATGCTTCATCCCAGACAAATGATACACCTTTCTTTAATAAACGGAAGAAAGGTTGACATCTCCCAGAAAGATTGGATATAAATCTCCTGATATATGCAATACGACCTTGGAAACCACGAAGTTCTTTTAGATTACGTGGAGGACGCATTTCAAGAATCGCTTTAATTTTGTCAGGATCAACATGGATACCTTGAGAAGTGATGACAAATTCCAAAAACTTGCCACTAGAAATCCCTAAGAAAGACTTACAAGGATTCATCTTCAGTTGATGTTGGCGCATCAACTCAAATACTGTCTTCAAGTCTTGAATGTGATCATCTTTTGATCGACTCATGACAGCAATATCATCTACATAACATTCAACTGTTTTTCGTAGATGTTCTTGAAAGATGCTGCTCATGGTCCGTTGATACGTAGCACCGGTATTTTTCAGTCCGAACGGCATAACCGTATAGCAGTAAACTCCAAGGGGTGTACGGAAAGCGGTATGCTTTTCGTCTCCTGGATGCATCTTAATTTGATTGTATCCTAAAAATTTGTCCATGAAAGACATGCGTTCAAAACCACATGTGTTGTCTATCATGACATCGGTAATCGGAAGTAGAAATTTGTCTTTTGGACAAGCTGCATTAAGATCCCAAAAATCTATGCAAACTCGGACTTTTCTATTCTTCTTCATAACAGGAACAATATTGGCAACCCAATCTGGGTGTTGTTCTTCATGAACAAAGCCACATGTGATCAGCTTTTTGACTTCTGCTTCAATTGCGTCTATCATATCTGGTCGAAAATGCCGCTGATGTTGTTTCACAGGCTTGGCATTAGAAAGAATATTGAGTTTATGAGTAGCTACTTTAGGATCTAAACTCGGCATATCCTCATAACTCCATGCAAAGATATCGATATATTTTTTAATCAGCTGTATCAACTCTTCCTTTTCATCTTCAGAAAGATTTTTACTGATGAATATCGGCTTGGATGTAGCTCCGTCTCCGATGTCAATCTGGATAATTTCATCCTCTGTAGGTGGCTGTCGTTGTTCAAAACGAAGCTCCCATTGAGTGTCTATTTGTTGTGCCCAAGGGTCATTCTCAAATGGTTCCGATTCACCATCATTTTGAACTATGTTAACTGAGAATATACACTCAGATTCATCATAATAGTCTCCCTCAGAATATGAGGATTGTAAAAAACTGGAAGAATATTCTTCTTCCATATTTTCCTTGCACGTGTGGGATGTATCCGATTCGACGAATTGGATTTCTTCCGAATCTGAGGATTGTGAAGAACTGGAAGAAAATTCTTCTTGTATATGTTTATTAAACATGTGGAACGGATCGTATCCCAGCCCATGCCGAGTTTTCTGGTAAAATGGATCACCACATAATGGTAACCGTCTACATTTGCCTTGATTGAGACCCTGCATAGTCTTTAAATCATATCCCATATTCTGGATAATCTTGAGAGATTGTTGACTATATTTGTCAATTCGGATTTTTCCTTTATCTTTATCTCTAAGATCATCTGTCTGAATAACAGGGATATTTCTAGCCAGACCAAACACAATTTGGCAACTGTTTTTCCTATCAGACAAAATCACGAAATAAGATTCTTCGTGACGTCTATAAGTTACACAAGCTTGTGATAAAGCGGCTACATGAAGAAGATAGGGAGAAGATATTAGGAACCTTTGAGCATAAGGTCCAATATCGACATGAGGAGGAAAGGAATTTTCCTTATGGTTAATGTATAAGGTTTCCTCTGTATTTATGTCATTTTTATGATGACTTTGATCATCAGGAGATAAAGTCATTCTTTCAATGAATTTGACAGCCATATACTCCAAAAGGAAATCTTCATTGATATTAGAAAGTACAAAATGATCAATATTTACATCATTTACAATTTGACTACTACGCTTCGGATTGATCATTAACGGATCGTCATCCGTCTTCTGCATAGACTTGCCAAGGTTGATGATCAGTGGTGGTTCTGGATCATTCGTACGAGAAGTACGTCCCTTGACCTTGATCATAAGAGGTTAAACTTGGCTCTTGGCTGGAATACTCACTGATTCCTCAGATGAATCCCGAGTTCTTCCTTTAACCTTGATCACCAAAGGTTGGTCATTGACAGATTGTGGATGGATTCGGCCTTTGACTTTAATCTTCAAAGGTTGCTCTTTCGGAGGATCTTCATTGACAGATTGATCTTCGGCAGGTGATCGATCTTCGGCCATATCCGATATCTCCTTCACGTACTCCTGCTTATAGAGTATTGAATCAGAGAAATAAGCTTTAACACCCTTAAAGGGATCGATATCTGCAAATTCGGTCTTCACGACCCCTTGAGAATCTACGTACTTGAAGCATTGGTGGAGAGTTGAAGGCACAATGTTATGCTCATGTATCCACGGTCTTCTATGAAGGATGTTGTAAGATACATCTGAGTTGATAACATAAAAGGTCGCCATAGTTCGAAGATCACCAATTTGAATCTTCAGACGAATCTTCCCCAGTGGTTTACTCTTTCCAGAGTTGAAACCAACTATTATGGTACTAGTGTAAGTCAAATCACTAATAGGGATCCTCAAAGGTCGTAGCATACTTTGAAGAATTATGCTAATTGAAGACCCAGGATCGATGTAAAACCTGTCAATTTCAGTAGATTCAATATACCCGATGTAGCACAGAGGCATGTCATGCTTGTTATGCTTCAGCAGTATATCTTCTTGTGTGAAGGTAATATTAGGAATTGCTTCCATCACACTATGACATTGTGGACATGACACTGGTATATTGTCAGGACTCTTGAGTTGAGCTAAGCATGAATCAGCTTGTAGAAAAGCTTCACTTAAAGTTTTGCGAATTTCTTTAGAAAGGCGAAGCAACTCAAAGATCAAAAGTCGAACCGGAGTATTAGCTAACTGGGCTAGAATGTCAAATTTGTAGGGTTTCATCACTACCCCTTGATTTGTAGCAGATTTCAATGGGACGTCAAAGCGCACTGCTTTCTGTTTTTCCTTCTCAACCATAGATGGTTTAGCAGGAACAGGAGATGATTGAGCTGGAAGTGTTTCAGTCACGCCCTCTGCTTCTTGTGAAGTCTCCTCATAATCTTTGTGGTACTCTTTACCAGATCTCGTACCAGCATAGGTTTCTTCTTCAGACTCCGGAGAATGAAGTACCATATTACAAGTTTTATTCTTCTTTCCCTTAGTCTTCTTCTTGTGAGGATTTTTATGAGGGACCTCAAAACCCAATCCGAGAGTGGATTTCTGACTTTGATGTTGTAAAGGAAGTCGAATTCCTTTATCATAATTCAAGCCTTTCGTCTTTTGAAAGTCATAGCCCATCTTTTTTATGAGATGGACTGATTGCTGACTGTACAAATGAGTGGATAGCGGACTTTCAATAGATGGTTTAACAGAGGAAGAATAGACAGAAACCTCTGTAACAACAGGAGAATGAGGCATAGAGACTTCTGTAGAAGGAGGAATAGAAACCTCTGTAGCCACAGGAGAAGGAAAAATACTCGGGATAGAAGAAAAAAATCCCTGTAGGAGCTTTCTCATAAGCAGCAAAGACCTGTTGTGCCCTGTATAAGGGGACACTATTCATTACTAACCATTGCCGATGAGTAAGCTTGAGTTTGGTAGGAGGAGCCAAACTTGGAGGGCATATATTCAAACCCCTCAGTCTATCCTCCAAAGGAATAACACCCCATAAATGATCCAAATCATCATGGTCTGGGGTTAAAACATGAGAAATCATGTTGCAGGTTTTGACTTTTTTACCTTTCTTGGATTTCGAAGTTTTACCTTCATTCTCCATTTCAGGCACTAAATCAGGGTGTATCCACATGATTTCACCATTTTTTAGTGTAAGAGGCAAAAGTCCTTCATTTTGCTCTCTAGTAGGCGGGATATTCACAATCTTCATCGTCGCCTTTGGAATTGGGACAATTCCATCTGGGACTTGCTGTGGAGGAAAACCTCCAAATTGAAGAGAAATTATATTGGTTGTGACCGTATGCTCATCGTTGGTTAAAGCGATGGCATTGGCATTTATCAGCTCCTGGATTTTCTTCTTCAAGACATAGCAAGCCTTAGTAGGATGATTTATGTATCTGTGATAGATACAATACTTGGGATTGTCGGTCAGATTCACCTCATTAGGTCTTTTCGGCTCTGGAATCTGGAGTTTGCCACTTTTTACCAGACATTGGAATATCCCTGGGATATCACTGTCATCGAAAGACTATTCTTCTTTTGGCTTGGAAGACTCCTGATTATTCGACGTCGTTTTGGGTTTTGAAAGATTAACCACTAAGGTTTCCTTCCCTTTTCCATTACGATTGTCGGAATTATTACCTGAAGAATTTTTCTTTCCTTTGTCTTCTGAAGCGAAGATCATCCCATATTTACGAACCAACCTACCATTGGTCTCGGCTGAAACTGCTGCTATGATGAACGAGGCCCAATCTGTGAATTGAGAACCCGTAAAGACAGCAATGGATGGTCGCAGATTCATCTTGCATGTATCGATCAATGCTGAATCTGGCATACCCGGAGGCATTTTCAAAGTAGTCCGTCGAAAATGTTCAATGAACGTTCGGGTATCTTGCTTCTCCTTTTGTTTGATTTCTATTAAGGAGGACATATTCATGTCCATTTCTCCCTCAAAGAAACGGAAGAGAAACATTGCTTTAAATTCGTCAAAAGACGATATGCAATTGTCGGATAGACTGCGATACCAGTCATAAGCTGAACCCGTTAAGCACCCGATGAAAACTCGGGTAAGAAGAGCATCATTCTTCTACAAATGTACAGTCATAATATCAAAATAATTGATATATTGACTGGGAGAAGCCTTTCCATCAAATAACACCATGGATTGTGGCTTGAATTTTGGAGGAAAGGGTACATCATTCCAATGAGGAGGATAAGGTTGCTTAATCCCTAACCTCTGGAGTTGATCCTTATGCTTCAAAACTTCAAACTGTGCTTTTAGCTCACGCACGGCTTGAATAGCTTCACTAGTTTGAGGAAGCACATTCGATTGAATAGTTGCTGGATGTACCGTGACCCCCACCGGAGGTGGTACATCTTCTGGAATGATAGGATCTGGAGATGCAAAATTTTGATTGATAGCAGGCTCCTAACTAAGATTATTCAAGGGTATATCAACCCCTTAACTATCTTAAGTTTGTGCTGCTACCTGCACCGGAGTTATCACTGCTGGCTGAGCAATTTGCTGAGTCATTATTATTTGATGCATACTTTGCATCATAGCAAGCATGTCCTTCAGCGACTGCTCAACTGCAGAGAGACGTTGTTCTGAATTAGCAGTTGACGTCTCCGGTTCATCTCCAATAGCATAAGATTCAACCTCCCTTGAACATATAGAGGGATTAGTGTAGAGGTATGAATCAACACTATCAGTTTCAGACTCCAAAGACTGAGTACCCCCAGCCTCTGAATCAGAAGTTTGTAACTGTCTTTGACTTCTCAAACGGGTATGTTGATATACTCCTTCAAAGGAATCAAGAAGTCAGTTGAACTGTTGTTGACCAGGAGTTTGGGACAAGTTACGACTTGGACGTCATCCTCTATTGGTATGAGATGGCATGTTGACTGATGCATATGACAGCTCTTGTTCTTGGTCATCAACTGATTGCTGAGGCACATTGTAGCCTAACCGATCAAAAACTGACCATTTAGAAGCCGAACAACAACACTTGATTACAATCTGGTGACACTCATAATGGTGATCTTCTTTAGGGAGTGTCAGAGGAGATTTTCTGTCTTTACGCTTTTGTACAAGCAACTCGCGCAAATCAGAAGGAGTAGAGGGAGTAGTCTTCTTTATTATATTTGGGACAGAGAATCGTTTAGTCCCTTGTGTATAAAGAAGATTACTGGCTGTATTAGCAGAACCAGTGTCACGACCTGCACCCTAGAGTAAGGGCACGAGAAGTGGGTACGTCCAGCCTACGCCGCAGTATCGGCGATAGAACGCTGTCCTAGGTCACAACATCTAACAGTATAAGGCTAAACAGTTTATACTCCCCGAATGGGGGTGACATAGCAGAATGTAAACTCAATCACAACTAAGGAAGAAGAAGTACGATATGATATAAAACTCAAATGAAATACAGAAGATCAGAAGAGTCTAAGTGTCTAAGATAACATCTCAGCAACCATCCATAAATACAAGTCTCAACTACTGAATATGAAAGAATATATACAATCCAGATCCCAAATGACAGTAATAGTAAAAACCTAGACTAGGGAGCCTCAGTCTCTATAGCTAATGGATCCGGCTGGAAATTCGGATCACTGGTGTCATCTAGAGCTGTCCCGTAGTAGGTATCCACACAGGCCTCCTCCTCGTCCTCTGTAATATTTTCAACAGGTCCAATCAGGACAGGAGCGAGCACAATACATCTCAACAGATCATAGCAGGTTAGAAAATATAAACATACAGTAGAGTAAGATACAGAAAACTGAAAGAAAGTACAGAATGTAAACAGAGAAAGAACTGTAATAGAAATATCTACTATAAATAGAGAACTAACAGTGGCTAGTGAGTCAGAGTACAATATAAACATGTGAATGGCATAGAAGATTCTGGGAACTATACTATGGAGTGATTCTGGGAACTACACTACTTGGATATTATTCACATGTCTACTTCTACTCCTCCGTACCCCCAATCAATACACAAGGATCCAGTCAGGTTATGTTATGATCCATGTAATGGCCCACAAGGGGTGATACATGGTAGGCCCATAAATGGGTGATTCTGGGAATGCCCATAAATGGGTGATTCAAGGAAGACTCTGTGATCATGAGAGTACATGTCACAAGTGATCAATGAACCATGAAGCATAGTGATACACAATGTAAGTGAAACGCACAGAACATGTAGTATCCGATGCTCCCTGAGGGGATAACATCTCAAGAAAGGATCCATATAGTACTAATCCGTGTGACCAACGTGACAGCATCAAGTAAAGTAATCTAAAGCCGGAGAATAATTCTAACAGGATATGAAATGATCAGAGAATGTACTCGCCTGATACTCTGAAAAGAGTAATGTAATATCAGATGTCTGCACCGGAGTCACAATGTCCTAAATAGAGCAGTATGGGTTATAATGTGCTTAAAATAAGATAAATGAAGTTTATGATGCAATCTACATAATTTTTAGGTCAATCTAGGTCAAAGTCAACTCGAAGTCAAACCTGGTCAACTGTCTAGGTCAAACTAGGTCAAAGTCAACTCGAAGTCAAACCTGGTCAACTTGGACTAAAGGCTCAATCTTGGTCAATGCTCATCTAGGGTTAACTATCTAGTCATACCCCATATCAAGCTAGTCTCATAAGTTACCCACACCATATATATATAACAATTATCCCTATAACTAAGAACACACACACACTTACTATTTAAACCATATACCCTTATATAAATAAGGTATGCAAATGTCTTTATTCATGTATACCAATACATGCATACTTATACCCTATGAAACAACCCTTGAGTCACACAAGTGAACCCATGGCCCAAGGCCTAACTTGCACCCCTATCACTGCTATACACTTAGCACTACCCTTTACTCTCTCTACCTTCACATCTATCCTCATATATATGTAATATGTGAATATACATATCACATTGGGTACCTAACATATCTATATACCTACACACATCCCTATTCCATAGCTATACACTAACCTATATACATACCATCATCACTTATACTTGAATTTAGTATACCCCCATCCCTTAGTCACCTGGCACACATTGGCTATGGCCAAGTGGCCTAAGGCCAAACCTGCACCTGCTCTCCCTCTATACTAGACACGCTCAACTATCAAACACACAAAACATACTATGGGCATATACACATGGGTCTCTATCTCACAACATACTAACTTCATGTCACAGGGAATATTTTCCCTCACTCACAACCTGTGTTACTCAAACACACACACTCATACTCTAATCCCTATCTATAAATGTATAACCAAGTCATATATTCCTATACACAATATATACATAGATAACTAATCATTTCAAAACAGTTTAAATATAACTAAACTCAGAAAATGAGAAGTCAGTGAAGGTATTATGAACAAATGGGAATGAGCTTTTGACAGTTAGCTAACATAATGAAGGGATTAACATGGCCATTGGCAAATCTTAGTAAAACTGAAAACAGTGGCAGTTAACACATTGCTATAACATGTGGGTGTAGGTTTGTAACAGGGTGTGGTGTCTGTGTGAACTTAGGAAAAACAGGGGTGTGTTTGCTAGTGACTGGAATGCATTAAAATTTCAGTTATCAGTGACAGTTTTGTGTGTGTGTGTGTGTGTGTGGACATTGCAATAGTGTTCGAATGTAGGGGCTGTGTTGTGTAGAGGAATCCTGTGTGTGTGAGGGTGTACTGAGCCAAGAGTGAAGGGGAGGTTTGTGTGCAAGTGACTGAAATCAACAGTCTCAGATTTTGAACTAGAATGAATCTCAGTAAAATTCGAACTCAAGTTCTCTTTTAGTTGAAACAATATCAGGTCACCTATATGTATACATACAAACAATCAAATTGAAACAAAACTCAAAACCAATTGAAAATCACACCATGAACCGAAATTTCAGTTTAAATCAAAACATTCAAACCCAAGCTATCCTTGAGTATCAGTAAAAATATGACAGTTTTCAGGAAAAAGGAATTCGAAAGCATAACCCAATGCTAAACCCAATATCATTGAACCCTAGGTTAACTAACATCTACACATCATCCTATTAACCATGTTAGCTTCGACATTAACACAATTAATTGAAATCAAAACAGGGAAATATCAGAGAATACTGCCTAACACAACCCGTATCAGAATTTACATGTTCGAAACCCCTATCAATAATAAAAACCCCAATGATCATCAATTGGTGTGAGCAGAGGTTAATACATGTCATACGTGTCATGAGGGTACGTCTCGTGTCCACATAGCAGGACACGAGGTGTCCAAATAAATCAATTATCCAAAATACTGAACTGGCACACTACAGTGTCGTGCGGCCATTCCTCAGGAGATTGGACACGACACGGTCCACAAGAGGACACGTGGTCGTGTCTCCACTTAGTCTAGGTATAGGTCTTTGTGTCCAAGTACCTGCACTGAGTCAGGGCTGTGTCGTGTCAGTGTTATTAGAGCGTATCGGTGGATCGAATGCACGCATGTACAGCTCGCGCGCGCGGCCAGTACGGCCAGTGCGAGTCGATTTCCTCCGTGCACACTAAACGAGAACCCATAAAAATTTGTAGGTGTCGTGTCCATTACTAGGAGAATGTGTCCACCGAATTTCGTGACCTGAGTCGCCGTGTCGTGTCCGCAATGGCACCCGAGCAGCAGGACAGTGCACGGTGTCCTCGTACGTGCGTGTGTGTCCAATTTTGGACACGAAAAGTATTAGAAACATGCTCAGTAAGACATGAAATAAATAAACACATATAAAACAATATTTCCATTCAAATAGTTTTCAAAAACAATATAAAAATTTCCTTTGTGGCATTTCAACAAACACATGAATACAATCATTGATACGTGTCCGATACGGACACCAAACGGACACGAAATCCACCCAAATTTTGGAGACAGCTAGGGGACTCCTAGATCTAGCCCTAAATGCAAAGAAAACAGAATTAAAATACAATTTAAGGGATTTTACCTATAGGTGCAAAAAGCTTGAAAAAGCTCCAAATGGGGGATTCCTCCTTGCTAGCCAAATGCTCCCAAATTGTCCCAAAACTGGGATTAAACTCCAAAATCAGAAAATAGGAGAGTATTAGGCTCTAATGCAAGAAACTAGAGTGGAAAAGGATTTAAAATAAAGAATCTATGGAATGGGAAAGAATTGACAAACCTTTCTTTTTCCTATGTGCTCTTTCAATACAAAAGAGGCAAGAACTAATTAGGAGATTATTTATAGGAAAGGGAATGACCTAGTGGCTGGTCATAAAGGAAAGAATTAGGGTTAGGGTTTCACTAATGGGCTATGGGCCAAGTTGCACTAGCTAACTAGCTCAAGTCCTTAGCCTTTGGTCCAATGCAAAAAATCCTCCTACTCTCTTCATGAAACTTAGCCAACTTAAGTCAACCAAGACCAACTTGAGTTAGATTAGGGTCTATACCATGTTAGCTAAGTCACCAAAGTCAAGGTCAAAGTCTAGGACAGTCTCTTAAGTCACAGCTAGCAAAAAGTCAAATTAACAATCACCAAAGCAATAAATCCTAAAATAATTCAAAGGGGCCAAATGACCAAAATACTCTCATGCTCAAAAGTAAAAATAAATCATTCTAATGACGTGGTCAGGCTCTAGGTCAGGCAGTCCCTCATGTTACACTAGCAAAATATCAAAATCACAAGCCATGACTTAAAACAGTTTTAAATTAATTAAAAATCACCAAAAATTATATCATTAATTAGATATCATAATTAAATAAATTAAAACACAAAATTTCAAAATTACCCTCATTTAGAAAATTGGTTGTTACAACCAAACTGAGCATTTTTACGCGCCTAGAGTTGCGTGCATAAATCCTGAGATTTTTGTGCACAATGGACTCCATCAGCATTACGCGTAATTTGAAGGTTTGGTACCTTGCGTAAAGCAGTATAAGAAGGCTGTTGGTAGAAAACCGAAGTTTTATCAATAATAAAATTTATGTTTTTACGCTGTGTGCGTGTAGGCAAATTCATTTTAGATACAGAGGCATCATTATAAATTTTATCTACTCTTTCACCGACAGAAGATTTACCTTTACGCGTAGAGCGCAAAACATGAGTATCTGCCACATCACAGACGGGAGATTTTCCTTTACGCATAATGCGTAAAGCTTGGGTGTCTACCATGTCACAGACGGGAGACTTATTTTTACGTGCAGAGCGTAAAACTTGTGTGTCTACCACGTCATAGACGGGAGACTGCTTTTTACGCATAGAGCATAAAGTTTGATTTTTACGCACAGAAAGTAAAACTTGAGAGTCTGGCACATCACAGACGGGAGACTGATTTTTATGCCCAGGGCGTATTACTGAAATAGAGACTGCCTCGTCACCGACGGGAGTCTCCACAACAGGAGTAGGAAGGATTCCTTTGTCTTCAGAGACAACAGGGAGATCCGAGGATGGTTTGGACTTAGGAATCCAAACTTTTTGCGCCTTCCGCAATTTCTGAACATTGGAGCAGCGAGTACTACCCCCAGTTCGAAGCATTTCTTCGTAGGCAGTCTGGTCGAAGTGCACAACCAGAGTCTTCTTTGTCGATTCGACCGACACATCATCATATTGAGCAATTGCCTTCTCGTCAGAGGAGAAGGTTGTCCCCAGTAGAGTCGCCATTTTGTTTCACTTAACAAAATGCCTAAAAATTGGATTTTGAAAGAAAACGAAAAAAGTACCAAAGTACAAATTGTTCTGGGAAGTATTGCTATGGAAGTCTGATCTGAGAGCGATCACTTTGTTCCTTGGACCATATGATGATGAAGAAAACTTCTTGAAGAAGACGAACAATCGGAAGAACTAAGTTACCGGAAAGGTATCGAGCAACGACACTGATGGCACAGTCGAATGCTTTCTTGCTTTGCTTCACCCGATTCTTGAAAAAAAGTTGAAGAAATGCTTCTGGGAATATCACTCTGAAAGTATGAGTTTTCTCAGAATCTCCTCTCATGTCTCTCTACTGATCTCTTGATGTTGTCTGTGTTGAAAATAAGTCTATTTATAGACTAGACCCTTTGTGCGTAAAAAGGAATAAAATCGGGTCTCTACGCGAGTAACTGTCACCCACGATGTAAATCATCCTCTACGCATGTTGACACGTATCCCATGTAGAGTTTTGATCTCTACGCATGGTAACACGTGTCCCACTACTTCAACAAAATGGGGAGAGCACGTACACACATTCCTCGATAAGTGTGGCATGAAAACCACGTAAGCAAACCACGTTCTCATGTAGCCAGGAAAGCGCGGGCGTAAAAATGACCCAAAATATACTTTCTGCGTAAAGTAGCAGACTGGCATAAAAAAATAGCTTAGAATAGACTTCCCGCGTAAAGTGGCTGAAAAGTAGCCTTGAGCGTAAAATTAGCTCAAATAAACTTTACGCCCACAAAAAGCCTTAAGCGTAAAAAGCTCAAATAGCCTTCGTGCGTAAAAGAAGCTGTCTTCTGGGCGTAAAGTAGCCCATCTGCACATTAAACGACAAGCGTTGGGCTTGGTGAAAAGATCTCCTCGGCTTCTGTGTACTGTTGTCAGAAAATCATTCTGTCAGATCAAATCACTCGCATTAAATGCGGCCTGACAGTCTGTCGTCCACGCGTAAAAGTGTAGGATAACTCTCGCATAAAAGCTTCTCGCGTAGAGAATAGCTTACGTAGAGAGTAGCTCACGTAGAGTCTGAGTTTGACTCAGTTTGAATTGCGTAAAGTTCTCAACTACTTTGACTTGGTCTTTGAAGTATTTTTTACGCTCCTACACTCCAGCCCAATTCGAATACGTATAAGCTGTCTAGACTATGGTAATATGCCTAATCATGGTATGACAAAACTATATCTCAATCCACAAGAAGAATATAAATTAAGAATGAACATTATGGTTTATGGTCTGCAGCCCACTAGCATATATGTCCGATTAGACTCCAAAGAAATAATATGAGTCTATAAAGCTAAGCTAACAAGCAGAGTGTAAATAACGGATGTAATATGTAATCACGAAAGATATATACCTGAATCTGAAATAATCAATCACCATCACGAACAGCTAACTATCTCCATGCAATCAACTACCTGAAGAGATCATCAGGTCCTCAGGGGACTAGCAAGATAAATAAAAGCATGCTTATCTAACAGTTTCATGCATAAAGAAAATCCAGGATATAAACAGAGAAGGGCTAAACGATTATGAAACATGAATTTAAGAACAACTACGCATAAATGAACTACTGGAAGAAAAACTGGTGAACAAGAGATCAACGGATACCAAACCCTCGCCCCGAGTGTGGACTCGCAGGTTTGAACAAATCACTAACCATCGCTCCGAGTGTGGACTTGCAGGTTAGTTCAAGACAAATCACCCTCGCCTTGAGTGTGGACTCGCAGGTTTGAACAAATCACTAACCCTCGCTCCGAACCCTCGTCCCGAGTGTGGACTCGCAGGTTAAGAAAATCGAAACAAGGAAATAGTTGTTCAGTTATGACGCACTCATCCTACGACACGATACGGCTCAGTCAAGGTACATGTAACAACACGATACGGCTCAGTCAAGGTACATGTAATGACACGATACGACTCAGTCAAGGTACATGTGAGAACACGTCCAATATGAACTACAAGGCAAACTATGAGCAAGGACTATATATATATATCAACTAGCATGCATGATATGAGCAAAACACATGTCAATAACCAACTAGTAAAACTAGACAATAAGAGGAATAAGTATGTAAATAAAGCTGTAGAGGGAGGCAAGGTATACTTGCCTGGTGGTAGCAATATGTCCCGCAAACAACTTATTAAATCAAATAGTTACAAAATCTGAACTCCTGCAAATGCCTCCGAATGCTGAAACAAACATTGCCAACATTTTTAGAATAGTCAAATTAGCTAGAATAGCCTATCCATAAGTCCAATTCTGGACACAGAGGCAAAACGATAATTTTGGACCAAAACGATGTCTGCCATTGGATCCATTTTGTACCAAAAAGTGTGCCAACATCTACGATCTTTAAAGTCATCAAACTACATATCTATGGATCCAGTTTTTCGATACGAACCCAATCGTATGTCCAACGTTGGATTTCGGTGGACCATGCACAAATTCGTCCGTTGAGTCGGGCCGCGTGCCTGCCAAAATAGCATTCCGGTCGACCTTCTCAGAATCGGACCAAACTTGGAATACAGGACCAGAAAAATGATATGGTCCTGTTGGTGCAAGTTTGTCTTGAGATGACGAATATACACAAAGTAATTGGCAAGTTTGCAAAGAGGCAGATATGGTAAATTTTGACGGATACGTATCAAATTCGTCGCGCACACGCAACCAATTCAAATTTTGTCAAATCCCACACGTCCGCGAAGTCGATACGCACTTTTAGATGCTTTCGGTTCACAACCACGTCACCCGGTTTGTCGGGATACACGTCGTATCGAAAAATTTCTAACTTTTTGAAAACAGTTCTTTGTGTTTTTTCCCTAATTTTGAGACAGATTTAATCTAAAATTTTCTATATAAATAAATAAAGTATTTAAAGGGTTTCATTGTTGGTTTGGTTGTCTACAACCCTGTTCTAGTAGATTTCAAAAACACCTATTATTCTGCCCAAATTCTCCCTTCTAAACCATGGTGATGGGCTGTTTTGATATCCTATTTTAAACAGATTTTTGATGAACTTCGGGTCGATTTATCGGACAATCAACCATGCTAAACTTTGATCTACTAGAAGGAGCTCGAAGGTGTTTATGTTGTGATCGAACCTGAGAAAGCGGTGGGAAGAACGGTTGAGCGAGGAGGTCATTTCCTTGCTGCAAAGTTGGCCTCGCAGGGGACTACTGCTGTCGTTTGTTGTAGTGCCCCGTCCCGCGAAGTCAATCGGAGGAATCGAAATGCCGACGGCGTTCGGACTTGGCCATACAACGGTGACTCGAAGACATCGCTCAGGTGGGATAGTTTCGGTGAACTTGCCTCATCTTTGCCTTCACATAATAAATCGTGTGTTTTCAACTTGCACAAGTAGGCTTAATAATAAAAGAGACGAATCAACATAGCTAAAGGGAATTATTCCGACGAATCGAATCGAGTTTAGAACATGGAAAACGTCCCACGGTCTGATTAGAGTTGGTGCTCAGCGTGCTTTGAAAATGACACTCGATCCTTCGTCCCGCGGCTTGGGAGAAGGAAAAGTTGGTATTCGACACAAACGAGGAGTTAGCCTAAGTCATAGGCGTCGCCCGCATAAATGCTCGATATAAAGCATGCACGTTTCCACTGCACAAGGCTTGACATAGCCTTGGCTCGTCCCTCGGGTTAAGTTGTAGGCTTGAGTAAGTTAGGCAAAGTTATGCCGATCGACCTAAGTTATTCCAAGTGCCATCCCGTTCTTTCTGCGGTTGTCAAGTCAAATAGTCCCACGATCTCATGGGCCGTCATGTAACATATGACTTGGGCGATAGCGTCGCGTAGGACGTAAGTCAGTTAAAGGCATAAGCCACGGTTGGCACAATATAAATTTAGCCACGGACTATGGCACTTCGGGAACACTTTTGTTCAAGTTAAGTTGGAAGGCTATGTAGTAGTCATTCCCTCGAGTTCAATGAAGTTCGAGGCGGTCCCTCGGTTGGGAGTCTCACGTTCCTATCCACGTTAAGATGTTCGAGGCGGTCCCTCGGTTGGGAGTCTCGCGTTCCTATCCACGTTAAGAAGTTCGAGACGGTCCCTCGGTTGGGAGTCTCGCGGTCCCGAGGCACGTTATGCCAAGTGTGTGATTCAGAGCATGAGTTGCTAAGTATAGTTCCAGTCGTACCAACAAGTAGGCCATGCATTTACGTGAGTCTAGATGTCTCGTAGGTGCGTGGTCATTGGACACCTTGTCGACAAGGATTTCTGTCTAGACTGGTTATACGTCGGGGTACCGGGCCCAGTCATCCTAGGGAGTAGACGTTATAGCAGCCCATGCTTTTATTACGTGGGTAGTCGGGGGATTTCAACGGGGCTCGCTACCTGCGCTGAAGGACCCGCCGCCTACCCGAGCTATGTCCGCGATGGCTTGTCATGTCAGTGACCTTTCATATAGATAATTGGCGTGCTAAGCGGTGAATCCGCATGCACGGTGTCGGTCATAACAAAGAAAGTGTAAGCACGGTATGCGTTGAATGGTGAAATATGTGCTCGGTTGCACCCAAAGTATTGTAAAGCCTACGATTCGGCTATACGTAAAGACACGTGCTTCGGCACGAGATATGGCGTCGTACTTGAGTTCTCAACACCGGTTCCACAAGTTTGGTTAGTCGTTGCACGTTCAGTCGAGAAGGGCCGTAAGTCGAGTTTGGATAAGCCAGGTTACGCTACGAGGCACGGCCTCGATGTTTGAGGCACGGGCAAGTATTTGACACGACCTAGTCGTTACGTCCAAGAGTATGGTACGAAAGACAACTATGAGTCGGTATGTTGACAATGCAAGCACAAGAAAGGTCTAGAGGCAAAGTATAAGTACGTTATCAGTGCAAGGCACGGAGATGGTCCAAAGACACTAAATAGGCCGAGCATCGGTCTTAAAATCGATCCTAAGACAAGACTAGAAAGACAATCGTAAAGGGGCTTGTATTGCACAAAGTAAAATAAAACGTGTCAGTTTTGTATGGGTGGGCGAGGAGCTCACTCCACCAGTACAGTTGAGTACTGACACCCACACAGTTTCCATGTACAGGTGCAGGTAGAAGCTCGTGGCGCGGAGCTCGCTTGGATGCGTCGAGGCACGGAGTTCCTTGGCGATTCGAAGCGTGCGACCGCATGGATCGAAGACTTATACGGGACATAATGTATGGACATCGCCTATCCGAAGCATCCACTGGCTCGAGACAAGTATTGAGAGATAAGAGAGAGCAGAGTGATTTGTAATGTGAGACGAGTGAATTTGAGTGATTGTAATCTCGGCCTTGCGCCCCAATGTAATCGTTGTTTCGATTTCAATAAAGAGCTTCTTTTGAATGACTTGTGTTTTTTCTTAACTTCCGTTGCTAGTATTCAATGTCTCTGCTTGAGACTTCTGTGCGACGACCCCGTCGCCGCCGTTGGAATCAGCTGTTATAGAACCCGCCTTGCACGAGTGCAATCTAGGATCGTGCGGCATCACGCCTTAGCGAGGACGATCGCTCCTACGGGAACGGGGCGTGACATAATGGTATCAGAGCACGGCTTTACATCCTTGGACTATCGATTGAATTCTTTAACTCTGATGTTTCCGCGAACTCTGAATGTTGCTTCCGCAAAGTTGATATCGTTGGTGCGCTCTCTCTCAAATGTTCCACGGGATGTCCATACAATAAGTCTAATATTTTCAAAAGCTCGTACAAGCGTTCCATCGAACGCATCGGTAGTCCATTGTCGGATACGTTGGTAGGCTTTTGGGCCGAACGGTGCCGACCTTGAGTGATAAAAGACACGTACTAAAAGTTAGAAAATGCATTGCGTGCTTGAACGACCTTACACTAACAATAGCGAACGAGCACACGAAATCGAAGTATAATTTGAACGGGATAGTTATGCACACAGCCTTTGGCTAAGTTGTGCCGATTATCGCGCACCTCGACCTTTTGGTGCAAACGAGTCACGAGCAATAATAAGTATCGCTCGGTCGGGAACGGGGATACACTTAGAGTGTATATTGATGGAAGTGCTATTGGACTAACGGTTAGGCGTACACGGAAGATTGTTTTGGATTTTGAGGAATAGTGCGAACGACTTAGTGCGTCGATGCGACGTGAACGATTATGCTAGGGATTCGTCGAACGAATTCGAAACATGTCTTAGCGAATAACGCAAACGTGATTTAGACTAGATTGGATGACTCGAATCCCGAGTGGTGCATGGTCCGTCTTGGAAATCATTCGAGCGAAAGATTGAGGATTGCACGAGTACGAAACGCGAAAACGATTGAGTAGGTGAAATCGAATCGAGGAAATTGATACGGATCGTATACGAAAAGTTAACACGACAGGTAGGTAGCGTGCATGAAATATTTGATTTTTAAAGTTACGCGAATGACTCTGAGGATTGGAATGGATATCGTTCGATGATTGAGTCGATGACTTAATTATGAATTGAGGAAATACGTTGGTCGATGACTTAAGATAGACGGATGAACGATACGGGAATTTGGGTTTGTCGAAATTGATGTTATGAACAATTCGAGGGGTAATGATCGAAATTGAATTTGAATGTCGAGGGGATTATCCAGTCGGACGATAGCATCATTCGCACGACTCAGAATTCGTTGTAAACGAAGATCGTCAGGTTACGTATATTGTCGATGGTATTGAGGCGTATCAAAGATGATATGCAATAACTCGGAGGTACTCTGACTCGGTGAATGACGATCGTGCAAGTGCTATTATTCGGTTGGATGCAATACTTAGGATTTTAATTGAGATGAATGTTGGATGAAAGTGATCGTGTCTTGATGGTTACGCGGATAACCACAACGTCGACGGTCTTGTCTTGCGCGAGCGCAACTCTAGCCTCGCACATACGTTGCGTCGGATTTGGGGCGATCGTTCTGCGTGAGCGCTGACATGGTGATTCATGTCGCGGGAATGATCGAACTTGGAAAATCAGGACGCGGCAACTTTGATTGTCTCGACTTGTTGGCTTGATGCGAAGGAGAACTCGAGAACGTTAGGACTTGTGGTTGATGACTGAATAAAACTTGAGGATTGAGTAGGTCCAATCCGCGTATCGAGAATGAATTAGTCTAGACACAAAATAAGAGTTACGTCCCGATGAGGATGATTTTTCCGCAGGAGTGTTGCATGGTGATTCATGAACCACCGTGGAGGATCAGACTCACGTGAGATCGGGGCGCAACATATTGTTAAGTCGGACGACCTTGTGATCGATTACGTGAAATGGAATAGATGAATTGCGTCATAGCGTGCTTGATTTGAGAATGAATGATAGGCGAACTAATGTTGAACGTGTCCGAAGAGATAAACTATACGAAACGGCTTGATGAACGAACGATATTGATATAACGTAAAATTGGTTAAAACGTGAGTTATCATCGGATGGCTTTACCGAACGACTCGTACCCCGTGCGACGGATATTGGAATGTGCGTAGGAAATTGATGCTCGATGTTTAGAAATCGGAGTGATGCGAGCTTGGGTAGAAAACCCCGTACCATCGATTTGGTTTGACCTTAGGATGGGGTCAGTGTTGATATCGTTGTTTGGGAACTATGATTCCAGTACTGACGAAAGACATAGCCTAGCGGTTAGGCAGACGTTCCGGTACGAAGCGATAGAAATTGTGGAGGCACCACTCGCGAGTCTCGGCTGACATGCACGTATATCAGGGACGCCCGAATATGTGCACGATCCGACTCGAGTGGTGATGGAGGATTCTCTATCACGAGGCTTGGCTGAAATGCATGTATTTTGGGGACGCCTAGAATATGTGCACGATACAACTAAGTGATACGTTGAATCAAGTGAGACTTGAGGAACGAGAAAGTGTCAAGGATTTTGAAATATTAAGTTTAATAAATATTGACGGTAAAACGATCATTGAATTGAGACGAGTTCGAATGTTAGTTGATCGGTTGGTGTGCCTTATGACTAAGTTAGCGATAGCACGAGCGTGGCTCAAAATCGAAGAAACGCGTAGGCAGAGTGGGTACGATTAAGTCTTGGCCATAGAAATGGTAGGATGGTTTGCCTTCAGGAAAGTCTCGAGGACGAGACTTGTTCTGAGTGGTGTATGTTGTAGTGCCCCGTCCCGCGAAGTCAATCGTAGGAATCGAACTGCCGACGGCGTTCGGACTTGGCCATACAACGGTGACTCGAAGACATCGCTCAGGTGGGGTAGTTTCGGTGAACTTGCCTCATCTTTGCCTTCACATAATAAATCGTGTGTTTTCAACTTGCACAAGTAGGCTTAATAATAAAAGAGACGAATCAACATAGCTAAAGAGAATTATCCCGACGAATCGAATCGAGTTTAGAACATGGAAAACGTCCCACGATCTGATTAGAGTTGGTGCTCAGCGTGCTTTGAAAATGACACTCGATCCTTCGTCCCGCGGCTTGGGAGAAGGAAAAGTTGGTATTCGACACAAACGAGGAGTTAGCCTAAGTCATAGGCATCGCCCGCGTAAATGCTCGATAAAGCATGCACGTTTCCACTGCACAAGGCTTGACATAGCCCTGGCTCGTCCTTCGGGTTAAGTTGTAGGCTTGAGTAAGTTAGGCAAAGTTATGCCGATCGACCTAAGTCATTCCAAGTGCCGTCCCATTCTTTCTGCGGTTGTCAAGTCAAATAGTCCCACGATCTCATGGGTCGTCATGTAACATATGACTTAGGCGATAGCGTCGTGTAGGACGTAAGTCAGTTAAAGGCACGAGCCACGGTTGGCACGATATAAAGTTAGCCACGGACTATGGCACTTCGGGAACACTTTTGTTCAAGTTAATTTGAAAGACTATGTAGTAGTCATTCCCTCGAGTTCAATAAAGTTCGAGGCGGTCCCTCGATTGGGAGTCTCGCATTCCTATCCACGTTAAGATGTTCGAGGCGGTCCCTGGATTGGGAGTCTCGCGTTCCTATCCACGTTAAGAAGTTCGAGATGGTCCCTCGGTTGGGAGTCTTGCGGTCCCGAGGCACGTTATGCCAAGTGTGTGATTCAGAGCACGAGTTGCTAAGTATAGTTCCAGTCGTACCAACAAGTAGGCCATGCATTTACGTGAGTCTAGATGTCTCGTAGGTGCGTGGTCATTGGACACCTTGTCGACAAGGATTTCTGCCTAGACTAGTTATACGTCGGGGCACCGGGCCCAGTCATCCTAGGGGTAGACGTTATAGCAGCGCATACTTTTATTGCGTGGGTAGTCGGAGGCTTTCAACGAGGCTCGCTACCTGTGCTGAAGGACCCACCGCCTACCCGAGCTATGTCCGCGATGGCTTATCATGCCAGTGGCCTTTCATATAGATAATTGGCGTGCTAAGCGGCGAATCCGCATGCACGGTGTCGATCGTAACAAAGAAAGTGTAAGCACGGTATGCGTTGAATGGTGAAATATGTGCTCGGTTGCACCCAAAGTATTGTAAAGCCTACGATTCGGCTATACGTAAAGACACGTGCTTCGGCACGAGATATGGCATCGTACTTGAGTTCTCAACACCGGTTCCACAAGTTTGGTTAGTCGTTGCGCGTTAAGTCGAGAAGGGCCGTAAGTCGAGTTTGGATAAGTCAGGTTACGCTATGAGGCACGGCCTCGATGTTTGAGGCACGGGCAAGTATTTGACACGACCTAGTCGTTACGTCCAAGAGTATGGTACGAAAGACAACTATGAGTCGGTACGTTGACAATGCAAGCACGAGAAAGGTCTAGAGGCAAAGTATGAGTACGTTATCAGTGCAAGGCACGGAGATGGTCCAAAGACACTAAATAGGCCGAGCGTCGGTCTTAAAATCGATCCTAAGGCAAGACTAGAAAGACAATCGTAAAGGGGCTTGTATTGCACAAAGTAAAATAAAATGTGTCGATTTTGTATGGGTGGGCGAGGAGCTCACTCCACCAGTACAGTTGAGTACTGACACCCACACAGTTTCCATGTGCAGGTGCAGGTAGAAGCTCGTGGCGCGGAGCTCGCTTGGATGCGTCGAGGCACGGAGTTCCTTGGCGATTCGAAGCGTGCGGCCGCATGGATCGAAGACTTATACGGGACATAATATATGGACATCGCCTATCCGAAGCATCTGCTGGCTCGAGACAAGTATTGAGAGATGAGAGAGAGCAGAGTGATTTGTAATGTGAGACGAGTGAATTTGAGTGATTGTAATCTCGGCCTTGCGCCCCAATGTAATCGTTGTTTCGATATCAATAAAGAGCTTCTTTTGAATGACTTGTGTTTTGTTCCTAACTTTCGCTGCTAGTATTCAATGTCTCTGCTTAGGATTTCTGTGCGACGACCCCGTCGCCGCCGTTGGAATCGGCCGTTATGGAACCCGCCTTGCACGAGCGCACTCTAGGCTCATGCGGCATCACGCCTTAGCGAGGATGATCGCTCCTACGGGAGCGGCGTGTGACATTTGTTGCTACTGCCACACACGTTTTCGGCTGTCTCCGACGATGTGCGACGATGGCCCCGGCGGCGGGTGGCACGCAAGGTGTCGGAGAGGGTGGCGCGCCATCAGGTAGAGTGCTGGGTTTAGGGTTTTTGATGTTTCGTTTCTTCATCTCTCTCGTATATATATGAAACGGAAAAGGCTCAGGGTCTGTGCGATTTTGGAGGCTTGGGGAATGCCTGGTCTCGGGCTCGGGCTGGCTGGGGTGGGTTTGCTACTGGTTGGGGCTGCTACTGGTTAGGTTTGGAGGGATTTAGCTCGCAGGTTGAGGTGCTGCTAGGCTTCTTTTGTTTCTTATTGGTAGTTAATATATATATCTATGTACAATAGTTCCTTCACTATATGTATTTATGTACATATTTGATCCATAATTACAGATATAAAAACCATTTATAATTAAAACATATTGTCTATATCTACCAACTTATTTTACATATATATGTCTTCATACATATGTGTGATAAATATATAGATACAACATATAATATATATACAATCAAGATTTAGAGAATAACTAAAACATATATATATTTATTAATTATAACCACTGAAATTATAAATAAAATATTTGGGTATAGCTGTGAAGCACTATGTCTACGTATTATAAATATATATATATATATATATATATATATATATATATATATATATATATATATATATATATATATATATATATATATATATATATATATATACACAAAAAAAAAAAATATATATATATATATATATATATACACAAGTATATATAGCCTAAATAAAATCCAAAATTCAAAATAACATTCTAAGAGGATTACTATCCTATTTCCAAGGTAATATAAATTTAAATAGCAAATAATGCATGTATTATATTTAATATAGAATTTATAGAAACTATTCACGAGACTATAAAAATGAACTACCAATATATATATATATATATATATATATATATATATATATATATATATATATATATATATATATATATATATATATACATATATACATACATAGACTTCATTGGTCGTACTACATGACTACCAGGGCTTGGGTTGGGTTCGGGTCAAGTCCGGACTAAATTTGTACAACCGGGTCTTCTAAAAGTTATAATATTAATAATTAATTAAATAAATTATTTATAGGGGTCATGTCACAACTTAGCCTGATTTTCCTAGTTAGAACACACATATGGCTTGGTCTTTCCTACCATGGCTAATACACTAGTCAAAGCACGCCACTGCACTATCCGTGCCATGATTTCTAGTCATCTTGCACTCCAAAACTTAACCATAACTTAAAGCATTCTACCGTAATAATTAATTATTTATTTATAAAATTCCAAAAATTACCATTTAATTCAAATAAATAATAAAAAATATTTTCAAAATTCTGGGAAGAGGTGTTACAAAATCCTAGGGTTGATCATGTATGACTTAACTCTTGCTAGTCTTTGCATTTTGTATGAATAGCTTTATGATCATCTGAATATGTAATGTTTGGGACGCCTTACTTTGTGTGTTTGATGATCTAAAACCTTGTAACATTTATTTGCTTTCTTGATATTGAGACACTAGACTTGTTCTTAACCATAAGAGACTGATGGCTTGTAGATAAACCCTCAGGCATCTAGACAATCGTAACCGTATTGTGAGGTGGGTTGCACTTCAATCTACGTAGTTGGCTGTGTCTGTCCCCCGCTCTCCAGTATTCTGGTTCTGGGGTGTGACACGATTTAAGTGGTGGCCCATGCAGGTCTTGTAAATCAAGCTGTGTGAGGGTTTTACTAAATAGATGTCTCAATCAGCATTCGTCCTTGATCTCTACTCGTGCTTTCTATTCTTCCTGAATCTTGACCAGATAAGGTGCTTTATCCTTGATATATCTTGGTCCTACCTTATTGTTCCCTATGTCATTTTCTTCAGTGGCATTGTTCCTGGTTCTATCGATCAACCAGACGGAGTACTACATGTTAACCAGCAGCAGTAAGTGAACCAGCAACAATCTCGGGACCAAGCCCAGCACTCAGGGGCAGCCTCCCGAGTCATGCCTTCTGGGGATCCAGAGCTACCAGTACAGCCAACCCAGCCTACAGATGATAATAGAACCCTGATGGGACTCATCCGGGACTTGCTTGCATCATAAGATCGTCAGGGTGATGCTCTCCAGCAAACGGTACAAGAAGTTATGGACAGAGTTAGTTATCAGGGGAACAATGCAGCTAACATCTTCAAGCGCCTGAACCCCCCTTTCTTTGACGGCAGTGAAGATGCTATTGCTATTGATGCTTGGCTTAAGGATATAAAGGTTATTCTAGAGGCAGCTCGAATTTCAGAGGAAGAGAAGGTGGTCATTGTGTGCCTGCAGTTATTGGACTTAGCCCGCAGCTGGTGGGTGTTGGAAGCAATTAGCTTGGTGACGCCTATTATGTGGGCGGTATTCAGCGATAAATTTTAGACAAAGTACTTTGATGCAGTAGCTCGGTATGATTTGCTGACAAGGTTTAGCAATCTCATGCATATGGAAAGGACAGTCGATGGATATACGGCCGAATTTTCTAGGCTTAGTCGGTTTGCTCCCACCTTGGTGGCAACTGAATTTGATCGAGCGCAGCGATTCCAGCAGGGACTCCACCTAGATATTTGTAAGCCCGTTGAATTTAAGGTTGATTTTTTTCAATTTTCTAAATCAATTATTTACAATAAATATAGTTATGTGATTATTATTTTATTTAATGTTCTTGTCCGTGACTTTGACTTCTGGAGCGTCAGAGATGCCAATCTCTAAAAACTTTCTTCATGAGTTTGTAGCAGACAAGATTATTTTTATGTTAATATATCATGTCCCACTGAAACTTGTTCCCTTGTACTCTTTTTACATCGCACAACTTTGGGTCAATTTTGACCAATTGATCGTTGAATAATTATTAATTAAATTCCCACTCTTTTCTTTGATCATCGTATGCACGTTACCGTGACTTTTAATTTAGGAGCACAAGACTAGTCATTTTCTCGAAACCAACTTCTCGTGCATGATCTACTCGAGACACCCTACACTCATGACCTTCATGTCACACTCAAATACACCATCTTGTGCTTCATTTGCTTCGTACAACTTACCTGACACGAGACCCAATTTTAATTCATCCCACAGAGTCACATTTATTTTCGACTTGAATAGGGGACACCTTTTCAACCCAAACCTGTCAACCCAAAATATGGACACGGCCCACATTAAGCCTACTACCCATATGACACTTGTGTTCCATTTAATTTAGCCCCCGCATGCTACTTATTTACCTATGATCATAAATACCTAAAATTAAATTATTTATTGCACCAAGTCCTTTTTGACCCGACCCGGCTCAACTAAACCCAACCCAAGCTTCATGTTACCCTTCATGAATACCCACACACTCTTTTTCCCTACGAAATATTAAACACCTAGTGTTTCCACTCCAAAATATTCAATGTACAACCTTTGATTAAATAATTAGAGAATGACCTATTTTAGCTACATTTAAATCCTAGCCCTTGATTTTGCCTCCATTAATCTCCACCACACATTTCCTACAACACATCTCAACCCCACATCTCCTCAGGACAACAAATACACCCCCTCCATATTGGCCGGCCCTAACTTTAATGTGGAATCTCTCTCTCTCCCTCTTTTCTAAATAAATCACTCTCTTCTCCTATCCTTCAACAGCAGCCCCACCCTTCCTACAAGGCCGAACACCTCTCCCTTCACAGCTTCTCCACAGCCGATACCATCGCCATTATCATCAGCCGACACCACCACCATCTTTATTTTTATTTTCTCCTCCTCCTCACTACTTTATCACCATCTTCTTCTATCACCACCACACCATCTCCGTGCACCCCAAATATGGCGCCATGCAACCCGCGTGGCCAGCAGTCTGCGAGCAAAGCAACTGCGAGCAGCAGCATGCACAGCAACTGCAAGCAGCAGCAGCCTTGCGGTGGCAACCGTCGGCCAACCGCGCACCGCCGCGGCCACCACGTCGTCGGGCACCCCCACGACCACTCCTCCACGACCGCAGGTCTCCGGCGACCTCTTCTGGACAGCAGTCGACCTCCCCGATATGCAGCATAGGTGATTCGTACGTTTCGCACGGAATCCCGCCGTGACGCGCGTGAAACTGAATTCAGAAAGTACATTTCAGGACAACGACTTTGTATACGTTTTTCGAAAAATTTGACCGTTGGATCGACGAACACTTTGCTCCATGATAATCTCGGTATATACCCCTTCACCCCTATCAAGTTTCATCCGTTAATTTTGTCGTTTGATACATCAAAATCGGCCGCCAAGTTGACCCTATTAAATTGTATAATTTTTGGACAGTTTTCCGGAGCCAACTTCGTCGAATCGTATCTCCGCCATCGCAGCTCCGTTTGGCATGCTACCAGTTTCTGTGCACAGCTGGTATAACCCTCTTTCCGTTTCTTAAGTTTCGTTTCATTGTGAGCATGTTTGACTGATTGAATTTGACACCAAAGTTGGCTGTCCGAATTCGTAATTTTTAACTTGTAAAATTCTATTTTTGAATCCGGGACTCTGGATTTTTGAACCCGGATCAGTTTGAGATCGGCTCATCAGAATCCAATTCCGGATATACCGTTGAGTTCGTATCGTTATTCTGGACTCGTTATGTCACGCCCCAGAACCAGAATACTGGAGAGCGGGGGTAGACATAGCCAGCTACGTATAATAAAATGGAATCCATCTCACCATACGGTCACGGCTGTCTAGATATGTGAGGGTTTATCTACAAGCCATCAGTCTCTTAAGGTCATAAATTATCCTATTGTCTCAATCTCAACCAACTAGCAATAGTTTCAAGATATCAGACCACCAAATATACAATTGTAAGGCGTCCCAAACATTACATATCCAGATGATCATGAAGCTAGTCGTACAAAATGTAAGGACTAGCAAGAGTTAAGTCATACATGATCAACCTCGAGTTGCAAATCATGATTACAGCCCGTAGGCAGACAGAAGGTAAAGTGCATCGAGCTGACAAGTGCTCGTCGGCTAAATGCCTCAAAAGAATAATGTACAATTTCAGTGGAAGAACAAAAGAAAACCCACTCGTTGCCCTGGTTACGCCTGGCGGTCACCATCGGGCTGGAAAGCAGGTAGATCCTTTGTTGCTGCTCCGGTATCTGGCCATACAAAACCAACTGGGTCAGACCCCAGAAAGAGGAAGTGCCACAAAGGAGGCTTCACTTAGGAACTAAAACCAGCAATTAGCACAAGAATATAATTACATAATAAAAAAAAATCATGACAGGTGAATATAAAAGACAATCTTGTACCGAATCAATAAAAGACAGAACATATGGAAAAGCATGACAAGATGATATACGATGAGATAACCATGTGACTATTCAGATAACCAGGTTACAACCCGTAAACCAAACAAGGACCGGGGTTGTAACCCTTCGTCTGAACGGAACTTGGCTTCTCCCACCATTTATCGGCAAGGTAAATATAAGAAATCAAGACATGTAACAATCTTGTACAGGATTAAGACAAGACTAGACAGATTGAACCCCATCCAACAATCACGGCCAAGCAACAAGTACGGCTTGCTACTTTAACTAACTAGGGTTATCACAGGCCTAGTTACTAGCAAAATACAATGAGAATTCCAGGTCCGGTTACCTGTTTGTTACTACCTGAGTGATCCCAGCAAGAAAAGAAAAAGATAGCAGGATATAGCAGACACACTGTAGTAAGATACATGTGTCCTAAGGTACCACACTCGACGGCGGGCTGGAAGTGCGCTCATCTCGACGGATAGCAACAAATCCCATGCATATATATATATAAGGCCGGGACCAAAGGGGCAACAGGTAACTGGGAAATTCTCCATGGACTATTTGATCAATCTAGTCATTAACCTAGCCAGATTCAGTATGAATCCCTGACCGTGGTACTCAGGGATCATGCCCTAGACATGATGCAAGACATAACCGGACTAGTAGTTTAGACAAGCACAATCCATGCAAACAACCACGGTGTCCGGGCCAATAAATTAATTTGTCAAGAGTGCGCCACGACGGGCCACTATCATTATTATTATTACTTATCAAGAGTGCGCCACGACGGGCCACTATCAAGCATGTCAGGGTACTTGTCAAGAGTGCACCACTACCGGTCACTGTCGTGTCATGTGTAGCAGGTCAAGTTATCAGGTCCAGTTATCATGTCAGGAGTGCACCATGACGGGCCACTATCAAGCATGTCAGTTCTTGGTCACACCATGCCAGGTGCAATTATCATTCAATCATGTTAATCAAATCGGGATTATCAAGTTCGGGGCAAAAAGGCGTAAGGATATAAAATGGGCGTAAAAATATACAATAAAGGTTACAAGGCATGAGCAAATAATAATAAAATAATAGTACACAGGGCTATAGGAGAGTTCAGGGTCATGCAGTGAAGTATCATGCGGCCAGAGGGAAGTAAGCTTCATGCGGCTGGCGGGGCAGTGGAGCATATGCGGCCAGCGGTGGACAGGTCTCATGCGGTTGAAGGGGTACGGAGTATATGCGGCTGGGTTGGGATGGAGGTCCCTGCAGCTAGCGGGGGAAGGGTTCTCATGCGGCTGGACAGGCCCGAGTTCATGCGGCTCGCAGAGTAAATATCCATGCGGCTCGATATGGTGGGCGCGCATGCGGCTGCCTAAGCAAGGGGGGGCGCATGCGGCTAGGTGGTTTAGGATCTCATGCGGCTGGGATGAGACTCAGTTATGCGGCCAGAAGTGCAAGGGTCTCATGCGGCCCAATGATCACGAGCATATGCGGCCGCGCCTTGCCTAAGTCTTATGCAGCTGGAAGACTCGCCGCATGAAGGTTCATGCGGTCAAGTGCTACCATGCGGTTAGGGGTTCATGCGGTCAGCTTAATTCATACGGCTAGGGAAATCAGTTGCCGCATGAAACATTTATGCAGTCAAGTCAAGCACAATTTATCTTCTCCAAAATCCCGAGAAGAAGAACACCATGAGAGCCAACTTCTCAAGCTCCATAACTCCATCATCCGGAGCCCAAATCCGAACTTCCATAGGTCAAAATGGGGTAGAACGAAATTCTCAACAACATGGAACAATCAAAACTCGGAAATAACAAAATTAAGTAGATCAAAACCCAAGAAATTCGAAAATAATATAAATATAGATCTACAAGAATCTAGCCATGGAAAGTGAAAATGCCAAGTACTAAAGAGTGATAGAATGCTGCAAGGAAGAGAATGGAACAATAAAATTAGAGTTCCTCCATGAAGCAAGTTGCACTTGCCTAGACCTTCCTGGTAGGTGAGGAAGTTAATGGAGGAAGAAGAAAAGTAATGAGGAGAGAGAGAAGGAAGAAAGGGTTAATAAATGGGGATGGTGGTGGTAGGTAGGGGTCCATGCTAGCCCAAACCAAGCCAAACCAATCCAAGCCCAACCCGAACCAAGCCAGGCCAAAATGAGCTAACCCAATCCTCCTCCTATCCAAATAAAACCAAGCTCCACTAATCCGAGTTAATCCATGAACGATAAATGACAATTAAACCACAATGCTAAATATAAAAATAAACCACAACTAACTAATCAAGGAAAAAGAGAAATATGGGTCAGAAATACGAACACGAAAAAAAAATACGTATCACAAATTTTGGGGTACTACATCCTACCCACCTTAAAAGAATTCCGTCCTCGGAATTTAATCAAGAGGCTAGAGATGTCGGGACAGCTATACTATCGCAAGCAATCTACGCTACCAATCAATCATACAATCATACATGCAAGCAAGGAATCGAAGTACAAGGCATAAGAAAGATATTACACCTCACGAGCCAAACCGATTGGGATAACGTGATCGAATGTCATCCTCACACTCCCACGTTTGATTCTCCCAAGGAGCGATAAACTCAAACAACACGAACTAAACTGATAGTCTCGCGCTTGAGGTCTCTCTCTTTGGTCAAACAGGGACACGGGCATCTCCTCATACGAAAAGGTTGGTACCAATAACCGTTTTCGAATGATCTAGGACATGGCTCGGGCCCGGGATATGCCGTTGTAATTAGGATACATGAAACATGACATGCGTCCCGTATAACGATGGTCGGAAAGCAAGACAATAGGACACAGATACCTCTCTGCCGATTCTGGATCTGGGCCTGGGCCAGGGCAAACTGCTGAGGCCTCTGTTGCTGGAAGGCCTGGGCCTGAGACGGCAATGGACCTGGGAACGGGAGCTGCTGTGGTTGGGGAACTGGAGCTGGTGCTGGTCCCATAACCGAGGGACTAGTTACTGTCGACGATGATCTGTTTCTGAACGGACAAGATCCTATCATGTGGTCCGGCGAACCACAAACCAAGCACAATCCCTGTGCTCTGCGGCACTCAGTAACAACATGTCCGGGCTTCCCGCAATGAGAACAACCGGTTGCGAAAGGCCGCTTCTGCTTCTGCTGCTGGGGATAGGTCGGGGCAGAATGCTGTAAGGAGGTAACCGAATCTGTCCTCGTAGCTCCAATGGTCAGGGCCCTAGATGCTGGGGCCGGTGCTGAGGATTGGTTCATCTGGTCGTAAGACCGCTTCCGATCTCCGGTCCGGTCCGCTATCCTTCGGGAAGTGTACTCATGCCTCCTCGCTGCTCACAAGACGGCATCAAAAGTTCTGTGCTCGAACTGCTCTACTACCAATATGATCTCCAAGTGGAGCCCCTGCTGAAATTGCTGTGCTCTGTCTAGCTCGGTTGCCACCAAGGTGGGAGCAAACCGACTCAACCTTGAAAACTCGACCGCATATCCGTCGACCGTCCTGCTCATCTGCCTGAGATTACTAAACCTGGCCTGCAGGTCATATCTAGCCACTGCGTCGAAGTACTTGGTCTGGAACATATCGCTGAATACCGCCCACATGACAGGCGTACCCAAACTTGCTGCTTGCATAGCCCACCAGCTGTGGGCTACATCTAGTAACTGCAGGCGCACCACCGCTACCATCTCTGCTTCAGGGGTCCTGGCTGCCTCCAAGATAACTTCAATGTCCAGTAGCCAGGCATCTGCAGCAATAGCATCCTCGCTGCCGTCGAAAAAGGGAGGGTTCAGGTGCTTGAAATTGTTGACCGCACTATTCCCTCGAGGACCACTTTCGCTCATAGCTTCTTATACTGCTTGCTGCAAGACATCACCTCGATGATCTTGAGACGCAAGCAACTCACGAATGAGCCCTATCAAGACCCCATCCTCTGACCCTGCTGGCTGAACTAGCTGGACTGGGGGCACTGGTTCTCCGGAAGGCATGGCTCGGGAGGCAGCTGCTGAGGACTGATCTTGATCTTCTTGCTGTTGCTGGTCTGCCGGCCGAACTTCTTCTGGCTGATCAACAGGAACGATGCCACTGAAGTAATGACATCAGGAATATAAAGGAAGGACCAGGATAGAACAATAATGCAAGCATGTTATCAAGTCAGGGATCCAAGGAGATAAGAAGATACGAGTGGAGATCAAAGGCGAATACAGATTGAGACATCTATCCGGTAAACCCTCACATTTCTTGATTGACAAGACCTGCATGGGCTACCACTTAAACCATGTCACGCCCCAGAACCAGAATACTAGAGAGCGGGGGCAGACATAGCCAGCTACGTATAATAAAATGGAATCCATCTCTCCATACGGTCACGGCTGTCTAGATATGTGAGGGTTTATCTACAAGCCATCTGTCTCTTAAGGTCATAAATTATCCTATTGTCTCAATCTCAACCAACTAGTAATAGTTTCAAGATATCAAACCACCAAATATATAATTGTAAGGCATCCCAAACATTACATATCCAGATGATCATGAAGCTAGTCGTACAAAATGTAAGGACTAGCAAGAGTTAAGTCATACATGATCAACCTCGAGTTGCCAATCATGATTACAGCCCGTAGGCAGACAGAAGGTAAAGTGCATCGAGCTAACAAGTGCTCGTCGGCTAAATGCCTCAAAAGAATAATGTACAATTTCAGTGGGAGAATAAAAGAAAACCCACTTGTTGCCCTGGTTATACCTGGCGGTCACCATCGGGCTGAAAAGTAGGTAGATCCTTTGTTGCTGCTCCGGTATCTGGCCATACAAAACCAGCTGGGTCAGACCCCAGAAAGAGCAAGTGCCACAAAGGAGGCTTCACTTAGGAACTAAAACCAGCAATTAACACAAGAATATAATTACATAATAAAAAAAAGCATGACAGTTGAATATAAAAGACAATCTTGTACCGAATCAATAAAAGACAGAACATATGGAAAAGCATGACAGGATGATATACGATGAGATAACCATGGGACTATTCAGATAACCAGGTTACAACCCGTAAACCAAACAAGGATCGGGGTTGTAACCCTTCGTCTGAACGGAACTTGGCTTCTCCCACCATTTATCGGTAAGGTAAATATAAGAAATCAAGACATGTAACAATCTTGTACAGGATTAAGACAAGACTAGACAGATTGAACCCCATCCAACAATCACGGCCAAGCAATAAGTACGGCTTGCTACTTTAACTAACTAGGGTTATCACAGGCCTAGTTACTAGCAAAATACAATGAGAATTCCAGGTCCGGTTACCTGTTTGTTACTACCTGAGTGATCCCAGCAAGAAAAGAAAAAGATAGCAGGATATAGCAGACACACTGTAGTAAGATACATGTGTCCTAAGGTACCACACTCGACGGCGGGCTGCAAGTGCGCTCATCTCGACGGATAGCAACAAATCCCATGCATATATATATATAAGGCCGGGACCAAAGGGGCAACAGGTAACTGGGAAATTCTCCATGAACTATTTGATCAATCTAGTCATTAAGCTAACCAGATTCAGTATGAATCCCTGACCGTAGTACTCAGGGATCATGCCCTAGACATGATGCAAGACATAACCGGACTAGTAGTTTATACAAGCACAATCCATGCAAACAACCACGGTGTCCAGGCCAATAAATTAATTTGTCAAGAGTGCGCCACGACGGGCCACTATCATTATCATTATTACTTATCAAGAGTGCGCCACGACGGGCCACTATCAAGCATGTCAGGGTACTTGTCAAGAGTGCACCACTACCGGTCACTGTCGTGTCATGTGTAGCAGGTCAAGTTATCAGGTCAAGTTATCAGGTCAGAAGTGCACGACGACGGGCCACTATCAAGCATATCAGTTCTTGGTTACACCATGCCAGGTACAATTATCATTCAATCATGTTAATCAAATCGGGATTATCAAGTTCGGGGCAAAAAGGCGTAAGGATATAAAATGGGCATAAAAATATACAATAAAGGTTACAAGGCATGAGCAAATAATAATAAAATAATAGTACACAGGGCTATAGGAGAGTTCAGGGTCATGCAGTGAAGTATCATGCGGCCAGAGGGAAGTAAGCTTCATGCGGCTGGCGGGGCAGTGGAGCATATGCGGCCAGCGGTGGACAGGTCTCATGCGGCTGAAGGGGTGCGGAGTATATGCGGCTGGGTTGGGATGGAGGTCCCTGCGGCTAGCGGGGGAAGGGTTCTCATGAGGCTGGACGGGCCCGAGTTCATGCGGCTCGCAGAGCAAATATCCATGCGGCTCGATATGGTAGACGTACATGCGGCTGCCTAAGCAAGGGGGGGCGCATGCGGCTAGGTGGTTCAGGATCTCATGCGGCTGGGATGAGACTCAGTTATGCGGCCAGAAGTACAAGGGTCTCATACGGCCCAATGATCACGAGCATATGCGGCCGCGCCTTGCCTAAGTCTTATGCGGCTGGAAGACTCGCCGCATGAAGGTTCATGCGGTCAAGTGCTACCATGCGGTTAGGGGTTCATGCGGTCAGCTTAATTCATGCGGCTAGGAAAATCACTTGCCGTATGAAACATTCATGCGGTCAAGTCAAGCACAGTTCATCTTCTCCAAAATTCCGAGAAGAAGAACACCATGAGAGCCAACTTCTCAAGCTCCATAACTCCATCATCCGGAGCCCAAATCCGAACTTTCATAGGTCAAAATGGGGTAGAACGAAATTCTCAACAATATGGAACAATCAAAACTCGGAAATAACAAGATTAAGTAGATCAAAACCTAAGAAATCCGAAAATAATATAAATATAGATCTACAAGAATCTAGCCATGGAAAGTGAAAATGCCAAGTACTAAAGAGTGATAGAATGCTGCAAGGAAGAGAATTGAACAATAAAATTATAGTTCCTCCATGAAGCAAGTTGCACTTGCCTAGACCTTCCTGGTAGGTGAGGAAGTTAATGAAGGAAGAAAAAAAGTAATGAGGAGAGAGAGAAGGAAGAAAGGGTTAATAAATGGGGATGGTGGTGGTAGGTAGGGGTCCATGCTAGCCGAAACCAAGCCAAACCAATCCAAGCCCAACCCGAACTAAGCCAGGCCAAACCGAGCCAACCCAATCCTCCTCCTATCCAAATAAAACCAAGCTCCACTAATCCGAGTTAATCCATGAACGATAAATGACAATTAAACCACAATACTAAATATGAAAATAAACCACAACTAACTAATCAAGAAAAAAGAGAAATATGGGTCAGAAATACGAACACGTAAAAAAAATACGTATCACAAATTTTAGGGCACTACACGTTGACATATAATTTGTTGAGTTTTGAGGATATTGGCTCCGATACGCTTTTCCGTGCAATTCCGGATATACCTCATGCTTAGACTATTAGATAGGTTTGACTGGACTGCGTTCCAGCTAGTATTGAGACTTATGTTATATGTTATATTTTAGAATTCTTGTGTTATATCTTTAACCCTAAACTGTGTTGTGACTTCGCATCTTTTTCAGTTCATATATTTCTATCATATCTTTATGATATTCGTGCCTATCTTCCTTAGATATCTTGTGATTGGGTTGAGATTATATACCTTCGTGTGGAGATGACAGGTACATATATATTGTTTCTAGATACTATACATTTTAGTAGACCTATACAGCGTTCTACCGTCGATTCTGCGACGTAGGCTGGAAGTACCCACGTGCTCGTGCCCCTAATCAGGGTGCGGGTCGTGACATATTTTTGTGGTGGCCCATGCAGGTCAGAGTCGCAACTAGTACGATTTCGTAGTGGTGCTCGACTTAGAGCGCTGCTACGAGCCTGCTATTAGGATATAGGTAATAGGATATATAGGGAGTTACTCAATCACAGTTAGTAACTCTTGATAGATTCCAGAGATAACCCCTGAGAATCTTACTTCGAAAACTCTTGAGTCTATTCCCACTTGCTTTCGCTCGTCCTGATCTTGAATATCTGCCTGTTATCAAACCTTATTCCTGTACTAGGATGAGTTTATGGACCCCCTGTCACGACCCGCACCCTATAGTAAGGGCACGAGAAGTGGGTACGTCCAGCCTACGCCGCAGTATCGGCGGTAGAACGCTGTCCTAGGTCAATCATCTAACAATATATAAGGTACATGTACAGTATGTACACTCCGAATGGAGGTGACATAGCATAATACAGTCTCAATCACATCTAAGGTAGAAATGATAAGATAGATAGATAGATATGAAATGAAATGAAATCCACAGAGGTATAACCAGATAGAAGTCTAAGTGTCTAAAATTTCACAAATCCAGATAACATCTCAAATCACAATATACAGTAATCCATAGAGTAATATAATAAAAAGACATCCTAGACTAAGGGTTTGTCATCCTCTGCTAAGGGGTCCTGCTGCTGGTCCAGGTCACAGCAGACCTCTAGGGTAGTCCCGTAATATGTGGGACAGCACGTCTCGTCCTCATCCTTTGTAATATTTTTAACAGGTCCAGTCAGGACAGGAGCGAGCACAATACATCTCAACAAATCATAACAGGTTAGGAAATATAAACATACTAGAGAGTAAGATACATGAAACTGAAGAACAACATAATGTAAAAGAGAGACTGTAAGTAAATATCTACAATATATAAGAGAGCTAATCAGTGCTAGTAATTCAGAGTACAAGATGAACATGTGAACAGCTGGAGGGTGATTCATGACTATACTAAATAGGTGATTCATGACTATTCTACTTTGGAATTATTCAAATGTTCAGTTTCTACTCCCCCATCCCCAATCAATACACAAGGATCCAGTCAAGTTTACGTTAAGATTCATGACTATACTACTGGCCCATAAAGGATGATTCAAGAGTGATTCATGAATAGATTCGTGAAGGCTCTGTGATTCATGAGAGTACAGGAATCACAAGCTGATACATGAAGATTCATGATAATAGAAGCATGAGATATATGATGTAAGTAAAACACACGAGACATGAGTATCTGATGCTCCCGAGGGGATAACATCTCATGAAGGGATCCATATAGTACTAATCCGTGATAACAACGTGTCAGCATCAAGTAAAGTAATCTAAAGCAGGAAATATAATCCTAAACAAGATATAAAATGATCAGAGAATGTACTCGCCTGGTATGCTGAATATCTGAAGAGAATATACTGTCCGAGGAGTGGTGTCTATCTCCTATAGAATAATACAAGTCACTACATGACTAAAATAATAAAATAGACTGCTACAATGCATCTACATGATGTTTGGGGTCAATCTAGGCTAAAGTTAACCCTTGGTCAACTCTAGTCAACTCTAACAGTCAAACTAGGTCAACTCTAGTCTAGTTAGGTCAAACAAGGTCAAACAAGGTTAACTAGTCTAGGTTGGTCTAACCTAGGTTTAACAAGTCAATCTAGGTCTCTAACCAACATACCATACAAGCCACACTAGTCTAGTACCATAGCCTAAACTATACCTCACATATAAACAAAACCATATATGCATATATTATACAAATCAATATATGTCACATTCATATTTATATATATACATGTAAATATACATATAGGGTAGCTATATAGGTATAGGTACTAAATTAACACATACATATGTACATGTAGAGAGATAGACATGTGTGTATGTGTGTATATGTGACAGGAAAATCAATAGAGTAATGTGTGTGTTTAGATAGCAGTGGATAGGTTACTGTGTGTGTGGTGAACAGTGTGTGTGTGACATTGTGACAGGAATTAAATAGGGTGATGTGTGTATGTGAGATAATGTGTAATAACAGTTTTCAGATTTTGTGTGTGTGTGTGTGGAGGCTATATGTGTTCCCAGTTTGTGACAGTGTCAATGTGTTTGCAAATCCCAGTTTTCAACAGTGTGTGTAAGGGGAACAAATCAGTGTGTGTACTTATCATAAATGTGTTGGACATGAACCAATGTGGTTCTCAGAATTTTAGATAGGAATGTGTCAATAGAGAGTGTGTGTACAGTTCAGTGTAATGTGGATAGGTTAGTGTCAATTGGATGGGTGTGTGTACAGTTAAATCTCTGTAATGGCAGTGCAATGTGTGTGGTGATTCCCTTATATGTTTGTAATAGAGAACAGGAAAGAAAGTGTGATAAACTGAGGTTTATATGGTACGTCTATGACAGTTTACATATAACAGTTAACTGCTATCAGCTAACACATTAGTCCAGTCCCAACCAATTCGAAATCCTATCACCCAAATTCCAACACAATCATAAACTCAACATTTGAACAATCTAATATATATATATATATATATATATATATATATATATATATATATATATATATATATATATATATATATATATATATATGTAGGTAAACTAATCCTAATCATTAAACCTCAATAAGTCAGTTAAAAGTGTAATTAAACTCAGAAAAATTAAATCAGTGAAGTGTGTATCAGAGAAATGGCGAAAATATAAATTGACAAATTAAAACATGTTAATAATCTAATTTAATGGTTGGTAAACCATGTGTCAAGTGTGTACGTGTCATGGCACATATTCGTGTCCAACCAAGTGGACATAATCGTGTTCATGACACTAAAACACACTCAGACACGATCCTGCACAGAGCAGTCTCGTGCGGCGAGTCCACGAGTTCGTGGACATGACACAGTGCACCAAGTGTCACGTGCACATGCCTAAGTGTTCACCTAGGGTAGGTCTACGTATCTAGGACCCTGATTTGTGTCTAAGTAGTGTTGTGTCTGAGTTATCATAGCGTATCGGGGCACAAAACCCGCGCGCTGCAGTCCAATGTAAGACCAGTGCACCACGAATACTGTGTCCGACACGACATGAACAGGTCTGGGACTTAGGGGCTGACATGTCAGTCAGTGCCCCCTCATCGACACCAATTTTTAGGCCACTACGTGTCTTATACAGCAAGCACTAGGGCCCGAGTAGCAGGACAGTGCACGCTGTCCTGAACAGCAAGTTCGTGTCCTCGTGTGGACACGACACGACACGAAAATCATAGATCAAGGACAGGAAATCAAACACTACACATAGCACTACAAATTCAATCAAACACATTTCAAAAATAATAAAAAATATACGAGTGTGGCATTTCATCAAACACTTTCCTATACACTATGATACGTGTCCGATACGGATACCAAAAGGACACGATTTCAACCCAAACTTTAGGGACAGCTAGGAAACACCTAGATCTAGCCTAATATGTCAAGAAAACAGAATATTAGAATAATTTGAGGAGTTTTATCTATAGGTGCAAATAGCAAGAAAAAGCTTCAAATGAGGGGTTTCTCTTTGCTAGCCAAATGCTCCATATTGACCCCAAACTGGGATTAATCTCCATAAACAGAAAATAGGAGAGTATTAGGCTCTATTGCAAGAAACTAGAGTGAAAAATGATTTAAAATGAAGAATCTATGGATTGGGAAAGAATTGACAAACCTTTATTTCTCTATGTGCTCTTTCAATACAAAAGAGGCAAGAACAATGGAAGAGAATACTTATAGAGAGGGGAGCCCTAGGTTGGCCAGCCACATAGTAAAAATTAGGGTTAGGGTTAGTCCAATGGGCTATGGGCCTACTAGCACTAGTCATGAAATCAATTCTCTAGTCTCAAGCCTATGAACCAAATCACTAATCCTCCTATTCAAATCTTGATTTCTAAATGACTAACTTAGATTGACTTAAGTTAGACTAGGGTCTCATCATGCTAACGTAGTCACCATAGCTAGGGTCAACACCTAGGTTAGTCTCCAAAGTCTCAACTAGTCAAAGTCAAAAATCACAATCACCAATTTAATAATTTAAAATAATTTCAAAAATTCACAAATGACCAAAATACCCTCAATCTAAAATGTGGTAGTGACACCCCCGAGAGAACTAGAAAGTAGAAGTTGAACCTATAACCATTTAGGTTGGGATTTTTTCTAGACTATATATTCAAGGAATTTTGAATCTTGACCTAGATAATATCTTTGGGATAACCCTTGTGAATCTCTTTCTAAACCCTATCTCGAAATCTGTTTTTGCTTGTCCCTATTTACTCTTCCTTGATTTATCGTTGACTTTGATTCCTGATTTTCGTTATTGACCTTGATCTTGCATCGAGATAAATTTTGTGGATTGAATTAAGGTATATCCTGATAAGGTAAATGTCTGCTTTATTTATGGAGTTTAGAATTTATCGCCGTCATACTAGCTAGCATGACAAGGACATAGAGCCTGATTTTAGATACGCTTATCCTAGTTATGGAATTTGGATTTTCTTACAGCCATACCGGTTGGCGTGGTAAGAATTCTAGATGACATGATTTTAGGGTATATACCTTAGTTGTGGACTTTATCGTTTATTGCAGCTATGCTTACTGACGTGCGAAAATTCTAGCAACATGATTTCAGGAAGACGTGTATGGTTATCAGATTATATCTTAAATCGGATCACTTCGTTATGACCAGATGAGCAAAAATGAATTCTTATCATCATTCTCTCCGTCTTGATTAACTCTGTCTATCTACAGCCACAATTAGGATTTTCTCAACATGATTGTTTTGTATTCCATCTTTCCTGTGATTTAACTAAACTCTTCTTCACTAACCTCTTGGATAATTCTTCTCGTCCTTCTCGGTAATTGTTGAAAGTGCCTCAAGGATTGATTCAAGAAAAGTTCAAAAAGTATGTTTATCCTTGTATTACGGAATCGGGAGTTTGCATCCAGAGAAATACTGGCGAGGCATGACTTCAGATAACGGTATCATGGTTAAATATGTTTCTCTAATTCTACTTGGACCACTCCCTAAGCATCTTGACTGACATCTTCTTCTTTACTTTACAAAAAATTAGTTTAGAAATATTTTGCGGATTTGGCCAAGTTAAGTTCAGGAACCTATATTATCTGGCGTGGCAGCTGTGCACTGCAGCCATCCGTCGTATTATGGAACAAGAAAGTTAATCGCAGCCAGATGCACACTAGCGCGATAGTAACTTCATGTGACATGATTACGGAGGTATATGGTTCTCGAGTTTTACTTCGACTATATCCTATGCATCTCGTTTGGCCTCGTACAATTCTTGAAAATATTTCGACAATCTTTCCTGTCTTGCTTGACCCTTAACTTGTCTGAATATTGATATGGATTACTCGACCCAGTCTTAGGCCCTTGTTACCTTCTATTTAATTGACAACTGAAATAGCCAAACCTCGTTAACAGATTTTATAACTATAATATGTTATTATGTGATTGTGATGTGTATATTTTCTTGGAAATTTATTAGATTAAGCTTATAGGACAGATATGAGTGACTGACTATAGTGGACTTAGAAACTATTAAGAATGATTAGTTTGATAGTATAGATTGATGATAAGATATCTAAGATGGAGTAATAAAATATTATATTTTTGTGACTACGGATTAAGGACTAGAATCTTGTGCTTAGGTTCGAGGGTTGAGCATTGTAGGACTTTGATGACCAAGTGAATATTGGTTATCTACAAGCCATTTACTTATGATTGGAGGATAGATCGATATGTGGAATGAAATAGAAGGAGATAACATTGTGTGCAAGATCGGAAGATAGCAGGAACAAAACAAGGACATATGTACATAAGTAATAAATAAATCGGTAAATGAATCAAGAGTTTGAACTTGACGGTTTATATTCAGGAGTTCTCGAGTAAAAAGAGAGAAGGCTCAATGCCAAAAATAGGTTTTGAATGTATAATTTCAAGGAGCTTGTGATTAATAGGATAAAGATACTTAGGATGGGATAAGGAAACAAACAAATTGTTATTGAGATTGGAATTTTGGTTGATGGCCAATCATTGTTGATATATATATATGTATCTCGAGGATGACCTATATTTTAGAATATACGTAAAGGTTCTTATTGATATGAAGATTCTAAGGGATAAAATGACATAGTTTTAAATAAAATAAGTTAGTTGAACCTGAACCAAAATATTTGTAGAGAGAAACAACATAGATGATCACAAGGGTAGCAGATTGAGTACTGTAGCCATAGCAGTAGCATGCTTTTGCTTGACCTATTAGATGATTTTTAATTTCGAGGACGAAATTTTTATAAGGTGGGTAGGATGTAAGCCCCCTGAATTTAGGGTTGATTTTTTTTTCAATTTTTTAAATCAATTATTTACAATAAATATAGTTATGTGATTATTATTTTATTTATTGTTCTTTTCTGTGACTTTGACTTCTGGAACGTCAGAGATGCCAATCTCTGAAAACTTTCTTAATGAGTTTGTAGTAGACAAGATTATCTTCATGTTGATATATCATGTCCCACTGAAACTTGTTCCCTTGAACTCTTTTTGCATCGCACAACTTCGGGTCAATTTAGACCAATTGATCGTTGAATAATTATTAATTAAATTTCCACTCTTTTCTTTGATCATCGTATGCACGTTACCGTGACTTTTAATTTATGAGCATAAGACTAGTCGTTTTTTTGAAACCAACTTCTCATGCATGATCTACTCGAGACATCCTATACTCATGACCTTCGTGTCCCATTCAGATACACCATCTTGTGCTTCATTTGCTTCGCACAACTTACCTGACACGAGACCCAATTTTAATTCATCCCACGGAGTCACATTTATTTTCGACTTGAATTGGGGACACCCTTTCGATCCAAACCGCTCAACCCAAAATATGGACACGGCCTACATTAAGCCTACTACCCACATGACACTTGTGTCCCATTTAATTTATCCTCCGCATGCTACTTATTTATCCATGATCATAAATACCTAAAATTAAATTATTTATTGCACCAAGTCTGTTTTGACCCTACCCGGCTCAACTAAACCCAACCCAAGCTTCATGTTACCCTTCATGAATACCCATATACCCTTTTTCCCTACAAAATATTAAACACCTAGTGTTCCCACTCCAAAATATTCAATGTACAACCCTCTGATTAAATAATTAGATAATGACCTATTTTAGCTATATTTAAATCCTAGCCCTTGATTTTGCCTCCATTAATCTCTACCACATATTTCCTACAACCCATCTCAACCCCACATCTCCTCATGACAACAAACACACACCCTCCATATTGGCCGGCCCTAACTTTAATGTGGAATCTTTCTCTCTCCCACTTTTCTAAATAAATTATTCTCTCTCTCCCTATCCTTCAACAGCAGCCCCACCCTTCCTCCATGGCCGAACACCTCTCCCTTTACAGCTCCTCCACAGCCGACACTATCACCATCCTTATCATCCGACACCACCACCATCTTCATTTTTATTTTCTCCTCCTCCTCCTTACTACCTCATCACCATCAACACCATCTTCTTCTATCACCACCACACCATCCCCGTACACCCTAACTCTGGCGCCATGCAACCCGCGTGCCCAGCAGGCTACGAGCAAAGCACCTGCGAGCAGCAGCGTGCACATCACTGCGAGCAGCAGCAGCCGTGCGGTGGCAACCGCCAGCCAACCGTGCGCCACCGCGGCCACCACCCCGTCGTGCACCACCACGACCACTCCCCCACGACCGCAGGTCTCCGACGACCTCCTCTGGACAGCAGTCGACCTCCCCGATATGCAGCATAGGCGATTCGTGCGTTTCGCACGGAATTCCGTCGTGACGCGCGCGAAACTGAATTCAAAAAGTACATTTCGGGACAACGTCTTTGTGTACATTTTTCGAGAAATTTGACCATTGGATCGACGAACTCTTTTCTCCTCATAATCTCGGTATATACCCCTTCACCTCTGTCAAGTTTCATCCGTTAATTTTGTCGTTTGATAGATCAAAATCGGCTGCCAAGTTGACCGTTTAAATTGTATAATTTTTCGACAGTTTTGCGAAGCCAACTTCGTCGGCTTGTATCTCCGCCATCAAAGCTCCGTTTGACGTATTACCAGTTTTTGTGCACAGCTGGTATAACCCTCTTACTGCTTCTTAAGTTTTGTTTCATTGTGAGCACGTTTGATTGGTTGAATTTGACGCCAAAGTTGGTCGTCCGAATTCGTAATTTTCAACTTATAAAATTCTATTTTTGAACCCGGGACTCCGGATTTCAATTCTGACACCACCAGTAGATTCGTGGCAGCGTTCTGGCACAAATGCATATAAATTTTGTTAGATTTGGAGGACGTGAGCCCTGGCATGCATTTCGGTACAAAACGGGCCCCACAGTCCGAGTTAACGGGTCATTTTGAGATCGGCTCATCAGAATCCAATTTCGGATATACCGTTGAGTTCGTATCATCATTCTGGACTCATTGACATATAATTTGCTGAGTTTTGAGGACATTGGCTCTGACACACTTTTTCGTGTAAATCAGAATTTTAATGTCCTGTCAACGGACCAATTTACGATCGGGTCAACGGAATTTAATTCTGGATATACCGTTGGGTTTATATCGTCATTCTAGATTCATGGACATATAATTTGTTAGGTTTAGTGGACTAGTATCCTTGCACATTTTTCGGTGCAAAGCGGGTCTGACATGGACACCGTTTTGATCCGAAATTACCTTTTTGCCCCTGTGTCCAAATTGGACTTATGGATAGGCTATCCTAGCTGATTGGACCATTCTGGACACGTTGGTAATGTTTGTTTCATCATTCGACAATGTTTGTAAATATTTCTCTATGTATCACCTTTTATTATAATTAATTCTTATTATGTTTGTATTTCGGAATTAGTACAACGAATCTGAGATCAGTCGATTCCAGTGATCTCACATTGCTGAAATTGACAAGATGACCATGTGGATCACTATGATAAGATTATTAAACCTTACCGTTGATTATCTTATCTCGATTTACGTGTTGTAGATTTCGATGTACGAATAACGAGGTGCAACTTGATATTTTAATTCTTAGATTAGAGTTGATCATGTTTGACCAAGATATATGGTATCTTGGTAGATAAATATTAGAAATATGATACTTAGACTAGTTTTGACCTCAATTGACCAAGTTTGACTGTTTTGACCAAAAGTCAACTACAAGTCAACACTTGGCCTAGAATTGACTAGAACTTGACCAGAGTTGACCAGTTGACCAAAAGTCAATTGTGAGTCAACCATTAGCCTAGTTTGACTTTGTGTAACCTAGTTTGACTTTATGCGACCTACTTCACTTAGTTGACTGAGTTTGACCTAGATTACATAGCTTATATTATATAATGATGTCTAATACTGTTGAACCCTAATTAGCTTATATATATCTCATATTTAGGTCTATGACATCACTTGAGCATCGACCCCATTTGATAGCTCAGGACCGCAGGCGAGTACATTCTCTGATAGTAGTTCCTTGTCTTGATATCTTCTGTATCCGATTCAGTTATAGTGTTTTACTTGATTCTTGTCGCGATGGTGCACGGACTAGTATACGTCGGATCCTGGCATGAGATGTTATTCCTAGACTTTCTTGGTATATTGGTACATTATTTGATCTTATTTCTTGTGCTTGTATAGACACCGATTCCTGAAGGAGATTAGCTACCCTCTTGGAGAATCATGTGTCATGACGTGCTATGTTCGGATCCATATACTATTTGGGAATGGAGAGTTATTATAGGTTATGTGATCAATACCCCCATGTTACTATTTCTTGTGCTTGCGTCACCCTCACTGCATGTAGGATGTAGCGAGATTTTATATTTCTTGTGCTCGCTTTCCATGTTGGCCGTCTTGACCCTTCTTGAGATTTTTCTGTGATAGCCGGGCCAAATGGAACAGCCCGATCTTGACCCAAGCCGATCACATAATGCTATAATATCTCAAGGCACATTTTATGTTTACATTATACTTTAGATATTCCTGTACTGTTCTACTTTCCTGTACGTTACACCCTGACATGATTTCTAGTTTATATATCAAGTTTTACTTACAGTCTTGATATATCATCTTGTATTCCATTATGATTGCCTCTTACAGTATTTGTCAATACTATAGAACTATTATTGGAGGTGTACTTGTCACGCCACGTTCCCAAATAATCGAGTACGGGTCGATGCATGCCCGGCCTATACTGTCGTTGACAGCGGTAGTGAGCCGTCTAGTCATCAATAACAAGAGTAATCTCATCACAGCATCTAATCACGGAATCTATACTAACCATCACAGCAATCCACTATACAATTATTACAACTTATACATGAATGTCCGGGTACAAAGTCGGTAAAAGATAAATGCGACAACATCAACATATAATCAAATACACTCGATCAATCTCCTATACATGAAACTAGACATCTCAATATCAAGCGAGCTCCAATGCCATCCATGACAATCTAAAGATCCATCTCACCTGTAATAAACGATCCAGTCAGGAAAGGAGCAAAGTACAATATAACTCAATAAAACTCACCATAAAAGATCAATGGAACGGTATAACAAATAGAACTGAAAGACAGAGAAATAATATGGATATAAAATATGCACTAGCTATGTGTACATGTGCAATTGGACGTTATCAATATGTGGGGACTAATATGTAATCAGGCATATAAAATATACAATCAGTCAATCAATAATCAGGCATGTCTGACGACAATGCTATCAGTCACGCAATAATCAGGCATGTCTGACGACAATGCTATCAGTCACGCACAAAATGGACATCAGGCATACGGAGTATGCTATCAGGCAATATTTGTCCAATATTAGTCAATCACATGACTCTAGAACGTCCCCCACCCGACACGAGAAACAATGCACGCAAGCAAGATAGGAAAATACAATAAATGACACAAGAAGTGTGAGTGCAATGCATGCAATGATGGTAATACTGAGTATATGTACTTGCCTTGATTTCGGGGTTTTGTCAAAGTCTTATAGATCACCTAAAATAGAAAAATACAATTAGGGTACATTCTAATATCTATGAACTTAATGTGATCTCCTAATTCTATAATTAATCATTTACAAGTACTCTAGTCATGATAACATTACTGATTAAAGCTAGCAAGTCTGTCCTATGTTATCTATGCTAATAAACTCTATTAGCTGAGCCCAATATACTATAGAGTTAGCAACTAATAAAATTAATCCTGAATAAAATGCAACAGTTTAACTAAGAAAAGCCCAACTAAGGCCGAGTGTCATAATAGCAATCAATACTTAATAATCTCCAAGGCCCAAAGGCCCATGTCTGGCCCAACTGCTGTTAACACAATACTAATGGTCCAACACTCACTATCTCTACTACACTTGTTCAACCTAATTACTGCTTTGATAAAGAAACATGTTAATACACAATTCCTATTCGTATTCAAACCTAGGCTATGCTCGACCACAAGTCCAACTAACTTATACACCCAAGATGTTTTGCCTAACAGTTACTGCCAACACCAATGCCTTTAAATTAAAACTCAGTTCACTCCCAAACCTGGGTGGAACTAACGGTCAAAAATCAATTTAACTAAGAAAGAACCCAGAACCCAGACTTATTAAAACTCTAATATCCAATCTCTTGTGTCCGAACCGTGTGTCAAATAACTCGTGTCAGTTCTGATACCCCAACTTAGACACGCCGACATGAAGTCTTCTCTCGACATAAAATAACCCACAGGAAAGAGTATAGAAGGATACCTGTACCCGTATCCAATAAGGCTGGTCTCGTAACTGCTCTCTTGTCCGATACACGAACCTTCGTGTCCAAAATTCGGCTGTGAAACTAGTTGAGGCATAAAATCGAACATATGATGTGCAATGAAGGAACCTAACAAAAATAAGTTCAATTTGATTTGATTTGACTCCAAAATTGGAGAATTCACAAGAATCAGATCCAAAAACTCACCAATAGCAATTCAACCTAATCAAGATTAAGAGCAAGATTCGAACAAGAATCTTTTCAGAATTTGAATCAAAATTCACCGAGTTATTGTACAGACATTGGATCAAAGGATCATTGAACTTACCAATTGTAACAGAGCTATGGAGAATCCATCGAGAGATAATCCGCAGCAGCAAGAACTCGCATCATCTTCGTCACGACCGCTGATCCAGTCTCGGAGAAGGAATTTCCTAAACTCACTCTCTTGGCCTTCTGGCTACGTCGTCGCCGCGTCTACACAGGATGAGCCACTGATCGCCATGGCCGCCGTGGCTAGAGCTCGTCGAGGAAGAAAAAGAGGAGAACCAGTAGAGAATCCAGCAGCGCTTCGCCGTGATGGAAGTGGTGAGGAAAGAGGAGGACTGGCCTCTTATTTATAGGCGAAGACAGAAGAGACGGTTAGAAAACAGCTGGAAGTTAGTTACGAATTGGTCAGGATCGAAGGGTTGGGAAGGACGGGGTGGTTAGAATGGAACGGTCAAGATTGCAGAAGGGTTTGGATCTCCGGCCTCTTCTTCGTCGAGTGGCGCTGCTACTCTTGATGTCGTCGTCGTCCCTAGCAGAGGAGAATGAATGATTTGAATAAAGGAATAAATGAAGGGATTTTGAATTTAAACAAACGATTGAATTTCGGGTTAACGGGCTTTAGGGTGAGCGGGTAGGATCTGCGCCCAAACTGATGGATAGGTCGGGCCAGCCCATGGCAATAGCTGAGAGTGGCTGAATGGGAAAATAGTTTAGGAACTATGAAAATAGTGAGAAATACTTAATGATAATTTAGTTTAAGATAATTAAAATAATTTAAAACCTTTAGTTAGAAAAATTAAACCATTAAAATAACTAATAAAGAATTCAACATTAATCTTCAATATTGGAAAATAAATCTCAGTATTGGAAATTAGCTTAAAATATTCCAACAATAAGGAGAGTAACAAAATGATTTAAAATAGTTCAATTAGATAATCATTCAAGCAAATAAAGAAAAGATTTTAATAAGACCAAAATAAAAGTACTACCCGTATTCATAAACCTTTATTCTAGGAAAGTGGGATTACAATACTTGCTCATTTTCCTGACAGGATAACCGTTGATGTTTACAGAGGACATGTTGGCTGATTGCTCTACCTTTTACGGGTATGGCCAGGATAGAAATTTTGATGAGACATTACCCTTGGTGCTAGTAGAGGATTTACCTCCTGCTTAGACTGTTAGATAGGTTTGACTGGACTGCGTTCCAGCTAGTATTGAGACTTATATTATATGTTATATTTTGGGAATCTTGTGTTATATCTTTAACCCTAAACTGTGTTGTGACTTCGCATCTTTTTCAATTCATATATTTTCATCATATCTTTATGATATTCGTGCCTATCTTCCTTAGATGTCTTGTGATTGGGTTGATATTATATACCTCCGTACGGAGATGACAGGTACATATATATTGTGTCTAAATGCTATACTTTCTAGTAGACCTATACAGCGTTCTACCGCTGATTCTGCGGTGTAGGCTGGACGTACCCATGTGCTCATGCCCCTAATCAGGGTGCGGGTCGTGACAAGATTATTCTAGCAGTTTGAGCACCAGACATTCGATGTTGTTTTATGAGTAGTTAGGAGACATGAATATACTTCACGGAGGACAGTACATCGAACTGGAGGGCGAAAGAGGCCCCATGGACAATTATCTCAGTCATCAGCATCAGCCCCGGCAGCTAGGGCCTTGACCATTGGAGTTCCGTAGAGGGCGACCATAGTTTCGTTGATTCAGCACTCGACTCTGATGTACCCTTCGCAACATAAGCATAAGCAATCTTCCGCAATGGACTGCTCTCATTGTGGGAAGCCTGGGCACATAATTTCAGAATGTTACAGAATATAGGGATTATGCTTAGCTTGTGGGACACCGGACCACGTGATAGGGTCCTACCCGTATAGAGCTAGTTCATCTTCATCAACCCTAACTAGTCTATCGGTTAGGACACCAACACCAGTGCTGCATTAGTACCAGCTTTCGAGGCCATTATCGCTTCAGGCTCAAGCATTCCAGCAGCAAAGGCTATAACAGTATGTTCAGACTCAAGCTCAGATTCAGAACAGGCAGAGAGGTAACCAGCAGAGGGAACCAGCACCAAGAGGACATGGTCAAGCTATGGCTCTGATAGTAGCAGAAGAATTTGCATCAAGTGAGGTGGTGGCAGGTACCATTCTCATTAACTCTTTTCCTGCAACATTATTATTTGATTCAGGTGCATCACATTCATTTATGTCTGTACGATTCACAACATGAATAAGATTGGAGCTCGAGTCATTATCAGTAAGAATCAACATCCTTACTGGTAAGGGTCTCGTGGGAGTAGATAGAGTATTTTCTTCGTGTCAAATCGTAGTTAGCAGTAGAGAGTTTCCAGCTAGATTGATAGAATTTTTGATGGCCGACTATGATGTGGTCCTAGGAATGGATTGGTTAAAGGATCAGTATACAAGAATAGGCTGCCATATTGGCAGGATTATTTTTGGTATTCCCGACGAAGAAGACTTTTTGTTTTCCATAGGCGAAGTAGAACCTTCTCCACCAGTCTTGCGAATGGCAGTAGCAAAAGTAGTTCAGTTTTTCAGAGTAGTAGAAGAATTTTTTAACGTATTTTTTGAAGAGCTTCCAGGCATGCCACTAGAGAGAGAGAGATAGAGTTTCCAAGGACGACACAAGTATCGAAGAGATTTTACATAATGGCACCATCAGAATTAGAGATCTTGTACAAGATGATTGAAGAACTCAGAACCAAGGGATTCATTTGTGCTAGTAGATCACCTTGGGGAGCCTCGGTGCTTCTTCTAAAGAAGAAGGATGGTACGTCATGATTATGTGTTGATTATCATACCTTGAATTTCATAACAATCAAGAACAAATATCCCCTACCAAGGATATATAATTTATTCGATCAACTCAAAGGGACAACAGTATTCTCGAAGATTGACTTACGGTCGGGGTACCATCAGATCAGAGTCCGAGAGCAAGACATCCAGAAGACGGCATTCAGATCAAGATATGGACATTGGGAGTTTCTTGTTATGCCATTCGGAGCGACCAATGTGCCAACAGTATTCATGGATATCATGAATTGTATATTTATGCCCTATTTGGATCAGTTTCTGATAGTGATTATAGACGAAATCTTAGTCTATAGCAAGAATAAAGCAGAGCATGAGCAACATCTTCGGGTAGTCCTTCAGATTCTCAAAGAGCACCAGTTGTATGCGAAGTTCAGCAAGTGCGAATTTTGGCTTGATCGTATTTCGTACTTAGGTCATATCATCACCAGAGGTGGAAGTGGAAGTGGATCCCCAGAAGATAGTGGCTATAGAGACATGGCCAGTACCTAGAACTGTCGCAGAGGTTCGTACTTTTCTAGGATTGACGGGCTATTACCAGCGATTTGTATCAGACTTCGCTCGAATTTCAGCGCCCTTGATGCAATTGACCCGCAAGGATGTGCAGTTTACTTGGACATCGGAATGTCAGATTTTATTCAAGAAATTAAAGCAAGGATTGATGACGGCATCCATTCCTACGCTTCCAAATGGGACTGGAGAATTTTTAGTTTATTATGACGCTTCAGGTAAGGGATTATGATGTGTCCTAATGCAACATGGCAAGGAAGTAGCTTATGCGTCATGTCAGCTTCGTGATCACGAGAAGAATTATACAACACATGACTTGGAGTTAGCAGCGGTGGTTTTCGCACTCAAGCTTTGGAGGCATTATTTATATGGAGATCAGGTAAAAATTTTTACTGACCACAAGAGTCTCAAGTATGTGTTTACCCAGAAGGATCTCAACATGCGTCAGAGGAGATAGCTAGAGTTTCTAGTGGTTTACGACATCAACCTGCAGTATCATCCTGGGAAGGCCAACGTAGTTGCAGATGCGTTGAGTAGAAGAGATTGAGCTTATTTTCTAACAGCACAGCCAGAGTTATTAGCGGATCTTTAGAAGATGGGAATAGAGATAGTTCTTCCTACCAACATGGCATTGATGGCCAGTATGCAAGTTCAGTCCGGCATAGTTGAGAGAATTAAGATAGCTCAATCAATGGTTTTCAACCTTCAACGGCTTAGGACAGAATGTGAAGCGGGACGAAGAGCAGAGTTATGCATTCATGTCACGACCCGTACCCGCTTTTCGGATGCAAGCACGTGAGCAAGCCAGCTACGCATCGAGCGGACTCCAGCCCCTCTCGATTACGTAAACGCTGTCACGGCTAGGGTAAGCTTCCAAATCATGGCAAAACAAATCTATATCTCAAATCCATAATAAGTGTACGAAACATGAATGAACACTATGTGTCGTGGTCTGCAGCCCACTAGCATATATGTCCGATGAGACTCCAAAGAAAATAACAAGAGTCTCTAAACTGAATCAATAAACAGTATAACTTATGATAAGGAATGTAGAGCACGAAAGGATAACAAACGTAATAATGATACCTGAATCCCACAAGAACCGCAAATCCTCCGCCATCCAGAACTACTAGCTAACTCTATACAATCGCTAAATCTGAAGAGATCATCAGGTCCTCAGAGGACATAGCAAGATACATAATATACATGCCTATCTAACAGTTTTATCATGCGCAAGAAAATAAACAAGAAAAACATGAACACGACAAACGACTACGAACACGAACACTAGAACAACCACGCGTAAATGAACTGTCGAGCGAACAATGAACACGAGATCAGTGGAAGAACCAAACCCTCATCCCGAGTGTGGACTCACGGGTTTGAACTAAGCACTAACCCTCGTCCCGAGTGTGGACTCTCTGGTTAGTACTAACCCTCGTCCATAGTGTGGACTCTCTGGTTAGTTCACGGCAAGGCACCCTCGTCCCGAGTGTGGACTCTCTGGTGCAAGTATAACATCCTCGTCCCGAGTGTGGACTCTCTGATGTAAACACCCTCGTCCCGAGTGTGGACTCTCTGGTGCAAGTCAAGTCAATTCAAGTCAACACCCTCGTCCCGAGTGTGGGCTCTCTGGTACAAATAATCGACATCCTCGTCCCGAGTGTGGACTCACGGATGTAAACAGATCAAGAAAAACACTCTCGTCCCGAGTGTGGACTCTCTGGTGCCAAGGAAACAATATCAAGGATTTAGCAGTTCAATTACATGTACTCGTTCTATGACACGACTCAAGCAAGGTACTGACGAGAAACTCCAAGTGTGAACCACAAGACCAAACATGAACACGGTTATATACAATGAAAACAACTCAAAAGAATATAATACGAAAAGCACATGTCCATAATTAACCAAAACTGGGAAATAAAATATAATGCATGTAAATAAAACTGTAGAGGAAGGTAAGGTATACTTGCCTGGAGGTTGCACGCAGATCCAACAATATATAGTCAACTGGTAAGCCGATGAGTCCAAATCATCATAACTGTCTCCGAAAGCTGAAACAGACATTGCCAACATTCTCAGAATAGTCAAATTAGCTAGGATTACCTGTCCTTAAGTCCAATTCTAGACACAGGGGAAAAACGGTAATTTTGGGCAAAAACGATGTCCGTCGTTGGACCCAATTTGTACCGAAAAGCGTGCCAGAGTCAATGGTATCTAAAGTTGTCAAACTACATGTCTACAAATTTCGTTTTGATGATACAAACCCAACGGTATGTCCAATTGTGGATTCCGGTGGGCTGTTCACAAAATCACCCGTTGAATCGGACCGTGGGGCCCGCAACACGACGATCCGATCAACTGTCTCAGAATCGGACCAAACTTCGCATACAGGACCAGAAAAATGATACGGACCTGTTGGCGTAAGTTTTGTCTCGATCTGATGAGCGTGCACGAAGTAATTGGGAAACTTGCACAGAGGCCGATACGGTAAAGTTTGACGGATACGAATCAAATTCGTCGCGCACACGTGACCAATTTGAATTTCGTCAAAGCCCACACGTCCACGAAGCCGTTATGCACCTTTCGATGCTTTTGGTTCGCGACCACGTCGCCCGGATTGGCGTAACGCACGTCGTATCGAAGGATTTTTATAAATTTTAATATTTTAAAAACAGTTTTTCGATAAACTTTGGAATCGAATAACTTCCTACATACCTTTCGAAATCAGAGTCTATCAATTGGGTTGTGATCATGTATATGTTGTCTAAAAAGTTGTTCAATTAGAATTTTGAAACTCTTTATGAATCGAAAGGAATCTTCCTTCCAAATCGAGGTTTTGGGACTGAATAACCGTTTTGTTTTAGCAGTTTTTTGTCGATCTTGTGTTCGATTTCTCGACAAATATATTACGCATCTTCGTAAACTAATTTATGAATTGGGAAGAGGGTTATATCGTGAACGTACCAGAGTTGATGGATCGTAAAACGATCAGGCGATCGTCGAGAGATCGTATTGCAAACTCAGCACCTTTACCCGCTACTGATGTTGCTGTTTGCTGCACTGGTGCGGCGGCCTTGCTGTCGCCGCCGACGGCCGATGGTCGACCCCCGGCCAGCCTGCGTCGGCGCACGCCCGCACGTAGGGAAGGGCCTAGGGTTGAGGTCGGGGTTAGGGTTTTAGGTATTCTCTTCCTCCCTTCCTCGATTCTATATACATAACTGTTCTGTTCGTTTAACAGAACCGAGGCCTGGGGTTTAACCGCTCGGCTTGGGAATGGTTGGGCCTCAGCGCACAGGCTGGGCCTCATGGGAGGCTCGGGTTGGTGTGGGCTGCTGTTTGCAGCTCATGTGGGCTGAGTCCACTGAGTTGATTTCTTTGTTTAAAAGCTTTACATATACACCTATATACCTTTATGTATGCATACAAATATAGATATACTAATATACATATTTGCATATATATATACAATGCATATATTTGCATATATACAGGTATAGATATACATATACATATCTTTGCATATATAAAATAAAAGTATTTATAATTTATTTCCTTTGTTTTATATAGATATATTATATATATGACTATTGATATTTATCTACATGTACATTTATACATATATGATAAATACCTATATACCATATAATATGCATATATTATATTATATAAAACAAGTCTATCAAATAAGCTACTAATACATATGTATATATATTTATATATATACACACTTTAATTAAATATAATAAATATTTATGAAGTTTATATAAATAAGATATCTTAATATACATGTAATGCCAGGTATTTTATACCCTAAATATATGTACCTATATTTTCACCAGTATACATTAGCCTAGAAATTCTCATAATCCCAAAAGACATTTCCTAGGACATGCCATCATACACTCAGTAACCAAACATCGATACACACATCTCATATACAAAGCCCATTTATATAAAATCACTTATTTATCTACTAAAATAAATACACTAATTATATCAACCCCATAATTATCTACATGGGCCTCTTTGGATGTACTATATGTCTACATGGGCTTGTGCTTGGTTTGGGTTCAGTCTGGGCCATCTTGGTACAATCGGGTCCCCTAAAATCATTAAATCTAATAATAAATAATTAAACTATTTATAATGGTCATGCTATAAGTTGGCCTGGTTTTCCTAGTTAGGACACTCTTATGGCTCGGCATTCCCCTACCATGGCTAAACACTAGTCAAAACACGTCACTACACTATCCGTGCCACAATTCCTAGTCGTCTGGTACTTCAAAACTCAACCATGGCTGAAATCACCTACCGTAATAGTTAGCTAAATAATTATTTATAGAATTCTGAAATCACTATTTAAATCAAATAAATAAATTAAAAAAATATTCCGAAAATTTTCGGGAAGGGAGGCTACAATTCACGATGATGGCACGCTCTGACATGGAAGGTGTCTTTGTGTATCCAGTGGTGACATCATGCAAGAGATCATGACGGAGGCTCACAGTTTACAGTATTCAATCCATCCCGGTAGCACAAAGATGTATCGTGATATTCGTCAGCATTTATGGTGGAATGGCATGAAGAGAAAGATAGCTCGGTTTGTCTCTGTTGTTTAGTTTGCCAACAAGTTAAAGCTAAACATCAGAGGCCAGTTGGACTTCTTCAACCTTTACCAATTCCAGAATGGAAATGGGAACACACTACCATAGATTTTGTGTCTGGGTTACCAAAATCTCCAACTGAGAGAGATGCAATATGGATTATAGTTGACAGGCTCACAAAGGTGGCTCATTTTCTTCCTTTCAGAATTGGTCAGTCGACAGATCAGCTTGCAGAGATGTACCTGTCATGACCCGCGCCCGAAAGTTTGGATACGATGTGTAGAAGCACGCCCAGTCTGCGCTGCAGAGTCGGCGGTAGTAAGCTGTCTTGACCTCTAGAAAATCTAAATCCAGAAAACAATGATATCCAAATTCTAACTCAATCACATATTCTAAAAGATGGATATTAAATGGAAATGACAAGTCTACAGAGTTAAATTACAGAGTCAAATATATTAATCCTTAGAAAAAGTACAACTCAGTGAATGTTCTGATAACATAAATCTAAACAACATAAAGTGAAAGATAATCTAAACTAAACAACCTCCAGTGGCAAGTCCGCTACAGCATCTCCCGCATCCTTGGGTGGTTATATCACAAATCCAAATAAAAACCTAAAATTGTCAACGTATCCAGTCAGGATTGGAGCAAGTACAATACAGGAACTACTACCCATAACATGATAATTATTATAAGACAGGAAATAGAAGAGAGAATATTGGAGTGAAATAGTAACATGGTGAGAGTAGATAAAGTAAACAGAAAATCATGGTAAGTGCCATAGCAACATGAAATGCAGGAGTCATAGCTACACTACGTGGGATTGAAGTACTATGTTCTATATGTGATCGGGCTTAGGGTTCTACTTGGTACGGCTCAATCATACGTGTCGTGTATGATTAGCTATTTCTCAGGAAACACGATAAACATGGTTTTGATCACATATATACTAAAGTACTTTGCGACTAACTTGCATGCATGAATTCTAATCATGGCAGGGAAAACATGAATAAAGTAAATAGGGAACAGGATAAACAGGGTAAACGGAATATAATAATCATGACATGAATCCATAAATACTAATCTCGTATGGATATCGTGACAGAATCATGGCATGCACATCTAAATTGTGAAATACAATAACTAAGATGAAATGAGAGTGTTCGCTGGAAGTACTTGCCTCGGGTATCTGACGTCGACGTGTGCGACACGAATGCATCGACACGAAAAGTATCACAGTCTAGGGTCCAGTAATATTTCCCCAAGTTCATGTCATCCCAAGTCATAAGAGGTCATATCGTCCAAGAGTACATCCAAAGTCCACAATCCAGATGATTAGAAATAATAATCAGAAGCACAAGATGGAAACGTATGATTAGTGACTGATTAATCAAATCGAACGAGAAGGACATAAAGATTAATCCCTGGATTATCTAGGAAACTTGGATAGACTATATTAGAAATTAATATAAATATTTAGAGACTATTTAATATAAATAAATACTCCTTAAGAAAATATTAATATATTTTAGAAAAGGCTTTCTAAAATATTTACTTACTAGTTTTCAAAATTACTACTCCAATAATTATAGTTAATTTCTATAAATATTTAGAAACCATTTTTGGAATAATCAAAGCATATAATAATTGAAAACATTTTAGAAGTCATCTACCATATATATATTTTAGAAATGTAAATAATAATATTTGTGAAAATAGTTTGTTGGAAACTAAGTTTTATTACTCCAATATACTTTTCTAAATAGTATTTTGAAACCATCATTTAGAAAAATAATTACTATACATTATTTAATAAATACAGTAATAAGTATATAATATGTGTATACTAATATCTATTATACAAAACACAAAGGTTTTTGAATCCTAGGGCTGACTGTGCCAAGACAAAGAGTGGTTGAGATTTAATCTTGGTGAATCAACGGTTGTGGGGTTTTATGGGGAAGAGCATTATTGGGAGTGGGGTTTTATGGGGAATCCAAAGAAAATTCACATCCTGGTTGGGATTTAATATTTTGATGGGGCCTCAAAATTATTATTATTCGTTTAAAATTGGGAGTCCAAGATTTTGAGGAGGAATACCTTAAATGAACCATGCCCTATGGGCACGGGTTATGACTAGTACTACACTATAACATAGGGAACCTAAACTGATTTAAACAAAACCTAAACTAACTGGGCTCTTGGGCCCGGCCTACTGTCCAATTGATTTACCGAATCAATTTGACCAAAGCAAGGACTGGGCTTCAACCTAAACCCTCAAATACAAGACATGATAAGCTAAAAGAAATTAAATTCTGCTGGGCTTGAAGCCCACAGAACCAATTAAGGTTAAAACCCCAATCACCTCTTCACAGTGAGGGAGAAGTCTTCTTGAAAAAAGAAAATGAAGAAAGAGAGAAGAGAGGAGATCGAGAGAGGGAGGGAATGAAGAGAGACTGAGAGACTCGAGAGAGGGAGAGAGAGAGAGAGAGAGAGAGATAGAGGGTCGGGGAGGGCTCACCATGGCTAGCGATGTCAGCGGCCATGGCGGCACGGGGAGCCGCGACAGCCGGCTGGAGGTGGAGAACTCCGGTGTTGGCTCTGTGTTCAACAACGGTGAAACGGGTCCAGGTGCGACGACGTGGTGTCGAATCTGACGAGACCAGCTTGGCTCGCCACAGAGGTGGCGAACGAGGTCGACTGGCGTCAGAGCAGGGTTAGAGAAGAGTGGTGTCGGTTGGGAACCGATGGGGGCAGGGGAAGTCGAGGCGGCACAGAGGCGGTCAGTTCTGGGAGGCATCGAAAATAAAGGAGACGGGGGCGGTCGACGGTAAAAAGAGGGACGATCTGGAGGTTTGTGATGGAGGCGAGGAGGTTTAGGTGGCCGACGGGGATGACAGTAGTGATCGGAGAGGATTTGGGGGGACGTATGAGGATGATGGTGGTGGCGATGGTGTTCGTGGTGATGGTGGATGTGTTGATATCTGTGGCGGTGGTTCGTCGATCCGGGCGGTGGCTGGATGGTGTGTGTGTGATGGGAGCCTTGTTAGCAATCACCCGAATAAAACTCGTATTATACCGTATAATATTTGCGTACTTTTGACAGAACTAAATTAATACATAAATTTTAAGCATGCGAAGTTTTAAACGTGTTCCATATAAATTATTAAAAATTTTGGCATAAAAACGTGTTGGAAATCTGTTTAATTAACCAAATTTGACAACATATTTCAGAATGTGAAGTTTCTAACCTCAATATTTTTATTTTTCGAATATTTGACCGAATTTTTGAACGTATTTTATTTGTTCTGAGCCGATTTATACTCGTACTTTTGTCGTCCCGAATTTTTTCCGTTTGCCAAATTGCTAACAGGGGATGGGAGTGGTGGGGAGTAACGGTGGTAGTGGTCAGCCTGTATGCTGTTGGTGGCGGTGCTGTGATGAACGGGGCCGGTTGGGTGGTGCCAGGTGGTGGAGTTGGGGGACGGGAAGAAGAGAGATAGGGAGGAGCAGAGATGGTGGTGGTTGGTGGAGCTCAGTAATGGTCGGGATGGATGAGTTGCAAAGGGAGAGAGAAAGAATAGGGAGTACGACGAGGAGGAGAGAGTGCTTCGTCGGAGTTGGCCGGCGGAGCTCGACGGTCCGGCAAGCGGAGGCAGAGGTGAAGGAAGTCAGTGGCTGGAGAGAGGATTTGTTTGTAATAGAATAACGGGGAGTCCCCATTATTCTAGTAAGAGCATCTCCAATCCTATTGTGACTTTGGAAAAAAGTTAATGCCACATAGGAATGACAAAATTTTATTCAAAAGTTCTTCTCCAATGCAATTGTCAAGTCAATTGTGAAGCTTATGTGGCAAAAATTAAAGATGACATTGTGAAGTTGATTGTTGTAAGATCCATATTTTGTTGTGTTCATTTATTTATTTAATATTGTTTGTTGTCCCTTAACCCAATCCCATTAGTTTAGCCTATAACTTAAACCCAACCCAAACCCATTCCTTTCCCACTCATCGGTTCTCCCCGATCCTAATTGTGCGCCCACTCCCTTCTCCACTATCTCTACGTAACCCCAGAACAGAAACTTCTCCACCATCACAGCATCCCATTTTTTTCTTCTACCTTCTTCAAACCTTCACAAATAAATCCATAACTTTCTCCTCCCTCCACCAAATCAAAATTCGAGACCACCTTCGCATTCGCCTCGTCGTCCTCTCCGAATCCAGACCCCACTCCCCTACCTTTCGAGCACGTCTTCGGCGCCTCCCGTGCACCCTCCGCCCGGCGTCCGTCGACTCCTGTGCGCATGCCCCGTCGCCGCATATTCGTCGTGTGCGTGCACGTGCCGTGCTCGTCGTCCCGGCGTCGTTCCGAGTCCGAGGCCTCCCCTCGGTACTCCTTCGTGCAACTTTGGGTAAACCCTTCATTTTTTGCTTTCTGTTTGTGATCACAGAAATCCATATGTACCATCCTAGCCTAGAAATAGGTTATGTAGAAATTAATTGGATTCTGTGGTTGATTTATTTTAGCTTCTGTGATGTAATTAGTATATGTTGTATAATAATCGTTTTAGGAAACTTCAAATATACTTTATTGGTATTAATTGATTTGTGGATTAACCTTAATAATTTAGTTATGGTTTTAATGATTTTTAATTGTTTAAATATATAGTTAGGATTATCTTTTAAATTTAATATTAAGTTGTAGAGATTTTTAAACCAAATAATGATTTAATATTTTGTTTACAAAATATTAGTTAAATAAATATTCGTTTAAAAGTTATTTCATTAAAATAAAAGTTTGGTTAAGTAAATAGTATAATAAAAATTAGATTTCGTTAAATGATTATAAATATGGTATGTTTTACCCTTTTAGAGATAAATTTTAATCAAAAGGTTTTATAAAGAGAATAATATAATAAAAACTAATATTTATTTAAAAAGGTTATTTTGGTAATGGTATTTAATATTAAAATCCGAAAACCTTTTATATTAACTTTAAACCAATATTTTGGTAAGAAAATGTATTTTTGTGCATTTATTATTATCTATATTTAAAGGTGATTTTCTACATAATTTATGAAATGTTTAAAAGACATATTTTATGAAAATCATTCTGATTAAATAAATTCTATTTTTAAATGTTATTTAAATAAAAAACTATTTTCTTACGAAAATTACTAATTTTGAGAAATTCATTTTAAAGTATTTTTCCTATTAATTAATTTGTTGTAAGGGCATAAGCCCAGTTTTCTATTTATTTTCTGCGACCCTGTATTGTGTAGTGTTGATTTTACTTTCTTTCCGAGTTGGTATCGCGTACCTAGACGAGTAACTATAAATCGGATATTAATTATTTTTGTATAAAATTAATAAGAATTTCTCACACTTAATTTTAAATGAATAAAATATTGGTAAGTTAACAAGTTCATGTTTTATCACTAGAAATAATGTAGTTATATATATATATATATATATATATATATATATATATATATATATATATATATATATATATATATATATATTATAAAAATACAAAGATTTGCCAATCAAACCTATAAATGCCATCTTCTTCAATTAAATCAATTAACCGGTTTAACCAAGTAAATGATAACCAACGTAGCTTGCGACGTTAGGCGTGTTTCGGTAGTTAATTAAATAACTTAAAATCTGACTAGGGTCTGTTTCTAGAAATTGTAACTAGCACATCTAGATTTGGCTCATCTATGTTTCTAAATCAGGTTTCTCAACTGTAGGGTTTCGAGGACGTAACTGACTTCATCCCCGGTACCGACATCATATTTCCAGTCATTAAACAAAGGCAAGTTACGGTTATGTTTTCTTGCATTTTATTTAGTAATTGTCTAGTTGCATGTTTAAACCACATTGCTAAACGGAACCCTCTCCTAGGGTTCAAATATTGATTGATATTGATTGTAGGGATTGGGGGAGATATTGATTGTAGGGATTGGGGGAATAGTGTAGCGTTTATGACCATTACCCCTCATATAGCATGATTGTGCGAGCTTACCCCTCTTACACACGGGGATAAGCCGTATCGCGTCGCTAGGATGCTATTGTACAACCCAAGCCGGTCATAGACGTCTACACATTCAAATCACATTGTTTTAAATTGTTAAATTGCTGGAAAATATTGTTTCAACTGTTTAGCCTACACTTTTCCATTATTATTTGAAATGTGAGATACATTTTCGTACTTGCTCCCTCCTGACTGGAGACCCACATTTTTAGGTGACATTGAGAATGCTGAGCTATTGTACAATAGCTACTATGACCCGGTATTGTACCCTATGGTGTTGCCAGAGTCCCCCTTGGAGGACGCAGAACCTGAGGCCGACGAGCCGACCGCCTAGCTAGTTGTTTCCAGTTTTTCTAGTTTTATTGTTTTGGAGTTTGTTATTTTGAATTCAATTTTTTATTTTAGTTCTTCCATTTCCAGTTGTACTTTTCAATTGTTGAAAATTTTTTTTTTTAAAATTTTCGTATATTGAGTTGTGACAAATGTATAGATGTTGTTGTGAATACCTGCATATAGAACAGCTTACTGTCGCCGTCTCACAACGGTGCAGGCTGGGCATGATCCGGTTCGACCCAATAATTTGGAATCGGGTCGTGACATGTTTTTAGTGGTGGCCCATGCAGGTCACAAAACAACAACTTAGGTAAACATATCTAGAAATAATTAGAATACTAGAATATTGATTTGTCACAACATAGGACCGAATTATCTATATATAAGTAACTATTTTTGCTTGCCTATAGAACGGTAGGTTACCTTGTTTACGCTTGTCCCTAAACTTGCCAGACTATGAAGACAACCTGACCTATGCCTATCAGTCGGTATTAGCAAGATCTTGTTTTCTATGCATGACGCAAGAAAACATGACAAGAGAATCGTAGTAGTAGATTGAGCAGTGGGAGGCTGCTCGAACCAGACCAGGACCAGAAGAGCTAATGATACCTAGAATTATTGATTAGCACTAGATGATACCCTACCGAAGCATAACATATTACCTTTGATTACACTTTTTTTTCTTGCCAATATCTTTTCCAAAGTCATGTCTCCCCTACGATACAATTTCTGAAAATTGTAATCTTAATGAGAATGTATGTAAGGTGGTATTTATCAAGGATATATTGGTGATTAAGAATTGGAAGAATAGAATTTTGGAATACCTAGATATTATATATATATATATATATATATATATATATATATATATATATATATATATATATATATATATATATATATATACATGGTGAACAGAGAGTCTACTATATTCACCATGTTACAATATAGGGCCAAAATTATTTATTTTAAAATATTTTGGCTTGCTTATAGTTTTATAGGTTACCTTGCTTACGTTTGTACCTAAACCTTATCTAGATTAGGCCGATTGTATGATGGTATGTCTTACTGACTATTTTATTTTCTAGATTTTTGGTATATTTTAGTGTCCCATGGCTTTCGGAATTATTTTCTTCCATATCTTTATCAGATTCTAGCATACTTTAGGATCCATACTCTTTCGCCGTTTTTTGGACTAAGATTAGATTTTTTTTTCCAATCTCCTTCTTTAGCAAACCTATTTCCAACTTCTACATTTGTTGATCAAATCTTACTCCTCTATCTTTATTTGGAATCTAGATCCAATCACTATTTAGAGTTTCAAATTCTTCTATAGCAAACCTAATAAACTCTTATCTACCCAAAGTATTTCTACGGCTGGTGTATCCAACCATTTCTCTTGGACTTATTTCCAATTGACTTTCTCAGAACCAATTTTGAACCGAATTCTTTTGGAACCATAAAGCCCCAAGGTTAATTGTTACCAAAGAATTAGTTCAACTTAGTTGGTTCACATATCTCCCAAGGAAACTATTTTCCGAAAAAATAATTCCAATATGGATTGATATTTCCTAAGTTATTCCAAGTACCGAAAATATTTTTATTTGTTGATTTCCTCCACTCAACTCGAAACATTACTCTCCCTAGGCAACTTCTTGATCAATTCAAGGCCTAGGAAGTTTTTAAACTCAATGCTTGAGTATCATGAAGCATGAACTGTCATGCCCCGCTCCCGTAGGAACGATCGTCCTCGCTAAGGCGTGATGCCGCACGGGCCTAGGTTGCGCCCGTGCAAGGCCAAGTCCAGAAACGGCCGATTTGAGCTAGGCCACAGAGTCGCACAGAGTGTCCCCATTGCAGCGGAAAGTAAATGAACACAAATTGAAGCGAATTCAAACTCTTTATTGATATTCAAGAAATTTACAAGCGGCGCTAGGCCGAGTTTACAAGTCTCTCAAGCTCTCTCTCTCTCTCTCTCTCTCTCTCTCTTTCTCTCTCTCTCTGAAACATAAAAGGCGTGCCAAGTGGCTTACAACATGGAATAATTTATGGCGATGTTCTGATACATTATGTCCTGTATATGGTGCTCCAGCTCCTTGCAATGCTCCAAGGCTCCAGAGATAGCTCCACGCCTTAGCACGTTCGAAGAAAGCTCCGCACCCGCTGGCGTCTTCTGTATCCTGCAAGCAGACTGTGGGGTTATCAGTACATTATTATGCACCGGTGGGGAGGCTAGCTCGCCCACAATGCTATCATTACCAAACACGTTCTATTTACTTTTGTGCACCGTCTGTCATTCATAGTCTTTCTAATCTTGCCCTAGGATCAGTTTCATGGCTTATTTCATAACCTATCCCGTGTTGCCGAATTCGAGTGTTCGTATGGAAATACATGCATTACTTACCCATAATTACCGTCCGGCCTTCCCTGTCCAAAGTAAACCAAGTTAGTCAACAATTCATATAAACTTTCAATGTCGAGTACGTGTCCCTGCCTCAGATTCTAGCGCGTTGTAGGCACGTCATCTAACTCATTTGATTGAATTACTCTTTATCATTTGGTGTGTTACATTTCAAGCATGTTCAGAAGGTACTTCATTTAGTTAACTTAGACTACTTTGTTTCAATGCAAGGACTTACACGTGGATTGCCACCAGCATAGCCCACTTAATCTATATGCACCGGTCGCTGGCATCATAAGCCATTTTGGACATATTCTCTTTGGCATTCTCACCTATCGAAGCGTGATGGCTGGTACACCTTGATAGACTCTTGAAATGCCTAGCATTACGTCTCTTTGAGTGGCCGAGCCCCCACCCAAGTAGCCCGTAAGCCCCTTTTTGATTCTGCCTAGGCCGGCCACGATATACCACCCCCTCGATCGTGTCGCGGAATCCCTTCTTCTTCACGGCCATGGTATTCCCCCCTCGCCCGTGCCGTTTATCCACGACCATTTCGTATTGACTTGTCATTTAACTTAACGGCTGTCTTTGAGCCATAGGCTGTCTCTGAGCCATAATACGTTATCGACCAGGTTGGCGTCCGTGCAGGGCGGGTAGCAAGCCCCGTTGCACGTGCCCGTCATACCTGTCGCTAACCATTCTTTCCTTTCTTATCTTTTATTCACTCTTTCATTTCTTTCTTTCACTTGTTCGTTCATTCATTCATTCTTCACGTATTCATTCATTCATTCATTCGTTGATTCATTCATTCACTTATTCGTTCATTCATTCATTCACTTATTCGTTCATTCATTCATTCATTATGCAACTCCCCGTGCGGAAGTCGCCTTGGCGACCCATCGGTCCCGAAGTCTTCCAATGTTGCTATACTCTACTCGGAACGACTATGTCGATAGTCTTCCGTTTCTTTGTTGTAAACCGTTTATTGTTTCATTATTGAACGCATAGGAAACTTGAGTGTAAGCTTGTGCCTTAGAACGAGCGTAGAGCACGGTGCGAGAGTTCTTACATTTCCCATATTCTTTTCCATATTCTATACAAGCATACAAGATGGAATTATTCCCTTAGCTAGGTGCGTTGAGTCATTTATTAGCGTACGCGGTGTTATTGCCTAGCGATTCTAGCAATAGTGTTCGTATTGTTATGTGTCTAGGCTAAGCAAAGACGGGTTCATCGGAGCCACCCACCTTAGCGATGTTTGTATCGGCCGAGTGATACTCCGAGCGCGCCTTTGAAAGTCTAAGTCTGGATTCCTCTTGATGGGCCAATGTAAGCTTGCATCGATTCTTCATCAGGTCGATGCCAACTCTTCGGGTCGACGGCTCATTTGAGTCGTTGCACTTGCCGCTTGAATCGACGTTCCGCTAGGGCGGAGCGGATCATTACACGAACGGTCAGAGAATCGATTCCATCCTAATATTGAATTTCCTTTCGTCATTGAAAAACTTTTTGAATTGTTGAATTATCCCTTTGAAATTTTCATGGACAAAGTTAAGAAAATATTCAGTGACCTAATATGGCTTCGCACATATGCGTCGCAACCATCTATTTGAATTATAGAAACTGCGAGTATACTGCAGCCAGTTGCGCACTGGCGGGGCATAGACTCTAAGTTGAAGTGATTCAGGTGTTGATAGGTTTTTTGGATATTATTGAGACTACGTCCTAAATGCATCAAATTTGTCTCCTATGTTGTTCAGCCAAAAAATGGATAAAGTTGATAGACTACTCGAAAACCTATTACTATTCAAGTTATGGAGCCAAAATTTTACTGCAATCAGGTGCACTCTGGTGAGGCATGAATTTGAGGCAAAGTGACTTCGGATATATTTGGGTTTTCGAATATTATTAAGACTATATCCATAATATGGTTGTCTTTTCTGTACCATCAAATTATTCTGACTGTTGTCCGATTAGAGGATTTGTATTTCTAGCGGCTTTCCATTTTCAGACATCTCTTATCATAGCCAGAAAGGATAGATTTTCTATAAAATTGTACTTAATTTTTCCTAGAACTTATTAGGACCATATCAATCTCTATTGGCTCAATCTCTTTCCTGTTTCAACCTTAGTACGTTGTATATATATTTTTATATTTATTTATTTATTCATTTATTTATTTAGTATTATTATTATTCATAATTTTAGTTACATATTTTGGAAGCTGTAGATAGTTGTGGTTAGCTTTATATATTAAATAGTTGATATACATCTTGTGGATGACCATATGTATATAGTTGATAGCTATATGCGGGGTAAACATAGATTGTTACTTATCTCATTCCTTGTAAGGGATCCTTGGAATTAATATTAGATAGCTAAAGGGTAGAAAAGGTAGAATAATACCTTGAGTAAGCTAGTCTTGAGAGAGTGGTATATCTTAGCTTGTGACTTATTTGTGTTAAAACCGTTAGTAGTGCTCACTAGTGCTTAAATATCATTTAAGCAAATGAAGGTATTTGACGATTTTGAATTTTATGATTAAAGGAAGAGTTGTAGAAGATAGAGGAAGACGTAGGTAGAGTTAACGAGGAAGGTATAGGATTGGTAATGTTCTCCCATGGAGGAAGTGAATTTGGATAATATATATAAACATGTGAATATAATGATCAAGTAAAGAAATACTTAACGAGGATCAACTCTTATGGTTAGATGACTACTATACCTAGAAGGGACAGATATAGCCATGGAAGGAATAACACAAGCAATGGAAAGATAGGTTCTAGAGAAGGAATAAGCAGAGAGGAATTGAGATAAGACCATTGGCATACAACGATGGATGAAAATTGATTTAGGTGATTTATGGTTCCAAATAGATTTAGTTTTAATACCTTGGCAGCTGCCTTAGTTTTCTGTAGATCCTGAGAGTTCAGCTAGTTTAGCGAGTTAGAGATTGGTTTTTACATGTGTATTAATAAGATTTTATCTTGTAAGTCATTTTTTTTCCTGCACATCCTATCTTCTGACCGTTGAAATAGTAATACGATATTCTTTCTATCCCCTTTGATCATCACTCAGTCCTCAATAAAAATATCTTTTTGATTACATTCCTGTCATAGCTATATCATTCTAAATCACCCTCGATATCCTACTATCATACAATTTGTTAATTTTTTCCTGAGTCACAAACCCTTATACCCCATTCCAATTTGATTTAAAAAATTTAGTCCCTCATCTCAGAAGATTCCATTATTTTCTGTCTTTTCAATAAACGATTGACGTACGTTTCTTTTTGTCTTTTCTGTTTCACGAGACCTCATTTGATTTTTTTTCTATTTTTATGATCATATTTTAATTGTACCTAGATTTTCACTCATGCCTAAAATGATTTTGATCAAAACAATATTCTAACTCTACTTCAGATTATATCTAGATAATTCTGATTGTGCCTATATTTTATCATTGTACCTAGTGATAATGCCTACAATTCGATCGTGCCTGATGATTTAAATTCTATTTTTTGATCAAGACTAGGTAATTTTGGATTGTACCCGGCCCTTATTTTCGAAATTTCGAGGACGAAATTTTCTAAGGAGGGAAGATTGTAAGACCCATGTTTTGTTATGTTCATTTATTTATTTAATATTGTTTGTTGTCCCTTAACCCAAGCCCATGAGTTTAGTCCATAACTTAAACCCAACCCAAACCCATTCCTTTCCCACTCATCGGTTCTCCCCGATCCTAATTGTGCGCCCACTCCCTTCTCCACCATCTCTACGTAACCCCAGAACAGAAACTTCTCCACCATCACAGCATCCCATTTCTTTCTTCCACCTTCTTCAAACCTTCACAAATAAATCCATAACTTCCTCCTCCCTCCACCAAATCAAAATCCGAGACCACCATCGCGTTCGTCTCGTCGTCTTCTCCGAATCCATACCCCACTCCCCCACCTCCCGAGCACGTCTCCGGCGCCTCCCGTGCACCCTCCGCCCGGCGTCTGTCGACTCCCGTGCGCGTGCCCCGTCGCCGCATATTTGTCGTGTGCGTGCACGTGCCGTGCTCGTCGTCCCGGCGTCGTTCCGAGTCTGAAGCCTCCCCTCGGTACTCCTTCATGTAACTTTGGGTAATCCCTTCATTTTTTGCTTTCTGTTTGTGATTACAGAAATCCATACGTACCATCCTGGCCTAGAAATAGGTTCTGTAGAAATTAATTGGATTCTGTGGTTGATTTATTTTAGCTTCTGTGATGTAATTAGTAAATGTTGTAATAATAATCGTTTTAGGAAAATTCAAATATACTTTATTGGTATGTCACGACCCGCACCCACTGTGAGGGTACGAGTACGTAACAGCGCCCAGCCTACGCCGCAGTGTCGGCGGTAGAACGCTGTTCTAAGTCTCTAACTAATCATCAACTCATGCAATTATATAATGTACTTCTCAATAACTCAACTCCGAACGGAGGACAAGTATAGATATAATGAAATCTCAATCACAGTCTAAGCACGATAAGATAACACAGAAGTTTATAACTAAAAACTAAATAACAACATTTATAACTACTAAATAATAATATCTCAAACAAACTCAAATACAAACTCGTATCACAAGTTATTACAATTCAAGTTCTAAAACATGAAAAACTAAACCAAGTCTACTAGCTAGTCTCCCGACCACTCCTGAGTGTCGGGGCCATAGGTAGCTAAGTCATCTTCTGCTCCAAGGCAAGTAGGGCAAATATCCTCAGGACAAGCATCTGTAATATTTTCAACAGGTCCAGTCAGGACAGGAACGAGCACAATCTCATCTAGAAAACCCAAGCAAATGACAGAGAACTATAAAGCAGTTATAGGCAGTTGTATTGATGAATATGGCAGTTTAATTTTCAGGTGATGGTATAGAGAGACAGATAAAGTACAAAGAAAGTAAGTAACTAAAAAAGAAGAGAAGCATAGCAAAGAAGACTGTAAAATAAGATCTAGCTGAACTAGAATAACATAATGAGTTCAGATGGTACAATATAAGTCGAGTGTAATCCCAATGTGAATCTAATATAAGATGAGTCGAATGTAATTCTAATCATTATTCTAATAAGGTGAATCGAATAAGGTGATACGAATAGTGATTCACATGATGTTCTAATAATGATTCGAATAAATTCTCCAAGTGTGTTTTAAAATACTTAGTTAGACATGTAAACGGCTAAGGGTAAATACGGCACATCACACACCTGGCCGGGTGTGGAATGGCTATCGTTCGAATATATTCACAGGGGGTGGTTCGAATAGTGGGAATGTTCACATGTCTAATCAAGTATTTCCCCACCCATCTAATACTGATGAATCCAAAATCCGACACATCATTCGAATAAAAGTCCAACCAACATATGAAGATACGAATAGGTGGTTCGAATAGTGATTCGTATGGTGATTCGAATAATAGAGGTAAGACGAGTAAGTATGTGTGTCGTATACATGGATTCAGAAATAAAAATACGTATTTGTAACAGAGAATCACATACAGCTAACTAGAACTTAAGTACAGTAATTGACAAATAAATGAGAGAACTATCAGAGAATGTACTCGCCTGCTACTCTGAAAAGAGTAGTGTAATATCATATGCCTGCACCAGAGTCACAATGTCCTAAATAGAGCAGTACAGGTTATAATATGTTTAAAATAAGGTAAATAAAGTTTATGATGCAATCTACATGATTTATAGGCCAATCTAGGTCAAAGTCAACTCTAAGTCAAACCTGGTCAACTGTCTAGGTCAAACTAGGTCAACACTCTAGTCAACTAGGTCCATCCTAGTCCAGTCAAGTCTCACTAGGCCTAACCAGTCTACCCTAGCTAGTACACACCATACAAATCCAAGGCTATACAAGCCAACACAAGTCACATATCAAGATACATCACATTCATGCATATTCAACATTATATATATATATATATATATATATATATATATATATATATATATATATAAGAGAAAAGAACTAACATGTAAAGCTATGTGTGTGTGTGTGAACATGGAGGTGTACATGAAAAAAGAAATTAACACTAGTTATGAGTTTACACTACACATGGCACAAAGCTAACCCATCTACATTACATATGTATTATACTTAACATGCATGGCTACAAGTATACATCTAGATATATTAGAGTAGAGACTATTTAAGTTGTAACTAACATGCATCTATACTTTACATAAATCTATATATATTATAGCAATCATTTAGAGAAGGGTTACATGGCATGGTGGTTGATATAGAGGGGGGTGTCTTTGTGCAGAGGGTGAAGTTCATTCTCAGTTTAGTTCCACATTTACATATAAACTAAAGTGAGCTATCCCATAAACTGGTGTAACTAACCACATAAAATGAACCATGTTATCTGAAATCTGCCATTAAGCCAACATCCCATATGCATACAGCTCATGCATTGGTTCTATGTCTACATATAAAATCTGATATTGCATTTACAATATTTATACATTATGCATTCATATCTATCATTACATATATACCTTGCATTTATATCTAGCATTCATTATATACTTTCATGCATGCATTGTATATCATTCTTTCATTCATGCATTTATGCATTGCTTACATATATTACATACTATGGAACCTACATATTCATTACAAGCCATACTTATACATGCTTACATTAGATAGGATACTTATACCTCATACATCATTTATTTAACCATTTACTCATGCTTGTATTCTCTATTTAATTACATAATGTATATACATTAACATGGGTTAAAATCAAATAGAACATTATATTACACACAAGGGTGCACAAAATGCATATGCCGAATAGTAACTCCTACTAATAATCAATATTGTACCATCTCAGCATGAATTAAAATCTAGGATTAAAGTATGTTATAGATCTATGTGTTAGCTTTCCGAAACTTCAAACGGATCGCATTTTTGTTTCCGGAAACTCCCGGAATCGCAAAAACACCGAGAACGCATTTGTCTTTCGTACAGCTGACACTCAAATAATTCTCCAGAAAGTTACAGAAAGAATTAGACCTATTAATACATGTTTTGGAAAGCTAACTTCAATACACTTCTTTTCAAAAAAATGAGAGATTAAACCGAGCTTTGAGCTAGAAGTTATGACATTTCTAAGTTAGGGCTGAAATTAAAAACGTGGATAAAAATCATGACGGATTTAGGTAGTTTGAGACAAAAGAACACAAGTATATAACATAATATATCAAGAACTCACTCTCTACACTAATATATATATATGAGACACTATAGAACACATCTCCAATACAAAAATATGAGATTAAACATGTAATAATTTATTCATACATAACAACAACACATAGTGTGTCCAAATTTGGGATTTTCCTATATGGACACAACCACAACACAAAGGACACTCCTATGACCTCCAAATGGACACGAAATGGACACAAATAGAGATACAACCATGGGGGTCATTCCTATGGGTTCAAAATAGACATATATGCATGAGGAAATGAAAAGGAGAAGGGATTTATACCTCCCGGTAGATCGAATCGAAGAAAAGCCTTCCCGGAGCGGCACCGACACGTAGAGATTCCAAAAGGACACGAACGAGCTCCGAATCCTCCCAAACTTGGGTAGCTTCCTCCTTGGCTAGAATGGAGAAGGAAAGAAGAAGATTTGGTGGCGAAATGGAAGAATTTGGTGGAGAAATTGCTAGGAATTGCTCTCTAGAAATTTGGGGAAGAACAAGAGAGAGAGTGTGGATGAGAATAATAAAATGAACTTGAGCCTATCCTCTCCCAAAGTGGCTGGCCATATGGGCTATTTTTCCTATTATGGTAAGGTCCAAAATGCCCCCACTAACCTATTCTATGAGTATTAGGAAAGGGCTAATTGGTTGGGGCTAAATTAGTCATTCTAAAGTCTCTAATCACACTAACCTTATCCATAATAATTAGTCTAACCTCTAACTAAAATATTTTATCATGTGGACTAAAATTAATATCATGTGGGCCATGCCTAACTAGTGTGTAGGTCCCACTAGAGTCAAACTACCCCCGGGTCCCCGTTTCAAGTCGGATTGAGTTAAAATTCGAACCCGACTCAAATAATCCCAAAACAATATCATAAATAATAAAATAAATTTCAAAAATATTTCAAAAATATAAAATGACAAAAATACTCCTATTCCTGAAAACTGGGGGTGACAAATTCCTCGAAATTAAAACCAAACAATAGTAAAATGTCAAAATCACAAGTCATAATTTTAAATAGTTTAAAAATGATTAAAAATTACCAAAAATTATAATGATTTAATATTTTGTGGATTAACCTTAATAATTTAGTGATGGTTTTAATGATTTTTAATTGTTTAAATATATAGTTAGGATTATCTTTTAAATTTAATGTTAAATTGTAGAGATTTTTAAACCAAATAATGATTTAATATTTTGTTTACAAAATATTAGTTAAATAAATATTCGTTTAAAAGTTATTTCATTAAAATAAAAGTTTGGTTAAGTAAATAGTATAATAAAAATTAGATTTCGTTAAATGATTACAAATATGGTATGTTTTACCCTTTTAGAGATAAATTTTAATCAAAAGGTTTTATAAAGAGAATAATATAATAAAAACTAATATTTATTTAAAAATGTTATTTTGGTAATGGTATTTAATATTAAAATCCAAAATCTTTTATATTAACTTTAAACCAATATTTTGATAAGAAAATGTATTTTGTGCATTTATTATTATCTATGTTTAAAGGTGATTTTCTACATAATTTATGAAATGTCTAAAAGACATATTTTATGAAAATCATTCTGATTAAATAAATTCTATTTTTAAATGTTATTTAAATAAAAAAAACTATTTTCTTACAAAAATTACTAATTTCGAGAAATTTATTTTAAAGTATTTTTCCTATTAATTAATTTGTTGTAAGGACATAAGCCCAGTTTTCTATTTATTTTCTGTGACCCTGTATTGTGTAGTGTTGATTTTACTTTCTTTCTGAGTTGGTATCGCGTACCTAGACGAGTAACTATAAATCGGATATTAATTATTTTTGTATAAAATTAATATGGATTTCTCACACTTAATTTTAAATGAATAAAATATTGGTAAGTTAACAAGTTCATGTTTTATCACTAGAAACAATGTAGTTTTATATATATATATATATATATATATTTTATATATATATATATATATATATATATATAAAGAAAAAGATTTGCCAATCAAACCTATAAATGCCATTTTCTCCAATTAAATCAATTAACCGGTTTAACCAAGTAAATGATAACCAACGTAGCTTGCGACGTTAGGCGTGTTTCGGTAGTTAATTAAATAACTTAAAACCTGACTAGGGTCTGTTTCTAGAAATTGTAACTAGCACACCTAGATTTGGCTCATCTATGTTTCTAAGTCAGGGTTCTCAACTGTAGGGTTTCGAGGACGTAACTGACTTCATCCCCGGTACCGACATCATATTTCCAGTCATTAAACAAAGGCAAGTTACGGTTATGTTTTCTTGCATTTTATTTAGTAATTGTCTTGTTGCATGTTTAAACCACATTGCTACACGGAACCCTCTCCTAGGGTTCAAATATTGATTGATATTGATTGTGGGGATTGGGGGAATAGTGTAGCGTTTATGACCAATACCCCTCATATTGCATGATTGTGCGAGCTTACCCCTCTTACACACGGGGATAAGCCATATCGCGTCGCTAGGATGCTATTGTACAACCCAAGCCGGTCATAGACGTCTACACATTCAAATCATATTGTTTTAAATTGTTAAATTGCTGGAAAATATTGTTTCAACTGTTTAGCCTGCACTTTTCCATTATTATTTGAAATGTGAGATACATTTTTGTACTTGCTCCCTCCTGACTGGAGACCCACATTTTTAGGTGACATTGAGGATGCTGAGCTATTGTACAATAGCTACTATGACCCGGTATTGTACCCTGTCGTGTTGCCAGAGTCCCCCTTGGAGGACGCAGAACCTGAGGCCGACGAGCCGACCGCCTAGCTAGTTGTTTCCACTTTTTCTAGTTTTATTGTTTTGGAGTTTGTTATTTTGAACTCAATTCTTTATTTTAGTTCTTCCATTTCCAGTTGTACTTTTCAATTGTTGAAAAAAAGTTTTTTTTAAATTTTTGTATATTGAGTTGTGACAAATGTATAGATGTTGTTGTGATTACCTGCATATAGAACAGCTTACTGTCGTCGTCTCACAACGGTGCAGGCTGGGCATGATCCGGTTCGACCCAATAATTTGTAATAAATTCGAAAAAGATTTTATAAATTCCAAAAATTTCAATATCGATTTGCGAAAATAAAATCTCAAATTTTGTTGGTTACAAGTCTACACACCTTAAAAGAAATTTCGTCCTCGAAATTTAAAACAGCACGACCAGTATAATTAAAATTTAAATACGATCAAAGATAGTATTAAAAATTTATGTACAAAAATTAATATAAGCAAAATCACTTAGCCACGATCAAATACAAGAATGAAGTGAATTGGCATGAGTCACGACTAAAATTAATCAAATATGGTTATCAACAAAATCGTTCACGCATGATCAAACCAAATTGGCACGATAAAAATTATTATCAAAGTATGGTCAAAACCATTTAGGTACGATCAATTACAGTATGATTTAGCCACGATCAATGATGGTATCGAGATCAAAACCGCATAAGCACGACGAAGAATTAAATCAAATTTCTTAGGCATGATATAGAATTTAAAATTGTTTAGATCAAAATCATTAATTTATGGTCAAATTGGAATTTAAGCATTGTGAGACTCATCTCACTGTATCAGTATTTATGTACGGGTACTTATTTTGAGCCGTATTTCGTATTTTTTGGTTTTCGAATATTTTAAATTTTTTTCCAAAGTATAGGTTAAACTTGACTTGGTTTAATTTGGTTCGGTTCAACTTGTTATAGGGCTTGGTTTTGTTTAGGTGGGTTTGAGATGAGAAGGTTTGTATAAAACCCAACTCCTCTCTCTCTCTCTCCTCCATTATTTTCATTCTCTTCATCTTCTTCCTCTTCATTTTCTCCTCCAACCTAAGGCAAGTACATCTTGCCAAATGTTGGACAAATGTTATTTTGTTTGTTCTAAACTCTTCCTTACATGATTCTAAGCATCTTTATAACTTGGCATTTTTTTATTTTGGTGGATAAATTTTTGTAGATCTAAGTTTATAGCCTTTTCGGTTTTCTTGGATTTTGATCTACTAAACTTTATTATTTTAAGTTTTGATTATTCTATGTTGTAGAGAATTCGATTTTACCCAAAATGGACCTTTGAAAAGTTAGATTTTGACTTGTTTAAGGATGTTATGGCCAAAATAAGATTTGGACATCTTCTATGTTCATCTGTCCTGATTCTGGCAGGGACGATAAATAGTGCCATATGGATGCATAGTGCCGCAGGGATGAATAGTGCTACAGGTATGAATAGTGCCGTATTGATGCATAGTGTTGCAGGGATGAATAGTACCATATGGATGCATAGTGCTGCAGGGATGAATAATATCGCAGGGATAAATAGTGTCGCATGGATGCATAGTACCGCAGGGATAAATAGTGCCGTATGGCTTGCATAGTGCCGCATGGATGAATAGTGCCACAGGCTTGTATAGTACCGCATGGCTTGCATAGTGCCGCAGGCTTGCATAGTGCCGTAGGCTTGCATAGTGCCGTATGGATGAATAGTGCCGCAGGATTGCATAGTGCCGCATGACTTGCATAGTGTCGCAGGCTTGCATAGTGCCACATAGATGAATAGTGCCGCAGAATGCCGCATAGTGCCTATTTTGGCTGTTTTTGGCTATTTTATGTCATATTTGGTTGATTTGTGGCCAGAATTTCTACCGACTCCCGACATGGAAGTTGTAGATCTTTTCTTTGGCTTCAAGAATATGTTACCAACTATTTTATGTAAGTTTCTTTCATTCTTGATATGGAGCTTATGATTGCATTACATGTTTTCTATCTTGGCCTAAATTGCGACGACCCTACTTAATAGCTTGATATTTCTTTAATAAATAAATTTTTTTAACATGATTTGATCATATTGTACAGTTAGAGAATGATTGTACCCCTCTCTTACCCTTAACACTAGCACAGATTCAATTGGTGTTTTAGGCTGTCACGACCCATACCCGCTTTTCGGATACGAGACGTGTCCAAGTTCAGCCTACGCCGCAGTGTCGGTGGTAGTGCGCTGTCTAGAATACAATAGTCCAAGTAGTCTAGAACAATCAAGGTAATCTATATCTCATCCACAACAATCAACTACATCAATGAGACTGGGAAATGAATGATAATATAAAATGGAGTATCCTATTTATCAAGAATTCAAGTTACGTCTGGTGGACACAAATCCACTACCAGTAGACGGATATAAAATAAAGACATGAAAATAAGATGACTGAGTCCAACTGTTAATCATCAAGATACCCTGAGCTGCGGTGGTACCGTGGTCCAATGCTGGCTCAAACCTACTTGTCTGCACCCGGATCAAAACTCGACTAAACCTGAAGAGATCATCAGGTCCTCAGGGGACTAGCAAGATACATAAAACATGCCTAAATATATAACATTAAATAATATGTATGGAAGATAAGGACGGTGCAAGAAGGATATCTAAGACACGACAAGCAATATGGAAATGTAGTACTAGACTTGGCTATCAATCAAACGATTAACCCCTATAGCTTGTAGTACAATACAAGATACTCCCAATCTATAGTAGGTTTCGACCGTAGTACAATGCAAGATACTCCCAGTCAAGAATAGCCAATTCTAGTATCGATTTCCTCTCCTAAAGGAATACAAGGTCAAGTAGACACCTAAAAACCGTAGTACAATGCAAGATACTCCCAATCTATAGTATATCACAAATCAAGTCAATCAATCAATATCAAGATCGAATAATCTGCTATAGGTCGTAGCATAATGTAAGATACTCCTAATCTATAGTATGTCCCAACTGTACTACAATGCAAGATACTCACAGTCAAGAATGGTCAAGTCAAGAACAAGATATAGAAACAGACAACTCAATCACGAGACAAGGTAACACGAAAAGGCCAATAATCAAGCAATGTCGAATATCCTATACGTGCACGTAATCTAGAACAAGTAAAACAAACATGGACAAATCAATCATAATATGGAAATCATGTGACAATATAAAAAGGAATACAATAGAGAAAGAGAAAAAATAATGTAAATATTGTATATGTTCGGCAAGGTATACTTGCATGTGGTCCTGAGCTGCGAATACGTGTCAAGTGCCGAGTCGAAGTCCAAGAGACATATATTTTAGAGTTAATTCTAATCAATGCTTGAAATTCAAATTACAATCAAGCATTCCTTTAAAACAATGCTAAATACCCTAGTATTTCTAAATGGCCTTATTGGCTTGGTTTATCAGCCCTTTCCTTTCCTACATGTTGTAATTTTGAAGTTTACTAGTTTCTTTGGTCTATCCCAATAACACCTAGTTTGTCCTACACTTTTTAGTTATTCCCTGCCTTGGTCCCTTTCATGGAACCCTGTTTATGGACATGTGTCTGATACAGGTTGTATTGACTCATTAGTATATGACATGAAATTCATAACAAGTTCTACTGTGTCAGGTTTAACAAAAAGTTAATTAACATATAAGCTTTTATACACTCACAATGCATAGCAATTGATCAACTGCTTTATGATATAAAACTCGTCACAAGTCTTAACAATCAGTACTCCTCATGGAAGAGTTGGTTGGTTGTGGCAAAAATATGAATTTAAATAAACATATTTCAGGTAATATCATCAATTTGCCTCATTGATGCAGGTTAGTTATATCAATCTTAAAAAGTTCAGGTTATCTGAATCCATCCTTTCAACATCATATTATCAAATATAAGAAGTGATAAACCATACAAGGAGTGATAAATGAAATGATATAAAGGGTCTTAAAGAGGAGAACATTTCCAAGAAAGACCAAACATTACAAGATATTGGCAGCACGATACCAGTGTCAAATTCATGGCTAACCAAACCATAGGCTAGAGAAACACATAGACATGGGTTTGATCAGTTATGCAGTTTACAACAGCAACACATGTAATTGGTAGTTCTTACTGCCTACACAGGGCTGTAAGGCCATTAACCATTAGGTACTTAGGATACCATGTTCAGTTTTCTCAAACTTCTGAATTTCACATCTTATTCCTTAACTATTCAGTGGCAGGCCCCATATCTTCAAGTCACATATGTTTGTCCTGCATACAGCATATACTGCTGTTTCTATCAATAGATGTGTCGATTGATACAAGAACATGTACCGTGTGTTAACTTACACTCGAGTGATCCCTCATCTCTAATTCGTGGGATATCATCTATTTTCCTAGGGTGCCCCTTCCACGTACTCGAGACCCTAACATACTGCTACACAAGCAAGCCTGTGCTACACTAAGTTCCCTTTCTGTTAACACTTAAATCCCATGCCCTCCAATACTCAGTTCTGATACATAGCTATCCTATGCTCAATGCTGCCCAGGTTGTCCTATTTAAGAGTCGACTCAAAATGCACTTTATGATATGCTCTAATCCTAATGACAAGTAGATGGGGAAAAACTATAGCATCAATATTAGCAGCAAACATATTGTAGGGTTAGTCTAAGGCGCTGGAATTAGGCTCTGTTTTGGTAAGGTGTGGGTTCCAGTCTCTGATATCATATGATACCGGAACCCCATACCATCTCTTGGATTCTCTATACTATTCAAAACGCAAACCAACATGGGATGCGGTTTGCACCTAGGACTGCTACCTATCCCATCTCTATTGGCTTGGTCTATGGCTTATGTCACATAAATAAACCATCCCATCCCATTTTCCATGACATATGTACTGTCCATGTATACATCTATATATATATTGGCGCCTACAATTGATACTCTGGTACAACCCATGAAACTACCCCAATCTCTTCTCCTGCTACCTGTACATACCTGGTTAGTATCCCGCAGTCTTAGCTATCTGAACATATGCATATATATATTAAGGTATGCAACTGACAACTAATGGACTGCTATATGACCTGGAAATGGGTATCCTTATGTTCAAAATTGATACAGGGTACCATCTGTAGGTAATCCTTCTACTGTTCCTTACCCTCTACATCTGATATTCGATTCTCCTTTGTGATATACGCTTAGATTCATACTCAGAATAACTTGGCATGTGATTTTCTGTCGAATATACTACGAATTATAATGCCACAGTTATTCGACTCACTTCATGGTATATATAAAGGATAGAACACTCGCACACTAATCGAATCCTTGATTCCTGGGTATCCCTCTTCCATCTATATTCTATCCCTGTTCTAGTCTAGACTCTGATTACAGACTGGTACTCAATTATCAATTATCCCCCTATTCTCAGGTACTCTCCGATACCAAACCCACATACAATTGAAACAAAACCTCTCTCTAGAGTTTTTCTTAGTCATTAACTCAAACACCTAAAAATTAAGAACTGTAATTTAGGGGGAAACAGATTTGATACCCGTTGAGTTGTTTTGTCGTACTCGGTTGGATTATCGGCTCCTCCTGCTTCCTCTTCAACTCCTTCCTGCCTTCTTGCAAATTTCTTTAGGGTTTTAAGAGAAGTGGGCGGCTGCTACAAATACATATATAGGGGATACTAGGTTTGATCAAGTAAAGATTTGATAGAGAAAAATTTTGGTTTAAAGCTGATTTGGGTTTGCCTCTCAAAGATTTGAGGATATCTTCAATTCGAATAAAAGGGCTTGAGTATTAGTCGGTTGGCCTTTGAGGGTCGGCTGCTTGGAAGAAAAATTCAAATTTGAATATTTTCTACCCGGCCCTCTAACAAATCAGATTTTGCATAACCCCTCTTCTAATACTAAGTCCATTATTCATATATACATATCCTTTATAAATAATTCTCTAGATATAAAACAAACTAGTTTAAATTATCTACAAAATCCCAAATTATTATATTGGGTCAATAATTAATAATAATAATAACTCAAAAATTTCAGGGCGGGGGTTATATCCTACCCACCTTAAGAATAATTTCGTCATCGAAATTTAATAAAGCCACAATCTACTAAAATGGATAGTCTAACATATTGCTGTCAAACATATAAACTGTTCTCAAACCAATGTCTACTCTACCACTACTATAATCTACTAGGAATGACCGTTAGCTGCTCCTTGTGGTGTCGTCATATCCTCCATGACCATGGCAAAAGCTTGCCCTCCTGGTGCTACAGGTCGACGCTTTAGGCAATCTCGCAACTAATGTAGATTCGAACCACAGTTTAAACATTGGCCTAGTCTCCAACGGTACTCGCTCTCGCTGTGTCCCTTCTTTCTGCAATACTGACATGTTGGAGGCTCTTAATTCAGGTAGAAGACAGCTCCTGGTTGCTGATGATACTGCTGCGGTGAAGTCTTTTTTGGAACATTGAGACGTTTCGTTGTTCCCGATTGGTTGTTGCCTCCTCCGTATGCGTCTCTATCTCTCTTCTGCTTGCACTTCAGCTCCTTCTCTACGTCCTGTGCAACCTTCAAGATTCTTCCGTATGTGGTGGCCTGGCTGGTGGCGATGGCTATGCGAATTTCATGTGTTAGCCCCTTTTTGAACTTCTTGGCTTTGGCTGCGGGGGTAAAGGCATCTGCGAAGCGACTGAGGCGGGAGAACTCGGTGGAGTACTCGTCGATGGAGAGGTTGCCCTGCTCCAGGCCCTCGAACTCATTTTCTAACTCTTCTCTGGCCGCGTCGGGGTAGAACTTCGTCTTGAACAGCTCCTTAAATTCTTCCCAAGTCACATCTGGCGCGGTGAATTGAGGCTCGTCTCTATACCACGTGCGGGCGATGTCGTAAAGCTGCATGCTAGCTGACTCGATCTTCAGGTCTTCAGGAACTCGAGTCATCCTAAGAATTTGATCTACGTTCTCCAACCACTCATCCGCGTAGAGAATCTTCCGTCCCCTTGAATTCCCTGGGACTAAGGTCTATGAAATTCTTGGAAGTTCCAGGGCGTGGTCATGGAGCATCTCTAGTCTGGAGAGCCTCTCTCAAGGTGTCGCAAAAGGTGTTGGCCTGCTCCATCTGGGATGTGATGAGCTGCTGGAAGATTCCGAGGAGAGCAACATTGTCCAGTGCAGGTGGTGGAGACAGAATATATGCTGGATATACGGCAGGTGCTGGGTACGTCGCTGGTGCTGGATGTATCATAGGAGCTGGATACATCGTCGGTGTTGGATGTATGGGAAATGCTGGATACATCGCTGGTGCCGGGTGCATGGCTGGTACTGGATGTGGAACATGTGCTTGATGCTGAACTTGTTTTGGTGGTGGGACAGATGCTGAAGGCAGAACGGGTGCTGGTGGTGGAGTCTGTGGGGGAAACTGAGAGGGTGGTAGAATGTCGTCTCTGAGAAAGCTCGAGAATTATGGTTGTGGCAGATTGCCCATTTGAGTAAGTTGGCCTCCCTGCGTCGGTGGGGTATTCAGGGAAGCGTTATTCCTGTCTTGAGAATCCATTTACTGCAATAAAAGAAAATATTTAGCTGCTGAAGAATTTCAAGCAGGATGCAAGTCAAGGGTTCAATGAAAATCAAGGACAGAGATCAATAATGAGTTCAAGACATGTGGATGAGATCCTAAGTGTTTAATCCTATTTGCAGGCTCGCGACGGTACAGTAACGTAACCGAAGTGATTAATGTAGACCTGCATGGGCCACCAAAAAAACTTGTCACGACCCGTACCCGCTTTCTGGATACGAGACGTATCCAAGTTCAGCCTATGCCGCAGTATCGGCGGTAGAGCGCTGTCTAGAATACAACAGTCACAGTAGTCTAGAACAATCACGATAATCTATATCTCATCCACAACAATCAACTACATCAATGAGACTGGGAAATGAATGATAATATAAAATGGAGTATCATGTTTATCACGAATTCAAGTTACGTCCGGTGGACTGTAAAACCCCTAAATTTTTGGGAGTATTTTTTTTGTTTTTGTTATTTAAAAAGACTTAAAAATTTATTTATGCAATTTATGATTTTTTATTTATTTTATTAGAAATGACCTTAGCCATTGTTGAATTTTGGAACACAAGACTACCATGAATTTTGGTACGGAAGATGTAGCAGTGTGTCTTGACTAGTGTACTAGCCATGCCGGGGGGAAGCCTAGCCATGGTGATGTCCAAATTAGGAAAACCAGACCAAATTGTGAATTGACTTATTTAAAGTATTTTAATTAAATATTATTTTATATATTTATTTTAGATGACCTGGTTTGTCCAATTCAGTCCGAACTGGGCCCGGACCGAGCCCAAGCCCAAGTAAGTATGTAGTGTGACCAAATGTGACCATGTAGGCATATTTTAGGTATGCACAAATATTTCCTAAATTATTTTAGAATTTTATGTACGATTTGTAATTATTTAATTATTTGTACAAAATATTGGTATTTTGTTATTAAATAATATTTTGCAACACTGTACAAATTGTTCTGGACCCGAATTTGGGAGTGTGTGATGGGTTCATCCAAACCACCCTTGAGCAAATTTATTATTTTATTATCATTAAAGTTATTTTTAAATAAATATATATGTTCACTCTACTTATAGGTTATTATTATCAAATTTATTGTAAAGTAAATTTATATACGTATATATATATATATATATATATATATATATATATATATATATATATATATATATATATATATATATATATATATATATATATATACATACATATACATATACAAAAAAAAAAAAACATATACATAATACATACATATACATACATTTACATATACATAATACATACATATATAGATACTTATTTGAAAAGAAGAAGGAAAAAATATATATATATACATAATTAAACCCTAAAAATTTCTTCCACCTCCTTCATCTCCTCCTTCCTCCTTCCCACTCTACGGCGAAGCTCGGACGCACCACGGCGAAGCCGTGCTCGCGAAGAAGACAAGGAACCATCGACAACAGCAGTAACGGAACAGCCAGGTACTCATCTTCTCTCCTAGTTTCATTCCATCTCGTTCGATCGTTTTTCGATCTACAAATTTCTACGCGTAGCCCCCATGACCCTCTTCGAGATCCCCCAGGTGGATTTCGACGTGCCCATCCAACTTGCTCGAAAAATCGAGGCGAAGTTGGAAAAAAACTACTTTTCTGAAATATTAAAAACTGTTTCAAAACACCAACTTCTCGGCCACTTTTCTCGCTGTCCATTAAACTTTCATAGAAAATAATTGAAGGCAGAGAATAACAACATAACCGAGATTGTAACGCACCTTCTGGATTCACTTTTCATCTAGTGTGTAAAAAGTTACACGTTGTTAAAGTTTCACAAAAAATTGTAAATTCTGTTTTCGAAAATTAAAAAAATACCCCGATACGGCGTCCGTCCCGACAAACCGGGCGACGTGGTCGCGCACTATACGCATCGAAAGGTGCGTATGGATGTTGTCGACGTGTGAAAACTGACGGAACCCGATTTTGTTTAATGTGTGCGACGAAATCAGTGCGTATCCGTCGAGATACCCCCGTATCGACCTTTTGCAAATTAAGTCACAACTTCGTATACACTCATCAAATTGTGACGAAACTTGCGCCATTGGACTCAAAATATTTTTCTGGTCCTGTGAGCCAAGTTTGGTTCAATTCTCAGAAGGTTGATCGGGACGCTATTTGGCGGGCCCACAATCCCACTCAACGGACGATTTTGTGCACGGACCATCGAAATCCAAAATTGGACATACCGTTGGGTTCGTCTCATCAAAACAAATCTGTAGACATATTGTTTGACGACTTTAGAGACCGTAGATATTGGCACGTATTTCGGTACAAAGCGGGTCCAACGGCGGACATCGTTTTGACCCGAAATTATGATTTTGCCCCTGTTCCAGAATTTAACTTTTGGACAGACGTTTCCTAGGCATATCTTATATTCCAAACTCGTTCCTGATGTTTGTTACAGCATCCGGAGTCATCTGCAGGATTTGGCTTTTCTTGCTTCGTTTATTTGTCTGTTCGAGCTACTGGATTATTCCCTTTTGCACATAACCTCAGGCAAGATACCTTGTCATTATACTGTTTATATTCAGTCTGTATTTATTTACATATCACTGTTCATTATTTCCAGTTATTATAGTTCTAGATTTACCACATGTTCAGTGATATTAGCTTATTTGTTATTATCATTTGATTGCATGTGGACCTAGAGTTAAGGGACTACCATCTGTAGTGTATCGCATATCCCTTGACACAGTTGTACCACGAGGATGTGTGAGATGAGTAGCATGTAGAGGTCCTTACGTGTGGGCAGATCCCCCATGTGCATGCGTTAGGACTAACTGCTAATAGAGGCATGTTAGGAGACTTAGCAGTTAGTAGAGATATATGAGACATGGATGTGACTCTGTTAGGCAATGGATGGGAAGAACAGTTCCTTAACGTATGGGTCCTTATGCACTTTCCTATTACTGATACTGCTGGCCTCTGACATTCGAGGAATGTTATGCTTTGAGGTCCCTGGTATCCTGATGGGACCATACCTGAGATTACTGCTACTGAGCCAGATACCCATCCGTTGGAGGTTTGTTCTTAACTGCATAAACACCGTAGTACGGTTAGATTACCTTATTGTTGTCTTGTCACTTATTTTCTTTGTGGCATATTTTGTATTCAGTATTTATGGCATGTTCTTCCTGTATCTTGTTACGTCCCTCTGAGGACCTGGTTATCTCTCCAGGTGTGTGTGCTTCTGTGATATTGCAGGTGTTCTAGCCGAGGTCGCGATCTTCTCTATTCATTCAGAGATGACGTGTCTTGGGTCTTCCTTTGCTACTCCCGCCAAATCATTTCAGTTTCATGTATATTTTTCCTAACTTGTTGGTAGTGGATTTGTCTCCGCCCAACGTATTGTACAAAGACTTATTGCAGTTGATTTTATGATATATTTTATTCTTTGTTTGTGGATGAGATTAGATTACTCTTGGTTTACTGCATTTTACAGCTTATGTATTCATACGAGGTTTCCATATATTGGAGTATACTTCGTATGTATGCAGCTGGCATGGATACGTACCTAGTCCTAAGTATTTTGGGACTAGGGCGTTACATGGACACAAATCCACTACCAATAGACGGATATAAAATAAAGACATAAAAATAAGATGACCGAGTCCAACTGCTAATTATCAAGATACCCTCAGCTGCGGTAGTACCGTGGTCCAATGCTGGCTAAAACCTACTTGTCTGCACCCGGCTCAAAACTCAGCTAAACCTGAAGAGATCATCAGGTCCTCAGGGGACTAACAAGATACATAAAACATGCCTACAAATATAACAACGTAACGCCCCAGTCCCAAAATACTTAGGACTAGGTACGTATCCATGCCAGCTGCATACAAGTATACTCCAATATATGGAAACTCGTATGTATACATAAGCTGTAAAATACAGTAAACTAAGAGTAATCTAATCTCATCCACAAATTAAGAATAAAAGATACCATGTAATCAACTATAATAAGTCTGTGCAATACGTTGGGCGGAGACAAATCCACTACCAACTATAAAAGGAAATACATAACAAAAGAAAGTTTGGTAAGCGAAGCGAAGACGATCAAAGTACAATCATCCTCGTAGAATAGCGATGGCCACGGCTAGAACACCTGCGAAAGACAAGAGCACACACCTGGCAAGATAACTAGGTCCTCAGAGGGACGTAACAAGATACAATAAACATGCCATATAAATACTGAATATAAAATATGCCATAATCAAAGAAAGTGACAAGACATAAATAAGGTAACCTAACCATACTAAAGTGAACATGCAGTTAAGAACAAACCTTTCGTCGCATGAGCCCTGGCTGTAAATGGGATCTGGTATAGTCCCCACTTGGGCACCAGTGACCTAAGCGCATGACGTTCAAAAACGACAGTGGCAAACCTGAGGGGCTAAACATACCCGTATCTCCAGCGGAGCTTCCGGGTTACAAGGAAAGTACAATCGAAGCCCATACGACAAGGAAATATTATCTCCACCCAATGTACGTATCTAAGTCGCCTCCACGACCATATTTTTCTACTAACTGCTAAGTCTCCTAACATGCTCCTATTAGCAGTTAGTTCTAATGCATGCGCACTAGGGATCAGCCAACACGCAAGGACCTCTACATGCTACTCATCTTATACATCCTCGTGGTACAACTGTGTCAAGGTATTTGCAATATACTACAAACGATAGTCTCTTAACTCTAAGTCCATATGCAACCAAAGGATAATAATAAAGTACAGCTAATATCACTGAGCAGACAGTAAGTCAAGAACTGTAAAAGCTAGAAATAAATGATCATTGATATGTAATAAAATGCAAACTGAATATAAACAGTATAATGGCAAGGTATCTTGCCTGATGGTGCAAAATAGCAAGTCCAGAAAATCACAATGTCAGCCAAGAAACGTCACAATCTCCAAACAATTCCGGACGCTGAAACAAACATCAAAAATGCACTCGGTGTAAAAGATATACCTAGGAAATGCCTGTCCAAAAGTCAAATTCTGGAACAGGGGCAAAATCATAATTTTGGGTCAAAACGATGTCCGCCGTTGGACCCGCTTTGCATCGAAACGTGTGCCAAAGTCTATGGTCTCTAAAGTCGTCAAAATATATATCTACGGATTCAGTTTGAGAAGAGGAACTCAACAGTATGTCCAATCTTGAATTCCGGTGGGCCGTGCACAAAATTGCCCGTTGAGTGGGATTATGGGCCCGCTAAAATGGCGTCCCGATCAACCTTCTCAGAATTGAACCAAACTTTGCATACAGGACCATAAAAATATTTCGAGTCCAATGCCGCAAGTTTCGTCGCGATTTGATGAGTGTACACAAAGTTGTGACTAAATTTGCAAATGATCGATACGGGGGTATCTCGACGGATACGCACTGATTTCGTCGCACACATGCAACGAAATCGGGTTCCGTCAGTTCCCACACGTCGACAACATCTATATGAGCCTTTCGATGTATATACTGCACAACCACGTCGCCCGATTTGTCGGGGCGCACGCCGTATCGGGTGTTTTTCTACTTTTCGAAAACAGAATTTATAATTTTTTGTGAAACTTTAACAACGTGTAACTTTTTACACACTAGATGAAAAGTAAATCCAGAAGGTGCGTTACAATCTCAGTTATGTTGTCTTTGACTGTCTTCAATTAGTTTGTACAAAATCCTATGGTATAGAAAGAAAAGTGGCCGACAAGTTGGTATTTTAAAACAGTTTTTAATATTCCAGAAAAGTAGTTTTTCTCCAACTTCGTCTCGATTTTTCGAGCAAGTTGGATGGCCATGTTGAAATCCACCTCGAGGATCTCGAAGAGGGTCATGTGGGCTTTCTACACGAATTTACGGATCTAAAATCGGATTAGAATTGAAGGTGTAATTTAATGGAGAAGTCGGATACCACGTTGTTGAAAGCTGTTATTGTTGTGGGAAGTTGTTGTTGTTGCTGTCGTCGCGAGGTGTTGTTGTCCGAGGGCTTGCTGGTGATGAGAGGGGAGGAGAAAGGAAGGAGGAAGAATGATGGAAGAGATTAGGAGGAGAAAGGAAATTAGGGTTTTTATTTGGTTGAAGGAGGTATATAAATACATGGGAGGGGGAAGGTTCGGCCAAACATATGGCTGCTACTGCTTGCTTTATAAAAAGGGGGGTCAGCCAAGCACATGGCTGCTACTGCTATTGTGTGCATTGTGTTGTGGTCGGTTCCCACATGGTGGGGCCGACCACACATTGTTATACATATTTCTTTTTCTTTTTCTTTTTCTTTTGCTTTATCTAAATCTTTTAATACTTATACCTATCTATGCATATATATGTATATATTCATAAAAATCTATTTAAATCCAAATAATAATTTAGATGTCACATATCCAAATATTTAATATATTTAAACATATCTACATATATATATATATATAAATTCAATCCTTAATAAATCAACTCAAAATAATAATAATATTTAAATAGGAAAACATGTTTATTAAATTTCCACAAAATAACTATAATAATAATAAAATAATAAACTCATCCCAATTGGTGGACTTATACCGCACACCCTTATCCGGTCCAGAAATACGTACAATTTTATAAGATATTATTTAATAATAAAATAACAATAATTGTACACATAAATAAATAATTAGAAATTGTACATGAAATTCTAAAATAATTTAGGAAATATTTCTACATACATAAAATATGTCTACATGGCCACCTTGGTCCCATCCCATGCCTACATGGGCTTAAATTTGGTTCGGGCCCAGTTCGGGCTGAATTGGACAAACCGGGTCACCTAAAAATCAATATATAAAATAATATTTAATTTAAATAATTTAAATAAGTCAATTCACAACTTGGCCTAGTTTTTCTAGTTTGGACATCACCATGGCTAGGCTTCCCCCGGCATGACTGGTACACTAGTCAAGGCACACTGCTACAACTTCCGTGCTAAAAGTCATGGTCGTCTAGTGCTCCAAAACTCAACAATGGCTAAGGTCATTTTAAAAAAAATGAACAAAACCATAAATTATATACATTTATTTTTATGTCTAATAAAATAATAAAAAATAGGAGTTTTACATCCTACCCAACTTACAAGAATTTCGTCCTCAAAATTTAGGATTAATAGGGTAGATAGGGTTGAGGGATAGGAAGAGTTCGTCAATACCAAAATATAATTAAATTTTGGAGGAGGCGATAAAACGACATTCAACACCACAATGCAATAGAAAATTTTGGAGTCGATATATACAAAAATATATCATGGTTATGGAATTGAATAAGGGTTGCTAATGAAGGTGACAAAATTTGATAACCCGAATAAAAATAGTGAGAAATTTAGTAGATCAAAGAGGATAATTAGACGTTGGGAGATATGGTTCCTTGAAAGAAAACTGGATACTAATCATCTGGGTTGAGAGTTAGATTTAAGTGAACGATTAGAATCATTCTCGAGTGCTCAAGAATAATTGGGAGGACACGATAACAATTCTAGGTTTAAGGAACGAGAAGTAGTTAAAGGCGAGGATACAGCCACATGAGTCGGTCGATGGCTATCTACATTTGTGTATAATTAACCGATTGGGCAACCAAAGATGATACCTTGAGTCTATCTAGCCAGTACAGTGCCTTGTCTTTCCAAAATAAGTAAAAGACAAGAACAACAAAGGTTTCAAAGACAGTGTTATATATTGAGTACGAATTGCGGGGTTCATAGGCGGCGAAAATAATTCAAAAGAGAATTGCCAAGGCTGTCGCGGATGAGACTCTAAGACAAGTTTACTATGTCTTCATCCACGTAGAATAATATGTGATAAGCGAACCAAAGTACAATAGGTTGATCAAACCATCATGCACCGATTCTGATTAGACAATATGTTAGTGGATGCACCCAATAAAATATGTCATGATCAAGCTTGATAATGAAATAAGCTTGCAAAACTGAAGCTACATTAGCAGCATGAAATAGCCAAAATATGAGCAAGGGAGGTACTGATGAAGGAAATTTTAAATAGCCCAAGATCTTTTAAAATCAAGTCTTGTCCGAAGTGTGGGCCCTTACAGTTGTCCTAGTTTTCTTCACTTACGGTTTGGTTGTCTAGATAAGTTAAGGTCCTCTGAATTTCTAGTCTAAGTGAGCTCATCAACACGATTCATAAGGACAAAGGATTTGTTAGGTGGTGAGGTATTCTACCCAACTTACAAGAGTTAAACTGTAGTGCCCCGCTCCTTGCGGTCCACTATGTAATACCTACGGCTTGTTGACTCAGTCATGAACTGAGTACTTGGTGAAACCTTTGCCGGTATCGATTGATCACGGATGAAATGCAATGAACCTTTCCAATTGATGGATTGGCTTCTATTGAAATGAATCCAAGAGTTTTGCTGAATATTTTCTCTTCGCTGCTTGGTTTTGATGAATGCGTTTTCGTGTTGGTTTTCGATGATTGGTTTTCATTGTTCGCTTTCATCGTATTTCGCATTCATTCCGAATCTTGAGAGAAAGAGACGAAGTATGCTAATCAACTGTTGGTGCCATTGTAGTCCGCGTGAATTGTTCGTGAATGGCGCGTGAAGTCCCTCCTTCTCTCAACTAAGATTCATCTCGGTGAGTTGCTTCAACCGAACAGACATTGATCTGTACGCCTAAGAAAAATGATCTCTAGTCTACTCTGTTGCCTTGTCCCAATGATCAACGATACCACATCCACAAAAGATAAGAAAAGATAATTGAATTGAATCAAATGCAAGAATATGTGTTGCTACTCTATCTGCTCGATAAGAATGATCATCTGCTTGTCATCAGTATGCTTGAAATATAGACATGTACAGACGAACTTGTACGTGTTGAGATAAACCTGAAGGCACGAATCAAACGTGTCGTATACCTGTGCATAAGTCCAAGTGTGTCTCATCTGATAGAACGGCTAGAGCATGTATTTGGTCTCGGACAACTTGTATACAAGGAATTATTTGTCTCTCGGGTGGTATCTGGGGGCACCTGGAACCGCTCGGCCTAGGAGAGATTATGAGCACACTGGGTGCAAGGACCCATGTTAAAAGTGTAGCCGAATATTTGTGTCCTTAGCGACGAGCTGAACCAAAGAGTCACAGCGGCTAATCATGAGGAAAATCCATGGACCAACATGTAGAATAGTCCACCTGCATGACCCAAATGACAACCTCAATATCTGCAAGAATGAATCATGAATCACTCATTATGCAAATTGTGCTAACGTGGTTTTGTGCAGGGATGACTGCCGGCGAGGGTAAGTTGCTATGATATATTCTATCTGTCATGTTCTTATGAATTGTTAAAAAGAACCTAGACAAGTAGAAAGATCACTAGTAAATATTAGCTCAACATATTGATTTAGTGCAGAGATTTACGAGTTCGGCCAAAAGCCGCTCGCCAGTACATGATGTGTACTGACCCACGTTGTGGGTATCCTTTTCAGAAAGCAAAAGGAGACAGGGGGATTTCAAGTGAGGCACCAAAGCTCGTCTAGCCCAGTAGAGCTCGTGGATTCGCCTCGAAGTTTACTTTCAGTCAATTGTAAGTTTCCAGTTTTCATTTTCTTTGAAGGTGTCTTTCAATTCCAGCTTGTAATAAAGGATATCATGTATGGGCATTGTGGCTAATTTCAAAAGAGTATTTCAAAGAGAATCTTGTAGCCAAATTATAAGGTAAATCTGAGTTGCAAAGCTTTGTACTTGTATTCCTATCAAGCTATGAATAAAATGAGTATTTTCATTTCAAATCTCTGTGTCCAACATTTGGTTTTCTGCAATGGGTGCGTGCGTGTGTTTTGCTTGACTAATGGGTACGTGCGTGTGTTTTTGCTTGACTAGTTGTTTTTGTGCAGGTACATGGCCTTGTGCAAGCGCAACTTAGGCTTGCACGGCATCACGCCTTAGCGAGGACGATCGATCCCGCAGGGATCCAAGCAAGACGGACGACCCTAGCGGGATCGGGGCGTGACAAAGTGGTATCAGAGCACGGTTTTACGTCCTTGGCCTCTTGCAAATATCGTTTTCAAAAAGTATATAAAGTACTTTGACGGCTTTCAAAAGTGTCCGGATTTTGGGTTATGAAAACCAATGCCCCATACAATAAGTCCATAATATTTTATGAGACTGACAGAAGTTACACTATTTTGTAGAGAAATGGCTCCTCCTCGACCATCTGGCTCGACCGATGCGGTAGAACGCATCATGACAATGTTGGAGTTACAGAACAGGACAATGAGGAAAGAAATCAGATACATGAGGCCCGAGCGGCTGCCCAACAAAAGCAGTTGGATGCCCTGACCCAGCTTGTCACAGCGCTTGCGACAAATCGAGATGCCACCGCAGCGACGGAACCAACGGGAACGCCCGAGATCGAGCCCGTAGAGGGTGATGAGCCCCAGCCGACGCAAAGGCACACTGTCTTTAGGCCAAAGGACTTCTTGGACGCGAAACCTCCAGAATTTCTAGGCAGGACGTCACCCGACAAGGTGATGGACTGGATAGATAAAATAGAGACTCTGTTCGCGTTCATAGGAGTTCCAAGTAGCAAAAGGTAGTCTGTGCCGTTATGCTCCTACGGCTGTGGGCGAAGGACTGGTGGAAGGCAAAGAAGCCGGCGCTGCTCGCAACGGCTAGGAATGGAAAGATCTCGTGGGCCTTGTTCAATAAGGCGTTTCTGGATCAATATCTGCCTCGAGCCATGAGCAAGAAGATGGAGGATGACTTCATCACACTGAAACAGGGGGATATGTCCGTGGAGGACTAAGAATCTGAATTTGCTAAGTTGGCAAATTTTGCCGCTGCTTGGCTCCCCACGGAACAGTCTCGCATAAATCGATTCGTTGATGGTCTGAATTACGACATCCAATTAAGTGTGCTGAATCGAGAATGCGGGTCCTATTCTCAAGCCTTTGAGGCGGCGCTTCAGGTGGAACAGTTCGAGCAGAAGAAAGCGTCCAACAAAGCGTCGAACAGTCGAAATCAGCCCGCCAAGAGAAATCATGACAGAGAGAAAAAGACCGATGGGGAACCACGAAATGAGACAATCTGTTCCTACTGCGGTCGACGAGGACATGCGAATGAAGAATGTCGCTTTGCGAAAGGTTTGGTATGCAGTCACTGTGGAAAGCATGGACACACCAAGGAGGACTGTCGTACCGCAAACCATGCTTGTTTTCGTTGTGGCCAACAGGGTCACGCCATCAGAAATTGTCCGAAGAGAAATCGGAATAGAGATGACAATGAAGAGCGTGGGCAGCTGCCAGGCCCACCGCCCCTTCGAGACAATCCGCAGAACCAGCCGCAGCGGATTAATGGACGCGTCTTCAATCTCTCCACGTTACTTGACCCAGAATGCAACAATAGTGGAGGTGAGTTTTGTTTCTTAAGTTTTGAGGACAAAACTTTTTCTCGGTGGGTTATTATGTAGTGCCCCGCTCCTTGCGGTCCACTATGTAATACCTACGGCTTGTTGACTCAGTCATGAACTGAGTACTTGGTGAAACCTTTGCCGGTATCGATTGATCACGGATGAAATGCAATGAACCTTTCCAATTGATGGATTGGCTTCTATTGAAATGAATCCAAGAGTTTTGCTGAATGTTTTCTCTTCGCTGCTTGGTTTTGATAAATGCGTTTTCGTGTTGGTTTTCGATGATTGGTTTTCATTGTTCGCTTTCATCGCATTTCGCATTCATTCCGAATCTTGAGAGAAAGAGACGAAGTATGCTAATCAACTGTTGGTGCCATTGTAGGCCGCGTGAATTGTTCGTGAATGGCGCGTGAAGTCCCTCCTTCTCTCAACTAAGATTCATCTCGGTGAGTTGCTTCAACCGAACAGACATTGATCTGTACGCCTAAGAAAAATGATCTCTAGTCTACTCTGTTGCCTTGTCCCAATGATCAACGATACCACATCCACAAAAGATAAGAGAAGATAATTGAATTGAATCAAATGCAAGAATATGTGTTGCTACTCTATCTGCTCGATAAGAATGATCATCTGCTTGTCATCAGTATGCTTGAAATGTAGACATGTACAGACGAACTTGTACGTGTTGAGATAAACCTGAAGGCACGAATCAAACGTGTCGTATACCTGTGCATAAGTCCAAGTGTGTCTCATCTGATAGAACGGCTAGAGCACGCATTTGGTCTCGGACAACTTGTATACAAGGAATTATTTGTCTCTCGGGTGGTATCTGGGGGCACCTGGAACCGCTCGGCCTAGGAGAGATTATGAGCACACTGGGTGCAAGGACCCATGTTAAAAGTGTAGCCGAATATCTGTGTCCTTAGCGACGAGCTGAACCAAAGAGTCACAGCGGCTAATCATGGGGAAAACCCATGGACCAACATGTAGAATAGTCCACCTGCATGACTCAAATGACAACTTCAATATCTGCAAGAATGAATCATGAATCACTCATTATGCAAATTGTGCTAACGTGGTTTTGTGCAGGGATGACTGCCGGCGAGGGTAAGTTGCTATGATATATTCTATCTGTCATGTTCTTATGAATTGTTAAAAAGAACCTAGACAAGTAGAAAGATCACTAGTAAATGTTAGCTCAACATATTGATTTAGTGCAGAGATTTGCGAGTTCGGCCAAAAGCCGCTCGCCAGTACATGATGTGTACTGACCCACGTTGTGGGCATCCTTTTCAGAAAGCAAAAGGAGACAGGGGGATTTCAAGTGAGGCACCAAAGCTCGTCTAGCCCAGTAGAGCTCGTGGATTCGCCTCGAAGTTTACTTTCAGTCAATTGCAAGTTTCCAGTTTTCATTTCCTTTGAAGGTGTCTTTCAATTCCAGCTTGTAATAAAGGATATCATGTATGGGCATTGTGGCTAATTTCAAAAGAGTATTTCAAAGAGAATCTTGTAGCCAAATTATAAGGCAAATCTGAGTTGCAAAGCTTTGTACTTGTATTCCTATCAAGCTATGAATAAAATGAGTATTTCTATTTCAAATCTCTGTGTCCAACATTTAGTTTTCTGCAATGGGTGCGTGCGTGTGTTTTGCTTGACTAATGGGTGCGTGCGTGTGTTTTTGCTTGACTAGTTGTTTTTGTGCAGGTACATGGCCTTGTGCAAGCGCAACTTAGGCTTGCACGGCATCACGCCTTAGCGAGGACGATTGATCCCGCAGGGATCCAAGCAAGACGGACGACCCTAGCGGGATCGGGGCGTGACCCTAGGTGGTGAGGTATTCTACCCAACTTACAAGAGTTAAACTAATAGTGTGATAGGACAACGGGTCAAGCAATCAAGACAAAACACAAGGTTAGCATTAAGGGAATTAAGTAGAACATATTCACATATCGGGTTAAGGGATTGAGTCAAGGTTGGATCTCTTAATTGAAGTCGGGAAGTATTTTGGTGTCATGGTAGAGGTTATAGTTTGGCCATTTTGACCATAAAGTCATATCAAGAATAGAGTAAAAGGAGACGTGTTTTAGTGGGATATGATATATCTACATGAAGGTGGCCTTGTCTAGGTCTTACACATGAAATTTGTTGAGAGAAAAAGTTTAGTGTTGTACTCCAAATATACAAGTCACGGTAGAGGACACCAGAAGATCAAAAATAGAAAGTGGGAGTTCACGAGGTGATAATTAATGCACAAAAATAAAGAAGATCAAGTTAAAGCATGAAATAAAATTAATTAGAGAATCCAGTAAAAATAATTTAGTAACACAATTCCGGAGAGAAGATAGTCTCCTAGATAAATACAGTTAAGGAACCATTAACTCATTATTCGAATTGCAAATGGGTTAGAAGGTCCCAATTAAAAGATCTAGAATTGAAGGAAGGTCGAGTAAGTCAAGGTGGAAATACAGTCACATAGCTTGGTAGATGACTAACAACACTTGTGTACATACTACTATTATGGTCATGGGTGATATGGCAATTAGTGTGGAGTACATGTATCTTATTAGAGCTATCTTGATGGCCTACCATTGAAATTTTAGCTTAAGTTTCCTCCAAAAGTTTCAAAAATAAACTTTCAAAAATAAACCACCAAAATTTGTATTCACTCCAAGCCGTTCAAATTTATCATAAAAAATTTAAATCACTTTCATAAATCTGAAAGCAAACTTTTATTATGTTACTACAGACTTCTTCTTTTTTTTCAAAATTTTACATTTTTAATTCAACTTTCAAACTCAAGATCATTCATAAATCATGAATCTAGATATAAAATATCCATAATCAATCATAACTTTAAAACTCTACAAAAATTGATAGCTCTCCAGATAAAAATTTCTAGCACATTACAAAGCAATCTCAAAATTTTAGCTCAATATTTTAATGCACTCATCAATTATAACTTCTATTTATACTAAGTCATACCAACATAATCACAATTTTTTTATGGTAACTTTATTTGATCAATCAAAACAACCTTATCACATCATTAATATATTTTTATTTTATTACAAAATTTGTGATATTAGCAATCCAACATTAAACTAAATTTTCAAATCATCTTATCAGTCATAAAATCTTTTTTTTAACGAAATTTGATATCCAAATTCATAATTTAAAAAAAAAACATAAACAGATTTGTAAATCCTCAATCATATGACACAATTTAAAATAAAGAAAAAATTTCAAAAATTATTTTCATAACTTTCAAATATTTTAAACCAAAATTTCACCGTCATTACTTCCACTTAAAATTCAAAATTTACTAAACACGAAAATTACAAGTTGTACAACTCAAATTTAAATAATTCCTACGGCCATTTTTAAAAGCTAAGATCATTTCCAAACCAAATTTATAACTGTTCAAAAGTGTATAACTATAATCCAATAAATCATAAACATCGAAACTCGTAAATCAATTAAATTTTATATTTGTTCAAAGATGTATATCTATCACTAAAAAAAATTATAAATATCACAACTCGAAAAGCAAATCAATTTTATACTTGTTCAAAGATGTATAGCTATACCCAATAAATCATAAATCTCAAATCTCAAAAAGCCAATCAATTTCTTAAATCAAGGGTATAAAGATTCTAGCTATATTTTTTTTTCCTTCCTGCAGTATCAATCCTATGGTGTTTACTATTTAGAAATCTCAAGATTAAAACCTACCTTGGTAGTATCCTACTTTACAAATTACTAATCATTAAATCATATTCTTTTTTAAAAAAACTTTTTAACTCAATTAGAGTCTTAAATGTATTCCAATCGCCCATATAACCATTCTAGCCATGTGTTTGACCTATGAGCATATACTAGTGTAGTCATCTTCCTAGTTGACACTAAGCACGGAAATAAGAATCAACGGTAGAAAGGAATCAAGCAAGATGTAATTCAAGGAAGTCGAACGAGAGTCCGGAATTTGAAGCCAAGGGAAGAGGTCAAGCTGTATGGATGAGATTCCTAGATTCTAATCCTATGTTGCAGGCTCACACCGGTACAATTAAGCAACCGAAGTGACAAACTCGACCTGCATGGGCCACCACAAAAACATGTAACGCCCCAGTCCCAGAATACTTAGGACTAGGTACGTATCCATGCCAGCTGCATACATACGAAGTATACTCCAATATATGGAAACTTGTATGTATACATAAGCTGTAAAATGCAGTAAACCAAGAGTAATCTAATCTCATCCACAAATGAAGAATAAAAGATATCATATAATCAACTGTAATAAGTCTTTGTACAATACGTTGGGCGGAGACAAATCCACTACCAACTATAAAAGGAAATACATAACAAAAGAAAGTTTGGTAAGCGAAGCGAAGACGATCAAAGTACAATCATCCTCGTAGAATAGCGATGGCCACGGCTAGAACACCTGCAAAAGACAAGAGCACACACCTGGCAAGATAACCAGGTCCTCAGAGGGACGTAACAAGATACAATAAACATGCCATATAAATACTGAATATAAAATATGCCATAATCAAAGAAAGTGACATGACATAAATAAGGTAACCAAACCATACTAAAGTGAACATGCAGTTAAGAACAAACCTTTCGTCGCATGAGCCCTGGCTGTAAATGGGATCTGGTATAGTCCCCACTTGGGCACCAGTGACCTAAGCGCATGACGTTCAAAAATGACAGTGGCAAACCTGAGGGGCTAAACATACCCGTATCTCCAGCGGAGCTTCTGGGTTACAAGGGAAGTACAATCGAAGCCCATACGACAAAGAAATATTATCTCCACCCAATGTACGTATCTAAGTCGCCTCCACGACCATATTTTTCTACTAACTGCTAAGTCTCCTAACATGCTCCTATTAGCAGTTAGTTCTAACGCATGCGCACTAGGGATCTGCCAACACGCAAGGACCTCTACATGCTACTCATCTCACACATCCTCGTGGTACAACTGTGTCAAGGTATTTACAATACACTACAAACGGTAGTCTCTTAACTCTAAGTCCATACGCAACCAAAGGATAATAACAAAGTACAGCTAATATCACTGAGCAGATACTAAGTCAAGAACTGTAAAAGCTAGAAATAAATGAACATTGATATGTAATAAAATACAAACTGAATATAAACAGTATAATTGCAAGGTATCTTGCCTGATGGTGCAAAATAGCAAGTCCAGAAAATCACAATGTCAGCCAAGAAACGTCACAATCTCCAAACAATTCCGGACGCTGAAACAAACATCAAAAACACACTTGGTGTAAAAGATATACCTAGGAAATGCCTGTCCAAAAGTCAAATTCTGGAACAGGGGCAAAATCATAATTTCGGGTCAAAACGATGTCCGTCGTTGGATCCGCTTTGCACCGAAACGCGTGCCAAAGTCTATGGTCTCTAAAGTCATCAACTATATATCTACGGATTCAGTTTGAGGATAGAAACTCAACGGTATGTCCAATTTTGAATTCCGGTGGGCCGTGCACAAAATCGCCCGTTGAATGGGATTGTGGGCCCGCTAAAATAGCGTCCCGATCAACCTTCTCAGAATTGAACCAAACTTGGCATACAGGACCAAAAAAATATTTTGAGTCCAATGGCGCAAGTTTTGTCGCGATTTGATGAGTGTACATGAAGTCGTGACTAAATTTGCAAATCATCGATACGGGGGTATCTTGACGGATACGCACTAATTTCGTCGCACACATGCAACAAAATCGGGTTCCGTCAGTTCCCACACGTCGAAAACATCCATAAGTGCCTTTTGATGCGTATAGTGCGCGACCACGTTGCACGATTTATCGGGGCGCACGCCGTATCGGGTGTTTTTCTACTTTTCGAAAACAGAATTTTATAATTTTTCGTGAAACTTTAACAACGTGTAACTTTTTACACACTAGATGAAAAGTGAATCCAAAAGGTGCGTTACAATTTCGGTTATATTGTCTTTGACTGTCTTCAATTAGTTTGTACAAAATCCTATTGTATAGAAAGAAAAGTGGCCGACAAGTTGGTGTTTTAAAACAGTTTTTAATATTCCAGAAAAGTGATTTTTCTCCAACTTCGTCTCAATTTTTCGAGCAAGTTGGATGGCCCTGTTGAAATCCACCTGGAGGATCTCGAAGAGGGTCATGTGGGCTTTCTACACGAATTTACGGATCAAAAATCGGATTAGAATTGAATGTGTAATTTAATGGAGAAGTCGGATACCTCGTTGTTGAAAGCTGTTATTGTTGTGGGTGGTTGTTGTTGCTGTCGTCACGAGGTGCTACTTTCCGAGGGCTTGCCGGTGATGAGAGGGGGGAGGAAGGAAGGAGGAAGAATGATGGAAGAGATTAGGAGGAGAAAGGAAATTAGGGTTTTAATTTGGTTAAAGGAGGTATGTAAATACATGGGAGGGGGAAGGTTCGGCCAAACATATGGCTGTTATTGCTTGCTTTGTAAAAAGGGGGGTCGGCCAAGCACATGGCTGTTACTGCTATTGTGTGCATTGTGTTGTGGTCGGTTCCCATATGGTAGGGCCGACCACATATTGTTATACATATATTTTTTCTTTTTCTTTTGCTTTATCTAAATCTTTTAATACTTATACCTATCTATAAATATATATGTATATATCCATAAAAATCTATTTAAATCCAAATAATAATTTAGATGTCACATATCCAAATATTTAATATATTTAAATATATCTACATATATATATAAATTCAATCCTTAATAAATCAACTCAAAATAATAATAATATTTAAATAGGAAAACATATTTATTAAATTTCCACAAAATAACTATAATAATAATAAAATAATAAACTCGTCCCAATTGGTGGACTTATACCGTACACCCTTATCCGGTCCAGAAATACGTACAATTTTGTAAGATATTATTTAATAATAAAATACCAATAATTGTACACATAAATAAATAATTAGAAATTGTACATAAAATCCTAAAATAATTTAAAAAATATTTCTAAGTACATAAAATATGTCTACATGGCCACATTGGTCCCATCCCATGCCTACATGGGCTTAAATTTGGTTCGGGCCCAGTTCGGGCTGAATTGGACAAACCGGGTCACCAAAAAATTAATATATAAAATAATATTTAATTAAAATAATTTAAATAAGTCCGTTCACAACATGGCCTAGTTTTCCTAGTTTGGACATCATCATGGCTAGGCTTCCCCCGGCATGACTGGTACACTTGTCAAGGCACACTGCTACAACTTCCATGCTAAAAGTCATAGTCGTTTAGTGCTCCAAAACTCAACAATGGCTAAGTTCATTTTAAAAAAAATAAACAAAACCATAAATTATATAAATTCATTTTTAAGTCTAATAAAATAATAAAAAATAGGGGTTTTACAAATAGTAAATAACATGTATGGAAGATAAGGACGGTGCAAGAAGGATATCTAAGACACGACAAGCAATATGGAAATGTAATACTAGACTTGGCTATCAATCAAACGACTAACCCCTATAGCTTGTAGTACAATGTAAGATACTCCCAATCTATAGTAGGTTTCGATCGTAGTATAATACAAGATACTCCCAGTCAGGAATAGCCAATTCTAGTATCGATGTCCTCTCCTAAAGGAATACAAGGTCAAGTAGATACCTATAAACCGTAGTACAATGCAAGATACTCCTAATCTATAGTATGTCACAAACCAAGTCAATCAATCAATATCAAGATCGAAGAATCTGATATAGGTCGTAGCACAATGTAAGATACTCCCAATCTATAGTATGTCCCAACTGTAGTACAATGCAAGATACTACCAGTAAAAAATGGTCAAGTCAAGAACAAGATATAGAAACTGACAACTCAATCACAAGACAAGGTAACACGAAAAGGCCAATAATCAAGCAATGTCGAATATCCTATACGTGCACGTAATCTAGAACAAGTAAAACAATCATGGACAAACCAATCACAATATGGAAATCATATGACAATATGAAAAGGAATACAATAGAGAAAGAGAAAAATAATGTAAATATTGTATATGTTCGGCAAGGTATACTTGCTTGTGGTCCTAAGCTGCGGATACGGGTCAAGTGCCGAGTTGAAGTCCAAGGGACCTATATTTTAGAGTTAACTCTAATCAATGCATGAAATCCAAATTATAATCAAACATTCCTTTAAAACAATGCTAAATACCCTAGTATTTCTAAATGGCCTTATTGGCTTGGTTTATCAGCCCTTTCCTTTCCTATATGTTGTTATTTTGAAGTTTACTAGTTTCTTTGGTCTACCCCAATAACACCTAGTATGTTCTACACTTTTTAGTTATTCCCTGCCTTGGTCCCTTTCATGGAACCCTGTTTATGGACATGTGTCTGATACAGGTTGTATTGACTCGTTAGTATATGACATGAAATTCATAACAAGTTCTACTGTCAGGTTTAACAAAAAGTTAATTAACATATAAGCTTTTATACACTCACAATACATAGCAATTGATCAACTGCTTTATGATATAAAACTCGTCACAAGTTTTAACAATTAGTACTCCTCATGGAAGAGTTGGTTGGTTGTGGCAAAAATATAAATTTAAATAAACATATTTCAGGTAATATCATCAATTTGCCTCATTGATGTAGGTTAGTTGTAGCAATCTTGAAAAGTTCAGATTATCTGAATCCATCCTTTCAATATCATATTATCAAATATAAGAAGTTATAAACCATACAAGGAGTGATAAATGAAATGATATAAGGGGTCTTGAAGAGGAGAACATTTCCAGGAAAGACCAAACATTACAAGATATTGGCAACACGATACCAGTATCAAATTCATGGCTGACCAAACCATAGGCTAGAGAAACACATAGACATGGGTTTGATCAGTTATGTAGTTTACAACAACAACACAAGTAATTGGTAGTTCTTACTGCCTACACAGGGCTGTAAGGCCATTAACCATTAGGTACTTAGGATACCATGTTCAGTTTTCTCAAACTTCTGAATTTCACATCTTATTCCTTAACTATTCGGTGGCAGGCCCCATATCTTCAAGTCACATATGTTTGTCGTGCATACAGCATGTACTGTTGTTCCTTATCAATAGATGTATCGACTGATACAAGAACATGTACCATGTGTTAACTTACACTCGAGTGATCCCTCATCTCTAATTCATGGAATATCATCTATTTTCCTAGGGTGCCCTTTCCAGGTACTCGAGACCCTAACATACTGCTTCACAAGCAAGCATGTGATACACTAAGTTCCCTTTCTGTTAACACTTAAATCCTATGCCCTCCAACACTCAGTTCTAATACATATCTATCCTATGTTCAACGCTGCCCAGGTTGTCCTATTTAAGAGTCGACTCAAAATGCACTTTATGATATGCTCTAGTCATAATGACAAGTAGGTGGGGAAAAACTATAGCATCAATATCAGCAGGAAACATATTGTAGGGTTAGTCTAAGGCGCTGGAATTAGGCTCTGTTATGGTAGGGTGTGGGTTCCAGTCTCTGATATCATATGATACCTGAACCCCATACCATCTCTTGGATTCTCTGTACTGTTCAGAATGCAAACCAACATGGGGGACTGCTACCTATCCCATCTCTATTGGCTTGGTCTATGGCTTATGTCACATAAATAAACCATCCCATCCCATTGTCCATGACATATGTAGTGTCCATGTATACATCTATATGTATATTGGCTTCTACAATTGATACTCTGGTACAACCCTCAAAACCACCCCAATCTCTTCTCCTGCTACCTGTACATACCTGGTTAGTATCCCGCAGTCTTAGCTATCTGAACATATGCATATATATATATATATATATATAAAATATATATATATATATATATATATATATATATATATATATTAAGGTATGCAACTGACAACTAATGGACTGCTATATGACCTGGAAATAGGTATCCTTATGTTCAAAATTGATACAGGGTACCATCTGTAGGTAATCCCTCTACTGTTCCTTACCCTCTACATCTGATATTCGATTCTCCTTTGTGATATACGCTTAGATGCATACTCAGAATAACTTGGCATGTGATTTTCTGTCGAATATACTACGAATTATAATGCCACAATTATTCGACTCACTTCATGGTATATATAAAGGATAGAACACTCGCACCCCAATCGAATCCTTGATTCCTGGGTGTCCCTCTTCCATCTATATTCTGTCCCCGTTCTAGTCTAGACTCTGATTACAGACTGGTACTCAATTATTAATTATCCCCCTATTCTCAGGTACTCCCCGATACCAAACCCACATACAATTGAAACAAAACCTCTCTCTAGAGTTCTTCTTAGTCATTAACTCAAACACCAAAAAATCAAGAACTATAATTTAGGGGGAAACAGATTTGATATCCGTTGAGTTGTTTTGTCGTGCTCGGTTGGATTATCGGCTCCTCCTGCTTCCTCTTTAACTCCTTCCTGCCTTCTTACGAATTTCTTTAGGGTTTTAAGAGAAGAGGGGCGGCTGCTACCTCTACATATATAGGGGATACTAGGTTTGATCAAGTAAAGATTTGATAGAGAGAAATTTTGGTTTAAAGCTGATTTGGGTTTGCCTCTCAAAGATTTGAGGATATATTCAATTCGAATAAGAGGGCTTGAGTATTGGTCAGTTTGCCTTTGAGGGTCGGCTGCTTGGAAGGAAAATTCCAATTTGAATATTTTCTACCCGGCCCTCTAACAAATCTGATTTTGCATAACCCTTCTTCTAATACTAAGTCCATTATTCATATATACATATCCTCTATAAATAATTCTCTAGATATAAAACATACTAGTTTAAATTATCTACAAAATCCCAAATTATTATATTGGGTCAATAATTAATAATAATAATAACTCAAAAATTTTAGGGCGGGGGTTTACGTAGGCCAAGTAATTACCTCATTTATTCCTTCTCTTATGTTATGATGCACCTTTTATCAAGATCTATCTACAAGCTTTCTTACGTCTATGATTGCTTAACATGATTGTGACTCGTTGTGGGGCACTCATGATTTATGTCTTCCTTCTTTTGCTTAACATGATAGTGACCCGTTGTGGGGCACTCATGATTTATGTCTTCCTTCTTTTGCTTAACATTATAGTGACCCGTTGTGGTGCACTCATAATGTATGTCTTTCTTCTTTGCTTAACACGATAGTGACCCATTGCGGTACACTCAAGTCACATGTAACTTCTTTGCTTAATATGATTGTGGCCCGTCGTGGTGCACCCCTAACAAGTACCCTTAACATGATAGTGACCCGTCGTGGTGTACTCTAGGCTAGTAATATAACAAGTAATATGACATGATATGAACCATGAATGCTGTTGCGACGGCTTTATTGGCTTACAAGTAATGAATGACTTGGACTCCGTGGGTGTTTCTCTTGAGTGTGTTTGTACAAACTACATGTTCTGTATTGCATCATGTCTAAGGCATGGATTCCTGATGACCACGGTCAGGAATTCATACTGAATTTGGCTAGGATTAATGATTAGATTGATCAAGTAGTTCATGAAAAGACTTTTCCAGTTACCTGTTTCCCGTTTGATCCTGACCTTATATATATACATGGGATTTGGAGCTATCTGTCATGATGAGCACATTTCCAGCTCACCGTCGAGTGGGACACCTCCTTAGGACACATGTATTGTCACGACCCGCACCCTAGAGTAAGGGCACGAGACATGGGTACGTCCAGCCTACGCCGCAGTGTCGGCGGTAGAACGCTGTCCTAGGTCACAACATCTAACAATTGAAGGTATAGCAGTTATACTCCCCGAATGGGGTGACATAACACAATATAAAACTCAATCACAGCTAAGGTAGAACAGGTAAGATAGATAGATAATGAAAGATAACAAAATCCAGAACAGAGAATCACAGAGATACAATTCCAGAACTAAGTGTCTAAAAATAAATACATCTCAGAATATCTCAAGTCTAAATACAGTAATCCAGAATAGAAAGACAGTCCTAATCTAAAGGAGTGTCATCTACAGCCAGTGGCTCCTGCTGCTGGTCCAAGTCTGGGCACTCATCTAGTGTGGCACCGTAGTAAGTAGGGCAGAACGCCTCAGCCTCGTCCTCTGTAATATTTTCAACAGGTCCAGTCAGGACAGGAGCGAGCACAGTACATCTCACCAAATCATAGCAGGTCAGGATAAATAATCATGCTTATAGAGTAAAATACAAGAAACTGAAGAAATATGATAAACAGGAAGACTGTAAGTAAATAGCTACAGTATATAAAGAACTGATAGTGTCTAGTGATTCAGAGCACAAGATGGTTATGTAAACGGCACGATGTTATACACGAGTAATCTACAGAGGTTATACACGAGTAATCTACTGGATTGATTACATAACCACTTCTACTCCCCCGCCCCAATCAATACACAAGGATCTGGCTAAGTTATGTTATTGTACACGAAGGTCATGTGAAAACATGATTATACACGATTTCACACATTTCGTACACGAAAGTCGCAAATACAAGGAGTACACGATGTTCACGATAAAGTACACGAACACGAATACCCGATGTATCCACTAAGGGGATAACATCGCAGAACAAGATCCATATAGTACTAATCCGTGTTTCCAACGTGTCAGCATCATGTATAGTAATCTAAAGCAGGAAATATACTCCTAATACAGGATATGAAATGATCAGAGAATGTACTCGCCTGTATCCCAAGAATCTGAAGAAGGTATACTGTCCGAGGAGTGGTGTCTGGCTCCTAATTAGAACAGTACGAGTCACAACAAGTCCAAAAAAGAATGTAATGCACTACAATGCGTTCTACATGAATCTAGGTCAATCTAGATCAAAGTCAACTTTTGGTCAACTCTAGAAGTCAAGCTAGGTCAACCAAGTCTAATCTAGGTCAAACTAGTCTATACTATGTCTAGCAAGACTATTCTAGGTCCTAACAAGGCTAAACAGTCTATTCTAGACTCCACACTGACATACCATGCCATAGGCTAGAAGACTAGGCCATGGGCTAATAGGCCAAGCCAAGTTAGCAACCATATCCATATCTAAACCATATACATTTATATATAATACACTATATCATGGTATCACATACACTACATATATATCTAATATATATATATACACATTCACATATAGGAATCCTATATGTAAAACAAACTCAAGATATAATACCTATACATATAGAAGAGAAGTAATAACATACTAGTGTGTGTGTGTGTGAGATGTAGGCTAACAGTGATGAACTTGTGAGTGAGGTGATGTGAAATCAGTAAAAAATGTGAGGAAAACAAAGACATGAGTGTGTGTAAGCTAGAGTGTTATAAGAGTGTTCATGTGTGAATGTGTGTGTGAAATAAAGGAAACATGTGTCAAGGCAAAACAGTGTGTGATACATGCCATTACAGATTTCACCTAATAACACCAACCAATATCAGTTAAGCCTACACTATCATCTCAGGTTTGTTAACAGTGGCAATAGCCTTCAACAAAATCCCCAGGTTTAACATATCAGGAAATGAGATGTAGATAAAAGGGAAACACTGTCAATGAAAATAAATATAACATAGAAGAATTCAAACTGTTAACTTCATAACTCTTCCCAGTTTTCTTCGAAAACTGGAAACACAACAACCCAGGTTACATTAACAGTTTTAAAATAATTCAACATCAATGTGAATGGAACAAAATCTGGAACTCAGTTAAATAGGTAATTGACAGTTCAATCTTAACATTCAGTTTTGAGCAAACTAATTCCCAGGTTAATCCTTCACCCAATTAGTTAGAACAAACTGGAATATCATTAGAGATAACAATTTCTCAGGTTAACACATTGATTCCAGGAATCATTACAGGTTAATTTGTAATTTGAATATCATTGGAGTTTAGGAATCAGTTAACTGGAAGACAGTGAACACATGGTCATCAACCCAACCATCAAATTCCTTTATACACAAACCCAAGCCCATTTCCAATTGCCAAGACTAAGCTAACATAATTTATGACATGTAGGTTCAATTAAGGTGAGAAAATATTAACAGGAATAGGAATTTTAAAACTGGAACCAACTGTGTCAGTGTTGTATCAGTGTTCACTGTTCAAATCAAAAACAAACCCAATCATCACTCGAAACCCAAACAATTGTGTCACAGTGTTTAACAGGAATCTAATATGATATTTAAGATCTAAATAACCATTAAAACATAATTTAAAAACACTAAAATTGATTAACAACCGATTCACAACACACAGTATACACACGCACACACACAGCCTAGTGCACACCCAAGAACGTGTCCGACACGACACGAGGACTCGTGAAATTTGACGAGCCTCGTGTCAGTCATTGCCCCAACACGTGTGCCAAAAATCTCGTGGCCACGTGGCGTGTGCTGCGCGCAATCAACCCCGAACAGCAGGGGATGCAACACAGCCCGCGTGCGCGTGGCACCCCGCGTGTACGTGTCCACAATCCGACACGACGCAACACGAAAACATGCTCAGAGCAATAGAATCACAGAAGCGAGGTAAAACCCTAATTTTCTATTCAAATACATTCCTAAAAATCAATCGAAATGCCCATTGGGACATTTCATCAAACAGTAAGCACTGCCTACTGATACGTGTCCTGTTTGGACACGAAATGACACGAAATTTTAGGAAAACCTATTCCTACAGTTAGGCTAGGGTTAGGGCATCCTAGAAATGATTTTTACAGTATTTTAGGAGCATTAATGGAGATTATACCTATAGGTGTCCAAAGCTCCAAAAAGCTCCAAAGAAGAGGATTCTTCAAAGCACCCAAACTCCTCAAATTGTGTGCTTCCTGTCAAATCTCAATCCAAACAGCAAGAGAACACTATTTAGAACCTATAGGAATTTACTAGAGGGAAAAAGGACCTAATTTGGATTTTCTATGAATTTGTGAAGTTGGAACATTACCTCTTTTTAAAACTTGATGAACCCTAATGAAAGAGGCTAGCCCTAAAATTTGGGAGGATATAAATAGGGGGAGGGGCTGTTATGTGGCTGGCCAAAGGCCCTAGGGTTAGGGTTTTAGCTAGTGGGTTGAGTCCTAACTAGTTTAGTCATGGTTATGACTTGTGACTACACAAGCCATCCTTAGGCCAAACTAGCTCCTAATCACCCCAAACCAATTCTAATGAACTTGAATAATTAACTTAGGTCACACTAGGGTTTCTTAACCTAACCAAAGTGTCTTGACCTAGGTTAGCCAATAGGACAGTCTCCTAGTCAACATGAGTCAAAGTCAATAGGGTCAAAACAATTCTACCAAAAATCACCAAAAATCACTAAAAATCTTATTATTTATATTTAATAATAAAATCCCAAAATAATTCCAAAATAATTCCAAAATTTTGAAAATGACCAAAATACCCTCAAGCTAGAAAAGTGGCAGTGACAAATCTACCCCCTTAAAATAATTTCGTCCTCGAAATTTAAGGCGAAACTAAACTGCGAAGAAGGATAGAAAAGTATACCTCAAGGTCCAAAAAGATAGGGGTACCGCTCGCGCATCTCATCCTCCCGCTCCCAGGTAGACTCTCCTGGAGAATGATGCCTCCATGCGACGCGTACCAAGGGTATCACCTGGTTCCTCAATACTTTCTCTCGGCGATCCAGAATCTCCACAGGCTGCTCTGGATAACTGAGAGTAGGTCCAACCTCTATCTCCGAGTGATCGAGCACATGGCTAGGGTCAGCCACGTACCGTCTCAGCTGTGATACGTGGAATACGTTGTGGACGCCCACTAGTGCAGGTGGCAAGTCTAGCCTGTATGCCACGTCACCGACTCTCCCGCTGATGACGAAAGGGCCGATGAAGCGCGGGCTAAGCTTTCCACCTCCACCAAAGCGTATCGTACCACGAGTCGGAGATATCCGCAGAAAAACCATGTCTCCAACCTAATCACAAGCAAGGTCTCAAGTTACTAAAAATCAAACATGATCAATCAACAAAACTAAATACAACCTAATTCTAATCCTACTCTATATCTGTACCTCAAACTCCAGCGGCCTCCGGTGGCTATCGGCCCAGTGCCGATGTCTGTCCTGCGCCACGCGAAGTCTGTCCCTGATGAGCTTCACCTTCTCGGCTGCGTCAACAACCATCTCTGGTCCCAGTAAAGCTCGCTCTCCAACATCATCCCAAGATAAGGGTGTACGACACCTACGCCCGTACAGAGACTCAAACGGTGACATCTCAATGCTGGCCTGAAAACTGTTGTTGTAAGCAAACTCCACCAAATGCAGGTAATCCTCCCAGGAACCTCCAAAATCCAGGATGCACGTCCGCAGCATATCCTCAAGGGTCTGAATAGTCCTCTCTGACTGTCCGTCCGTCTGGGGGTGGTATGCAGTACTGAACTTGAGCTGAGTGCCCAAGCTAGTCTGCAGACTCCTCCAGAAATGGGAAGTAAAGCGGCTATCCCGATCTGAGACTATGCTGACGGGAACTCCGTGAATCCTGACTATCTGTCTCATATACAACTCCGCCAGCCTCTCTGTAGACGTACCCACCTTGAATGGCAAGAAGTGGGCCGATTTGGTCAACATGTCAACGATGACCCAAATCGCGTCTTTCCCTCCTGGTGTACGGGGCAATCCTGATACAAAGTCCATGGTAATGTGCTCCCACTTCCACTCTGGAATGGGCAGCGGCTGCAATAATCCTCCAAGCCTCTGCCTCTCAGCCTTGACCTGCTGACAGATCAAGCATCTAGCTACGAAGTTGGACACCTCCCTCTTCATCCCGTACCACCAGACATGCTCTCGCAGATCCCTGTACATCTTGTTGGCACCAGGATGTATAGAGTACTGCGATCTGTGAGCCTCCTGCATAATCTGCTCTCTGAGTTCCCCGCTGGGCACATATAACCTGGCACCGTGCCTCAGGGCACCATTCTCTGCAAGTGAGAACTCAATATCCTGCACTCCCATACTGATCTGCTCTCGGATACTCCGCAGAGCCACATCATCAAACTGTGCCGCCTTGATCCTGTCCATCAAGTCTGACTGTATCTGAAGGCCCCATAACTGCATCTGCACTCCGGGCACGATCACCTCAATCTCAAGGCTCTCCAAATCTGCAAGCAGGTACCGATCCATAGTCAAACACATGGCTGTCGGATACCTACTCAAGGCATCGGCAACCACGTTGGCCTTCCCCGGGTGATACTGGAGTGCGATATCAAAGTCCTTCATCAGCTCAAGCCACCTGCGCTGCCTCATGTTCAACTCCTTCTGAGTGAACACATACTTCAAGCTCTTGTGGTCTGTGAAGATCTCCACCCTCTCGCCATATAGATAGTGCTTCCATAACTTCAAAGCAAAAATCACCGCCGCCAGCTCCAGGTCATGGGTAGGATAGTTCTTCTTATGGGGACGTAATTGCCTGGAAGCATAGGCAATCACCTTCCCATGCTGCTGCAAGACGCAACCCAACCCCTTCCCTGAAGCATCACTATAAATAGTGAAACCACCTGATCCTGAAGGCAATGTCAGAATCGGAGCTGTCGTAAGCCGCTTCTTCAACTCATCAAAAGCTGCCTGACACTCTTCTGACCAAACATACTCAGTATCCTTCCGGGTCAACCGTGTCAACGGCTCTGCAACCCGGGAGAAATTCTGCACAAATCTCCTATAGTATCCTGCCAGCCCCAGGAAACTCCTGATCTCTGCTACTGAAGTCGGCGCCTTCCAAGCCTCAACTGCCACAATCTTCTTGGGGTCAACTGAGATACCATCTCCAGTCACCACACGCCCCAAGAAGTCCACCTGGTCCAAGAAAAACTCACACTTGGAGAGTTTCCCATAAAGCTGCTCCCGCCTGAGAGTCTCTAGTACTATCCGCAGATGCTCCTCGTGCTCCTCCTCTGTCTTGGAATATATCAAGATATCATCAATGAACACCACCACGAACTTGTCCAAGTACTGGTGGAACACCTTGTTCATTAGATTCATAAACACTGCTGGTGCATTGGTTAGCCCAAACGGCATAACCAAGAACTCAAACTGCCCGTACCGCGTCCTGAAAGCGGTCTTAGGGATATCCTCCCTCTTCACCTTCACCTGGTGATAACCCGACCTCAAGTCAATCTTGGAGAACACCCGAGCTCCACTCAACTGATCAAACAGATCATCGATCCGCGGCAGTGGGTATCTGTTCTTGATTGTCAGGTTGTTGAGTGCCCTGTAGTCGATACACATACGTACCGACCCATCCTTCTTCGGTACGAAGAGTACCGGTGCACCCCAAGGTGAAGAACTAGAGCGAATGAAGCCCTTGTCCTGCAGCTCATCCACCTGCTTTTTCAGCTCCACTAACTCGCTGTTGTTCACTCGATAGACATGCTGGAAGATCGGTTCCGCGCCGGGAACCAAGTCTATCGAGAACTCTACATCTCTGTCCGGTGGAAGCCCTGGCAACTCCTCTGGAAACACGTCCATAAACTCTGCGATCAAGGGATGCGGAGCCACCTGCTCCTCGACTGATGCTCCACAGAAGACTCCGCCGTCCTGCTCTGCCTGCCGTCGGGTGTACTCAAACTCTGGCTCTCCTGGCGTCCCGAACAAAACTCTACCCCCACGGCAATCAATGCGGGCGTGGTGTCTACTCAGCCAGTCCATACCTAATACTATATCGTAGTTCGGTAATGGCATGACGAGTAAACTCACTTCCAACTCTCGGCCTCCCAATATAACACTCCGCCCTCTGCAAACATCACTCACGAGGATGACCCCACCCCCGGTCGTGATCTTGCAGGTCCTAGGCAATAGTTCCGAAATCAAACTGTGTCTAATAGCATATGATACAGACACAAAGCTGTAGGAAGCCCCGGAATCAAACAATGCGAATGCTGGAAGGGAGTCGAGAAGAACCGAACCTGCTATCAGCTCTCCGATAACCTCAGCATCCTCAGCTGCCATGGCGAAAGCTCGCCCCTGCTGTCCACCCCGTGCCTGCTGCTGGTGCTGCTGGAACCTCTGCTGCTGGGTCTGCAGGGCTGGTCCCCTCTGCTGGCCTGCTGGAGCCTTGGCTGCCCCAGCTCCTCCTGGTAACGGACGCATCGACGCAACTGGACACTCTCGCATCTGATGGTCTGCTGACCCACACAACAAGCATCTGCCGAGCCTCTTCCTGCACTCGTCCTACTTGTGTCCAGGCTTCTTGCAGAAAGTACAACTAACAGTCTGCTGCCTGGGTGCCTGCTGGCCCCTCTGATGCTGGTGCTGCACCTGCTGGAAAGGTGCACGGCCCTGCTGCTGAAACTGCTGCACTGGCCTCTGCTGCTGCTGCTGGAAGTGAGGCCTCTTGGCCTGCCCCTGACTGCTACTGCCTGACTGAAAATCGCGACCTCTCTTCTGCCTCAGTCCCAGGTCGTCCTCTGCCGCCATGGCCCCAGAATAAATCTCAGCAAATGTAGCATTCCGGTCGCTCTTAGTCAGCGACCGAATCTCTCTAATCAGACCTCGGCGAAACTTCCTCGCCTTGGTCTTCTCCGTCAAGTCATCAATGAACCGGGCCAGTCGGCAGAACTCCCCGGCATACTCAGCAACTGTCTGGTTCCCCTGAACCAGAGCCTCAAACTGCGCCTCGATCCCACCCAAGGCTACATCAGGGAAGAACTGCTCCTTGAACAGTTCCTTGAACTGGGCCCAAGTCTGGCCCTCCACTCCTACTCTGGGATCAGTCTGGTACCATGCACGGGCCAAATCCTGCATCTGGCTGCCCGTTGCCTCAATGTGAAGTCGAGCTGGTATCTCTGCTAGTCGAAAAATCTCCTCAATGTGCTCAACCCAGTCATCTGCAACGTGAATGCCCTCCGTGCCGAAGAACTCTCGAGGGTGCATCTTCTGGAAGTCCTGTATATCTCTCTCCCTCCTACGGGGCTGCTGCTGGGCCCCCTGACCAGTCACCATCTCAACAGTCGTGCGTACCAGCTGGTGCGCCTCATCAATCCCCTGCCTGAAATCTGCTGTCTGCCTCTCACTGCGCTGGTGCGAGGACTCCAGAATCCTCTCTACGAAGGAGAAGAGATGGGTAGCATCAACCATCCCCGCAGGCGGAGGCTGCTGCGTGGGAAGGATCTCTCGAAGCACCAAGCTCGGCCTCCCGACTGGTGGAGGTGCTCCTCCAAAAGTGGCAGAAACTCCCACTCCCGAGGGCAGCACTGGCCCTGTGGCACCGGGAGCTGGATGCTGGACACGAGAGGTGGCAGACCCCTCTCCAGCCTCTCCCGTCACGGGGCGATGCGATCGCGTCTCAACCATCCTGGAGACACAGATCAAACAAGAAGCAATTACTGAGAATGAGTCGAAATAATCAAAGGAGGACAGTTAAAAATTCTAAGGAAGACAATAAGCAGCAAAATAGATATACGGAATCTGATAAGGAGTTTTCCTAGTGTGATTGAGTACCTCAAAAAAAAATTTACTAATTTCTACTGCAGGCTGCAGCGGTATTCTAGTTCGAACACCACTACATTTCTAATCTGGACCTGCATGGGCCACCACTAAAAACGTGTCACGACCCGCACCCTAGAGTAAGGGCACGAGACGTGGGTACGTCCAGCCTACGCCGCAGTGTCGGCGGTAGAACGCTGTCCTAGGTCACAACATCTAACAATTGAAGGTATAGCAGTTATACTCCCCGAATGGGGTGACATAACACAATATAAAACTCAATCACAGCTAAGGTAGAACAGGTAAGATAGATAGATAATGAAAGATAACAAAATCCAGAACAGAGAATCACAGAGATACAATTTCAGAACTAAGTGTCTAAAAATAAATACATCTCAGAATATCTCAAGTCTAAATACAGTAATCCAGAATAGAAAGACAGTCCTAATCTAAAGGAGTGTCATCTACAGCCAGTGGCTCCTGCTGCTGGTCCAAGTCTGGGCACTCATCTAGTGTGGCACCGTAGTAAGTAGGGCAGAACGCCTCAGCCTCGTCCTCTGTAATATTTTCAACAGGTCCAGTCAGGACAGGAGCGAGCACAGTACATCTCACCAAATCATAGCAGGTCAGGATAAATAATCATGCTTATAGAGTAAAATACAAGAAACTGAAGAAATATGATAAACAGGAAGACTGTAAGTAAATAGCTACAGTATATAAAGAACTGATAGTGTCTAGTGATTCAGAGCACAAGATGGTTATGTAAATGGCACGATGTTATACACGAGTAATCTACAGAGGTTATACACGAGTAATCTACTGGATTGATTACATAACCACTTCTACTCCCCCGCCCCAATCAATACACAAGGATCTGGCTAAGTTATGTTATTGTACACGAAGGTCATGTGAAAACATGATTATACACGATTTCACACATTTCGTACACGAAAGTCACAAATACAAGGAGTACATGATGTTCACGATAAAGTACACGAACACGAATACCCGATGTATCCACTAAGGGGATAACATCGCAGAACAAGATCCATATAGTACTAATCCATGTTTCCAACGTGTCAGCATCATGTATAGTAATCTAAAGCAGGAAATATACTCCTAATGCAGGATATGAAATGATCAGAGAATGTACTCGCCTGTATCCCAAGAATCTGAAGAAGGTATACTGTCCGAGGAGTGGTGTCTGGCTCCTAATTAGAACAGTACGAGTCACAACAAGTCCAGAAAAGAATGTAATGCACTACAATGCGTTCTACATGAATCTAGGTCAATCTAGATCAAAGTCAACTTTTGGTCAACTCTAGAAGTCAAGCTAGGTCAACCAAGTCTAATCTAGGTCAAACTAGTCTATACTATGTCTAGCAAGACTATTCTAGGTCCTAACAAGGCTAAACAGTCTATTCTAGACTCCACACTGACATACCATGCCATAGGCTAGAAGACTAGGCCATGGGCTAATAGGCCAAGCTAAGTTAGCAACCATATCCATATCTAAACCATATATATTTATACATAATACACTATATCATGGTATCACATACACTACATATATATCTAATATATATATATACACATTCACATATAGGAATCCTATATGTAAAACAAACTCAAGATATAATACCTATACATATAGAAGAGAAGTAATAACATACTAGTGTGTGTGTGTGTGAGATGTAGGCTAACAGTGATGAACTTGTGAGTGAGGTGATGTGAAATCAGTGAAAATTGTGAGGAAAACAAAGACATGAGTGTGTGTAAGCTAGAGTGTTATAAGAGTGTTCATGTGTGAATGTGTGTGTGAAATAGAGGAAACATGTGTCAAGGCAAAACAATGTGTGATACATGCCATTACAGATTTCACCTAATAACACCAACCAATATCAGTTAAGCCTACACTATCATCTCAGGTTTGTTAACAGTGGCAATAGCCTTCAACCAAATCCCCAGGTTTAACATATCAGGAAATGAGATGTAGATAAAAGGGAAACACTGTCAATAAAAATAAACATAACATAGAAGAATTCAAACTGTTAACTTCATAACTCTTCCCAGTTTTCTTCGAAAACTGGAAACACAACAACCCAGGTTACATTAACAGTTTTAAAATAATTCAACATCAATGTGAATGGAACAAAATCTGGAACTCAGTTAAATAGGTAATTGACAGTTCAATCTTAACATTCAGTTTTGAGCAAACTAATTCCCAGGTTAATCCTTCACCCAATTAGTTAGAACAAACTGGAATATCATTAGAGATAACAATTTCTCAGGTTAACACATTGATTCCAGGAATCATTACAGGTTAATTTGTAATTTGAATATCATTGGAGTTTAGGAATCAGTTAACTGGAAGACAGTGAACACATGGTCATCAACCCAACCATCAAATTCCTTTATACACAAACCCAAGCCCATTTCCAATTGCCAAGACTAAGCTAACATAATTTATGACATGTAGGTTCAATTAAGGTGAGAAAATATTAACAGGAATAGGAATTTTAAAACTGGAACCAACTGTGTCAGTGTTGTATCAGTGTTCACTGTTCAAATCAAAAACAAACCCAATCATCACTCGAAACCCAAACAATTGTGTCACAGTGTTTAACAGGAATCTAACATGATATTTAAGATCTAAATAACCATTAAAACATAATTTAAAAACACTAAAATTGATTAACAACCGATTCACAACACACAGTATACACACGCACACACACAGCCTAGTGCACACCCAAGAACGTGTCCGACACGACACGAGGACTCGTGAAATTTGACGAGCCTCGTGTCAGTCATTGCCCCAACACGTGTGCCAAAAATCTCGTGGCCACGTGGCGTGTGCTGCGCGCAATCAACCCCGAGCAGCAGGGGATGCAACACAGCCCGCGCGCGCGTGGCACCCCGCGTGTACGTGTCCACAATCCGACACAACGCAACACGAAAACATGCTCAGAGCAATAGAATCACAGAAGCGAGGTAAAACCCTAATTTTCTATTCAAATACATTCCTAAAAATCAATCGAAATGCCCATTGGGACATTTCATCAAACAGTAAGCACTGCCTACTGATACGTGTCCTGTTTGGACACGAAATGACACGAAATTTTAGGAAACCCTATTCCTACAGTTAGGCTAGGGTTAGGGCATCCTAGAAATGATTTTTACAGTATTTTAGGAGCATTAATGGAGATTATACCTATAGGTGTCCAAAGCTCCAAAAAGCTCCAAAGAAGAGGATTCTTCAAAGCACCCAAACTCCTCAAATTGTGTGCTTCCTGTCAAATCTCAATCCAAACAGCAAGAGAACACTATTTAGAACCTATAGGAATTTACTAGAGGGAAAAAGGACCTAATTTGGATTTTCTATGAATTTGTGAAGTTGGAACATTACCTCTTTTTAAAACTTGATGAACCCTAATGAAAGAGGCTAGCCCTAAAATTTGGGAGGATATAAATAGGGGGAGGGGCTGTTATGTGGCTGGCCAAAGGCCCTAGGGTTAGGATTTTAGCTAGTGGGTTGAGTCCTAACTAGTTTAGTCATGGTTATGACTTGTGACTACACAAGCCATCCTTAGGCCAAACTAGCTCCTAATCACCCCAAACCAATTCTAATGAACTTGAATAATTAACTTAGGTCACACTAGGGTTTCTTAACCTAACCAAAGTGTCTTGACCTAGGTTAGCCAATAGGACAGTCTCCTAGTCAACATGAGTCAAAGTCAAATATAGGGTCAAAACAATTCTACCAAAAATCACCAAAAATCACTAAAAATCTTATTATTTATATTTAATAATAAAATCCCAAAATAATTCCAAAATAATTCCAAAATTTTGAAAATGACCAAAATACCCTCAAGCTAGAAAAGTGGCAGTGACATGTATCTTACTGCAGTGTGTCTGCTATACTTATTTTCTTTTGTTGGGGTCACTCCGGTAGCAGCAGACGGGTAACTAGACTTAGAAATCTCTTTGCATCTTGTTAGTAACTAGGCTTGTGATAACCCTAGTTAGTTAAAGTATCAAGTCGTACTCATTGCTTGGCCATGATTGATGGATAGAGTCAGTCCTGTCCAGTCTAGTTTTATCTAGACAGTGTCCGTATGTTTATTTCAGTACACCATGGTTTATGCTTATTTTGATCGATAAATGGTCGGAGACAAAGTTCCATTCAGGAGAAGGGTTACAATCCCGGTCCTTGTTTGGTTCACGGGTTGTAACTTGGCTTCCGGAATGGTTCCTAAGTTATCCTATCATTTGTTGTCCTATTCAGTACTCACATTCTATACATGATCTTTATGCTATACAATGATCAGAGACTAAGTTCTGTTCAGAAGAAGGGTGTCACGACCCGTACCCGCTTTTCGGATGCGAGCTCGTGAGCAAGCCAGCTACGTATCAAGCGAACTCCAGCCCGACTCGAGTACGTATAAGCTGTCAAGATCATGGTATCATGGCTAATAGGGTAATCTACAGTGTATCTCAATCCACAAGAATATATAAGACAAGAATGAACAAGTATGAGTCGTGGTCTATAGCCCACTAGCATATATGTCCGATTAGACTCCAAGAATAATATGAGTCTATAAAGCTAAGCTGATAAGCAGGATATATCATAACGGCACGAGAAAGATAGTAAATCAATAACACTAACTAAATACCTGAATCATGCGACTGAAGTCAACTACCACATGCTCAGCTAACTAACCCCGTGCAATCAGCTTCCTGAAGAGATCATCAGGTCCTCAGAGGACTAGCAAGATACATAAAACATGCCTACTAATATGACAATAAATAACATGTATGGAGGATAAGAACACTGCAAGAAGAGCATCTAAGGATGACGAGTCGTGTGGAAATGTAATACTAGACTTGGCTAACTATCAATCAGAACTCCTATAGCTTGTAGTACAATGCAAGATACTCCCAATCTATAGTATTTCAATTGACGTACAAAGCAGGATACTCTCAGTTGAGATTAGCCAATTCTAATATGGATCTCCTCTCCTAAAAGATACAAGGTCAAGTAGACTCCTATAAATCGTAGTACAATACAAGATACTCCCAATTCATAGTGTCGTAATTCAAGTCAATCAATCAATCAATATATGCTATAGGTCGTACTACAATACAAGATACTCCTAATCTATAGTATATCTCAAGTCAAGTCAATCAAACAATATCAAGATAAAAGAATCGGCTATAGGTTGTAGTATAATGTAAGATACTCCCAATCTATAGTATATCTCAACTGTAGTACAATGCAAGATACTTCCAGTCAAGAATGGTCAAGTCAAGAACAAGATATAGAAACTGATAACTCAATCACGAGACAAGGTAACACGAAAAGACCAATAATCAAGCAATGTCGAATATCCTATACGTGCACGTAATCTAGAACAAGTAAAACAATCAAGGGCCAATCAATCAAAATAGGTGTAAGCCCCTGATTTTCAAAAATTTTTAAACTAGTGTTAATTAATTATTAAATGTCATTATTGGTTTTAAAATAATTTAATATGATTTTAGAAATTTTCTAGAATTTTTTAAATGAATTTTAAATGAGTTTTAAATGAGTTTTAAAATACAAAAATATCATTTTGTAATTTGTTTAAATGTTTTAATAGCATTCTGTAATTTTCCAAATTGTTTTAATAGTGTTTTGTAATTATTAGAATTGTTAGTATATCAGTTTGTAAATAGGGAATTGTTTTAATTCTGTTATGCAAATTAATATTTGCATTTAGTTATAGTGGGGACCTAATTGTAAAATCCTAAAGTCTAAGGGCCTATTTGCTAAACCGACCGTCACCCCCACGTTCTCACCCACCCCCGACGACCGACGACCGGCCAGCTGACCCGCGTTTTCCGGCCGACCTAGGCCCTTCGACCGACCTCTCACCCCTATAAAATGACCCCCTCACTCCCCTCAGTCGACCACCACCACTACGACCTAACCATAGCCATCGCAGCCCCGTTCTTCCCCAAACCCTAAGCCCTAAAACCCTAACTCCGGCCATCTATCCCGTCCAGCCTCACCGACGAACGTCTCCGCCCCCAACCACCGCCAGTCGCTTCGCCTCGACGAGACGACCGCAGCGCCACCCGAGCGCCACCGTCCCATCGCCTCCTCCGCCGTCCACGGCCTTCGAAACACCCCAGACTCGCCGGACACGTAAGTGGTGTCATTTCGTGTCGTCCGTGTCTCGAATCCACGCGTGTGGTTCGCCAGGACACGGGGACACTAGTCCAGTGCTTGGATACGAGAATAGACGCTCGTACGTGTCGTGCAAAGCACGGACACGAGAAAATCCTGTGTCCTTAACTGTCAGGACACATGATGGTTTATATTTTTTTATTATGTTTAATTAATTCTAACCTAAATAAATTAAACCCAAGCCTATTTCTAACAATCGGGCTAATTGGCCCACTGGCCAGCGCGCTGTAACTAAACCCCCCCCCCCACCCGTTCGGTTAGCCCGAGTTCGAGCCCCCCCTGCTGCTGTTTCTTTTCTTTTCTTTTCCTTTTCTTTTTTTCTTTTTCTTTGTTTTTATATATAATTATATATATATATATGTATACATATATTTGTATATATGTATATATGTATTATTATACATACTATATTTAGGTATATATAGTTGCTGTTTTTATAAATATATATATGAATATACTTCATTATTTTATGTATGTATATATATATATATATATATATATGTGTGTATTATGTATACATATATATTTATGTACATATATTTCCTTATGTATATATATTATTATATATATACTATTATATATATATATATATGTATACATTAATTTTGTATATATATATATATATGTTATATAGATAAGTATTTTCTTATATGTATGTATATATACATATATTTGTGTATATATATATATATATATATATATATATATATATATATATATATATATATATATATATATATATATATATATATATAATATATAGTTGAGCATTTTCCTATATATATAAATATCCCTATATTTATATATATATATATATTATTTCCTATATGTATTTTACTTAGCTTAGTGTAAATTATTTATCTAAAATAATGTTCATACTTTTATAGTTACTATGTAAAACTTTACCTTATTAAAATATTAATATTTATTTTGCATTTCTACCACTTAGTATTTTCTGTATATTTGAATTACTGCAACCATTTGGTGTCCAAGCCTAGCATGGGTATTTGGGCTCAAATGTGTTTTCACACATTCAAGACCTGTACAAGTCATATTGGACTTGATTCATGGCCTTGGGTCCTGTATTTGAACTTTGGTTCAAATTATATACATGGACAAAATACGCAGATAATTAATTATTGTGTGCATTGCTGTTTTTGATTTTCAAAAAATACTTAAAGTATTGCTAAAATTATGAAAAAATAGTTTTTAGATACTATGTTAAGTTAGCTAATTTAGTATAATTTTTGTAGTATTTAATTTACTGTTTTCCCACTAGCTTGGCATATGAAACCAAAACTCATTTTCTGTATACTTAGGAAAACTGATTTTTATAAAATATTTGTACTGGATAATAAATTCTAGAAAAATTATAATAAATTTCTATGATTAATAGGGATCACTTTGATACTTTGCTTTAAGAAAAACTAGGCTTTTTGTCTACTTCGAAAATTGTTAGAACACAATGATCTTTTGATTTATTTGTTGATTAATTATGACTTGTAGCTTTTTGTGTTATTTGGAGTTTTAGTCGTGTTGAACCCCATCCCTCACTAGTATAAAGACCCTAGAAAGTTAGTTAAACATAGTATGTCACCCCACATTGGTCTCCTATGCCAAGTCATCATTTTGGCTAGGTGCCCAATCACAAGTCGTGTCGCACCAATTAGTGTCCTAGTGATTTAGCTTAGTATAAAACTAAGTTGTTATATTTACTTCTACAGTGACGAGCTACCAGACATCCATAGCATTGTTATCGCAGCTTGTTTTGTTTTGCTTTGCTAGAGGCAAGTACTTTCTACGAACTTTACATATTGTCACATAAATGAACTGCAAACCCACCATGTTACATGCTGATCCTTGGGGTAGCAAGTTAGATCTCTACATGTTGTACTTTCAGTTACTACCATGCTTAGAACAGTCTTGATGTATCTCTCACATGATTAGAATATGGGTTATGGGAAAACTGATAGTAGAGTACGTGATCATACCCCCTCTTCAGTACCGAGCAAAGTTATATTTTATATGATACTACGCCGTAGGCCTTACTCTCCAAGCTGTATTTATACGTGTGTACATATATCGCCTTTACACTTGTACGTATGTACATTTTATTTATATTGTGCCTCAGTACATTGTACACCTATTGACCGATCACGTACCTGCTACAGTTTTTAACATTACATATACATCTGTCTCTATGACATATGTGTCCTTGCCATGATAGATTGAGTGATGCCATGCTTTCCAGTTATTCCTCTCATGTTCATTTCCATGTTTCATATGCTAGTTTGCTAGATTTAGTACTTGCTCCCGTCCTGACAGGATAACGTTGTAGGTATACTTACTGAGGAGGAGTTGCTCTGTGATTCGTATTATGGAGTCACTGTCGAGGACCCAGTTTTGCCATACGAGGATATTCCTGCGGGGAGACTCGTCTAGTTTGCTTAGCTGCTTGGGATACTTAGTGTAGTCATGTATTAGACTATATCATTTTGTAACTGGACATGTATCCAGTTTTACATTTCAGTTTACTTGTACTTGGATATTTTACTATATACGACGACTTTTGTGTTTGGAGCATTTATGATTCTTCTTCACTTATAGAACTGTTGGTACATTTAGTCTTGTCTTGTTATCTCTAGAACAGCTTACTGCGCTTTATCTTAAGCGTAGGCTGGACATGGCTAGGCCCGGCCCAACAATTTGGGTAACGGTCGTGACATATTTTTTTGGCGGCCCATGCAAGGTCCTGACTAAACTGTTTGGTTACGTTATTGTACCAAACATGCCTGCAATTAGGAACTTAAGGTAATTAGACAACATTAGGAAAGACGCTTAGAACACTTAGAGGAATGCTAGGATTGCAACATAGGAAATACATCACATGTTTGCTATTATAATTAGATTTTCTTGCATATGATTGCTTACTTTAAAACAAGTCCTTATAAGTCTTTTTATGTGTAATTTAGATGGTGCTTACTCGTTCGTCCCAGTATGTTACCCCCGAGAATGGGGCTCTCCATATCCAGTCAGCTGACCGATTGACTGATACACCTCCACCTACCACATTCCCCCACTCCACAGATCCACAGACCCAGATACCTCCTTCCACATCCCAGTCCCAGCAGGCCTCGATACTTCTACCACCCCCTATCACTATACCCACCCAGGCTTCCGTCACACTCGACGGGACCCAGCTGCTCATACTGATCCAGGGGTTCCTAACAACCCATCAGGAGCAGACTACCCTACTCCGCCAGAGCATGGAGCGTTCTGAGGGACGTCCCGTAGTCCCACCATATGTAGAGCCACGGCAGAAAGCGGGGACGGTCAAGGACTTCATGGGTCTGAATCCCAAGGAGTTCTCAGGGACTGAGGGCATAGTAGTAGCTGATGACTGGCTAGATTCTGTAGAGAGGAAGCTTCTGGGAGTTAGGATGCCGGATGACCTTCAGGTCGAGGCAGCAGGATTTCTGCTGATAGACTTAGCCGGAGTCTGGTTCAGGAATGAGCCGCTGTTCGCGAGAGGTAGAGCCACCTGGGACCAGTTCAAGACCCAGTTCAAGAAGAAATTCTTCTCGACCACTGCTAGAGTAGCCATGGGGCTACGATTCCAGAACATCCAGCAGGGGAACCGTTCTGTTGATGACTATGCGGGAGAGTTTAGTCGCTTGAGCCGTTTTGCTCCTAGTCTGGTTGCTGATCCAGAGGAGATGACCTGTAGGTTTTGCCATGGTCTAGTTCCAGACATTGGCATTCTTATAGTGGCGAACGGTACGACTGACTACTACCAGAGCCTAGAGTTAGCCCGGAGCATTGAGGAGCGTCTTCTGTCTAGCAAGAGGCCGGCTTCTGTACAACATGAGGGACCGTCCAAGCGTCAGGCTTTCCAGCAGAGAGCGCCGACGCCACCCCCGCAGACTTACCATCCCCCTACACCACATCGTCAGACCCCGCCAGTTAGAGCCCCGGGACCCCGACATCAGCAGCAGCAGCAGAAGGGAGCTATATGTTTTTTCTGCGGAAGACCAGGGCATGAATTCGTCGTCTGCAAGAAGAGGTTAGGGCAGTGTTTAGCTTGTGGGTCTGCCATCCATCAGATTCGGGACTGCCCAGTAGCCAAGGGACCCCAGGGGAAGACTTATAGCCTAGTCCTTGAGCCGGAGCCGGAACAGGTTTCGGGAGGTTAGTTTTGATCGTAGCCTTAGTCATTTTGTTGCATTGCTTGCTATGCTAGAATATTGTAGGGTCTTCAATCCTTGTGAATTTCGAGGACAAAATTTTTCAAGGAGGAAAGACTTGTAAGCCCCTGATTTTCAAAATTTTTTAAACTAGTGTTAATTAATTATTAAATGTCATTATTGGTTTTAAAATAATTTAATATAATTTTAGGAATTTTTTAGAATTTTTTAAATGAATTTTAAATGAGTTTTAAATGAGTTTTAAAATACAAAAATATCATTTTGTAATTTATTTAAATGTTTTAATAGCATTTTGTAATTTTCCAAATTGTTTTAATAGTGTTTTGTAATTATTAGAATTGTTAGTATATCAGTTTGTAAATAGGGAATTGTTTTAATTCTGTTATGCAAATTAATATTTGTATTTAGTTATAGTGGGGACCTAATTGTAAAATCCTAAAGTCTAAGGGCCTATCTGCTAAACCGACCGTCACCCCCACGTTCTCACCCACCCCCGACGACCGACGACCGGCCAGCTGACCCGCGTTTTCCGGCCGACCTAGGCCCTTCGACCGACCTCTCACCCCTATAAAATGACCCCCTCACTCCCCTCAGTCGACCACCACCACTACGACCTAACCACAGCCATCGCAGCCCCGTTCTTCCCCAAACCCTAAGCCCTAAGACCCTAACTCCGGCCATCTACCCCGTCCAGCCTCACCGACGAACGTCTCCGCCCCCAACCACCGCCAGTCGCTTCGCCTCGACGAGACGACCGCAGCGCCACCCGAGCGCCACCGTCCCATCGCCTCCTCCGCCGTCCACGGCCTTCGAAACACCCCAGACTCGTCGGACACGTAAGTGGCGGTGTCATTTCGTGTCGTCCGTGTCTCGAATCCACGCGTGTGGTTCGCCAGGACACGAGGACACTAGTCCAGTGCTTGGACACGAGAATAGACGCTCGTACGTGTCGTGCAAAGCACGGACACGAGAAAACCCTGTGTCCTTAACTGTCAGGACACAGGATGGTTTATATTTTTTTTATTAAGTTTAATTAATTCTAACCTAAATAAATTAAACCCAAGCCTATTTCTAACAATCGGGCTAACTGGCCCACTGGCCAGCGCGCTGTAACTAAACCCCCCTCCCCCCGCTCGGTTAGCCCGAGTTCGAGCCCCCCCCTGCTGCTGTTTCTTTTCTTTTCTTTTCCTTTTCTTTTTTTCTTTTTCTTTTGTTTTTATATATAATTATATATATATATATATATATGTATACATATATTTGTATATATGTATATATGTAATATTATACATATTATATTTAGGTATATATAGTTGCTGTTTTTATAAATATATATATATGAATATACTTCATTATTTTATGTATGTATATATATACATATATATATATATATATATATATATATATATATATATATATATATATATATATATATATATATATATATATATATATGTGTGTGTGTGTGTGTATTATGTATACATATATATTTATGTACATATATTTCCTTATGTATATATATTATTATATATATACTATTATATATATATATGTATACATTAATTTTGTATATATATATATATGTTATATAGATAAGTATTTTCTTATATGTATGTATATATACATATATTTGTATATATATATATATATAATATATAGTTGAGCATTTTCCTATATATATAAATATCCCTATATTTATATATATATATTATTTCCTATATGTATTTTACTTAGCTTAGTGTAAATTATTTATCTAAAATAATATTCATACTTTTATAGTTACTATGTAAAACTTTACCTTATTAAAATATTAATATTTATTTTGCATTTCTACCACTTAGTATTTTCTGTATATTTGAATTACTGCAACCATTTGGTGTCCAAGCCTAGCATGGGTATTTGGGCTCAAATGTGTTTTCACACATTCAAGACCTGTACAAGTCATATTGGACTTGATTCATGGCCTTAGGTCCTGTATTTGAACTTTGGTTCAAATTATATACATGGACAAAATACGCAGATAATTAATTATTGTGTGCATTGCTGTTTTTGATTTTCAAAAAATACTTAAAGTATTGCTAAAATTATGGAAAAATAGTTTTTAGATACTATGTTAAGTTAGCTAATTTAGTATAATTTTTGTAGTATTTAATTTACTGTTTTGCCACTAGCTTGGCATATGAAACCAAAACTCATTTTCTGTATACTTAGGAAAACTGATTTTTATAAAATATTTGTACTGGATAATAAATTCCAGAAAAATTATAATAAATTTCTATGATTAATAGGGATCACTTTGATACTTTGCTTTAAGAAAAACTAGGCTTTTGTCTACTTCAAAAATTGTTAGAACACAATGATCTTTTGATTTATTTGTTGATTAATTATGACTTGTAGCTTTTTGTGTTATTTGGAGTTTTAGTCGTGTTGAACCCCATCCCTCACTAGTATAAAGACCCTAGAAAGTTAGTTAAACATAGTGTGTCACCCCACATTGGTCTCCTATGCCAAGTCATCATTTTGGCTAGGTGCCCAGTCACAAGTCGTGTCGCACCAATTAGTGTCCTAGTGATTTAGCTTAGTGTAAAACTAAGTTGTTATATTTACTTCTACAGTGACGAGCTACCAGACATCCATAGCATTGTTATCGCAGCTTGTTTTGTTTTGCTTTGCTAGAGGCAAGTACTTTCTACGAACTTTACATATTGTCACATGAATGAACTGCAAACCCCACCATGTTATATGCTGATCCTTGGGGTAGCAAGTTAGATCTCTACATGTTGTACTTTCAGTTACTACCATGCTTAGAACAGTCTTGATGTATCTCTCACATGATTAGAATATGGGTTATGGGGAAACTGATAGTAGAGTACGTGATCATACCCCTTCTTCAGTACCGAGCAAAGTTACATTTTATATGATACTGCGTCGTAGGCCTTACTCTCCAAGCTGTATTTGTACGTGTGTACATATATCGCCTTTACACTTGTACGTATGTACATTTTATTTACATTGTGCCTCAGTACATTGTACACCTATTGACCGATCACGTACCTGCTATAGTTTTAAACATTACATATACATCTGTCTCTATGACATATGTGTCCTTACCATGATAGATTGAGTGATGCCATGCTTTCCAGTTATTCCTCTCATGTTCATTTCCATGTTTCATATGCTAGTTTGCTAGATTTAGTACTTGCTCCCGTCCTGACAGGATAACGTTGTAGGTATACTTACTAAGGAGGAGTTGCTCTGTGATTCGTATTATGGAGTCACTGCCGAGGACCCGGTTTTGCCATACGAGGATGTTCCTGCGGGGAGACTCGTCTAGTTTGCTTAGCTGCTTGGGATACTTAGTGTAGTCATGTATTAGACTATATCATTTTGTAACTGGACATGTATCCAGTTTTACATTTCAGTTTACTTGTACTTGGATATTTTACTATATACGACGACTTTTGTGTTTGGAGCATTTATGATTCTTCTTCACTTATAGAACTGTTGGTACATTTAGTCTTGTCTTGTTATCTCTAGAACAGCTTACTGCGCTTTATCTTAAGCGTAGGCTGGACATGGCTCGGCCCGGCCCAACAATTTGGGTAACGGGTCATGACAATATGGAATCATGTGACAATATAAAAAGGAATACAATAAAGAAAGAGAAAACAATGTAAATACTGCATATGTTCGGCAAGGTATACTTGCCTGGAGGTTGTACGCAGATCCAACAAAATATAGTCAACTACTAAGCCACAAAGTCCAAATCATCACAACTGTCTCCAAAAGCTGAAACAGACATTGCCAACATTCTCAGAATAGTCAAATTAGCTAGGATTGCATGTCCTTAAGTCTAATTCTGGACACAGGAGCAAAACGATAATTTTAGGCTAAAACGGTGTCCGTCAATGGACCCGCTTTGCACCGAAAAGCGTACCAGAGTCAATGGTCTCTAAAGTTGTCAAACTACATATCTACGGATTTGTTTTGATGATGCGAACCCAAAGGTATGTCCATTTTTGGATTCCGACAGGTCGTGCACAAAATCGCCCGTTGAATCGGATCGTGGGACCCTCAAAACGGCGATCCGATCAACTGTCTCAGAATTGGACCAAACTTGGTATACAGGACCAGAAAAATGATACAGTCCTGTTGGCGCAAGTTTTATCTTGATCTGACAAACGTGCACAAAGTAATTGAGAAATTGGTACAGAGGCCGATATGGTGAATTTCGACGGATACGCATCAAATTCGTCGCGCACACGCAACCAATTTGAATATTGTCAAATCTCACACGTCCACGAAGCCATTACACACCTTTCGATTCTTTTGGCTCACGATGATGTCGCCCGGTTTGGCGGGACGCACGTGGTGTCGGAGGGTTTTATTAAAATTTATTGTTTTAGAAAACAGTTTTTTGTGCTTTTCAACCTGAAATCTATTGTTGTAAAAACAACTAGAATTAAAAACAATAATGGGGTCTCTATCTTGGTTATGTTGTCTAAAAGGTTGTTCAGGTAGTTTTTGGGAATACCGAATATCCTGGCGGAAAAACGGCTTCCAAGTTGGGGTATTCACCTAATGCTCTGTTCTGAATTTCGAACAGTTTTGGTTCGACTTTGGGTCGATATATCGTGCAATCTAGGGCGTATAACTTTGAGCCATTTGAAGATGAGTGAAGTTGTATATGTTGTGTGTGTACCTGCGAAGACGACACGCAAAACGATCACTGAACGATCGAGAAATACGCCACGAAAGTCACGCGTCTGTGACTGCTACTGTTTCTGTTACCGTTGCGACTGTTGTTCGGGTTGCGCGCTGCCGCGGCCCTGGCCGATGTCCGACAGCTGTGCCGTGACGGAAAGGCTCGCCTGGTGGCAGGGAGGTCTTAGGGTTTGGTGTTAGGCGTCGGCTAGGGTTTAGAGGAGGACTTCCTCTCTATCATGTTTACATATATATGTATATATGTTCTCGGTTGGGAGTTAAGCAGGGGGTGGTCGATTTTGCTCTGCTGATGGGGTTGTTTGGCATGTGGGCCTGGCCCGGCTGGGCTGTAGCCCGAGCTCAACTGGACTGGGATTTTAGGTGTGGGTTCTTTTTTTGTCTGTTTTGGTTTTTCTTATTCATTCTATTATATATGTATATGTATTTACACACTTATAAATATAAATAATACGTATATACCTTAATAAATTATAAATATATATACTTGCCTATATAATCAATATGTATATCCTGATATTTATATATATATATATATATATATATATATATATATATATATATATATATATATATATATATATATATATATATATATATATATATATACCACAAATTCCATACAGGCAATAAAATATTTTAAATATAATCAATATTAATAATATCTAATAGTAATAAATATATTTATAATCACCACAAAATAATAAAATAATTAAATGGTGGTTTGGTGAATCCATACTACTCACCTTTATCCGGGTCCAAAAATTATACAAATATTGTAAAACAATATTTAATAATAAAAATACCAATTTTTGTATAAATATTCAAACAATTAAAAAAATGTACATCAATACCTAAAATAATTTAGAAAATATTTGTACACACATAAAATATGCATACATGGTCGTCTTTGGTCTCACTACAAGATTACATTGGCTCGGTTTCGATTCGGGTCTAGTCCGAGCTAAATCGACACAAACCGGGTCTCCTACAAGTCAATAATATAATTAATAAATAATTTAAAATTTTCTTTAGAGGTTAAGTCGCAACTTGGCCTGGTTTTTCTAGTTAGGACACACTTATGGCTGGGTCTCCCTTGGCATGGCTAATACACTAGTCAAGGCACGCCACTGCACTATCCGTGCCATGATTTCTAGTCGTCTGGTACTTCAAAACTCAACTATGGCTAAAGTCGTCTACCGTAATAATTAACTAATAATCATTTATAAAATCCTAAAAATCACCATTTAAATCAAATAAATAATATAAAAAATATTTTAAAAATTTTCGGGAAGGGAAGCTACAAATCTACCTACCTTAAAAATAATTTTGTCCTCGAAATTCTAATTCATAACTATTCCTTAAAATTCAAAAGGAAATCTACTATTACAAATCTACTATTACCTTAATCTCCTCAAATTTTAATTCCTCCAAAAATAGTTTATATCTTTCTTCTAGCCATTTTGTAACTACGAAACTTTGAGGACTTCTACCCAACTTTGGTCACACTACTCCTCAAAACACGGTCACTAAAATCTTATAACCTTCTAACTAGTGGCTAATAATTCTACCAAAAATATCTAGGACATATGGTATCTTTAATCCCTCATAGCTATAAACAACCAAAAATTCAATAATCAGGCAACATTATACTATAACTTAAGAATTTTTGATGAATTCTAAACAGCACGATCATCCGTCACCCGGAATGGGAAGGGACGAGAATCAATAGTACGGGAAGGCAAGGGAGAATAATCGAGAACGAATACGAAGTTTCAAAGACGGTATAGAAATTTCTAAGAGAATTTTCAAGGCAAAGTGGATTAAGATTTTTAAGGTTTAGTCATAGTCGCAGGCTCGTATCAGTACAGTTACGTAACCGATACGATATGCTCTGACCTGCATGGGCCACCACAAAAACTTGTCACGGCCCGCACCCGCTTTTCGGATGTGAGCTCGTGAGTAAGCCAGCTACGTATCAAGCAGACTCTAGCCCGATTCGAGTACGTATAAGCTGTCAAGATCATGGTATCATGGCTAATATGGTAATCTACATTGTATCTCAATCCACAAGAATATATAAGACAAGAATGAACAAGTATGGGTCGTGGTCTGCAGCCCACTAGCATATATGTCCGATTAGACTCCAAGAATAATATGAGTCTATAAAGCTAAGCTGATAAGCATGATATATCATAACAGCACGAGAAAGATAGTAAATCAATAACACTAACTAAATACTTAAATCATGCGACTGAAGTCAACTACCACATGCTCAGCTAACTAACCCTGTGCAATCAGCTACCTGAAGAGATCATCAGGTCCTCAGAGGACTAGCAAGATACATAAAATATGCCTACTAATATGATAGTAAATAACATGTATGGAGGATAAGAACACTGCAAGAAGAGCATCTAAGGACGACGAGTCGTATGGAAATGTAATACTAGACTTGGCTAACTATCAATCAGAACTCCTATAGCTTGTAGTACAATGCAAGATACTCCCAATCTATAGTATTTTAATTGACGTACAAAGCAGGATACTCTCAGTCGAGATTAGCCAATTCTAATATCGATCTTCTTTCCTAAAAGATACAAGGTCAAGTAGACTCTTATAAATCGTAGTACAATGCAAGATACTCCCAATTCATAGTGTCATAATTCAAGTCAATCAATCAATCAATATATGCTATAGGTCATAGTACAATGCAAGATACTTCCAATCTATAGTATATCTCAAGTCAAGTCAATCAAACAATATCAAGATAAAAGAATCGGCTATAGGTCGTAGTACAATGTAAGATACTCCCAATCTATAGTATATCTCAACTGTAGTACAATGCAAGATACTCCAGTCAAGAATGGTCAAGTCAAGAATAAGATATAGAAACTGACAACTCAATCACGAGACAAGGTAACACGAAAAGACCAATAATCAAGCAATATCGAATATCCTATACGTGCACGTAATCTAGAACAAGTAAAACAATCAAGGGCCAATCAATCACAATATAGAATCATGTGACAATATAAAAAGGAATACAACAAAGAAGGAGAAAACAATATAAATACTGTATATGTTCGGCAAGTCTGGAGGTTGCATGCAGATTCAACAAAATATAGTCAACTGCTAAGCCATAAAGTCCAAATCATCACAACTGTCTCCAAAAGCTAAAACAGACAATGCCAACATTCTCAGAATAGTCAAATTAGCTAGGATTGCCTGTCCTTAAGTCCAATTCTGGATACAGGGGTAAAACGGTAATTTCAGGCCAAAACGGTGTCCGCCGTTGGACCTGCTTTGCACCGAAAAGTGTGTCAGAGTCAATGGTCTCTAAAGTCATCAAACTACATGTCTACAAATTTGTTTTGATGATACGAACCCAACAGTATGTCCAATTTTGGATTTCGGCAGGCCGTACACAAAATCGTCCGTTGAATCGGATCGTGGGGCCCGCGAAACGGCGATCCGATCATCTGTCTCAGAATTAGACCAAACTTTGCATACAGGACCAAAAAAATAATACGGTCCTATTGGCGCAAGTTTTGTCTTGATCTGACGAACGTGCACAAAGTAATTAAGAAATTTGCACAGAGACCGATACCATGAATTTTGACGGATACGCATCAAATTCGTCGCACACACGCAACCAATTTAAATTCCGTCAAAGCTCACACGTCCACGAAGCCATTATGCACCTTTCGGTGCTTTCGGTTCGCGACCTCGTCGCCCGGTTTGGCGGGACGCACGTGGTATCAGAGGGTTTTTATTGAAATTTATTGTTTTAGAAAACTATTTTTTGTGCTTTTCAACCTGAAATCTATTGCTGTGAAAACAACTAGAATTAAAGCCAATAACGGGATCTCCATCTCGGTTATGTTGTCTAAAAGGTTGTTCAGGTAGTTTTTGGGAATACCGAATATCCTGGCGGAAAAAACGGCTTCCAAGTTGGGGTATTCGCCTAATGCTCTGTTCTGAATTTTGAACAGTTTTGGTTCGACTTTGGGTCGATATATCGTGCAATCTAGGCGTATAACTTTCAGCCATTTGAAGATGATTGAAGTCGTATATGTTGTGTGTGTACCTGCGAAGACGACACGCAAAATGATTACTGAACGATCGAGAAATATGCCACGAAAGTCACGCGTCTGTGGCTGCTACTATTTCTATTACCGCTGCGGCTGCTGTTCGGGTTGCGCGCTGCCGCGGCCCTGGCCGGTGTCCGACGGCTGCGCCGCGGCGGGGAGGCTCGCCTGGTGGCAGGGAGGTCTTGGGGGTTGGTGTTAGGCGTCGGCTAGGGTTTAGAGGAGGACTTCCTCCCTATCGTGTTTACATATATATGTATATATGTTCTCGGTTGGGAGTTAAGCGGGGGGTGGTCGATTTTGCTCTGATGGTGGGGTTGTTTAGCATGTGGGTCTGGCCCGGCTGGACTGGGATTTTAGGTGTGGGTTCCTTTTTTGTTTGTTTTGGTTTTTCTTATTCATTCTATTATATATGTATATGTTTTTACACACTTATAAATATAAATAATATGTATATACCTTAATAAATTATAAATATATATACTTGCCTATATAATCAATATGTATATCCTGATATTTATACATATATATATACCACAAATTCCATACAGGCAATAAAATATTTTAAATATAATCAATATTAATAATATCTAATAGTAATAAATATATTTATTTAATCACCACAAAATAATAAAATAATAAAATGGTGATTTGTTGAATCCATACTACTCACCTTTATCCGGGTCCAGAAAATTATAAAAATATTATTAAACAATATTTAATAATAAAAATACCAATTTTTGTACAAATATTCAAACAATTAAAAAATGTACATCAATACCTAAAATAATTTAGGAAATATTTATACACACATAAAATATGACTACATGGTCGTCTTTGGTCTCACTACAAGATTATATAGGCTCGGTTTCGGTTCGGGTCTAGTCCGAGCTAAATCGACACAAATCGGATCTCCTACAAGTCAATAATATAATTAATAAATAATTTAAAAATATCTTTAGAGGTTATGTCGCAACTTGGCCTGGTTTTTCTAGTTAGGACACACTTATAGCTGGGTCTCCCTTGGCATGGCTAATGCACTAGTCAAGGCACGCCACTACACTATCCGCGCCATGATTCCTAGTCGTCTGGTACTTCAAAATTCAACCATGGCTAAAGTCATCTACCGTAATAATTAACTAATAATCATTTATAAAATCCTAAAAATCACCATTTAAATCAAATAAATAATATAAAAAATATTTCAAAAAATATCGGGAAGGGAAGCTACAAAGGGTTACAACCCAGGTCCTTGTTTGGTTTAAGGGTTGTAACTTGACTTCCGAATTAGTTCCTAAGTCCACTTATCATTGTCTTTCTATATAATTCTTACATGCTCACATGTTCAATTATCTCACAAACTATACATGACTTCCTATGTCGGGTCACCATGCTCTTATGACCCGGCTATCTCACAAGTTCATATGTTCAATTGCTTTTACATATTCTCAAGCTTCTGTTTACTTAACATGTCTACACTTTACATTATGTTGCATGATAATTACTTTATGCTCCAAGATGCTTACTTATTGTCTTTCTATGTTTGGGATAAGTACATTGGTAGTGCACGAGTCTCGATCTGCCCTTACTCATTTGTATCTCTAATTATTGATGTTAGTGATTGCTGGTTTTAGTTCATAGTTTGGCTTCCTTTGTGGTACTTGCTATTGGGGGTCTGACCCCACTGGTTTTGTTTGCCAGATCTGATAGAGAAGCCCAGAGGATCTTTCGTACCATCTACTCGACGATGACTATCCAGAGCACCAGAGTACCCAAGTGGGTTTCTCATTTTATTCTCCCACTGGTTATGTACATTATTCTTTTGTAGCGTTTAGCCTCTGAGCACGTGTTTAGCTCATGTTTTGGTCCTTGACATTTAGCCTACGGGCATAAACATGATGTGCGTATACTAGACTGCAGCTAGAGCTATCATGTATGACTAATAATCTTGCTAGTTTCTCCATTTTGTATTACTAGCTTCATGATCATCCATGTATATATGGTTTGGGACGCTTTACTATTGTATGTCTGATGATCATACTCCTTGTACCTTGTATAATTGCCTGTGATTGAGATACCTATGATTGTTTTAACCTAGGATCGACTGTTGGCTTGTAGAAGTAACACCCATGTCTTGACAGCTTATACATGATTTCAGAGTACTGGTGTACTTTGGTATTGCGTAGCTGTCTATGTCCGTCCCTACTTGCCAGTATTCTGGTATTGGGGCATGACAAGCATATAGTGGCTAAAGCACGACCAACTCAAGGACGAAGTCATACATACGCGATCAACGATTTAGAAGTTATGCACGATTGAAGAAAAAGTTAATGTATGAATCAAAGTCAAATAGTCATGTAAGGTCATATAGACATGACTAATATTTGGCATGTTCTATAATAGTGTAAACCCCTTAATTCATTAAAATATTTAAAGTTAGTTTTGTGTAAATTTGTGCTAAAATACATGTATGTATAATATTAGGAGTGTGAAATAATAGTAATAGCAAATACTTAAGTTAATGCTTAGTATCGGTGTAAGTTTATATGATATATTTATATGTATATATGTATGTGTGTATGTGTTGATTTATTAAGGTGTATATATTTATAAATAAATATATGTGGGAATATATGTGTGTATAAATATATCTAAAATGTTGAATTATTGAAAAGAATTTTTAATTAGAAATAATAAATAAAAATAGAATTTAGATATTTAAATAAAGTAATAATAAATAAAAATAGAAAAAATAGAATAGAGAAATAGATTTTTTTAAAGAATTTTTAATAAAGAATAAGAAAAGAAAAAGAAATAAAAAAGAATAAAGAAAGGAAAAAAAATGAAAAAGGAAAAAAAAAAAAGGCAAACAACTCCCACCCACTTAAAGTGGGCGCACCCCCCCCCCCCCCCCCCTCTCCCTTTGCTAGCTGCTATAGCAGCAAACCCAGCACACAAACCCGACCAACCCGTGAAGCCCATTTTAACTTATTTAGAATCCTAGTAGTATTAGGTTTTCACCCAACTTGTTATATATATATATATATATATATATATAAAAAAAATATATATATATATATATATATATATATATATATATTTTTATATATATATATATATATATATATATATATATATATATATATATATATATATATATATATATATATATATATATATATATATCTTCCTCCACAGACCTCAAAATCCTAGGCTTCCAAAATGAAAATTGCGGCAGAACATACCCTCTTCGTCTACGAGTTTGTGTCACCAACAATGGAGTTGTGTGTGCGAAGAACGGAGCATCGAAAGTCAGTCCCTCGTCATCCACGGAGCAGTTTTTCTACTCAAGGTACCCTACTTCCCGACGACGTAACTTTTACTCGTAACACCAATTTTCGATCCGTAAGATTTTTTAGAAAGTAGACTTGACCTTCTTCGAGATCCTCCAAATAGATTTTGACATGACCATCTAATTGGTTTGAAAAATTGAACCGAAGTTAGCAAAAAATCTATTTTTTGACTGTTAAAACCAATTCTAAACGAAAACTTGTCGGCCAATTTTCTTGTTGTACATTAAAAATTTGTAGAAACTAATTGAAAACAATAAATGACAACATAACCGTGATCGCAACGCATCTTCTGGATCGTCGTTTCGATTAACGTGTAAAAATTAAATTGAAATTGAAGTTGAAGTTGAAGGAAAAACTGTATTAAGCGTATATAAAATTCTAAAAAATTTCTCGATATGGCGTGCGCCCCGACAAACCAGGCGATGTGGTCATATGCTATACGTATCGAAAGGAGCGTATGGACATTGCTGACATGTGGGAACTGACGGAACTCAGTTTCGTCGCGTGTGTGCGACGAAATCAGTCCGTATCCGTCAAGATACCCCCGTATCGCCAATTTGCAAACTTCGCCCTAACTTCGTGTACATTCGTCAACTCGAGACGAAACTTGCGCCAACAGGTCTGAATCGAAATTCTGGTCCTGTGTACCAAGTTTGGTTCGATTCTGAGAAGGTCGACTGCGGAACCCCTTTTTGGCGGGCTCGCGACCCACTCAAACGGGCGATTTTGTACGCGGCTCATCGGAATCCAAAACTGGACATATCGTTGAGTTTCTCTCCTCAAACTGAATCCATAGACATGTAGTTTGATAACTTTAGAGACCATAGACTTTGGCACGCGTTTCGGTACAAAGCGGGTCCAACGGCGGATATCGTTTTGACCCAAAATTACAACTTTGCCCCTGTTCTAGAATTAGACTTTTGGACAGGCGTTTCCTAGGTATATCTTTTTCACCGAGAATATTTTGATGTTTTTTTCAGCATCCAGAGTCATCTGTGAATTGTGAGTTTTGTGTTGACGCTTGCGACATTTGGATTTGTCCCCCTCGCACCGCAAGCAAGTATACCTTGCCATAGATTATGATTGTGCTCATTTATTTTCAGTATATTTTATTATTGCATATTTCTTTCTCTTATTTGTCATTTTGTTTATATTGGGCGTCCAAGTCACACTTGGGTGCGGGCGACCAGATTTAGTCGTTTTCGTTATTTTTATATTCTATTATGCATGTCGACCTAGAGTTAGACGACCACCTTATGAGTGTGGGATATTTTCATATCTCCTATGGCCTTGACACATGTGTATCACGTGATGAGTGAGTTCATGTAGGACACGGACCTGCGTACTCAACTGGCCATCAATAGTAAGGGTCGTGCGACGGTTAGGAGGTAACTGCTACTAGTGAGTCGAGTTAGAAGCCATAGCAGTTGCCAGCTGGACAGGTTGTGGATACATCTTAGACAAGAGCATTTAGAGGAAGGGGACAACTACTAGCTTAGGGGCTATATTTACTTTTTACACACATTATGGGTGATAGTGACTCGGATGAGCACTACTTGCTGCCCGGACGATAGTATCTCGGTTGAGCGCTACTTGACGGCCACTCTTATTTACTTGCATGAATCCGTACAGCCCCTGCATAGAACGTTGTCCTCTAAAGTGCATCTCACATAGACGGTTAGGATAACCTGTAGTATCATGGTTGCATATTTCATATTCATTTATTTTGACATATTTTTTTTGTATCTTGTTACGTCCCTCTGATGACCTAGTGATCTCTCCAGGATTAGACAAGCAGGACTATCCCGAGGAGTACGGTACAGCGTTGGATCCTTCATACTTCGGTGACGAGGCATCTCCTGCTCATAATTAGTTTTTATTCTTTATTATCTGAGACCATGTATTGGACATCTTTTATCATCTTTCTTGCTGTTTGAGGAGGTTGGACTCCATTTAGTTGAGACTATTTTTCATAGTTGTTTGGAGTGGAAATGTCCACCCGGCTATCTCTTGACTTCTTTTATTATCATTGAGGCTTATTTATTCATTTTGTGTTAAGCTGTGGATGAGATATAGTTATTAATTGTGGCTTATCATAAATTATTACTTACAACTTATGTACAAATACGAGGATACCACATATTGGTGTATTCCCCGTATACGTGCAGTTGGCATGCTGACGTACTTAGTCCTACGTATTTTGGGACTATGACATTACATATTTTTGTGGTGGCCCATGCAGATCAAAAAATTAATATTGTTGGGTTACATGACTGTACCCAACAAGCCTGCAAATAGGAAAAGGATATAGAATCTCATCTACTTATTAATACCTTCCTTGACCTCTTCTCAACTTCTCATTTGATTGCTTGATAACATCCAGTTTGAATTTGTTCTAACCAACTCAATTCTTCGTGCCAATATAGGATGGATCTTCATAGTGGACGCGCTTCTCCCCTCGCCATTACTGACGGAAACACCACTGCTCAAGAAGGACTGGTGAGTCAGCCATCCATGTCCCATACCACCCAAGCACCATCCGGATTGCAGCCTGTAATGACACCCCTCACTACTCAGCAGCAAGCCCCGGTACCCCAAGTGGGGCAGATAGACCCCGAAAACCCTATAACCTAAGAGGAGTACCTACCGCCTCTACCACCCTATCCACCCCAGTTCCTACCACAGATTCTACCCCCATGTCCACCATCATCATATCCATCACAACAGCCTCCACAGTATCCACCCCAGCAGCCCCCACCATATACATCACCATACCCACCATCATATCCACCCCAGTATCCTCCACAGAATCTACCTCAGTATCCTCCCTCCTACCCCCCCCACAGTATCCCTTTCCATATCCTTCATATCCTCCATAGTACGGGCCACAGGATGTCCCACAGATCATGCCCCAGATACCATACATGCCCCTACAGCAGCCCATGCCTCAGGCTGGTGGGACTACTACAGATCAGATCTTCCAGAGCTTAGTACAGGTTCAGATGCAGCAGAACGAGGCTATTAGAAGGAGTTTTGAGACAGCACTGACCCGAGCACCCCAAGCCTCTGTGGGTACTATCGAAGGGTTCCGCAACATGAATCCTCCACACTTCAAGGGCACTGAAGACGTCATCGGGATCACCAATTGGCTGGTTAAGAAAGAAAATCTCCTGAAGGCTTCAGAGTTATCCGTAGATCTATGGATGACGGCAGTAAAGTTATAGTTGGAAGGAAATGCTTATGATTGGTGGGCCGCAGAGGAGAGGCGGCTAGGAGTTGATCAGACGTGGAAGGAATTCAAAAGACTGTTCAATAAGAAGTTTTTCTCCGACACTGCCAAGGATGCACTGTATGACCAGTTTCTACACTTGGAGCAGGGGAATATGACAGTTGATGAGTACGACGTCGAGTTTAGCCGACTGAGTCGTTTTACACCGGGGTTGGTTACGACAGAGCCGGAGAAAACCAAAAGATTTCATAGAGGCTTGAGTATAGAGTTGTAGAGGTACACCAACTCCGAGTCGAGGGTCTCCCAAGCAGTTATTCTGGCAGAGGCTAAAACTCAGGAGGCCATAAGCAAGAAGGAAAGCCGGCGAGTTACATCGACTATAGGATCAGCTAAGCCCACTACAGGAGGGCCAGTGAGACGTCCTCCCACACATCAGTATCAGCAGAAGACAGGGCCATACCAGACACAGGAGAAGGCCACTTGCCATTACTGTGGTAAAGTTGGTTATGTTTTGCGAGATTGTAGACGACGGTTGGGGCATTGTTTGATTTACGGATTGAATCAGCACTAGGCTAAGGATTGCTCATTTCAGAGGATCACTCTACATAATCAGCAGCAGAGGCCAGCTATTGCAGGACCAGGAGCACCCCGACCACCCTTACCTACTCAGGCAACCCAATTCCAGCAGGCTAGAGCACAGTCGGGCAATCAGAGAGTGGGGAAGGCTTTTGCACTAGCTGTAGAGGAGGCAGAACCAGAGGTGGATGTCATAGCAGGTATCGTTTTAGTTGCATCATTTCCTGCAATCATATTATTTGACACTGGAGCCACCTATTCATTTATAGCCACTAGCTTTGCCACTAGACACATTATACCCATGTCATCTTTATCTCAAAACATTAGAATCCTCAGGGGAGGAGGAGTTGTACTTGTTAGTAGTATTTGTAGAGATTGTTCTGTAGTGATAAGTGGTAGAGAGATGAAGGCACGACTTCTTGTATTTCCTATGCCGACGTTCGATGTGGTTCTCGGAATGGACTGGTTGAGCCAGCATTTCGCTCTTATAGACTGCCATAGGGGCAGTATTGTCTTTAGACCACTGAATGCGGCAGAGTTTGAGTTCATCAAAGAAGACGAAGAGAGTTGTGATACACCCGCATCGGGGACCCACATGATGATGCAGGACACCCCTCAGCACCCTATCATCACCGAGTTCGAGGATGTATTCTCCGAGGAATTGCCAGGACTGCCACCTGACCGAGACATTGAGTTTTCTATTGAGCTTATTCCGGGAGCGGAGCCTATTTCATCTCGAGTTTATCGACTAGCGCCCAAAGAGTTGGTAGAGATGAAGACGCAAATTGATGACTTATTGGAGAAGGGCTTTATTCGTGCCAGTGCGTCACCGTATGGAGCACCCGTTCTTTTTGTACCTAAAAAAGACGGGACCGTACGCATGTGCATCGACTACAGAGCTTTAAATGCAGTGACAGAGAAGAACAAGTATCCATTGTCGCGTATAGACGATCTATTTGATCAACTGAGTGGAGAAAAAATATTCTCCAAGATTGACTTACGATCAGGCTATCACCAATTGAAGGTTCAGAAGGAAGACATTGCAAAGACGGCTTTTCGATCAAGGTATGGACACTACGAGTTCTTGGTCATGCCTTTTGGTTTGACCAATGCTCCCGTAGTCTTCATGAATTTAATGAATAAGATCTTTCACCAGTACTTGGACAAATTTGTAGTAGTCTTTATAGATGATATCTTGATTTACTCCAAGAGTCAAGAGGAGCATGAGCAGCATCTACGGATAGTTTTAGGAACATTGAGGAATGAGCGACTCTTCGCGAAGCTTAGCAAGTGTGATTTCTTTCTCAAGGAGGTATCATTTCTTGGTCATGTTGTTATGGGTGATGGTATATCAGTGGACCCAGAGAAGATCACAGCAATCAAATCATGGCCCACTCCCACATCAGCTTCTGAGGTAAAAAGTTTTCTCGGACTTGCGGGTTACTACCGACGGTTCGTAGAAGATTTCTCTTGAATAGCGGGACCTATGACTCGATTAACTTGCAAGGATCAGGAGTTTGTATGGACAGACGAGTGTCAAGCCGCATTTGACGAGTTAAAGAAGCGATTGACCACAGCACCGATCTTGACACTACCATCGGGCCCGGGAGGATTTGTGTTCTACAGTGACGCATCCGGGAAAGGATTATGATGCGTATTGATGCATCACGGTCATGTAGTAGCATATGCATCGCGACTGTTGAGGGTGTACGAGAAGAATTATCCGACCCACGATCTAGAGCACGCAGCGGTTATCTTAGCTTTGAAGCTATGGAGACACTACTTGTACGACGAGAAGGTTGATATCTACACTGGTTATAAGAGCCTTAAGTACGTGTTCACACAAAAAGAGTTGAATATGCGACAGCGACGTTGGTTGGAGTTGATAAAGGATTACGAGATCGAGCTACATTATCATCCGGGCAAGGCTAATGTCGTGACAGACGCATTAAGCCGTAAGCCCATGGCACACTTTTTGACTACGCAGAAGGAGTTGATTAGAGACTTGCAGCAGCTTGGTATTGAGGTAGTATTGTCTGGAGCAGATGGCGTATTAGCCAACCTCCAAGTGCAATCATCATTGGTAGAGCGCATCAAGACAGCATTGCCCACTGATGCTAGATTTCGACGGCTCAGAGAGAGGACTGAAGCAGAAGAGCAGACGGGATTGAGGATCCATCCCGATGGGACATTACGATGTGGTGGTCGTATTTGTGTTTCTAATGGAGAGCTACGGCAGGAGCTGATGACAGAGGCTCACAGTTTGACTTACTCTATTCATCCCAGAGGAACCAAGATGTACCGCGACTTACGACAGTATTATTGGTGGCACGGAATGAAGCGAGAGATAGCTCGTTTTGTTGCCAAGTGCTTGGTATGTCAACAAGTGAAGGCGGAGCACCAGAGGACAGCTGGACTGTTGCAGTCGCTATCCATTCCCGAGTGGAAGTGGGAGCACATTACTATGGATTTCGTCACGGGTTTTCCTCGGAGTCCTAGGAGATGTGACGCAGTGTGGGTGATTGTTGATAGACTTACAAAGTCAGCCCAATTCTTACATTTTAGAGTGGGCCAGTCGACAGAGGTATTGACAGAGATGTATATGGAGCAGATTGTAAGATTACACGGTGTGCCTGTTAGTATTGTGTCGGACCGCGACTCGAGATTCACCTCGCACTTTTGGAGGAGCATGTAAGAGATTTTGGGCACACGGTTGAAGTTTAGTACGGCGTACCATCCGCAGACAGAAGGCCAGTCGGAGCGTATCATTCAGATGCTAGAGGATATGTTGCGAGCTTGCAAGCTTGACTTTGGTGGATCATGGGAAGACCACCTTCATCTTGTGGAGTTCTCTTACAACAATAGCTATTAAGCAAGCATTCAAATGGCTCCGTTTGAAGCATTGTATGGTAGGAAGTATCGGTCTTCTGTTTGTTGGAGCGACATAGGAGAGCGACAACTATTGGGTCCCGAGTTAGTCTTGAGCACAGTGGAGACAGTGAAGAAAATTTAGGGCCACCTGCGAGCAGCACAGGATCGTCAGAAGCAGTGGGCAGATAATCGTCGTCGACCTTTGGAGTTCAAAGAGGGCGACCATGTGTTCTTGAAGATATCCCCCACTAGAGGCACGATTTGATTCGGAGGACGTAGCAAGTTGAGTCCAAGATACATCGGTCCTTTCGATATCTTAGAACGTGTTGGAGAGGTTGTCTACAGATTGGCCTTGGCACCGTCGTTAGAGAGAGTGCATGATGTATTCCATGTATCTCAGCTGAGAAGGTACGTGGAAGACGACAATCATGTGCTTGATCACTCCGAGATCACAGTTGGACCGAGCTTGTCGTACTGTCACGACCAACACCTGCTTTTCGAACGCGAGCACGTGAGCAAGCCAGCTACGTATCGAGCGGACTCCAGCCCCCCTCGAATACGTAAACGCTGTCAAGGCTATGGTATACGGCCACATCATGGCAAACCAATCTATATCTCAAATCCATAATAAGCGTACGAAACATGAATGAACACTATGGGTCGTGGTCTGCAGCCCACTAGCATAAATGTCCGATAAGACTCAAAGAATATAACAAGAGTCTCTAAAGTGAATCAATAAGCAGGATATCTCATGATAAGGAATGTAAAGTCATGAAAGGATAACTATGTAATATCACTGACAAATACCTGAATCATGCATCACGATCATCTACCATCCCGTTCTGCTAACTAACTCCATGCAAGCGTAAAACCTGAAGAGATCATCAGGTCCTCAGAGGGCATAGCAAGATACATATAAACATGCCTATCTAGCAGTTTAATCATGCATGATAATATAAACAGGATATAACCAGGAACGATACTAACATGGCAAGAGACTACGACTAAACTGCTAATAAGGGACTAACGACAAGTAGCTACTGACAGGTGACTATGAACTGGAATACAAGAACAACTACACGTAACTGAACTGAACTGCTGGATGAACAAGAGAACACGAGATCAATGGAATACCAAACCCTTGTCCCGAGTGGACTCGCATGTTTGAACTAATCACTAATCCTCGTTCCGAGTGTGGACTTTCTGGTTAGTACTAACCCTCGTCCCGAGTGTGGACTCTCTGGTGCAAATATAACATCCTCGTCCCGAGTGTGGACTCTCTGATGTAAACACCCTCGTCCCGAGTGGACTCTCTGGTACAAGTCAAGTCAATACCCTCGTCCTGAGTGTGGACTCTCTGGTGCAAATAATCGATATCCTCGTCCCTAGTGTGGACTCACGGATGTAAACAGATCAAGGCAAAAACCCTCGTCCCGAGTGAACTCTCTGGTGCCAAGGAAATAATAACAAGGATTTAGCAGTTCAATTACACGTACTCGTTCTATGATACGACTTAAGCAAGGTACTGGTGAGACAAGGTATGACTCAGTCAAGACACAGTCAAGTCCGGTATAACTACACTGTCAAGTCAAGCAAGACCATAAACTGGTGAACACGATATGTAGAAACTAGATAAAGCAAGTAGACAAGAAAGCTAATGAATCATGTAAAATCTATAACAAATATAGTATCTATGATAATACACTAATAACATGAAAACTATAAACATGAAATTAAACTGTAGAGGGAGGCAAGGTATCTTGCCTGGTGGTTGCATGTAGATCCAAATACATCTCATCAAACTGATAAGCCACAGTAGTCAAGTCTCACAATAGTCTCCGAAAGTTGAAACAGACATTGCCAACATTCTCAGAATAGCCAAATTAGCTAGAATTGCCTGTCCTTAAGTCTAATTCTGGACACACGGGCAAAATGGTAATTTTGGGCCAAAACGGTGTCCGTCGTTGGACCTGTTTTGCACCAAAAAGCGTGCCAGGATCAATGGTCTCTAAATTCATCAAACTATATGTCTACGCATTCGTTTTGATGATACGAACCCAACGGTATGTCCAATTTTGGATTCCGGTGGGCCATGCACAAAATCGCCCGTTGAATCGGATCATGGGGCCCGCAAAACGGCGATCCGATCAACTGTCTCAGAATTGGACCAAACTTGGCATACAGGACCAGAAAAATGTTACGGTCCTGTTGGCATAAGTTTCGTCTCGATCTGACGAACGTGCACAAAGTAATTAAGAAATTTGCACAGAGGCCGATACGGGAGTTTTCGACGGATACGCATCAAATTTGTCCCGCACACGCGACCAATTTGAATTCTGTCAAAGCCCACATATCGCAATATCCGTACGCGCCTTTCGATGCTTACGGTGTACGACCACGTCGCCCAGATTGGCGGAACACACGTCGTATCGAAGGGTTTTTCTGAAATTCTGTTTTTTTAAAACTGTTTTTCTTGATTTTTAAACTGATCTAATTTACTGTTTAATTAACTAGAATTAAATCTAACAGTAGGGTTCTAATCCTGTATATGTAGTCTACAAGTCTATTCAAAAAGATTTCTAAGTTTCTCTACAGATTTGTAGAAATCTGCCTTCCAAAGTCAGGGTCGGGATTTGTTATTCTGTCTCGGTTTCGACAGTTTTTTATCGATTTCGGAATCGATTCTCACTGCATTCATTGTGAAATAAAAAAATTATTTGAAGAGCCTCGGAAGGGTTTAGATCGGGTACATTCCAGAAGAGACAGATCGAAAAATGATCCATCGTACGTGAAGGTTCGTCGTTGCAAAGTTGGGGCTTGCACTGCAGTTGTTGCTGTTCTCGCGGTTGCTGCTCTGTTCGCGCGTGCTCGGCCGGCCGCCGGCGGTCCTTCGGCGATGCACGGCCGTCGGGGTGGCCGTCCAGGGTGGCGTGTGGTGGCGGCGTGGGTTCCTTTAGGGTTTGTATCTCTCGATATATATATATATATATGTTTATATGTCGATGTGCAATGAACAGGGGGTCGGGGGAAGAACTTGCGCTCGGGAGTTCTGGGTAGTTGGGGAATGCCCGCTCGGGCTTGGACCCAGGACTGAGGCTGGGCCTCTCCAGTGTGGGCTGGATGGGGAAGTATGGGCCTGTGGGCTGGGCTGCTGCTGGGTTGCTCGGGCTGGGGAAATTAGGATAGGTTGGGGGAAAATTGTCCAAAACAAAGTATAGAAGTTACAGTTCGGTCTACCAAAGGAGGCAATTCCACTCTTCCTGTTTGTAGGAAAAAGATGCAAGATATTTGCATCAGTTCCCCATAAATCCTTAGAACGAAGGATTAAGAAGCATTGAGCTTTAGACAAACACAACGAACATTTAAAATATCTGAGTGTGCGTGTATAAGTCCAAAAGATCCCATCCGGGGACTTAGACGAATTTACAAATAATTATGGGGAACATGTATAGTTTCTTTATGGACAGTTGTAGGCACGAGGAAAACTTCAACAATATAGCCTTCGAATCACAAGTAAAAAGCTAAAGATATATTTCCTAGGTATATTGATATGAAAAAAGAGTATTATATTATCATTTGAACATGCTTCTAAATGTTGTTATAAGAATATCAACAATTATTAAATAGGCACCCATACATCTATATATAAACATTTATAGTCCAATACACCAAAATGCACAAGGATATATATATATATATATATATATATATATATATATATATATATATATATATATAATAAAATATTTGTCACCTTTTCCAAGGTAACTATAAAGCAACATGCATATATTATAACTAATACTTAATTTATAGAAAATTACTCCTTTAGATTGTAAAAATGAACTACCAGTATATATACATATCTATATATCTACATGGACGCTATTGGTCGCACTACACGACTACATTAGCTTGGGCTCGGTTCCGACCCAGTCCGAACTAGTTCGGTCTCACCGGGTCCCCTGAAAAGTCATAATCATAATAAAACTAATTAAATCGTTTTGTAGGGGTCAAGTCACAACTTGGCCTGGTTTTCCTAGTTAGAACACTCCTATGGCTCGGCATTTCCCTATCATGGCTAAACACTAGTCAAAGCACGCTACTGCACTATCCGTGCCATGATTCCTAGTCGTCTTGTACTTCAAAATTCCACTATGGCTAAAGTCATCTACCGTAATAATTAACTAAATAATTATTTATAAAAATCATAAATCATCATTTAAATCAAATAAATAATTAAAAAATATTTCAAAAATTCCGGGAAGGGAGGCTACACGTACGAAGTGCAACCGGTAGGCATTCTTGATCGTCGAGTGAAGGTGTTGCGGAATCAATCTATTTTATTGGTTCGCGTGTCTTGGAAGCATCACTCGCCAGGAGAGTCTACTTGGGAGCGCGAGGACGACGTTCGAAATCGTTACCCGCATTTGTTTGACAACCAAGTTATGTCTTGCACATGACAGTCTTTATAGCTTCTTGCATTGCATAACATTGCATTCGGCCCCTACCATAGTCTAATTTCGAGGACGAAATTTCTTTAAGTTGGGTAGGATGTAAACCCCCTAATTCATTAAAATATTTAAAGTTAGTTTTGTGTAAATTTGTGCTAAAATACATGTATGTATAATATTAGGAGTGTGAAATAATAGTAATAGCAAATACTTAAGTTAATGCTTAGTATGGGTGTAAGTTTATATGATATATTTATATGTATATATGTATGTGTGTATGTGTTGATTTATTAAGGTATATATATATATTTATAAATACATATATGTGGGAATATATGTGTATATAAATATATCTAAAATGTTGAATTATTGAAAAGAGTTTTTAATTAGAAATAATAAATAAAAATAGAATTTAAATATTTAAATAAAGTAATAATAAATAAAAATAGAAAAAATAGAAAATAGAAATAGATTTTTAAAAAAAGAAGAATTTTAATAAAGAATAAGAAAAGAAAAAGAAATGAAAAAGAATAAAGAAAGGAAAAAGAAATGAAAAAGGAAAAAAAAAAAAAAGAGGCAAACAACTCCCACCCACTTAAAGTGGGCGGGCCCCCCTCTCTCCCTTTGCTAGCTGCTATAGCAGCAAACCCAACGCGCAAACCCGACCAACCCGTGAAGCCCATTTTAGCTTATTTAGAATCCTAGTAGTATTAGGTTTTCACCCAACTTGTTATATATATATATATATATATATATATATATATATATATATATATATATATATATATATATATATATATATATATATCTTTCCTCCACAGACCTCAAAACCCTAGGCTTCCAAAACAAAAATTGTGGCAGAACATACCCTCTTCTTCTACGAGTTTGTTTCACCAGCAACGGAGTTGTGTGCGCGACGAACGGAGCAAGTCAGCCCCTCGTCATCCACAGAGCAGTTTTTTCATTCAAGGTACCCTACTTTCCGACGACGTAACTTTTTACTTGTAACACCGATTTTTGATCCGTAAGATTTTTTGGAAATTAGACTTGACCCTCTTCGAGATCCTCTAGATGGATTTTGACATAGACCATCTATTTGGTTCCAAAAATTGAACCGAGGTAAGCAAAAAATCTATTTTTCTGGACTGTTAAAACCAATTCTAAACGAAAACTTGTCGGCCAATTTTCTTGCTGTACATTAAAAACTTGTAGAAACTAATTAAAAATAGTAAAAGACAATATAACCGAGATCGCAACACATCTTCTGGATCGTTGTTTCGATTAACGTGTAAAAAGTAAATTGATGTTGAAGTTGGAGGAAAAAATGTGTTAAGCGTATATAAAATTCTGAAATTTTTCTCGATACGGCGTGTGCCCCGACAAACCGAGCGACGTGGTCGCGCGCTATACACATCGAAAGGCTCGTATGGACGTTGCTGACATGTGGGAACTGACGAAACTCAGTTTTGCCGCGTGTGTGCGACGAAATCAGTCCGTATCCGTCAAGATACTCCCGTATCGCCAATTTGCAAACTTCGCCCTAACTTCGTGTACATTCGTCAAATTGAGACGAAACTTGCGCCAACAGGTCCGAATCAAAATTTTGGTACTGTATGCCAAGTTTGGTTCGATTCTGAGAAGGTCGACCGGAACCCCTTTTTGGCGGGCCCGCGACCCACTCAAACGGATGATTTTGTACGCGGCTCATTGGAATCCAAAACTGGACATACTATTGATTTCCTCTCCTCAAACTGAATTTGTAGACATATAGTTTGACAACTTTAGAGACCATAGACTTTGGCACGCGTTTCGGTGCAAAGCGGGTCCAATGGCGGACATCGTTTTGATCCAAAATTATGATTTTATCCCTGTTTCAGAATTAGACTTTTGGACAGGCATTTCTTAGGTATATCTTTTTCACCGAGAACATTTTGATATTTGTTTCAGCATCCGGAGTCATCTGTGAATTGTGAGTTTTGTGTTGACGCTTGCAACATTTGGATTTGCCCTCCTCGCACCGCAGGCAAGTATACCTTGCCATAGATTCTGATCGTGCTCATTTATTTTCAGTATATTTTATTATTGCATATTTATTTCTCTTATTTGTCATTTTGTTTATATTGGGCGTCCAAGTCACACTTGGGTGCGGGCGACTAGATTTAGTCATTTTCGTTATTTTTATATTCTATTATGTATGTCGACCTAGAGTTAGACGACCGCCTTATGAGTTTGGGATATTTTCATATCTCCTATGGCCTTTACACATGTGTATCACGTGATGAGTGAGTTCATATAGGACACGGACCTGTATACTCGACTGGCCATCGATACGTAAGGGTCGTGCGACGGTTAGGAGGTAACTGCTACTAGTGAGTCGAGTTAGAAGCCATAACAGTTGCCAGCTGGACAGGTTGTGGATACATCTTGGACAGGAGCATTTGGGGGGAGGGGACAGCTACTAGCGTAGGGGCTACATTTACTTTTTACACACATTATGGGTGATAGTGACTCGGATGAGCACTACTTGCTGCCCGGCCGATAGTATCTCGGATGAGCGCTACTTGACGGCCACTCTTATTTACTTGCATGAATCCGTACAGCCCCTGCGTAGAACGTTGTCCTCTAAAGTGCATCTCACATAGACGGTTTGGATAACCTGTAGTGTCATGGTTGTATATTTTCACATTCAGTTATTTCGACATGTTTTTCTGTATCTTGTTACGTCCCTCTGAGGACCTGGTGATCTCTCCAGGATTAGACGAGCAGGACTATCCCGAGGAGTACGGTGCAGCGTTGGATCCTTCATACTTCTGTGACGAGGCATCTCCTGCTCATACTTAGTTTTTATTCTTTATTATCTGAGATCATGTATTGGACATCTTTTATTATCTTTCTTGCTGTTTAAGGAGGTTGGACTCCATTTAGTTGAGACCATTTTTTATAGCTGTTTGGAGTGGAAATGTCCACCCGGCTATCTCTTGACTTCTTTTATTATCATTGAGGCTAATTTATTCATTTTGTGTTGAGCTGTGGATGAGATATAGTTATTATATTGTGGCTTATCATATATTATTACTTACTAATTATGTACAAATACGAGGATACCACATATTGGTGTATTTCCCGTATACGTACAGCTGGCATGCTGACGTACTTAGTCCTACGTATTTTGGGACTGGAGCGTTACATATTTTTGTGGTGGCCCATGCAGGTCAAAAAATTAATATTGTTCGGTTACATGACTGTGCCCAATAAGCCTGCAAATAGGAATAGGATATAGTATCTCATCCACTTATTAATACCTTCCTTGACCTCTTCTCAACTTCTCATTTGATTGTTTGATTACATCCAGATGCGGGCTCAACTGAAGGTAGACGCACTGTCCAAGCAATTGGCTAACGCCAATCTGGTTCATACCAAGGAACCAAGGGTAAAGCGGTCGGCTTCCCACAGCAAGAAGAATGACCCTGACAATCTGAAAGTTAAAGGAAGTTCGTTCAAGCAAAAGAAGTAAAAGTCCCATTTGGCTTGTTTTATGTGTGGTAAGAAGGGCCACTTCAAGAATGAATGCACAGCTAAGACCAAGCAATCAGAGCAAGGAGAGCCTAGTAAGGTATCTATGATCACTGACGTTGTTGCTATGATTGTGCAGGTTGATGCGGTAGGGACTGACTCTGACTGGTGGGTAGACACTGGAGCCACCTGCCATGTCTGCTCCAGCAAAGAGTGGTTCACCACCTGCACACCTACTTCTGAAGTAGTTATGGTGGCGAACCAGGCACAAGCTGAAGTGCTCGGGATTGGGACGGTGGTATTGAAGCTAACTTCTGGCAAGTCTCTGACGCTTCAAGGCGTGAAGCACGTACCTGCTATCGCCAAGAACCTGATCTCGGGAGGTCTACTCTACAACACAGGCCTCAGGATGGACATCAATGCTGGCCAGATGGTGATGTCTATCTAGGGAACATATTTCGGAAAAGCTTTTTATACCGAAGGAATGTTCAAAATTCAGCTTGTAAATCAGTCCAATGTTATTAATTCAATTACTCCTTCTGTTTATACTTTTGAGTTGTAGCATAATAGACTAGGGCATGTTCAGTGTAAACGAATACACAGAATGTCTAGTCTAGGGCTTATCTCCAAGTGTAGGGGTAAGGTAGAGAAATATGAAGTTTGTGCTTAAACAAAGATCACAAGAAAACCCTTTCCTCGGGCTAATCGAAGTACAGATCTTTTGGAGTTGGTACACTCTGATATCTGTAATTTCAACAGTTCTCTACAAAGGACGGGATGAAGTATTTCATAACCTTCATCGATGACTTCTCCAAGTATGCGTTCGTCTACTTGCTGAAGGCTAAAGGCGAAGCATTCGAGTAGTTCAAGGAGTTTAGAGCTGAAGCTGAACGACAGACTGGACAACAACTCAAAAGAATAAGAAGTGATCGAGGTGGGGAGTACAGGTCTCATGAATTCGCATCGTTCTGCAAAGAACATGGAATTGTCAATGAGACTAAGGCTCCGTACTCTCCTCAATCAAATGGAGTAGCAGAGAGGAAGAACAAAATATTAACAGAAATGATTAACTCAATGTTGTTGACTGCGGGTCTTCCCAAGTGCTACTGGAGAGAAGCTGCATTGACGACCACATTTATTTTAAATAGAGTGCCTCATGCAACTTCAGACGTTACTCCTCATGAAATCTGGTTCAAGGTCAGACCTAACTTGAATGTCATTCTAGTGTGGGGGTGTCTGGCATATGTCAAGCTTCCAGAACTGAAGATTCAAAAGCTTGGGACAAGGACTACTAAGACGATCTTCTTGGGGTATGCCAAGAAGAGTGATGCTCGAAGATTTCTTGATATTGAGTCAAATCATATCATTGAATCTCACGACGCAGAATATTTTGAAGATAAATTTGCATGACACAAGAATATTATTCTTGCGGATGTATCGGAGAACAATGAAGGTGCGCAGAAAACTGAAGTCTTCAATGAAGATGTGGTAAAAGAAGATGTTGTTGTTGAAACAACGATTGAACCAGAACAAGCTGAGCCGTCAGCTAAGCGTGTGAGGAGGCCGAAGGATTTCGGAAGTAACTTTTTTACCTATCATGTGGAAGCAGATCTGCTTACCTATGATGAGGCGATGAAGACCAGAGATGCGGTTTTCTGGAAGGAGGTGATTGACAATGAAATTGATTCCATCACCTCAAATAACACTTGGGTGTTGGTTGATCTTCCTGAAGGAGTGAAACCCATCAGATGCAAATTGATCTTCAAGAAGAAGATGAAAGCAGACGAAACTATTGACAAGTTCAAGGCTAGGTTGGTAGCCAAGGGGTTTTTTCGAAAGTAGGGAATTGACTACTTTGACACGTATGCTCCAGTAGCTCGGATGACCACCATCAGAATATTGATTGCTCTCGCAGCAATACATAAGATGGTGATACATCAGATGGATGTGAAAATGGCTTTCCTAAATGACGAGCTGACCGAAGAAATTTACATACAACAGCCAGAGGGATTTGTCGTCAAGGGTCTTGAAGACAAAGTCTGCAAGTTGGTAAAATCTTTGTACGGTCTTAAACAGGCTCCCAAGATGTGGCATAAGAAATTTGACAAAGTTATAAGGTCAAACGGCTACATGGTCAGCGAGACGGACAAGTGTGTTTACACGAAGTTCATTGATGGAAGAGGTGTGATCGTTTATCTGTACGTGGACAACATGCTTATCCTAGGTACGGATATGAGTTGTGTCACGGAGACAAAGAAATTCATCTCGAGCAAGTTCAGTATGAAGGACTTGGGGGAAGCTGATGTGATCTTAGGGATCAAGATCATCCGGACAGATACTGGACTAGCGTTGTCACAGTCTTATTATATTGAGAAAATGATCACTCCTTATGGGTATCAGGATCTTCCAGGGATCGATACGCCGTACAGGTGTGATTTGAAACTAAAGCCTAATTCAGGGGAAAGCGTCAGGCAGCTGGAGTATACAACCGTAATCGGGAGTTTGATGTATGCTACTACTGCCACAAGGCCTAACATAGCTTTCGTCGTGGGAATGCTGAGTCGTTTCACGAGCAACCCAGGTGTTGAATACTGGAAAGCTGTGAAACGGGTTATGAGATATCTCAAGAAGACTTAGACATATACACTGTACTACAGCGGAGATCCGCCGGTAGTGGAAGGCTTCAGTGATGCCAGCTGGTACTCAGAGGTGGAGAGCGAAAGGTCCACAGGTTGATTCATTTTCATAATGGATGAAGCTGCTATATCATAGAAGTCGAAGAAGCAGACTATGCTCTCGCGGTCATCCATGGAATCTGAGTTCTTTGCACTTGATATCGCAGCCGAGGAAGCAGAATGGCTTCGAGAGCTCATATATGATCTTCTAGTGGTTGGGGCACAAATACCGGCGATACCGATATACTACGACAACCAGGCGACTGCGGCGGTGGCATCAAATGACCTCTTCAACGGAAAGAAGAGGACTGTCCGGTTGAAGCACAGGGCAGTACACGAACTTATCAAGAGAGCTGTTATTGCAGTGATTGATGTTCGGAGTCAGGAGAACCTGGCGGATCCGTTCACCAAGGGCCTCAAGCGCCAGCTGGTTGACGATACAGCTTGTAAAATAGGCTTGAAGGCATTCTGATATTATATTATTATATTTCTACCATAAAGTTTTATGCTAATTAGTTCAAAGAGAAATCTACTAGGCATCTAGCTTTTGGTTCAAAGGAGGACCACTAATCGGAAGAATATCAGGAACGCTAGGTACATGTTCTATTGGGCATGGAGAGGTTACGGACCTACAACCACTGTTGTCTACTGTTGTTTTCTGCAAAAAACGGATCCCGTGGGAAGGTTGGCTTAAACGCCTTAATGAGTTCTCAAGCAGAGTGAATGCCTAGTGTGCTTTACAGGAAGTACGGTAGAACAGCACTACAAGGAGTGAAACTCCATACTACTGTAGGGTGACTCCACCATGAGGTTCCCAGGCATGGGGTAATGCCTCGACTTTGCTAGCCAAGTCACAGCGGCGTAGCACCGCAAATAGGCAGTTAGCCTAATGCTGTATGTTAAAATAAATAGGGGTATAGTCAGCACTACAAAGAGGAGGTATTCCTCATGTTACAGTGGCACGACACCACGATGAGGTACCCGGTTAAGGATAAAGTCTCGGCCTTGTAAGCCATGTCGTTGCAGCGTAACACTGCAAGGGAGCCTAAGGCTTCATGCTGGGTAGTTTGGCACTACAAAGAGGCAGTTGCCTCATGCTACAGTAGTATGACACTACGATGAGGCTCCCGGTACGGGGTAAGGCCTCGACTTTAAGCCATGTCATAGCGGCGTAGCACCGCAAGGGAAGCGCAAAGCGCTTCATGCCATGTCTCTTTATAATGAACTCACCTATAGTGTATAGACAAAGTGATATCAGGCCGTCTCTTGAGGGTAAACTTGTAGACGCCCAAAATTATATACTGAAACCAGGCTGGCACAGGGCCTTTAATGTGTAGCCAGAAGCACATGTAACTACATTATGTGAGTGGGAAGAATTTCAGCTATGGTGCAGAATTTAAGGCTTAGTCCATTCTTGTATTATAGTTTGTTGTTTGACCCATGCGGGAAGATTCAAGTCGTCAGCGACATCTCTCCTAATGCATGATGGACAGTTACTGTGGGGAACACTTATACCCATATATAGAGATATGTGAGAGATTTTTGGGTTTTGGTCTTTCTTATTGGAATTTTAGTCCCACATCGGCTAGACCAAAGGAGTTATATCTCTATATATTAGCTATGCTATTTTAGAGATGTACATGTGGTGTGGAGGTGCACATGGGTATGCCATGTGGGGTTATTTTTCTAATAGAAAAAATGCTAAATAAACAATTGAAAGCATTCATGCTTTTTGCTCTTGGGAAATTTATTTCCATGGAAGCTAATGTCACGCCCCGATTCCGTAGAATCGATAGTCGTCCCCCGGGCGTGATGCCGTGCAAGCCTAAGTTGCGCTCGCACAAGGCATAGTCATAAGGTTATCCGAAACACAACAACAATAGAATGTGCAGAGTAAATTGAACACACATTTTAGAGAAGGAAACATAAGCTTTATTAATAATGAACATCATTTTACAGACTCGATACAAAGGCGCCGTGCAGGCTTTTTACAAACTGACTCCATTTCAAAATGAACGTCGACGAGATAGCCATTCCATACATTACATCCCTTGATTACAACCAGCATTACAAAACCACCTGGGATGACGGAAAGTCGCTCCATCTGTCTTCTGGCCTTCGACAGCGGAGTCTTCAAAGAGATTGGATCCAAGCTTCGACCGCACGGACGACGCTTCAAAACACACGAGCGTAGCCTCCCTTCAAGCGGCACGCTCCTCCTGATTTATCGCACCTGTAGAGAGAGCGAGGATCAATACAATCAACATGTACTGGCGAGTGGCTAATTAATTTCCAGGCTCTCATTTGGTTCAAGAATTTAGATAAAATTTACACAACTTGCTTTTTGTGATCTTTCTAACCATCCTAGGTATTTTTATACGAAGCATTATGACGAAACATAACCCAAGTAAGTTACACCAAAATTTTCCTCGACAGAGCGCGCCGTGCGACATAAAACTATCCATCACCTTCCATGTTAGTTGATAACAATTTATATCAAGTGTTTGATATGGAGGTCACTGGCATTAACTAGCCATTTTGGACATAGCCTGGTAATACGGGACCCTTGCAACGCAAGTAGCGAGCTCCGATACAAGTCCCCGTCTTACCGATTGCCTATTACCCAGCTCGGCTATAACCTGTTTCTTCCTAGGCCGAGTCGGTCCCGTGGCCCCGGGTTGCCGCTCGAAGAAACCATCGCCCTTGTCGACAAGTTGTCCATGACCATGATAGGTTAACATGGTGTATTTTAGGATACCGTTGGGGCTTGTTATGAAATCAATTCATTTACTTGGTTGTTTTGCAGGCCTAAAATAATTCTATCTCTTTTCAACACAACTCATTTCTTTTTCACTTCTAACACACAGGACTTGTATTCTGCAAGCGAATCATTCAATTTTAATATCATTACCCGAGTACTTATTTTGAAATAGAGGGTCGAGACGAAGAAGGTCAGCCACTCACTTTGAATTTACTTCGGCGAGAGAACTTGTTGGCCGCGCTAGACGTCGCCTACGCGATTACCTAAAATCGCACAAGCAAACCGATTAGAACACTGCATTATTCAAGGAGTTCGATAGGAAATGCGAGTTCGAAATGCAAGCCATGAAAACCATCGAAAATATTCACGAAAATGCATTCAGAAAACAAAGCCAAAACCAACGCAAGCGGCGTGAAAAGCAGAGCAACGGGAGGTCTCTCCCGACTCAGCCGCAGAGTCAATCCTCGAGGCGCAACCCGCTGAATATGGAACTTGGTTCCGAAGAAGACATTCCATAACGAGGAATGGATCTTAATTCAACCGTTCCCGTTCGATCGACTCGGTCGATCCCGACCTATCGGTCCCGACCGAATCGATTGCGACAGTGTTCCTTTCTCGCGCACCCCGTGGACAGAGTACGGGGCACGATGTAGGTACGGGGTACTACACCATAACCAACTAAGAAAAAGTTTCATCCTCGAAACTTAAAATAGAACCTACCTCTACGAGAACAATGAAGGGAACTTTTCCTTCATTTCTGACTCAAGTTCCCACGTCGACTCTTCGACCGAATGGTTTTTCCAGAGGACGCGGACTAGAGGAATAGCATGGTTGCAGAGAAGTTTATCCTTGCGCTCCAAGATTTGTACCGGCTCTTCGACATATGACAAGTCTGCCTTCAGGTCCAGCTTACCCAAATCTACCATATGCCCCGGATCGTGCACGTACTTCCGCAATTGCGAGACATAGAAGACGTCATGTACCTCTAACAATGCAGGCGGCAAGGCGAGTTGGTAAGCTACCGGGGCGACTCGCTTTAATATTTCGAACGGGCCAACAAATCTTGGGCTCAACTTTCCTTTCGCACCGAACCGGGAAACTCCACGCATAGGCATCACCTTCAGGAATACATGGTCACCTTCCGAGAACTCGAGGGGGCGTCGGTGCGTGTCGGCATAGCTTTTCTGCCGGCTTTGTGCTATCTTCAATCTCTCTCGTATCAACTTGACCTTCTGCACAGTCTGCTCCACCATCTCCGGACCAAGTAACTGCCGTTCCCCGACTTGATCCCAGCAAATGGGCGATCTGCACTTCCGGCCGTACAAGGCTTCATACGGTGCCATTTGGATGTTGGACTGATAGCTGTTGTTGTATGCAAACTTGGCCAGCGGTAGATGGACGTCCCAACTTGACTTCAAGTCGATCGCACAGAGTCGTAACATGTCTTCGAGAATTTGGTTCACCCGCTCTGTTTGGCCGTCAGTCTGAGGATGATAAGCTGAGCTGAATTTCAACTTGGTCCCCAGTGCTGAATGTAGACTACTCCAAAAATGCGCTACGAACCGTCCATCCCGATTGGAGACGATAGAAACTGGGACCCCGTACAGCCGAACTATTTTATCAAGGTATATCTGAGCAAGGCGATCGACGCTTCAAGTTACTTTGATGGAGATAAAGTGTGCTGACTTGGTTAGTCGATCGACGATGACCCAGCCGGCATCATTTTCCTGCGGCGTCCTCGGCAAGCCAACAACGAAGTCCATAGTGATGTGATCCCATTTCTACTCTGGAATGGCGAGGTTCTGCATCTCCCCGTCCGGTCGCTGGTGCTCGGCTTTGACTTGCTGACAGGCCATACATTTTGACACAAAGAGCGCTACGTCCCTCTTCATGCCGTGCCACCAAAAGACAACACGGAGGTCCTTATACATCTTGGTGCTGCCAGGATGCAAAAAAATTTGGTATAGTGCGCCTCCGTCATTATGTCCTTTCTAAGTTCTGCGTCGTCCGGTACGCATAGCCGTCCCTTCACGCACAACACTCCTGACTCGTCCTCTGCAAAGTCAGACGCTTTCCCTGTCGATATCAGCTTCCGCATCTTCTCCAGGTATGGGCCGTCCTTCTGTGCAGACTTGATCCTCTCCAGTAGGCTTGGTTCTACCCGCAGTTGCGCCAGTTTCACGTCTCTGAAACGAACTCGGAGCTCGATGCCCATTCCTTCCAAGTCACGCAGCAGTTGATCGTTGATGCATAACGAAGCTAAGTACTTTCGGCTCAGCGCATCCGCTACCACATTTCTCTTGCCCGGCGTGTAGTCGATCGATAGGTCATAGTCTTTGATTAGTTCGAGCCATCGTGTCTGCCGCAAATTCAGTTCTTTCTGGGTGAAGAGATACTTGAGGCTTTTGTGGTCCGTATAAATCCTGTACGCCACGCCATAGAGATAGTGACGCCACAGCTTCAACGCGAACACAATTGCCGCTAGTTCTAGGTCGTACATGGGGTAGTTCTTCTCGTGCGGCTTCAACTGCCGGGAAGCAAAAGATATCACCTTGTCCCGCTGCATGAGCACACACCCCAAGCCCTGGCCAGAAGCATCGCTGAAGATTTGAAATCCCTCCGTCCCTTTAGGAAGAGCAAGTATCGGGGCCGAAATGAGCCGTTGTTTGAGCTCCTGGAAGGAAGCTTCACAGTCGTCTGACCACTTGAATGTGACTCCTTTCTGGGTGAGGCGAGTCAACGGCGATGCGATCTTCGCGAAGTCCTTCACGAAGCGTCGGTAGTATCCCGCCAAGCCTAGGAAGCTTCGAATTTCACTAACTGATGCGGGCCGTTTCCAATCAGCAACTGTCTCGACTTTCTTCGGATCGACTGCGATGCCCGCGGCGGAGATGATGTGCCCAAGGAATGAGACGCTATTCAGCCAGAACTCGTACTTGCTCATCTTCGCGTACAACTGATTCTCTCGAAGGGTTTGGAGTACCGTCCGCAGATGCTCTACATGTTGCGCTCGATCCTTCGAGTAGACGAGGATGTCGTCGATGAAGACTACTACGAACTTGTCAACGAATGGACGGAACACCCGATTCATTAGGTCCATGAAGATGGCAGGGGCATTTGTCAGACCGAACGGCATTACCAAGAACTCGTAGTGGCCGTAACGAGTGCGGAAGGCAGACTTCGGCACGTCATTTGGCTTGACTTTGAGTTGGTGGTAACCCGATCATAGATCAATCTTCGAAAACACCGTTGCACCTTGGAGCTGGTCGAACAAGTCATCGATGCGGGGCAGGGGGTATTTGTTTCGGATGGTGGCTTTATTCAATTCTCGATAGTCGATGCAGAGTCACATCGATCCATCCTTCTTCTTTACGAACAGCACGGGCGCACCCCACGGCGAGACACTCGGACGGATAAACCCTCTGTCGAGCAATTCCTGAAGTTGTGCCTTCAATTCTTTCAACTCTGTAGGGTCCATTCTGTACGGAGCCTTCGAGATCGACCGGGTGTCGGGGAATGTGTCGATGGTGAACTCTATTTCTCGATCGGGCGGCATGCCGGGTAGCTCGTCCGGGAACACGTCTGGGAATTCTGCCACAACGTCGGTCTGACCCGCGTTTGTACCATCCTGTCGCATGTCTCGAACGGAAGCTAGATAGCCTTCGCACCCGGAATGCAGCATCCGTCGAGCAGATATTGCGGAGATCACCATGCAGGTCGGCGACGCCTCACCACACGAATAGCAGAATTCAGGCACTCCAGGCATGCGAAATGTGACCTTCTTTTCAGCGCAGTCTATGGTTGCGTTGTACGGCCCGAGCCAATCCATTCCCAGAATAATGTCAAAGTCCTTCATATCTAGAACTATCACATCCAGACCGATCTTTTGACCGCCGATACAGATAATCCCGTCGGCGTAAGCTAAGTTTGTGAGAATTGGTGTGCCCGAAGGTGTGCTTACGCTAAGGTCGAGATCTAATGATATTACAGGAAATTTATGCTCGGCGGCCAAGTCCGCCGATATAAAACTATGCGAAGCGCCTGAATCAAATAGTACACGAGCAGGCACATTATTGAAATTTAGTATACCTGTCACGACCGTATCTGAAGCATGCACTTCATCTCGAGTCATGGCGTAGACGCGGCCCTTGGCATTGGGGCGACGGTCTTGGCCATTTTGCGGTGCGGGTTGATGGGCTCGAGGCGCTGGTCCTTGATTCCCTGGACGATGCTGCTGGGGTACCATTGGATGGTGTTGTTGGGGCGCCGTTGCGTTCGGCCTTCTGGTTGGACAATCAGCACGAAAGTGGCCCCTCTTGCCATAGTTCCAGCATCCATCCTCTGGTATCTGGCAGTTGTCGATCGTGTGACCGACATGGTAACATCGGTTGCAGTAAGGCCGTGGATTACGCCCTTGATATCCGCCTTGGAGCCCATTGTTCGGACGCTTGGTCACGTTGTTTCCTCCCGCGTGGCTAGGACATTTGTGATTGTATGTGTGCACAGCGCCGGCAGCACCTGGAGGGTATTGGCTTTCAAGGCGGAGGGCGTGGTTGAGGGACTCCCCCATCGTTTGGTATTTGGGAACAGACACATGGGCGTAGATAGATGGTCGTAGGCCCACTTCGAACCGTCGAGCACGACTCGCCAAGGAGGGCAGGAATTCTCCAGCAAACTTGGCTAACTTGTTGAACTCTGCTGCATACTGCCGCACCGTCATATTCCCTTGCCTTAGCTGCATAAATTCATTCTCCTTCTCTTGTCGAATGGCTTCAGGAAGGTACTCGATCTCGAACGCCTCTCGGAAGGTGGCCCAAGAAATTGTCGTTGTCTCGTCGTTGCGTCTGATTGCTCGCTTTTGCACGGCCCACCAGTCGTACGCATTCAATCGGAGTAGAAGTTGAGCGCATGCGACTTTCTTGGACTCATCGACACCCAGAAGCTCGAACCAGTCTTCTAACTCCTCCAGCCAATCGATCGCCAATGAAGGGTCTTCAGTACCGTAAAAGGAAGTACGGAAGCTCTTTGTGAATTTTGACACGTCGAAGTTGAAGCTTCTCGGTGCCGCAGGCATAAGCTCGGGTACCTCCGGTTCGACTTCACTTTGTCTGGCCGCAGGCTCGGTCACGGCAGGAGTTATCGCGGAGTTGTTGTTGTTGGCCACCACTGTCTGTACAATCTGCTGAAGAGTATCAAGCTGCTTCTGCTGCAACTTGAATTGTGCATCGAATCGGGCCTCAAAATGGGTCTGGCGTGCCTCTACCTCCCGTCGATGTGCCCCTGTCTCCCGTCGATGTTGCTCATTCAGGCATTGATTCTCCTGAGCTTGTTGTTGTTGCACTTGCAGCATGCGCAACATCCGTTCCATGGCATCGTTAGAGGGTCCGGGCCTCGAGCTACTCGAGCCGCTCGAAGCACTTTCTTCGTTCAATGCCATATTCACCGCCGTACCTTCTGGGATTTTGAAGGTAAAAAAATATATTATTCACAAAACTTATTACAGACTCCCTTGTATGGAATGACATATCTCATCGACACGAGACCAACAATTTGAGACTAGAAACACGACACTAGAGGCCAAGGACGTAAAGCCGTGCTCTGATACCATTATGTCACGCCCCGATTCCGTAGAATCGATAGTCGTCCCCCGGGCGTGATGCCGTGCAAGCCTAAGTTGCTCTCGCACAAGGCATAGTCATAAGGTTATCCGAAACACAACAACAATAGAATGCGCAGAGTAAATTGAACACACATTTTAGAGAAGGAAACATAAGCTTTATTAATAATGAACATCATTTTACAGACTCGATACAAAGGCGCCGTGCAGGCTTTTTACAAACTAACTCCATTTCAAAATGAACGTCGACGAGATAGCCATTCCATACATTACATCCCTTGATTACAACCAGCATTACAAAACCACCTGGGATGACGGGAAGTCGCTCCATCTATCTTCTGGCCTTCGACAGCGGAGTCTTCAAAGAGATTGGATCCAAGCTTCGACCGCACGGACGACGCTTCAAAACACACGAGCGTAGCCTCCCTTCAAGCGGCACGCTCCTCCTGATTTATCGCACCTGTAGAGAGAGCGAGGATCAGTACAATCAACATGTACTAGCGAGTGGCTAATTAATTTCCAGGCTCTCATTTGGTTCAAGAATTTAGATAAAATTTACGCAACTTGCTTTTTGTGATCTTTCTAACCATCCTAGGTATTTTCACACGAAACATTATGACGAAACATAACCCAAGTAAGTTACACCAAAATTTTCCTCGGCAGAGCGCGCCGTGCGACATAAAACTATCTATCACCTTCCCTGTTAGTTGATAACAATTTATGTCAAGTGTTTGATATGGAGGTCACTGGCATTAACTAGCCATCTTGGACATCGCCTGGTAATACGGGACCCTTGCAACGCAAGTAGCGAGCACCGATGCAAGTCCCCGTCTTACCGATTGCCTATTACCCAGCTCGGCTATAACCTGTTTCTTTCTAGGCCGAGTCGGTCCCGTGGCCCTGGGTTGCCGTTCGAAGAAACCATCGCCCTTGTCGACAAGTTGTCCATGACCATAATAGGTTAACATGGTGTGTTTTAGGATACCGTTGGGGCTTGTTATAAAATCAATTCATTTACTTGGTTGTTTTGCAGGCCTAAAATAATTCTATCTCTTTTCAACACAACTCATTTCTTTTTCACTTCTAACACACAGGACTTGTATTCTGTAAGCGAATCATTCAATTTTAATATCATTACCCGAGTACTCATTTTGAAATAGAGGGTCGAGACGAAGAAGGTCAGCCACTCACTTTGAATTTACTTCGGCAAGAGAACTTGTTGGCCGCGCTAGACGTCGCCTACGCGATTATCTGAAATTGTACAAGCAAACCAATTAGAACACTGCATTATTCAAGGAGTTCGATAGGAAATGCGAGTTCGAAATGCAAGCCATGAAAGCCATCGAAAACATTCACGAAAACGCATTCAGAAAACAAAGCCAAAACCAACGCAAGCGGCGTGAAAAGCAGAGCAACGGAAGGTCTCTCCCGACTCAGCCACAGAGTCAATCCTCGAGGCATAACCCGCTGAATATGGGACTTGGTTCCGAAGAAGACATTCCATAACGAGGAATGGATCTTAATTCAACCGTTCCCGTTCGATCGACTCGGTCGATCCTGACCTATCGGTCCCCACCTAATCGATAGCGACAGTGTTCCTTTCTCGCGCACCCCGTAGACAGAGTACGGGGCACGATGTAGGGACGGGGCACTACAGCTAAGCCCCGTAGGGGCTTAGCGACTCGGACTCGAACTCGAGCTCATGGGCTCATGAGGCGTAATGTGGCATTTTGTTGGCGCACTTTGCACTTAGTACGTCAGCATCATCGCTAGGCGCATAGTGCGCTTAAGTTGCGCTCGTTGCACGGCCAGGCGTACGGACAGGTTGCGCATGCCAGGTTGCGCGGCCAGGTGCGTAGCCAGGTTGTGTGGCCCAGGTTGCGCGGCCCAGGTTGCGCGACCAGGTGCGCTGCCAGGTTGTGCGACCAAGAGCCCGCCCAATGGAGTGCTCAGTTGCGCGCACAAGTGCGCGCTCAGTTGCGCGGGTGGCACAGGGTGCGCAGGGCACGCAGGTGGCACAGATGGCACAAGTGGCTCAGTACACGTTCAGCGTATGGTGTACAAGGCACGCGGGGTGCACGAGGTGCACAACTTTCTTTAGATCTTGCCTGCATGATCTGAGCGGTTACTGCACGTTCAGAGTGGTTATTACCACGTCCTGAATGTTGTGCTAACCGGACAAGTTGCTACTCGGGCCTATAAAAGGTCTCTTCTCTCTCACAGGCATTTGCATAGAACATATACATAGAGTTATGAAAGTTTACAAGTGTTTCTTAACACAAGTAAACAAAGGCTATGAGAGAGAAGAGAAGCTTTGCACCAGCGTTGCTTTTGCACGGGAGTCCATGTATGATTCGAGGAGTCAGAAGAGCAAAAGTTTTCCAAAGTTCTCCGACGAACTTGCTGGTTCCTGGAAGCTATTCGTGTGGGGCGAATATAGTTTTGAGCAACGGTGATCATTCACCCCAGCATGAGTTTTTCCATCTATCGCTAGTCATCTTCTTCGCTGCTGTAGATTAAGAAATCTTCTTAGATTCTCGTAATATCATATGCTGCTGTAACGAGATCTTCTTAGATCTTTATTATACTTGCGCAACCTTCCTAGAAGTGTTGCGTTGGAACATTGTTCTTACAATTGTTTCATCTTCTCAGTTTTCCATCGAAAAAAATTGTGCCCCGGCACTAACAATGGATGAGTTGCAGAGGGAGAGAAAAAGAATATGGAGTATGGCGAGGAGGAGAGAGTGCTTCGCCGGAGTTGGCCGACGGAGCTCGGCGGTCCGACAGGCGGAGGCAAAGGTGAAGGAAGTCAGTGGCTGGAGAGAGGATTTGTTTGTAATAGAATAATGGGAGTCCCATTATTCTAGTAAGGAAAAGTTAGATTGCTCCCCAAGTTTCAATGACATACTTGTAGTAAGTCATAGATCTAGGGGTATATGGGTAAGGGCTGTCAACTAACTCAACTAATCCATATTTAATAACTAAATAGTAACTAATATGCATTTAGTAGATAATGAATAGTTAAACTAACTAAATATACTAGCTAATAAATATCTATTATATCATCCAAACCATAAGCCCACAATCCACCCCAATGGCTTGGTAAGTAACAAAATAAATTTAGCAATAATATTAGCTAACCATAATAAATAATCTCTGGATTTTAAATTAATTAACTAAAATTAATATTCAAATTTAGGAAATAATTTATAATAAATTTGAAAAAGATTTTATAAATTCTAAAAAATTTAATATCGATTTTTGAAAATAGAATCTCAAAATTTGGTGGTTACAGTACCTCAGACAGATAGTCAGATTGCATGGAGTGCCAGTCACTATCGTGTCCGACAAAGATTCGAGATTTATATCGCACTTTTGGCGGAGTCTCTAAGAGAGTTTGGGAACTCGTCTCAAGTTTAGTTCAGCCTATCATCCGTAAACAGATGGTCAGTCAGAGCGCATGATTCAAACTCTTGAGGATATGTTACGATCTTGTACACTTGACTTCGGTGGTTCGTAGGAAGATCACCTACATCTAGTGGATTTCTTCTACAATAACAGTTTCTATGCCAGTATCTAGATGGCACCATTTGAGATACTGTATGGTAGGAAGTGCAGATCACCTTTATCCTGGGACGATGTCGACGAGAGGTAGATACTTGGTCTATAAATAGTTACTCGGACTATCGAGGTAGTCAGATAGATTAGAGATCATCTTCGAGTAGCACAAGATCGTCAGCACCATTGGACTGATTCTCATCGGCGTCCTCTTGAGTTTTCTATCGGTGACCACATATTCCTCAGGATCTCATCTACCTATGGCGTCATTCGATTCGGCGTATGAAGAAAGCTTAGTCCTATGTATATAGGGCCGTTTGATATTCTCGAGCGAGTAGGTGATGTGTCATATTATCTCATTTTTCCGTCGTCGTTATGTGAGGTACATAACGTATTCGATGTATCCCAATTGCGACGGTATATCCCGGATCTGAGCCATATCCTTAATCATTCGGAATTGGTTGTTGGTACCAACCTTTCGTATGAGGAAAGGTCCATATCCATATTGGAACAAAGGAAGAAAGTACTAAAAAACAAGACTATTAGTTTAGTCCTTGTTGCTTGGGGTCATCACTCTTTGGGTGAGTCAATATGGGAACGTGAGGATGACATCCGATCACGATATCCACACATGTTTGACTCGTAAGGAATAATGTCTTCTTTATGCCTTATACCCTGAATTCCTTGTTTGCATGAATGATTGCTTGATTGACTGCTAGACATAGATTGCATGTGGTTAGTATAGCACATCTCGACACCTCTAGCCTTTTGATTAAATTCTGAGGACGAAATTATTTTAAGGCGGGTAGAGTTGTCACTCCCGTTTTCCATTATACGTATCTTCAGTATACGTGTACGAATTTCTGACATCTATCACGTGGCCCATACTTTGACTTGCCTTGCTTAGCCTTGACTTGGTTTAGTCTTGACTTGGTTTATTTTTGGTTTGGCTCATCTTGGCTTGGCTTGGTTTGGGTTGGGTTGAGATGAGAGGGTTGATATAAAAACCAACTTTTCTCTCTCTCTCCTCCATTAAATTCATTTATTCTTCTTCTTCTTCTTTATTTACTCCTCCCCCAAACCCTGGGCAAGGGCAACTTGCTCCATGAAGGATCTTAATTTTTATTATTTTGTCTCCTTCCCTACATGATTCTAAGCATCTATAGAACTTGAAATTTTCGATTTTGATGGATAGATTTTTGTAGATCTAAGTTTTAACTTTTTCTTGTTTTTCTTGGTTTTGATCTTTAAAACTTGTTATTTCCAAAAACTAATGGTTTCATGTTGTGGAAAATTCAATTCTACCCAATTTTGGCTTTTGAACCGCTTAACTTTGACTTATTTTGAAGAAGTTATGACATCTTTGTGTTCATGGGTTCCCGCACATCTTCGGTGCTGCTAGGACGATGAACAGTGTCGTGCGACTGCGCGCCGTGCATCTGTGCTCCGTACACCGTAGGCAGTTTTGTCCGTGCGTGCTGCACGTTTTGCGTGCCACGCACACGTACGATTCGTTCGCCGCGCGCCGTGGCCAATTTGGTCCGCGTACGGTGCGCATTTCGTGCGTCGCGTGCCCGCACGATTCATTTTCTGTGCACCGTACTCTCACGCTTCGCACGTCGTGCTCTCGCGCTTCACACGCCGTAGCCAATTTGGTCTGTGCGTGCTCGTGCGATTCGTTCGTCACGTTCCTGCGCGCCGTGCTCTCGCGCTCCGTGTACCGTGGTCGGTTTTGCTCGTGCGTGCCGCGCTTTCACGCGCGAATACATCTAAATGACTGTTTTTGCCTGTTTAAGCTATTTTGTAGCTGAAATTTTGTAAAACTCAAATATGAAAGTTGTAGATCTTCGTCTTGCTTCAAGAATATTCTTGTTTTATCTTAATTGGAGTTCATATGCGACTGATAGTTTCAATCATAGTTTTTGATCATCTTTGCATGTTTTTACTTGGCCTAAATTGCGAGACCCGACTTGATAAATTTGAACTTGAACTTGAACATGACAACATGAACCCATTTTATAATCTTGATAGTGGCCCATCGAGGTGCACTCCTGACAAGTACTCTTGACATAACAAGTAAACCTGACATGACATGTGAAATGTTGATTGTTGTTACGACAGCTATTCTTGTCTTGCTAAGTGTAACCCTTGTCTTGACTCCGTGGTTGATTTTTCTTAATTGCGACTATACAAGCTAACTATTTCGTCTTGCATCATGTCTAGGACATGGATTCCTAGTTACCACGGTCAGGGATCCATAATGAATCTGACTAGGTTAACGACTAGATTGATCAAGTAGTTCATATAGAGAGATTTTTCAGTTACAGGCGATCGCGTTATCCCGGCCATACCTGTGGACTTGTAGACTGTCGTCGAGTAGGGCGTATTTCCAGCACATTGTCATGTGTTGCACTCCTTGTAAACTAAAAGTACTCTTAATTCTTGATAAACTCTTGTAACCCCCGTCTGGATAACCTGGACAGTCTGTAAGGTTTGTGACTACGGGAACATCTCAACTGTATCTTATTAGTAACTAGGCCTGTGATAACCCTAGTTAGCTAATGATAGCAAGCCGTAGGACTTGATTGGCCGTGCCTGAATGATTGTCTCATGATTAACATGGGAATTATATTCCACCTCTTATTTTTCTAATGCAAGCTAGTGTGTTCTTTTAACTCTGTCTTCATGTTATTTAATTATGTTCATTTATCAGTTCTTCTATTCACTTTTATGCTGGTTTTAGTTCATAAGTGGAGCCTCCATTGTGGTACTTGCTCTTCTGGGTTCTGACCCATCTAGTTTTGTGTGGCCAGATTTTGGAGTAGCACCCGAGGATCTATCTGCCTTCCAGCCAGATGGTGAACACTAGACGTAACTGTGGCAATGAGTGGGTTTTTCTTATTTTGCTATCCCACTTTATTGTAAATTATTCTTTTAATGCGTTTAGCCGCCGAGCAAGTGTTAGCTCGCGTTGAAATTTAATTTCTGTCTGCCTAAGGGCTGTTACATGATTGGCAAATCCTAGTATTGATCATGTATGACTTAACTCTTGCTAGTCTTTGCATTTTGTATGACTACTTTGTATGTCTAATTATCTAAAATCTTGTAACATTTATTTGCTTGCTTGAGATTGAGACATTAGGATTGTTCTTAACCATAAGAGACTGATGGCTTGTAGATAAACCCTCATGCATCGAGACAGCTGTGACCGTATTGCGAGGTGGGTTGCACTTTAATGTACGTAGCTGGCTGCGTCTGAACCACCCACCAAATAGAGAATGCGTCGAGAGTATGAGATCGTTTCGTAACGATCAAATGTTAGTTACACGAGCTCATGTAATGGCACTAACATTGTATTAGAATCCTTCTTCAATCATTCCTCTCCAAATTCTTAATAATGAATGCAGAAATCGACAGGAAAACACATTCATCAAAATCAAACAGCCAAAACATTCAAGAAAACCATACAATAGACCGGTTCTGTTGAAGGGACTATTATATAGAGCTTATTCGTCGAGACGCAGTCCGCTGCATGTAGGACTCACTCCAAAAAAAGTCGATTCATCAGTGGAAAAGGTTCTCATAACATTTGTCCAAATCGATTTTTGTTGCCAAAAAGGATTTTCATATACTAAGCTCCTGACCGAGTCAGACTAGCCATCTAATTTTCCGATCGAGTCAGACTAGCCACGAGTCCATTACGTAGTGCGTGCTGCCCGACGGAAACGGGACACTACAGTGTTAGTGGTTGCCACCATTTTTAAAGTCCATAAACTACATATCTAATACTTTTTTTTGACAATCTCTTTGTCAGTCCAAGCCACCAAAGGCTGCGATAAGTTCTACAGTTCCAATTATGCATAAGACTACAAAAAATGATAACAGCCACTAACACTTTGTGTAATGTTCTTAGCATTGGTTTTTAATTACTCTAAGGATGCGTTCGATTGCAAGGTAGAAAATATGTGGAAAATAAATTAATTCCACAAAATTATTTTACTAGGAAAAAAATCCATGGAAAAAGTTCTACGGAATTAATTTGAGTGTTTGATTGTCGTTATTTTCCATGAAAAATAGCTATTTTTCATAGAAATTGATATTTTTCCTATGGGCTGGGCCAGTTTTATTTTCCACAATTTTGGAGTTAGATTTTTGAAAAAATAAATTCATGGAAAATATACGCTATCAAACACTACAATTGGTGGAAATTTTGTGATAGAAACATTTTAGGATTATTTAGTATTAGGGTCTCATATAATAGTGGATACTAGGGTTTGAGTCTCAAAATTGTCCAATGTTAGGGTTTGGATCTCGAAATCACAGTTCATTAACCTACGTGAACAGTGTTTTCGAGACCCAAACCCTAGCATTGGACAATTTTGAGACCCAAACCCTAATATCGACTAATATGTGAGGCACTATTACTAAATATCCCAAACATTTTCCATGGGAAAAAAAGTCCAATCAAACATAACCTAAGTGGACGTTTGGTACGCGAAATACTATATAGCCGAGAATTCTACCTTTCCGAAAAATTAAATTCCAAGTAATTAATTTTTTTTTGAAAAGTTATATTCCCATGATGGATGACTATATAAATATTCCACGCAAAAAATATTTAAAAAAAGATAAAACAAAAAAACCAAATTTTTAAATGAATAAAATAAAAAATAAAAATCATCCTAAAAATGGAAAAATAAAAAAATGGAAAAAGTAAAAAATAAAATCTAAAAATGAAAAGAAAACGAAGGACGAAAATAATGAAAAAAAAACAAAAAGTATGAAAAAACAAGAAAAATAAATTTATAAGAGCATAAAAAAACAAAAACAAATTTCTTTTGTTTGAAAAAGGCTAATAGAGTCTAGACCCTGGATTTAATACTAACTTAGACTTTAAGCCCTGTCATGTCCAATTGAAGATTTTAGACCATGAATTTTATATTTTGTTTTATCTTTTCTATTATACCCTCACTAGCTTATATAGGAAAATTTTATTGTCATGCATGGGAAGAGAGGGTACAATAGCAGAAAAAATAAACAAAAACTAAATATCCAGGGTCCAAACTTTCCAATTAGACATGTTAGGGCTTAAACTCTAAGCTGGTATAAATTCCAAGATCTAAATACTAATTAGCCCGAAAAATATTCTTAAGGGTAGGATTACTATGTTTCATAGGTAAATTATTTACTCGAATATTTATAATTTTCGAAAATATATTTTTATAACGTAAACTAAACATGAAAATATAATTCATTCCCTAAATTTGTCCGAGAATAATAAAAAAAATCCATCTACCAAACGTCCCCTAATCTTCTACTATATAATGCGGCTTGGAAACGACTCAAAAGTGAGTCATCCAAGCCCTGTGTATGTCATCCATTTAACTGCCTTATATATATATATATATATATATATATATATATATATATATATATATATTATATATATATATATATATATATATATATATATATATATATATATATATATATTTTTTTTTTAATATTATATTATATATATAATATAATATATATATATTATATATATAATATATATATATATATATATATTATTATATATATAATATAATATAATATAATATATATATATATATATATATATATATATATATATATATATATATATATATATATATTATATTATATAAATTTATAATATTATATAATCCAAATCCAGGGGTATTTGGATTACATAATTTAATAGATGGGATGATATAGATTGTTAGATAAGAATAAATTTATATATAGATAAAAATGTCATTTTCTTCCAGTAATTTAAAATTTTAAGTATATTAGAATAAGCATTTATTTCATTTAAGGTCACATCATTAATGCCATATTTTTTATAAAACCGACAAAACCAACTCCCATTACTCCACGTCTCTCTCTCTCTCTCTCTCTCTATGCTATTTCTCAATATTTCTCTTTTCTTCTTCTTTCATTTAACCTAACATTCCAATATATTTTTTCCTATCAATTTATTTTATTTGGAATTGGAATTTTTTTGACAGATTACACGCAGGAGCAGGAGATGGAAATCTAAGCATTTGAAGAAATTCTGATGGATGAATTCAAAGGTATTTCTTCTCGCTATAGTTTTCTTGGTTATTTATTTCAATTGCTTGGATTTTGCGTGACAGAGATTGACTATAACGAGAACGGACTACACATAAAAAACCGGTGCTTCTATATCACTCTTAATTCGCATGTGAGATTAATTTTGAAAATCTAGAACTTATCACGAAAAAATGAGTCTTTGTTCGTCATTACACCATGTCTCTCTTCGTCATTACACCATGTCTCTCTTTCTTTCTCTATGTTTGCTATTTCTCAAAGCTTCTTCTTTCTTGTAACCATAACGTTCAAACATTTTTTCTCCCAATCAAATGATTTTATTTAGAATTTTTCCACAGATTATGCGCAGGAGATGGAAATCGAAGCATTGGAAGCAACTCTGATGGATGAATTTAAAGGTATTCCTTCTTGTTATAGTTATTTGGTTGAGAAATTTGTTTCAATTTGCGATTTTGCGTGGCCGAGATTGACTAAAGCGAGAGCGGACTAGACACGAAGAACCGGTGCTTCCAGATCACTCTTAATCCACATGTGAGATTAATTTCGGAGATCTATAATTTTATCGCAAAAAAAATAAGTCTTTGTTTGATTTTAGTTTTAGAGATCTAGAAATTTATCGTGGAGAAAGGACTTTTTGTTTAATTTTAGGTTATTTGATTTGTAAAGTCTACAATTTTATTACCGTAAATGTTGTATGAACATGATTACAACACGACACGAATCGGACACAATGACACTGGCGATGCACGGACTATGGCTTATCCTAATGGGTTAATTTTGGTGTCTTTGTTGGTGTCCATAAAATGTACAATACGACTCCACACGGACACGACATCGGTTGTCACTCCCGTTTCCCGTTATACGTATTTGTTAGGGTTATATACTAAAAGCATCACTTTTGTAGTAACCTTATTTCCTTAAATTTTGAATAAGAATCATATGGGCAAATGTTTGCATATTGTATTTGTTGCAAGTGTTAATGCAAATGTCTGATATTCTATATTATAGATAATATGGTGTGTGGTGTCACACAGAAGATCATATTATCAGTTCCCTATGGAGTATATAAATAGTTCACAACCTAGATGGACTTGGACAATCTATTGGAAATATTATAGTGTAATCTGGTATTAGTCTATCTTGACTATAGGTTTACACTAGTACACTTTGTGTGTATTGAACAGGACCACTTGAGGTTGTTCTCTTTGTACTGACTACATAAGAGAACAAATACCTCTGTTATTATGGATGCTTGTGCTCTTAATCCGGATATAATAACAGACATGTATATGCTGAGATTCATTATGGATCAACAACCTCTATGAATTAGGTAATAACATTGTATGTTTGATGGGTTGTTGATTATAAATAGAATCCATGTCCCGATACATCGGGTTGATGATGTCCCCTTAAAGAGCTCATAAGGATTGTCATGTAAACCCTGCAGGTGGATTATATCCGACATGACAAATAAAGTTGAGCTGTACTACTTAAGGATAAAAGATGTCGAATCAATATAGTTTTCAGTAACTTAATTTGATCGACGGACGTACGATATCTTAACATGGGGAGCCAAACGAGCATATAATAAAAGGAGCCCACAAACATAATTTAGGATTAGGGAGGTAGTACAACAATAGCTCATTAGTGGACCGAGCTATTGTTAATGGGCCTGAATTGTGTGTTCGGGCCGAACACGGCATATCCAGATCCGTTAGGAGGCCTAACCCTAATTTCTTCTCATGGTCCCTGTCGTATCCTATATATATCCTCTATTCTCTGGTTGCCAGATTACTGATCAGAAATCTAAAGCTTTCTCTAAATTCGTGATTCACGTAAGGAGAGAAAGAGAGGGCTGCCAAGGAGAAGAAAAGGTTGGGAGATCGTCGTCCATACGACATCCAACTCGAGGAAGGAATACGTGCAGAAGATCTTGGGGTCGTCCGCTCGAGATTGCCAGTAATTACTTGTCTTCTTTCCGCCGCAGGTATAATTCGTGAACCCTAATTTCCGCCTATGAAGGGTTAGAACACGTATTAAATCTGTTTAACTTTCTATCTATCAATACGCACACCAAAGTAAGGGTCCAAGAAATCCCCAGTTCCATCAGTATTTTCGTATGCGTATACGAGATCTCTGACGTTTGTCAGATGACCCATAGTTGGACTTGTCTTGCTTAGCCTAGTCTTGGTTTAATCTTGACTTGGTTTATTTGATTGGTTTGGTTCAATTTGACTTGGTTTGGCTTGGCTTGACTTGGTTTGGTTTGAGATGGAGAGGGTTGATATATAATCCAACTCCTTCTCTCTCTCTCTCTCTCTCTCTCCTCATTTACTTCTTCATTTACTTCTTCATCTTCTTCATTTACTCCTCCCACCTATCAAGTCCTAGGCAAGTGCAACTTGCTTCATGATGGATCTTCCATTTTATTGTTTTTTTTTATTCTCTACATGATTCTAAGCATCTTTAGGACTTGGAGTTTTCGGTTTGGACGGATAGATTTTTGTAGATCTAAGTTTATAGCTTTTTGGTTTTCTTGGGTTTTGATCTACCAAACTTCATTATTTTCAAGTTTTAATTATTCTATGTTGTAGAGAATTCGATTTTACCCAAAATGGACCTTTAAAAAGTTAGATTTTGACTTGTTTTGAGAAAGTTATGGCCAAAATAAGATTTGGACATTTTCTAGTTCATCTGTTCTGAATCTGGCAGGGACGATGAATAGTGATGTAGGAATGAATAGTGCCGCAAGATGAATAGTGTCACAGGCTTGTATAGTGTCGCATGGATGCATAGTGCCGCAGGAATAAATAGTGCCACAGGAATGAATAGTATCGTAGGATGAATAGTACCGCAGGCTTGCATAGTGTCGCAAGGATGCATAGTGCCGCATGGCTTGCATAGTGCCGCAGGAATGAATAGTGTCGCAGGAATAAATAGTGTCGTAGGATGAATAGTGCCGCAGGCTTGCATAGTGCCGCATGGCTTGCATAGTGTCGCAGAAATAAATAGTGTCGTAGGATGAATAGTGCCGCAGGCTTGCATAGTACCGCATGGATGTATAGTGCCGCATGGCTTGCATAGTACCGCAGGCTTGCATAGTGCCGCATGGATGAATAGTGCCGCATGGCTTGCATAGTGCCTATTTTGGCTGTTTTATGTCCTATTTGGCTGAATTGTGGCCAGAATTTCTCCCAACTCCCAATATGAAAGTTGTAGATCTTTTTTTTGGCTTCAAAAATATGTTACTAGCAATTTTTATGCAGGTTTCCCTCATTCATGATAATATAAGGATAGAATACGATAATGGCTTGTTAAGGCGCACTCTTAACAAGTAACAAGTAACATGACGTGATAGTGGCCCGTCGTAGTGCACTCTTGACAAGCAACCTTGGCATGATAATACATGATAGTGGCCCATCGTGGCGTACTCTTGATAAGTAAACCTAACATGATAATATTGATATGCCATTGTGACGGCTATCTTGACTTGCTAAGTAACTCTTGTCTTGACACTGTGGGTGTTTGTGCTTGTATAAGCTACATGTCTTGTCTTGCATAATGTCTAGGACATGAATTCCCAGTTACCACGGTCAGGGATTCATACTAAAACTGACTAGGATAATGACTAGATTGATCAAGTAGTTCATGAAGAGATTTTCCAGCTACAGGCAGTCCCGTTATCTGGGCGCTCTAATTGGACTTGTAGCCTGCCGTCGAGTAGGGCACATTTCCAGCACACTGTTATGTGTTGCACCTTTAAGTCACCTAACTCTCTCAACTTGTGACCGGATAACTTGGATTAAGACTGCAGGACTTGTGGCTGTTGGAACATCTCGATGCATCTTGTTAATAACTAAGCTTGTGATAACCCTAGTTAATTAAAGTATCAAGCCGTACTCATTGCTTGGTCATGATTGATGGATAGAGACCCGTCTAGTCTTGCCTAGGCAAGACCAGTACATGGTTATTTCAGCACATTATTGTTATGCTTTACTCTTGTCGATAATTGGTTGGAGACTAAGCTATGTTCAGGTGAAAGGTTACAACCCTGGTCCTTGTTTGGTTTACGGGTTGTAACTTGGCAGCCGGAATAGTCCCTTAGTTGTCTTATAGTTTATCACCTTATTTTCTCTAACTAATATCTTTTATTATCCTTCATGTCTCATGTGCTAATATGCTGGTTTTAGTTCTTAAGTGAAGCCTCCCTTGTGGTACTTGCTCTTTCTGGGGTCTGACCCAGCTGGTTTTGTATGGCCAAATTTTGGAGTAGCACCCGAGAATCTTCCAGCCTTCCAGCCAGATGGTGAACACTAGGCGCAATCCTGGCAATGAGTGAGTTTTATTTTGTTCTCCCACTCTAATTGTAAAATTATTCTTTTTAGGTGTTTAGCCGCCGAGCAAGTGTTAGCTCGTGTTGAATTTACATTCCTGTTGTCAAGACCCGCACCCAGTGTAAGGGCACAAAAAGTGGGTACGTCCAGCCTACGTCACAGTATCAGTGGTAGAACGCTGTCCTAGGTCACAACATCTAACACAATCTAGAATATGCTCCGAAAGGAGAATAATATAATAAGTAATCTCAATCACAAACTAAGATGGAAAAGAAGATAAGATAATCTCAACATAGAGTCACAATATGAATAATAAGTCTCGGTGTAAACCACACCATAAATAATATCTCAATACAATCACAATGTCTCAATGACTAGATAATGATATAAGTCTAATCTAAACTAATGACAAGTCCTTAGCGACTACTGGATCATGTTGAGGGTCCAGGTCACCTGTGTCAACTTGGCCTGCTCCACAGTAATTATCGCAGCAATCCTCATCATCTGTAATATTTTCAACAGGTCCAGTCAGGACAGGAACGAATACATATCTCTCACAGAGATCATAACATGAAAGAAAATATGAAACAAGCTATAGAATAATATACATAAACTGCTGATAAAGAAATCAGACTGTAAAGGAGAACATGGTATATGGAAATAGATATACATGATATAATAAGAGAACTGAACTAACTACGTGGTGTATAGCATAATCTGGTTATGTAAACTGGCTTAGGTTATACATGACTTAAATCGAATTTGGAGTTGTACATGATAAGGGTGTAGATCACATACTCATGCCCCAATCAATACACAAGAATCTGTCCAGGTTATGTTATTGCACATGAAAGTAGTATGTCACATGGATAGCTAGTCCACATGAACACTGGGTTATACATGAAGGCTCACATGATAATGAGTGTACATGAATGTCACATGAGTATACATGAATAAATACGAATACAAGAGTAAACGATGCACATGATAAAGTACATGAGCACAATATACCCGATGTCACAATATATTTTGTGATATATATATATATATATATATATATATATATATATATATATATATATATATATATATATATATATATATATATATCACAACTTACATATAGACATATCTGTACAACATATATATACATATACATAGGGAAGAAAGAAAGGGTGAAATCAAGAAGAGATCAATGTTCAGATCCGGGAATCGAAATATCTCGACATATACTCATAAAACATATATATATATATATATATATATATATATATATATATATATATATATATATATATATATATATATATATATATATATATATATTTGGAATATATATACACATATATATATACTTATACATAAAAGGAAAAAAAAAAGATATATACTATATGGTAGAAATATTTGAAAGTAAAATTAGGGACTAAAACCCACAAGTCCAGAATCTTAGTAACTTCATATTAAATCAGAAAATCTGAGTTAATTCTCAGAAAATTGAAATATAACAAAACAACTCAAATATATATATAAGTCGAAACCTGAAATCCAACTCAATACCCAAAATGCAATATACACAACTAGAACTCACGAAACTTGGCAAACTAGAAGGTTTCTATGTGTGTGACGTGCTCGGGTACTCACGGGGTCGAACCCGTGTCTGTATCGTGACCACGGAGCGCGTATCGGAAAAATCAAACTCGCGTGTCGGAACGTGTACGTACACGTGCGTTTCGCCCGATTGGACGCCATAAGCAACACGAGAAGCCTCGTGCTCATGTACATAGCTAGGTAGGGTTCCGGAGTAGGTCTAGGACATGCTGACATGACACCACATCGTGTCTACGTGACACAGCGGCACGCGAACCTCCGTGCAGAGCCCTGTGCGTCGAGTTACGACGCTCGGACAGCAGGGCATGCACGGGGCCGTGCACGGGCCTCGTGCACGCGTGTCCGTGTCCAATTCGAACACTAAAATCGTGTTGATTTCAGATCCGTCTTAACGAAAGTTGTTACAAATAATATTAGCAAGGAATTCGTGAAAACAGAATCGAAAAATAACACTTTTCAGTTCTAAGTGGCATTTCGTCGAATACGTGTTCCATAGGACCTACACGTGTCCGATACAGCTATCAAACAAAATCACAAACCTACCAAACTTCTTGTACAGGTCTGGGGTATCTATATGGATGCTAAAATACAGAAATTTCAGAAGGAACAATGATAGAACGAGGTTTACCTATTGAGAGTTGGAATCTCAATAAAAGTGAATACTCGAGCGCTTTGACGACCAGTTTCTCCCAAGCAAACATCTCCAAATCCTTGCTAGCATTGCTCCAGCAAGTTCTTATTCTCCCCACAGTCGCAACACAATTCGTTTGGTGCGAATCGGATGCTGGATGAGAAAGTTAGGGTTTTGAAGAAAAGGAGAAACTAGGGTTGATCTTGTGGAGGCTATGTAATTTCTACACAATAGGAAGGGGGGGCTGCTGTGCTTGGCCGGCCATGCATAGGGGGTATTAGGGTTAGGGTTTAGTCATGGGCCAAGCACTCTTAAGTTGCTAAAAAGGCCCAATGACAAAAAGGCTTAAAGGCTTTATGGAAAATAGCTTTAAAAAATGATTTAATAGCTTCCTAATTTGGACATTGGCCCTAAAATAAAATATAAAAGGCCAAGGATAATTCTAAATGCATGGTTATTCTTCTACTCATGATTGACTAAGGTTAGACCACTTTCTACAACTCAAAACACCAATCACAGCTACAAAAGCAATCACTCTAATTAATAAATTAATTAAAATTTCAAATAAAAACATAATGACTAAAATATCCTTAAAATTGAAAAGTGAGTGTGACACCTGTCTGCCTAAGGGCTGTAACATGATTGACAAATCCTAGAGTTGATCATGTATGACTTAAACTCTTGCTAGTCTTCGTATTTTGTATGACTAGCTTCATGATCATCTGAATATGTAATGTTTGGGACGTCTTACTTTGTATGTATGATGATCTACCATCTTGTTACATTTACTTGCTTGCTTGAGATTGAGACACTAGGCTTGTTCTTGACCCTAAGAGACTAATGTCTTGTAGTAAACCCTCATGCATCTAGACAGCCGTGATCGTATTGCGAGGTGGGATTCACTTCAATGTACGTAGCTGGCTGTGTCTGTCCCCCGCTCTCCAGTATTCTGGTTCTGGGACGTGACATCGGTCATATTGTTTTTACTATAATCTTAGCCATTTAAGTGGTAATTTTCTTCTCCCTATTGATTGGGCATCTATATATTATCACAACATCATTTTTGTTCTTTTAGCAATAATGACGTAGTCAATAGATAGACGTAGTCAATAGATGGACGTAGCCAATAGATTAAATTTAAATTAGATTAAATTTAAATTAGATTAAATTAAGCTAAGGTTTAAATTGGATTAAACTTTTATTAGATTAACTTAACTCTTAAATATTATTAAATTTTTATTAGACTTTATTAACGTAGACTACATAAAGTTTTATCAAACTTGCATTGGATATAACTTATATTATTTTAGTAAAATTTTTGTTAAAACTCCATTTATACTTAGAATAATTTAGATAACAATTGTCACGCCTCAGTCCCAAAAATACGTAGGACCAGCACGTGACTATGCCAGCGAGCATGCATACGTAGGCTACTCCAATATATGGAACCCATGAATCATACTTAAGCTGTAAATGAACTCCAGCTCATAAAGAAATCATGGTCACAATATACATCTAATCTCATCCAACAGTAAATATAATGAACTAATAGGCAAGCAACAATGATAAATGTCTAGAAATAGTCCAAAAAAGTAGATAGTCGAATGGAAACAGATCCACTACCAAATGACTATAATAAACTGAAATCATAGCAGTAGTACAGTCTCATGGAATAAAAATGAAATAAGTCCAAGTACGATAGCCAAACTAAAGTGGTAAACAACTAAAAGATAATTATGGAAACTCAGAGTGTGCAACCTCCCCGTCTAGATGGGATGACTCTAATCCAGATCCATACACTTGAGGATAATCCTGCTCGTCTATACTTGGAAGAAAAACCAGGTACTAAGCGGGACGTAGCAAGATACATAATATACATGCTATAATACTGAAATAAAATCATAGATATGCAAAGGTATTTCTAACCTCCTAAATGTGCAATTTAGATGACAACTTTCACACGCATGGGTGGGATTCAAGCTATCTCGAATAATCCACGTAACTCAAAGCTAGTGGTGTAGATACACTGTCATCCAGTCATCTGTATCCGTCCAATTTGTAACTGCTTGAGTCTCTAATATCGTATTTATAGCAGTCACGATATCTATCTGTCACACGTCTCTTACATATTGATGGCTAGTCAGATACGCAATTCGTGTCCCTATCATGATGTCTCAATCGTGTAATGTGAGTGTCATAGCTAAAGGAGATATAAAAATATCCCACAATTATAAGGTAGTCCTCTAATACTAAGTCGATATGCATAAAATAAAGACTAGACACGTAAATGACTAATAGAGTCATTTGTACCCAAGTATAGCCTGGACGCATAATTTATATAAACAAGAGTATGAATAATATCTAAACATAACTGTAACATGCTGGAAAAGAATAATAAATGACAGTAAAATAGCAAGGTATACTTGTCTGGATCCTGAGTAGTGGCAAGAAAATATCCAGGTAGTGAACTCGGCAAGTCAACCGCCACAGAAAAGATGGAATCCGAACGAACGTCTCTGGATGCTGAAATAAACATCACCAACGTTCCTAAAATGAGTGAGAAAGCAAAAAAATGGCAGTTTTGGGTCAAAACGGGGTCCACCATTGGGCCCACTTCGCACCGAAAAATGTGCCAGAACTAAAGTTCTTTAAATTTAGCAAATTATATGTCCACATGACCAGAACGACGTTACGAACTCAACGGTATGTCCAAAATTGGATTCCGATGAGCCAAGGTCAAAATCACCCGTTAAGCAGGACCGTAGGGACCACAAAACGACGTTTCGGTCAACGTTATCAGAATCTGACAAAACTTGGGTTACAGGACCAGCGCGACGCTACGATTCCAATGACACAAGTTTCGTTGTGACACGACAAGTGTGCACAAACTAATTAGTAAATTTTAGAAAGCCGATACGGAGGTTTTTCGACGAATACGGTTCAAATTCCTACGTACACGTGACCTATTTGAATTTCGTCGAATCTCACACATCCACGGTCTATGTACGCACCTTTTGATGCAAACAACACTTGTCGAGACGGTCCGATTTGACGGAACCAACCTCGTATCGATAAATTTTCGATATTTGAAAACATATTTTTTTGTCATGTTCAAACAAAATTAAATGTTGATTACAATCGAATGAATTAAAACTATTTGAAGGGAAATAATCCTGGATATATAGGCTGCATGTCTGTTCAAATAGAAATTTTTTATATAAAGTAATTTGGGAGAAAAATGGCTTCCAAATCTGTGGTTTGGACTGGTTTTGTGACTAGTTTTTAACACACTTTTAAATTCTACTTGAAAGGGTTGGTAGATGATTATGTAAAGGATACATACAAAGAATCGGATCGAACAACGAATGAGAGGAACGGAAGAAAACTGACCTGGAACAGGGGGTCGTTGAGTTCGGTTCTGTTGTGCGCGAGATCGGGTTCGGGGCTGTCCGGGCGGCTTCTCCGGCGGTGGCGGTGGCCGACGACGGTCAGGGGGGTCGCCGGAGATGGGCGATGCTGTTCGGGTGAGGTGGAGGAAGTTTCAGAAAAAAATAACGAAGAAAGCAATGTCGGGTTGTCGTTCTATATGGGAAGGAAGAAAGAAAGAAAAAAGTTTCCTAGTATAGTAGTAACGTATATTGCTAATAAGGGATGGGATTGAATGGTTTGAAGAGTTTTAATGAGGGGATTTATGGAGAAATGAATTTGGAAGGATTTCAAAAGATTTAAAAATTAAAACGGAAATGAGAAGGAGGTTGGCTCATGGGCGTGCGACTATGGAGACGGTTCCCTTCGGGGAACAGTAAAACAAATTTTTTTTAGAGAGTTTACAACAATAGATTAAATTTTAATTATATTAGCTTAACTTTTAAATGGGATTTCATTTTCATTATATTAGATAAAATCTATATAAATTTTATTTGGATTAGTAGAAAAATCATTCATTCGTATTATTACAAAGTAGATAAATTTTTTGAAATAGCTTGAATTTTAAGTTAGATTAGATTAACTTAAATTTAAACTAGATTAAAGTTAAAACTTAGACAAATATATTGACTTTTAAATTTGAAATAATATATTAAATTTGAAATAGAAGATCAAATTTAAAATTATATTAATTTTCCTATAGAAGATTAAGTTAAACTAAATAAATTTTATCTGGAAGATTTAAGTTAAAGCTACATAAAAATTTATCTATACTAATATATAATTCAAATAACAGGGATATTTGGATTACATAGTTTCACATAAAGATTATTTTGATGATATAAATTCTTAGATAAAAATTTATTTAAATATGGATTAAAAAATCTTTGATCTCCCATTTAACTAATTTAATATTTGAAATCGTTTCTGACTTCCGTCTATTTTTAATTGCAGTCATGAAAGAGCCCCCCTTCTTCTACTTTCGGTTCTTACAAAACAATACAAGTTACCAATGTCGGTGACCAGTCAAGTCCTGCTGATAAAGTTGCTGCTCGAAAATGCTGATAGATAACATTTTATGATTATAATTTTGTCACTTGGTTGATTTTCTATTAAAAATTTAATATTTCTGTTTAGTAAGTTTGTATGGATGTTTTATTTTAAATAAGATGGTATAAACATTTATAACATAAAAAATATTATATAGAAAACTTTTTTTTTATCTCCCACTATATAATGAGGCTTCAAAACGGCTCACTTTTGAGCCGTATAAGCCGCCATTATATTATGGTCCATTTTATTTATAAAAAAATTAAATTGTGTAAAAAGCTGTTGAAAAAAGTTTAAATTTGTCAACATGGGGAATCGAGCTACCAAACAAGAAAAATACATCACACCTTAACCACATGAGCTAAAAGAGATATTTGACTATAATTGAATAATATTTTTATTATACGTACAAAGCACGTGCATTTACTAGTTTATTTTAGTTTGGTTGTATGTTATCTTTGATAAACCAGTATGAACATCTGTAAAAATATATATATATATAATAGTAATAATAATAATAATAATAATAATAATAATAATAATAATAATAATAATAATAATAGACAATGGCTCTGAATTTTGCGGCTGCTCCCGGCTCTAGAGAATTAAGGTTCCCAATCTGGGATCCCGGCTCGACGGGGGAAGAAGTCCAAGGGAAAGGAAAGCAAACTGCGGTGGAGAGAGAGGAGCACGGTGGATGGACCATGGTGCAGAGATGTAGTTGAGTAAAGAGCCGCAAGGCGTTGGTGTCCCTGCACATGGCGGTGGCGTCCCCGTACACGGTTGCTCCCAGGCGCCGAGAATGGATTGAGACGCCAAGCATAAGGGGCGGTGGTATCCCGTATACAACGCGTCCCACCATACGGTGGCGCCCGATCCCTGCGGTAGCTCAAGGGATCGATAGGGAGGGTCCTGGCCTTGCCAGACCCCTTACCGACAATGACAAGGCTCCAGTGATGGAAGGATCTCAGAGGAAATCATGGGCGGATTTTGTACGATCAGACTCTAGTAAATCTAATAGAGCAATGAAATATGTGGAACCTAAAAGGGCGAGTAACGGTTTGCGAGCATCTTTCATAGAGAAAGATTTGGCGAAGACAATAGAGTACTGGAAGAATACGATAATTCTGTACGTGCTCGAAAATAGGCCGTTCTATGGGCACATACGTGCGTGTGCGCATCGAGTATGGAAACCTAAAGGCAGCATGGAGTTCTTCTCTAGAAATAATAGATTTTATTTTATGCGGTTTGGTCTCCAGGAAGACATGGAACGAGTTATCCAAGGTGGTCCTTGGACGTTTGATGGCCGCCTAATCATGTTGAAGACGTGGACTCCGGACACCAGATGTGAAAGAGAAGCCCTCCATATTGCCCCCATATGGATACGTTTGCTTGGCCTACCAATAATATACTAGAGTACGGACAAGATGATGAAGTTAGCTAGCCTCATTGGAAAACCAATAAAGGCGGATGATGCGACTGCATCGCACTCTATGATGGGGTATGCTAGAATATTTGTAGAAATAGAAGCAGGTAGAGAGCTACCTACACATCTAGAGTACGAAGTTCCCTTGGGTGCAGTATTCACACAGGAGGTAGAGTATGAATGGGTTCCTCCCATGTGTCAGTTTGTTGATGTTTTGGCCATCTCCGAAAGAATGCAAGGCCAGGGTTGCAGAGAAGGGGGCAGATCAGCAGTCGGGAAGTACGTTGTCTCCCTCAAAGACTCAGCAGAGAGAAGTGGCATGCTCGGCAAACAATATAGTTTCCCAGCAGCAATCTATGCGGCAGTCTGAGTCAAACTTAGCAAAATTTACGGTGCCAGGAGGGGTTCTCAACTAGTCTCACAAAGGTAGCAAGCAAGTTGGTTCCCAAGAAGGCATGGAGTTGGAAATTGATATCAATCTGGCTAGTGCTCGAAACACAGGCATGAGTAATCCATTCTCGTTGGGAATCTCACTAGGGAGTCTCTTGTCAAAAGAGGCGATGGGTGGTCAGCAGGTTTCATTTAGTTCTAAAAGTAAGCATCAATCGACGCACGAAGATACTAAGAGGAAGACTCGAGGGAAGGCAGCGGTACACAAAAACAAAGGGGTGGCGAGTACGTTGCCAATCATGGGCAGCAGGAAAAGACATGCTGGAATTGCTGTAGAGTATTCGGACAGGCCTATAATGTTGTCTACATACAAAGGCAAGGATTTATGTATGGACAACCCTAGATGGCAGGAAAAATTTCATGCGAAGGAGACAAACTTGGAGGCTAATTCCGAGACGATTGAGATATATAGTGATATTTGTAGAAGCATAGAAAAGATGGAGCTTATGCGGATCATTAGTCCATACGGCCAAGTAAAACTAAGCCGCAGAAGCAGTGCTTATGAAGACTCCATGCGGCTAAGCAAAACTAAGCCACAAAAGCAGTGAAGACTCCATGCGACCAAAAAAAACTAAGCCGCAGGAAAAGTGCTCCCCGACCCCATACGGCCAAGCAAAACTAAGCCGCAGTAGCAGTGCCCCTGGAGACCTCATGCGGCTAAGTCAACTCAAGCCGCAGAAGCGAGACTCTCGAAGATCACATGCGGCTAAGGGGACTCGAGCCGCAGAGAAAAGATTCTCATAGATCCCATGCGGCCAAGTGAGCCCAGCCGCAGAAGCAAGGTTCTCATGCGGCCAAGCGGAGCCGAGCCGCAGAAGCAAGGCCCTAAAGCCACTATACGGCCAAAATGAGTCAGACTCTACTCCGTGGAAGGGACATATGGCAATTTGACCAAGTCTCAACCACCCAGATTCGCTACAACAAAATCTCAACAACCCCCACCAGCTGGCAGCCCAAGATTGAGTCTTTGTGTACTATTACAGACACGTGGCCACGTGGCCCTTTATGCGGCCCAAAATCTGCTATTGCATAAATCATTATAAATAGCAGGGTGCTACACCCATGCAAAAGGTTGGCAATCAAAGGCTGGCAAATTTCTTCGAGAGCAAAAACTGTGTCCGATAGTCCAAGGAGTAAGGCAGAGTTGTTACCAGGGCTGCAAATGAGCCAAGCCGTTCGCGAGCTGCTCGAAGCTCGGCTCGATAAAAGCTCGTTTGAGCTCGGTTCGTTTAATAAACAAGCTGAGCTCAAGCTTCATTTTCGAGCTCGTTTAATAAACAAGCCAAGCTCAAACTTAGAAGTACTCGGCTCGTTTGAGCTCGCGAGCTGGCTCGTTTATGAGCTCGCGAGCTGGCTTGTTTAGAAGCTCGTTTAGGAGCTTGTTTAGAAGCTCATTTGTTCTTTATTGAATTCTAATTATATATATATATGTGCATTATATATTTATATGTCCTTAATAATTGATATTAAGGAATTTTTTAACTAAAAATCTATAATTAAATTGTTAATATTACATGTACTTGAATTCAAACCTAACTAAATTAAAATCGAGCTCGTGAAGCTTGAAATCAAGCTTAATGAGTTTGAAATAAAGTTGAACGAGCTTGAAATCTAGCTTGATTTTGAGCTTATCAAGCTTGTTTATCAAGCTTGAATCAAGCTTTCTTATCAAGCCAAGCTCGAGCTCAAACCAAGCCAAGCTCAAGCTTAATATAAACAAGCTCGAGCCAAGCTCAAGCTCTAAAATAAAAAATTTATCAAGCTCGAGCTCGAGCTTGAGCTCGATTAATTTTAGTCAAGCCAAGCTCAAGCTTACCAAAGCTTGGCTCGGCTCGGCTCGTTTGCAGCCCTAGTTGTTACACTTTTCCGAGCCTCTATCGTCACCCCCAAGAATAAAAAAACTAAATAATTGTACTTAGATTGTTTCCTAGGATTTCTTTCTAGGCTTTCTTTTGTACAAGCGAGTTTGTAATCAAGTTCAATTCCTCTGTAATTTTTGTTCTTAATATTTAATGGCAAACAATATTGTCGGGCACGTTCCCCCTTAGAGAACGATGCTCGTGTTGATACTGGGGAAACTAATAATTAATAGATGACGATGATAGCTTGGAATGTTCGCGGAGCCTGTTCGCTGAGTCATTGGAGGGAGATCAAAGTATCAGGAAGGGACAACATAGCATCTGTGCATTGTTAGAGGCGAAAATTAAAACTGACAAGATGCTATCTCGTTAGAAAAGGATGTATTGGGATCACATACACAATCTACATCTGTGTACGATGGCCCGTATCTGGCTACAATAGGATAGTAGATGCTGGGATGGTAACACGATAAGTATATCTGATCAACTTATTATCGTTAAATTTAGTAATAAAGGAGGTATGGAATTTATTCTTGGTGCTGTTTATGGTCATAATGATCATAAAGAGAGAGAGGCGCTATGGAAGGAGATCATTCTTATGGCGGATAAAGCCAAAGACCAGTTAAAGCTTCCTCTAGTGCTTATAGGTGACTTTGATGCTCTCTTATACAGTCATAAGAAGATTGGGGGGCGTCCTGTCCCGGAGGCTATCTTGCATGAGTTTCGCTCCTGTCTACTTCAATCTGGATTACAGCAACTGGAGCGAAGGGGCATATTTGGACTTGGAATAATAAGGCGGTCTATAAAAGGGTGGCATGCCAACTGGACAGAGCCTTGGGAAATATGGAATGGTTCCAAACCTTCCCCGATGTTGTCGTCGAAGGCCTAACAGTGGGTACAAGTGACCATTCTCCTTTTTGTATCTGATTTTCGTCTCCTGATCAAAGGCGAGCCAGACCTTTTTGATATAATAATAAATGGCACTTAATAGAAGGATATAGTGAGATTGTTAAACATGGGCTCATCACTAATGTCCATGGCAATTTCCAGTTCAAGTTGATCAAGTGCCTCAAGGCGGTCAAGGCTGGCTTAAAGGCCTGGAACCGAACGAGGCCGTGTAAGCGCCTCGATGTTCAAGAAGCCAAGCTGGTTCAGGTTTAATCGGCTCTTCAACTTTAACGCAGATGATGCATCTCTGGCCAACGAGGAGCATAATTTGATAAAAGAAGTTAGCTACCTTCGCTTGCAAGAAGAGGTCTAGGTAGCCCAACGAGCGAAATGCTCGTGGTTACGAGATGGTGATACTTGTACGAAATTCTTTTACGATGTGGTTCGTATGCGCCATCATCGCAATTATATCGACAAGCTACTCGGACCAGATGGGAAGGAACTTACCAAGTGCAGCGAACTTCAGTCTGAGGTCGTCAAGTACTATTCGGAGCTTTTTAACCAATCAGATTATGTGTCTATTTTTTTAGACATCGTTTGCAGGAAGCTAGTGTCTCCTCTTGGCAATCAAATACTTCTTGCACCGGTACAAATGGACGAGTTAGAGCGGATTGTCAAAGCGGCTGGTCCCAATAAATCGCCAAGGCCTGATGGCTTTGGTAGCAAGTTCTTCAAATTGCACTAGAAGGAGATTAAAGCGCAGGTGCTCGATATGGTTGGTGACTTTTTCACTAATGGACGGTTGTTGCGTGAGATAAACCATATGTACCTTTCTTTGATACCGAAGACTAAGAATTCCTCAACGCAAGCTGACTACAGACCGATTGCCTGCTGCAACTATCTTTACATGATCATCACCCATTTGATGTGCTGCCGAATGGAAGGAATCATGACACATCTCGTCTCTCCGTATCAAGCAACGTTTATCAAAGGCAGAGTAATAGCTGACAACAACTTACTGGCTCATGAATTGGTGTACGACTTCAACAAGCCCCGGGGACAACGAGCGTGCATTAAATTGGACTTGCAAAAAGCGTATGATACTGTTAATCAAGAATTCGTCTGTCACATTATGACGGCTCTCGGGTTTGCTCCTACTTGGGTTGCTATGGTACGTGAATGTATTACCACTCTGTCCTTTTCAGTAATCATACAGGGAATTCCATATGGTTTTATGACTAGTTCACGTGGCTTGAGACAAGGTGATCCGCTATCTCCGTATCTGTTTACTCTAGTAATGGAGTTTTTTCTCTTATCTTATAGAGGAAGCCTTATATGAGCGACACATTACTCCCCTTCAGCATAAGAAAGAGCCACATGTGTCTCACCTGATTTATGCAGATGATCTTCTCGTATTCCTGAAACCATCCAAGGAAGGATTGACAGAGTTAGCATCTATCCTGAAGACATTTGGTTTATATACTGGCTTACAATTGAATTGTGATAAAAGTAAGATTTATTTTGATCGCCATTATAATAATAAAGTTTCCCGAGCGCAGATTATAGGAGTCAAGCGGGGGGAGCTACCCGTGAAATACTTGGGTATCCCGCTTTCTATAAATTATGCAGGCCATATTGAATGCAAAAGCATCATAGAATTCACTCAGAGGCGTACAGAGGGTTGGCACGCACAAGGACTTTCCTTTGGAGGTCGAATAGAGCTTGTCCGTTAGGTTGTGAATACGGTAGTGATTTATTGGCTCCAATCGACTATGTTTCCACAAGCGACCATCAAGAAGATAGAAAAAATATGCGTTGACTTCATATGGCGTGGTGGAATTCATTCGATCAGTTGGACTCAGCTTTGCCGTCCTCAAGAAGGAGGAGTGGGTCAATGTTCCTTAAGTACACTTCGAGATGTTGCAACTATGAAGCTTGTTTGGAAGTTAGTAACAGGTGAGTCCTTATGGATGAGATGGATGGTGGCTAAATACGTCAAATACGACAACTTCTGGCATGTTCGAAGCAATAACAATGCCTCGGTGACCTTTAAAACAATCCTCAAGTATCAAGGATTCGTCCAAAGTCGTATAGAAAGAATAATGAAGGATGGCGAGTCTACAAGTCTCTGGTATGACCCTTGGATACAGAACAAAAGCTTGCTAGAGATCAGAGGAAGTGATGCAACTATTCGTCCGAGGAGGAATGAGCGGGTAAGCACCATACTTGACGGAGGTGAGTGGAAACCAGAAACACATATCGGCTCCCGACCTGTGAGGGCGGACATTATGAGAGTCCATGTGGATCCGCTGCTACAGGAGGATGCTTGGCGGTGGACAGGTTCTGCTACAGGTGGTTTCGTTCACAAGCTGGTATACGAGAGCATGAGGATCTCGTACCCAAAGATGGTTCATCATGAGTTCGTTTTGTTAGAAATTTATTGTACCATGTCGATTTTATGAGATGAAGAACATAATAAAAATTGCGGAAGTGTACCTGAATCTATTGCTAGGCTTGATGGATCTTGAAGCGGTCGTACTTTTGTGGGGTTCGATCTTCCAACTTGCTATGACTCTTAATGACAAAGGTGAATCCGAATCCTTTGTCCCTCTCTTTCTGTTGATGGGGATGCAGAAGAGAAAAAGAGAGAAACCTCTCTTTTTGTGGCCATATAAGTTGGGGACCATAACCCTAATGAATACATATATTTATATGTTTTGATATTTCTAATTTGGCCCCTCATCAAATTAGAATTATCTCCGGTATCTACACATTAATTCTATGACAATTATACCCTTAAGCCAATTTCCAAATAGATCACTTTAATTTGGCTTAATTATTTAGATAGCCCAAATACAATTAATTTTACATGTGTGGCCCCTTAATTATTGAATAATTCCAACAATCTCCCACTGGGCCACATATGTAACCTTATAATTGTGTTAACCTTAGTGAGCTCATAAATTGCTATCTTAATCCTTAGGGTATATCCGGACAATATCGTCCATTAACCATATCAACATAGGATCAAAGCGGCATTCGTCACATATAGTGTAACTAAACAATCAATGGTCACATATACCAATATAGCTAAACGACATAGATCAATCATGGATGCGTAGCATAGAAATTACTTGCAATGTGATCAATACATGTCTATTTCCAACTGGTCCTCCTTAACTTTAGTGAGATCAAATACTTTAACATAATGAAAACAGAATGAACTGAATTTCCATATATCTGATCAGATAAATATCCAATATACTTTAATACATAAATGTGTCCAAAACCAAATAGCACCCAAATACATAAAATACAAACTCCCACTATATTGTCATATTCTTAATTAACACCCATATGAGCAGTATGCTCATGAAAGACCCTGGGTGATAATACTTTTGTGAGTGGATCCGCTAACATGGAGTTTGTCCCAATATGCTATATGGATACTACAACCATTCTGAATTCTTTCCTTCACAACTAGAAACTTTATGTCAATATCCTTTGACTTATACAAGTTTCTGTTGTTATTGGAATACAGTACTGCTGATTTATTGTCACACCATAATTTTATGTGGTCTTTCAACACCTACTGTAGGCGCAGCCTTGTGACAATTTCGTAACCATATTCCCTGAATAGATACCCCACAACATGTTATAAATCTTGCTTTTATGGTGGAAGAAATTATAAATGCATGTTTGACACTCATTCAAAATATACCTCCATTAGTCAGCATAACCTGATGTGGATCTCCTGCTGTGTTGGCATCCAACAAAATCGGAGTCGGAATACTTTATGATCTCCAGAATTATTCGATCTCCTACAAAGAGCATATAATTTCTTGTTCTCTATTAATTACTTAAGTAGTTTGGCTGCTATCCAATAATCCATCCATATTTGCTTAAATATCTGCCTAACATCCTAATATGTACGCAATATCCTGACGCGTACATACTTGAGCATACATTAGACTCCCTACAACTGATCATGAAGGAAAAATCTATTGTATTTTCTTAATTTTAAGGCTAACCTTAGGACACTTGATTGAAATCGAATTTGTCTCCTTTAACGAGAGGTGTCACCTGGTTTGCATTGAATACTTTAATCAATATACAAAACCAGAAAATTATTCCTACTCCCACTGAACTTGTGATACACACAATCTTCAACAGTGTTTATCTCAAAACCAAACGAGATAATCACTTGGTAAAACTTTAAGTACCTTCGACGAGAATCCTGCTTGAGTCCATGAATAGATTTTGTCAATATATAAACCATATTATTTGGGTCTTTCGACACAAAATTTTCTGCATGCACCATAAATTGTTTCGTCGATGTTACCATTGAGAAACACAATTTTGACATCCATTTAATGTAACTCAAGATCAAAATGTGCAACATGTGCTATGATTGTTTTAAAGGAGTTTTTCAAAGATACCGAAGAGAAAAACTCTTTAAAATTAATCCCAAAATTTTGAATAAAGTCACTAGTTACAAGACATACTTTATACCTCTCCACATGACCCTTTGAATCCTTCTTGGTTCTAAATGTCCATTTGCAACCAATGAATTTCATACCTTTTGGTAATGAGACAAGTTCTTAAACTTTATTGTCTTGCATGAACTTATACTCCTTATTTATTGTATCAATCCACTTTGAGAACTGGAACTTTCCATGGCCTGACGGAAGTTGATTAGATCATCTTCCAGTATCCACAGTCTTCCTCACGTTCCTAGAGAAATATGACAATATTATCCGAAATTATATTTCTCCTTTCTCTAGTGGACCATCTTAATATTACCGGTTCTTGAGGTTGTTAAGTTTGTTCCTTAGAAATAATTACGTTATCTTGAATGGGGTGCAGCTACGTTGTCGTTGTTAAGGTATCTCAACAACGACTTATAGAGGTAATTCGACATTGTCTTATTGAGACTCCGAATTCACTTCTTGATCATGACAGGTATAGAATCCTGTACATCATCAAAAGTGATAGTAGGAATCGTAATTGATTCCTTCTCAAAGACAATGATCCTGACTTTATTTCTCCCCCAAACTCAACATCCTCAAAAATTATTTCACTTCTCATCTCAACAAAAAAAAATTGTGTGGGATCGTATAATTATTAACCCCTTGATTTGTCAGCATAGCCAATAAAGTAGTTGCTTACAATTAAACTTTGGTCTGTATTTCCTTTACACACTAATATAGACATTAAAGTCTATAAAGTCAATAAAATCTAAATCTCATCAGACACAAGTCATTCAACTCTACTTCTAGAGATGTGGCCTAATCGCTTATGTCATAATGAGGCTAAAAATATTTATTATTAATTTTGTGTTTAGTACCATATGATTCCACTTGCAAGGTTTCATTTAAGCTGCAATAGTTTCAACTGAATATAGCTTATCATAAACCTTAAGAGAACCGTTACCAATAATATTTAAATTTAAAGATAGACTAAACTTATTTTTTCCAAATGAACAATGATAACCAGATTTGTCCATTAAGGAAACTGAAACTGAATTTCGTCTAAAAGACGGTACAATAAAAGTGTCTATCAAATCCAAATAATAATCGATTCCTAAACATAACCTAAAATGTCATATTGCTTTCACTTCTACCGATTTGCCGTCACCCACATAGATGTATCTTTCACCATCAATTGGCTTCGGTAGCTCAGACAACCTTGTCTATAAACACTAATATGGGTAGTAGCACCAGAATCTAACCACCACGTGTTTTTAGGTACTAAATCTAAATTAACCTCAGAACAGATCAAATTTAGAAATGTATATTTCTTTATACGCCATGCGTGATACTTTGTTCATTTCTTCATTATGTGTCATGTCTTATCACAAAAGAACAATCCTTAGTTTTATATTGTTGTTTCTTTTGACCTGGACCCTCAGCAGCTACTGTATTTATTTTCTTTTTCGCCCTTAAAGATTATCCCATTAAACATGAAAATTAAATTCTTATTGGCAGAAATATTGTAGCAACATTAACTGTAAAGAGAACAAAAAATAAATAGACAAACATGCTCTAATTAATAACCAAAGAGTAAAATATAGTCAAACAAATTCAAATAATGGTGAACCCCATCTCAAGATACCTAGTACATCATTAATATCAAGTCTTTGGACAGTGATATTAACTGCAAGTGGTACTCTTGGTGTAATGATCAAACGTTGACAATAAGTCATGTCAAATAATATGCCTATCTTTGGATCGAGTTATTATTCACATGTAAACCTTACAATTGTCACACATTTATCACCACAAGTATGTGTGCAATTCGGCCAAGTATTAACCTTCCTTTGGGCCGACTAATACCCGCATGAATATACACACACAAACATCCAACATCCCTCATAGACTATCTACGCAAGAGAGGTCACTTCGGTGACATCTTGTTTCAATGAGTCTATTTAGAATATTAGACAACTATTGCTAGTCACAAAAGGCACCAAAAATTTGAATGTTAACTAAATTTTACAAACTGAATCATGTCTAAATCCTTATGCTTATTTAAATTAAATAATCATAAATCCTTATGTACATGCATATTTTAAATTTTAAATTAATAAATAATCAACCGATTACATTCTAACAAATATGCATCAACAGATAATATCAAATAATTCATAAGGATTACTTTAAATAGAATAATCTATAGAAGACCAAATTTATGCATCAACAGATTACATCAAATAATCTATAAAGATTATACCAAAATTGATCTACTAAATGATACACATGTGAATCTTTTGCATAATTTAAAGCATGAATTAAATCACTTTGGCATATATTGATGCACGTAGGATATCTAACAAATTCTATTGACCGAATTATATAAATATTCGAAGACCTTTGGTTGAGAAGATTTCTTCAGTATCTTGGGATTAACACCAGATACTCCTATCTGTCTATATGGTGATAATAAAGCAGCCATTAACATTGTCGCTTGTACAGCAGCATAACAGGATGAAGAACATCTAGTTAGATCGACACCTCATCCAACAAAGGATTGATTAAATATATGTATTTAACATATATTTTTGCTCAACAACTTGTTTCCACACAAAAGGTGTTCGAGACCAACATCCAAGAACTGCTAGCTTGGCATGCTATACATTGCTTGAGAGGGTCGTATAGACTATAGAGACCAAGTACACAGTGAAATATGGATAACCTACACTACATAGAATGTCAGTAAAGAAATTGGAGCCTTCTAATTTTGTCACGCCCCAGAACCAGAATACTGGAGAGCGGGGGCAGACATAGCCAGCTACGTATATGAAATGGAATCCATCTCGCTATACGGTCACGGCTGTCTAGATACATGAGGGTTTACTTACAAGTCAACAGTCTCCTATGGTCATGAACAAGCCTAGTGTCTCAATCACAAGCAAGTAAATAGATGTTACAAGATGTATGATCATTAAATATACAATAATAAGGCGTCCCAAATATTACATATTCAGCTGATCATGAAGTTAGTCGTTACAAAATGTTAGGACTAGCAAGAGTTTAGTCATACATGATCAACCCTAGGATCTGTCAATCATGTTACAGCCCGTAGGCAGACAGTAAGTAAGTGCAATCGAGCTAAACAGGTACTCGTCGGCTAAACGCCTCAAAAGAATATTTTTACAATAGAGTGGGAGAGTCAAAAATAACCCACTCGTTGCCCTGGTTACGCCTGGTATTCACCATCGGGCTGGAAAAGCGGTAGATCCCCTGGAGCTGCTCCGAAATCTGGCCATACAAAACCAGCTGGGTCAGATCCCAGAAAGAGCAAGTGCCACAAAGGAAGCTTTACTTAGGAACTAAAACCAGCAATCAGCACAAGAGCATAAAATAAGGTAAAAACAGGAATTAAAGTAAATATATCAGGATGATATATGACGAGATAACCATGGAACTATTCAGATAACCAGGTTACAACCCGTAAACCAAACAAGGACCGGGGTTGTAACCCTTCGTCTGAACGGAACTTGGTTTCCCACCATTTATCGGCAAGATAATATAAAAAATCAGGATATGTAACAGGATCAAGACAAGACTAGACTTGGTTAGACTCCATCCAATCATTTCACGGCCAAGCAAGAATTACGGCTTGATACTTTAACTAACTAGGGTTATCACAGGCCTAGTTACTAACAAGATGCAGTGAGATTACTCCACAGCCACAAGTCCTGCAGACCATCCAGGTTACCCAGGTCGAAATTAGGGGTTGCATTCAGGTGGGTACACCGTCCAGGAAATGCATGTACCCTTAGGTAGCTTGAAGGGTACAACACATGACAGTGTGCTGGAAATGTGCCCTACTCGACGGCAGGCTACAGATCCCAAGCGCGCACAGGTAACGGGATTGCCTGTAGCTGGAAGATCTCTTCATGACTAATGTATTAATCTAGTTATTAGCCTTAGTCCATTTCAATGGGTACTCCTGACCGTGGTACTCAGGAGTCCCCTCCTAGACATGATGCAAGACAGGACTGGATTATTTGTACAAGCACAACCGCCCACGGTGTCCAGGTAATTATACAAGTCATGTCATGTCAGGTAGCCGTCGCAACAGCTTATCAGATATATCATGTCAGGTGTACTTGTCAGGAGTGCGCCACGACGGGCCACTATCAGGTCATGTCATGTTAGTCATGTCAGGAGTGCACCACTACGGGTCACTGTCAGGTCGTGCTCAATTATCAGTTCTAAACATATTAAATAAATTCATGATTTTCAAGTTCATAAAAAAGGCGTAAGAATATAAAATGACGTAAAATATCTAATAAAATATCAATATGCAGGGCTATAGAAGAGTCATGCGGCTAAGGCACATGCGGCTAGGATGGATCTCATGCGGCTGGGAAGGGAACAGCCCATGCGGCTGGATGGTATCCGGCGCATGCGGCTGATAAGGGAAAAGCCCATACGGCTAAGAAGGAGTTCAGGTCCATACGGCTGGAAAGTGTAGTATCATGCGGCTGGGTATAGAAGGAGGCGCATGCGGCTTATAGAAGCCCATACGGCTGGGTCAACATGGCTGCTTATGCGGCAGGGAGTGAAGGGTGCATATGCGACTGATAAGGGACCCAACCTCATGCGGCCAAGAGAAGGGCAAGACACATGCGGCTCAATTAGGTGAGCGCATGCGGCCCGGGCCACTGGAACCCATGCGGCCAAGACAAGAGGGGCGCATGCGGCTCAGGGGGACGCGGGCGCATGCGGCTCAGTAGGAGCCCATGCGGCTCAGGAAATAAAGGATGCATATGCGGCTGGGATTAATCAGGGTCATGCGGCCCGGATTAAGAAGTCCATGCGGCTGGGTCTGGGGGTTCTCATGCGGCTCGAAGATCAGGGCCTATGCGGTCCGCAAGTGCTAGAGTTCATGCGGCTCAAGGAGATGGGCACATATGCGGCCGATGGGGAATGAGCCCATGCGGCTGGAAAGTGAGATCCAGCCTATGCGGCTGAGAGTCTCATGCGGCCGAATCACTTGCCGCATGAATTGTCATGCGGTCAAGTCAAGTCTAAGCACAGTTCATCTTCTCCAAATTTTTGAGAGGAAGAACACCATGAGAGCCAAGTTCTCAAGCTCCACAACTCCATCATCCGGAGCCCAAATCCGAACTTCCTGAGGTCAAAATGGGGTAGAACGAGATTCTCTACAACATGGAACCATCAAAACATAGAAATAACAAGATTAAGTAGATCAAAACCCAAGAAATCCGAAAATAAAACAAACTTAGATCTACAAGAATCTAGCCATGGAAATGAGAAATGCCAAGTACTAAAATGCGTTAGAATGTAGTAAGAAAGAGAATGAAGTAATCAAATTAGAGTTCCTCCATGAAGCAAGTTGCACTTGCCTAGACCTCTCTCTTCTCTCTCTGGTAGGTAAGGAAGTAAATGAGGAAGAAGAAGATGAGATTAATGAAGAGAGAGAAAGAGAATGGGTTAATAAATATGAGCGGTGGTGGTAGGTAGGGGGTTCACCTTGGTTCATAATGAACCAAAATAATCCCAACCGAACCAAGCCACCCGGGCCAAGAATAAACCAAGCCAAGCCATGAAGAAAACTAAACAAGGAATCAAACAATACAAGATAAAATATGTACACGTATTCCAGAAATACGTAATACGAACCACAGGCATTACAACTCTACCCACCTTAAAAGAATTCCGTCCTCGGAATTTAATCAAGAGGCTAGTGGAGCAATGACAAGCTACATTAATCACATGCAAGCTATAACTAGGCAGACAATCACTCATTCAAGCAAGGAATCGAAGGCATGAGGCATAAGAAAGATAATATACCTCACGAGTCAAACAAGTCGGGATATCGCGATCGGATATCATCCTCACGCTCCCACGTTGACTCCCCCAAAGAGTGATGACCCCAAGCAACTCGGACTAACTTGATAGTCTTGTTCTTGAGTGTCTTCTCCCTCCGGTCTAATATAGACACGGGCCGCTCCTCATACGTAAGGTTGGTACCAACAACCAATTCCGAATGATCCAGGATGTGGCTCGGGTCCGGGATATACTGTCGTAATTGGGATACATGGAACACGTCATGCACCTCGCTTAGCGACGGCGGAAGAGCGAGACGATAGGATACATCTCCTACTCGCTCCAGAATGTCGAACGGCCCTATATACCTAGGACTAAGCTTGCCCCGTACGCCGAAACGAATGACGCCACGGTTAGGCAAAATCCTCAGGAATATATGGTCACCGACAGAAAACTCGAGAGGGCGCCGATGAGAATCGGCCCAATGGTGCTGGCGATCTTAGGCAACTCGAAGATGATCCCTGACTCTTCTAACCACTTCAACTGTCTGGGCAATCATTTCTGGACCGAGCATCTACCTCTCTCCAACATCATCCCAGGCTAACGGGGATCGGCACTTCCTACCATACAGTGCCTCGAACGGTGCCATCTGGATGCTGGCCTGGAAACTGTTGTTGTACGAGAACTCCACCAGGTGCAAATGATCTTCCTATGAACCGCCGAAGTCAAGTGTACAGGACCGTAACATATCTTCAAGAGTCTGGATCGTGCGCTCCGACTGGCCATCCGTCTGCGGGTGATAAGCTGAGCTGAACTAAAGATGAGTCCCCAAACTCTCTTGCAAGCTACGCCAAAAGCGCGATGTGAATCTTGAATCTCGGTCCGAGGTGATACTGACTGGAACACCGTGCAATCTGACGATCTGCCTGAGATACATCTCCGCTAGCTGAGCTGTCGACTGACCAACTCTGAATGGAAGAAAGTGAGCTACCTTCGTGAGCCGATCAACTATAACCCAGACAACATCTCTACCAGCTGGAGATCTAGGCAATCCGGTCACAAAATCCATAGTCACATGCTTCCACTTCCATTCTGGAATCGGCAAAGGCTGAAGAAGTCCAGCCGGTCTCTGATGTTCGACTTTAACTTGTTGGCAAACCAAACACCGAGAGACAAACTGAGCTATCTCCCGCTTCATGCCATTCCACCAAAAGTGCTGACGGATGTCACGGTACATCTTCGTACTGCCAGGATGGATGGAATACTAAGAACTGTGAGCTTCTGACATAATTTCCTGCCTGATATCTCCACTAGGTACACAAAGATGCTGACCATGTCGAAGTGTACCATCCTCATGAATGCATAACTCTGGTCTTCGTCCTGCCTCGCACTTTGCTCTGAGTCGCTGAAGCTTGGAATCTGCTGACTGCGCCATCCGGATCCTCTCGACTATAGTGGACTGAACTTGCATACTGGCCATCAATGCCACACTGGAAGGGAGAACAACTTCTATACCCATCTTCTGAAGATCTGCTAACAGTTCTGGCTGCACTGTTAGGAAATAAACTCCGGCTCTCCTGCTCAATGCATCTGCAACGACGTTGGCCTTCCCGGGATGATACTGCAAGTTGACATCATAATCCACAAGAAGCTCCAGCCACCTTCTCTGACGCATGTTAAGATCCTTCTGGGTGAAAACATACTTCAGGCTCTTATGGTCGGTGAAAATATCCACCCTATCTCCGTACAAGTAGTGCCTCCACAACTTGAGTGCAAACACTACTGCTGCTAGCTCCAAGTCATGGGTTGGGTAATTCCTCTCATGATCACGAAGTTGTCGTGACGCATAAGCTATTACCTTCCCATGCTGCATCAGAACACATCCTAGGCCTCTACCTGAAGCATCACAATATACTGAGAATCCTCTGGTTCCATCTGGAAGCGTGAGAATGGGTGCCGTTATCAGGCCTCGCTTCAACTGCTCAAAAGAACTCTGACACTCTGCTGTCCAAGCAAACTGTGCATCCTTGCAGGTCAACTGGGTCAATGGCACTGAAATCCGAGCAAAATCTGAAACAAACCGCCGGTAGTAGCCGGCCAATCCAAGAAAACTACGAACCTCTGCAACTGTGCTGGGCACCGGCCACGACTCAATAGCCATAATCTTCTGGGAATCCACTTTTACTCCTCCTCTGGTAATGATATGACCCAAGTACGAAATACGATCGAGCCAGAACTCGCATTTACTGAACTTGGCATACAGCTGGTGCTCTCTGAGGATCTGAAGAACTATACGGAGATGCTGCTCATGCTCCGCCTCACTCTTGCTGTAGACCAGAATGTCATCCAAGAACACAATCACAAACTGATCCAAGTAAGGCATGAAGATGCGATTCATGAGGTCCATGAATACTGCCGGCGCATTGGTTGCTCCAAAAGGCATAACAAGGAACTCCCAATGCCCATATCTCGATCTAAAAGCTGTCTTCGGGATGTCCTGCTCTCTGACTCTGATCTGATGATAACCTGAGCGCAAATCAATCTTCGAGAATACTGAAGCCCCCTTGAGTTGATCAAACAAGTCATCTATCCTCGGGAGAGGGTATCTGTTCTTGATTGTCACTGAGTTCAAGGTACGATAATCAACACATAACCTGGACGTACCATCCTTCTTTTTCACAAGAAGCATCGGGGCTCCCCAAGGCGATCCACTAGCACGAATGAATCCCTTGGTTCGAAGTTCTTCAATCATCTTGTACAAGATCTCTAACTCTGAAGGCGCCATCCTGTAGACTCTCTCTGACACTGGGGCTGTTCCGGGAATCAAGTCTATAGTGAACTCGATCTCCCGCTCCGGAGGCATACCTGGAAGCTCTTCTGGAAAAACATTTGGGAACTCATCCACTATCCTGGGCAACTGCACTGCTGCTACTGCCATCCGTAATACTGGAGGAGAAGGCTCAACTGCGCCTCTGGAAAAGGAAAACTCTGTCTCCCCTGGAATGCTAAAAACAACCCTACCCATATGGCAGTCTATTCTAGCATACTGGTTCCTCAACCAATCCATCCCTAGGACCACATCATAATCGGCCATCGGGAACTCTATCAATCTAGCGGGGAATTCTCTACCGCTAACTACGATCCGACACGAGGAAAACACTCTATCTACTCCCACAAGTTCGTTACCAGTAAGTATATTGAGCCTTACTGATAATGACTCGGGCTCCAATCCTACCCGTGTCGCAAATCGTGCAGACATAAAAGAATGCGATGCACCAGAATCAAATAAAGCTGAAGCTGGAAAGGAGTTGACGAGAATAGTACCTGCCACTACCTCTCCTGGTGCCAATCCTTCCTCTGCGGTCATCACCATAGCATGACCATGCCCTCGGGGTGCTGGTCCCCTCTGCTGAAATCCTCGCTGCCTATTCTGACTCTGGGCTTGGACTTGAACATACTGCTGGGGGTTCTGCTGCTGGAATATCTGGGACTGAGGCGGCAAGGGCCTCGACAATGGATACTGCTGCTGCTGGACCGGAGCTAGTCCTCTCACCGAAGAGCTAGAAAGGTTGGATGATGATGAACCACCCCTATTCGGGCAAGATCCAACCCTATGGTCTGCTGCTCCACAAGCCAGACACAATCCCTGTGCCCTGCGGCACTCTGCCACCACATGGCCTGGCTTCCCACAATGAGCACATCCCACTGCGGAAGACTGCTTCTGCTTCTGCTGCTGCTGAGGGTACGTCGGGGTGGAATGCTGAACCGACGTTACTGAGGCCGCTCGCCTCGGAGCTCCAATAGTCAAGGCCCTAGCTGCCGGGGCTGGTGCTGAAGACTGATTCATCTGGCCGTGAGATCTCTTCTGACCTCCGGTCCTATCCACAATCCTCTGGGAGGTATACTCATGCCTCCGGGCTGCTCTCAAGACTGCATCAAAAGTCTGATGCTCAAACTGCTCAACTGCCAACAAGATCTCTAAGTGAAGCCCCTGCTGAAATCGCTGGGCTCGATCATACTCGGTTGCCACCAAAGTGGGAGCAAACCGACTGAGTCTCGAAAACTCGGCCACATATCCGTCGACCGTTCTGCCTCCTTGCTTCAGATTTGTGAACCTCGTCTGTAGATCGTACCGAGCTACAACATCAAAATATTTGTTCTGGAATCTCTCTCGAAATACTGCCCAAGCAATGGGGGCTGCTAATCCAACGGCCTGCGATGCCCACCAGCTGCGGGCAAGATCTAATAGCTGTAGGCGCACAACTGCCACCTTCTCATTCTCTGGAGTCCTGGCTGCTTCTAGAATCACCTCTGTGTCCTGAAGCCAAGCATCTGCTGCGATCGCATCTTTACTACCGTCGAAGAAGGGAGGGTTCAAGCGCTTGAAGCTGTTGGCCGCGCTGTTACCCTGATGACCTCCTCTGGTCAAAGCATCCGTCACTGCCTGGTGCAAGGCATCTCCTCGACGATCTTGGGAAGCTATCAAGGTCCTGACGAGTCCTACCAAAGTGCCATTATCAGGCTCGGCAGGCTGAACTGGCTGGACTGGTGGTTCTCCGTCAGAAGGCACGACTCTGGAGACTACTCCTGAATACTGGGCTTGATCTCCGGGTTGCTGCTGGTCCACGGGAGGTGCTCTGCCTTGCTGGTCGGTAGGACCACGAACAATGCCGCTGAAGAAGACGACATAGGGAACAATAAGGAAGGACCAGGACAGATCAACGATTACAAGTATATGATCAGGACAAGAATCCAGGGATTCAGAAGATACGAGCAGAGATCAAGGACGAATACTGATTGAGACATCTATTCGGTAAACCCTCACATATCTTGATTCACAAGACCTGCATGGGCCACCACTTAAACCATGTCACGCCCCAGAACCAGAATACTGGAGAGCTGGGGCAGACATAGCCAGCTACGTATATGAAATAGAATCCATCTCGCTATACGGTCACGGCTGTCTAGATACATGAGGGTTTACTTACAAGCCAACAGTCTCCTATGGTCATGAACAAGCCTAGTGTCTCAATCACAAGCAAGTAAATAGATGTTACAAGATGTATGATCATTAAATATACAATAATAAGGCGTCCCAAATATTACATATTCAGCTGATCATGAAGCTAGTCGTTACAAAATGTTAGGACTAGCAAGAGTTTAGTCATACATGATCAACCCTAGGATCTGTCAATCATGTTATAGCCCGTAGGCAGACAGTAAGTAAGTGCAATCGAGCTAAACAGGTGCTCGTCGGCTAAACGCCTCAAAAGAATATTTTTACAATAGAGTGGGAGAGTCAAAAATAACCCACTCGTTGCCCTGGTTACGCCTGGTGTTCACCATCGGGCTGGAAAAGCGATAGATCCTCTGGAGCTGCTCCGAAATCTGGTCATACAAAACCAGCTGGGTCAGATCCCAGAAAGAGCAAGTGCCAGAAAAGAAGCTTTACTTAGGAACTAAAACCAGCAATCAGCACAAGAGCATAAAATAAGGTAAAAACAGGAATTAAAGTAAATATATCAGGATGATATACGACGAGATAACCATGGAACTATTCAGACCGGGGTTGTAACCCTTCGTCTGAACGAAACTTGGTTTCCCACCATTTATCGGCAAGATAATATAAAAAATCAGGATATGTAACAGGATCAAGACAAGACTAGACTTGGTTAGACTCCATCCAATCATTTCACGGCCAAGCAAGAATTACGGCTTGATACTTTAACTAACTAGGGTTATCACAGGCCTAGTTACTAACAAGATGCAGTGAGATTACTCCACAGCCACAAGCCCTGCAGACCATCCAGGTTACCCAGGTCGAAATTAGGGGTTGCATTCAGATGGGTACACCGTCCAGGAAATACATGTACCCTTAGGTAGCTTGAAGGGTACAACACATGACAGTATACTGGAAATGTGCCCTACTCGACGGCAGGCTACAGATCCCAAGCGCGCCCAGGTAACGGGATTGCTTGTAGCTGGAAGATCTCTTCATGACTAATGTATTAATCTAGTTATTAGTCTTAGTCCATTTCAATGGGTACTCCTGACCGTGGTACTCAGGAGTCCCCTCCTAGACATGATGCAAGACAGGACTGGATTATTTGTACAAGCACAACCGCCCACGGTGTCCAGGTAATTATACAAGTCATGTCATGTCAGGTAGCCGTCGCAATAGCTTATCAGATATATCATGTCAGGTGTACTTGTCAGGAGTGCGCCACGACGGGCCACTATCAGGTCATGTCAGGTTAGTCATGTCAGGAGTGCACCACTACAGGTCACTGTCAGGTCGTGCTCAATTATCAGTTCTAAACATATTAAATAAATTTATGATTTTCAAGTTCATAAAAAAGACGTAAGGATATAAAATGGACGTAAAATATCTAATAAAATATCAATATGCAGGGCTATAGAAGGGTCATGCGGCTAAGGCACATACGGCCAGGATGGATCTCATGCGGCTGGAAAGGGAACAGCCCATGCGGCTGGATGGTATCCGGCGCATGCGGCTGATAAGGGAAAAGCCCATGCGGCTAAGAAGGAGTTCAGGTCCATACGGCTGGAAAGTGTAGTATCATGCGGCTGGGTATAGAAGGAGGCGCATGCGGCTTATAGAAGCCCATACGGCTGGGTCAACATGGCTGCTTATGCGGCAGGGAGTGAAGGGTGCATATGCGACTGATAAGGGACCCAACCTCATGTGGCCAAGAGAAGGGCAAGACACATGCGGCTCAATTAGGTGAGCGCATGCGGCCCGGGCCACTGGAACCCATGCGGCCAAGACAAGAGGGGCACATGCGGCTCAGGGGGACGAGGGCGCATGCGGCTCAGTAGGAGCCCATGCGGCTCAGGAAATAAAGGATGCATATGCAGCTGGGATTAATCAGGGTCATGCGGCCCGGATTAAGAAGTCCATGCGACTGGGTCTGGGGGTTCTCATGCGGCTCAAAGATCAGGGCCTATGCGGTCCGCAAGTGCTAGAGTTCATGCGGCTCAAGGAGATGGGCACATATGCGGCCGATGGGGAATGAGCCCATGCGGCTGGGAAGTGAGATCCAGCCTATGCGACTGAGAGTCTCATGCGGCCGAATCACTTGCCGCATGAATTGTCATGCGGTCAAGTCAAGTCTAAGCACAGTTCATCTTCTCTAAATTTCTGAGAGGAAGAACACCATGAGAGCCAAGTTCTCAAGCTCCACAACTCCATCATCCGGAGCCCAAATCCGAACTTTCATAGGTCAAAATGGGGTAGAACGAGATTCTCTATAACATGGAACCATCAAAACATAGAAATAACAAGATTAAGTAGATCAAAACCCAAGAAATCCGAAAATAAAATAAACTTAGATCTACAAGAATCTAGCCATGGAAATGAGAAATGCCAAGTACTAAAATGCGTTAGAATGTAGTAAGAAAGAGAATGAAGTAATCAAATTGGAGTTCCTCCATGAAGCAAGTTACACTTGCCTAGACCTCTCTCTTCTCTCTCTGGTAGGTAAGGAAGTAAATAAGGAAGAAGAAGATGAGATTAATGAAGAGAGAGAAAGAGAATGGGTTAATAAATATGAGTGGTGGTGGTAGGTAGGGGGTTCACCTTGGTTCATAATGAACCAAAATAATCCCAACCGAACCAAGCCACCCGGGCCAAGAATAAATCAAGCCAAGCCATGAAGAAAACTAAACAAGGAATCAAACAATACAAGATAAAATATGTACACGTATTCCAGAAATACATAATACGAACCACAGGCATTACAAATTTGGCTCTGGAACTGAAGCATCAATACCAGAAGAAAAGTCCAAGCAGCTGGAGGTTCCAGTCTTTCCTAGAAGTACACTAGAGGTCCGCTTTAAAAAACTGTAACCTGTTGCTTCATTCTGAATCCATTGCTAAAATATGATAATGAATATGAAGAACCCTAAATTAAATTAGATCTTACGATCTAGGATTCCTAAACAACAACAAAAATTAAATCTAAACCTTCAATCTCATAAATCAAACAAGAAGGCTCTGATACCACTTGTTAGAACTTTATCGTACCATGTCGATTTTATGAGATGAAGAACATAATAAAAATTGTGGAAGCGTACCTGAATTCATTGCTAGGCGCGGTCGTCCTTTTGTGGAATTCGATCTTCCAACTTGCTACGACCCTTAATGACAAAGGTGAATCCGAATCCTTTGTCCCTCTCTTTCTGTTGATGGGGATGCAGAAGAGAAAAAGAGAGAAACCTCTCTTTTTGTGGCCGTATAAGTTGGGGACCATAACCCTAATGAATACATATATTTATATGTTTTGATATTTCTAATTTGGCCCCTCATCAAATTAGAATTATCTCCGGTATCTACACATTAATTCCATGACAATTATACCCTTAAGCCAATTTCCAAATAGATCACTTTAATTTGGCTTAATTATTTAGATAGCCCAAACACAATTAATTTTACATGTGTGGCCCCTTAATTATTGAATAATTCCAACACGTTTGGGTTAAAGGAGTTGCCAACAAATTTCAACTTTGTATGTTCAAATTGATTCACGGTAGACTTCTTACGAAGGATCGCCTTATTCGGTTTGGAGTACAGGTTACAGATCAGAGTTGTATACTATGCTCCGGTCTTGTGGAGAATATTAATCATGTGTTTTTTTATTGTCCCCTGGTATGGAGAATTTGGCAAGAGCAGTGTTGTAAATTACAATTACAGCCGGGTAATCTACTGGAAATAGAAGGTATTATCAAGAGGCTTAGTGACACCAGAGGAAGGGGCCGAAGCTGGTTTTCAGAAGCACGTATTCGTCTGACGGCAACAGTCTGCCATGTGTGGCGAAAACGAAACAAAAGAATATTTGAGAACTTGTATACTTCAGAGATTGGCATCTTGCATAATATTGAGCATGATGTCCAAACACTTGTAACAAGGCTTCCATAATTTTGGCTGCCTTTTTTCATTAATCAATACAATTACCTTCTTATATATATATATATATATATATATATATATATATATATATATATATATATATATATATATATATATATATATATATATAATGAGGTTTCAAAACGGCTCAAAAGTGAGTCGTCTAAGCCGTCATTGTATCACGGTCCATTTTATTTTAAAATAAAATAAAATATGTAAAATATTGTTGAAAAAAATCGAACTCAACCAAACAAGAAAAATACCTTGCGCCTTAACCACATGAGTTAGAAGAGATATTCAACTATAATTGGATAATATTCTTATTATACGTGCAAAGCATGTGCATTTACTAGTATATATAATGAGGCTTCAAACGACAAGACATGGTATGGACGAAAGATAGTGCTATGAAGATGCAATATTGTATGTACAAATTTTGCATGGGACGACTTATGATGATGGATAGACTGCATAGATTTGGCATATATACAGGAGACGTGGGCTGTGTCCTATGTCACCAGGAGGCGGAATCTATGGAGCACCTGTTTTTTCAGGTGCAGGATTGCATGGGAGATCTGGCGCAGACAGCAGGAGGCTTTTAAGATTAATTTCAGCAATAACTCAGATTGGCAAGATATTATGGAAGGCCTCAGGAAAGTGCAGAGTCGGGGTTCTAATTGGTTCAAGGAAGCCCATATCCGGCTAGCGGCTACGTTTGGCACGTATGGAAAGAACGAAACAACATGATATTTGAGGGGTTAGAGACTACTGTGGTGGGTATTATTCACAATGTTGATTATGATGTAAATGTGCTGTTAGACAAGGCTAAGCCTGTCTAAGCAGGCAGGATGTAAACGAAAAACCGATTTTTCTTTCATTAGAATACGAGTACCTTTTCCAAAAAAAAAATAAAAATAATGAGGCTTCAAACGGTTCAAAAGTGAGTCGTCTAAGCCGTATGAATATCATTAACCATTTAATAAATTAAAATAATAATAAATAATCAATTAACTACCTAAATATTCTACTAATTATAATTAAATAATATAACTCAAGTGGTTAAGATGGGAGACATTTTCGTCGAGTTCAAATTCTAAAGAATAACAACTATTATAACAAATTTATATTTAACTTTTTTTAATATTTTTAAACGCACGTGTAGTACACGTGCACGTTACAAGTGCCGTTTTAAGAACGTCATTTTAGAGAGATTATGATTATTGTTCGGCTTGCCCAAATAGAGTGGCCCAAGTGGACCTAACCCGTTAACCCGTTATAGGTCATAAAACCCTCTTTCCCATCCGCTTCCGTGCATATTTCCATTTCCAGTCCACGATTCCTCTACGATTCTCACTGTTGCCAGCGAACCCTAGCGGCGGCGACGACGATTCTCCGGTGAGTCCTCCTCTCCGTGATCATAATATTTGTCTTTCGATTTCTGATCATCATCATCATCTTCCCACTTCTCTTTAATCTAGTCTTAATTTTTTTTTTCCGTTGATTATTATTCTCTTCTTGAGTAAATAGGCGATCATTTGTTCTTTTTTGTTATTTTCTCTACGAACAAATTATAAAACTTCTTGCATCTATTGAGCGTTTAGATCGCCGAAAGTGGAGATGGGTGGAAAAGATGCTGACAAGGCAGCCTCTGATTTGGAAGGACTGCTTATTGAGGAACAAGAAGGGGCCAAGGTGAGCGAGCATTCTTTGTTGGAATATCGTAGAAAATGTTACAAGTGATTCCCTAATATACTATGATCAATAATAAGATCAGACACGCTACGAACGCGCCAACACGGACGCCGCACTAATTTTACTCTGTATGTGTCGTGTCTGCTACATGTGCGACACAGCCATGTTGTTGAAGGCAGATGGCCCTTTTTCATGATGATAGGAATTGTTTTCTGAAGGTATATATTTGGTAATTGCCGGTCCATGCTTTGAGGTTATTATTTGGACGGCACGGACGCAAACATAATGCACAAAGACGTCAATAAGAATGCCATTTCTTGGTCACCGATGCAGCGTCCAGGACGCATTGGGCATGTGCACTAGGACGCGACAAACATATATATATATATATATATATATATATATATATATATATATATATATATATATATATATATATATATATGCTTGAATGCTTTCTAAACTTAGTACACGTCATGGATCCAGGAAGTTGCAGAAAAGGCTAAGACAGTAACTCTCGAAGTTTCTGCCAAAGGACCCGGAGATGCAAGTACTGCGGGTAGCAATGGCCAGACGTCCACTGCTCAGCCTTCTGTGCAAGATGATGAAGAAGAGGGCCAAGCAGATGGTCCAGCATTAGATGGACAACCAGGTTTCAGTTCCATACTCTCATAATTGTATATTCGTTCTTGTGCAGATTATCCTTTCGTAACCTGACTGGGATGACATTGTGTTATTCAAAGAAAATGTTTCCAATTTCCCTTTTTTAATTGAATCCGTGGATATGTCCTTATTTCACCATAGGAATGATAAAGAAGATATAACATATATGCCAAGTACCAGTAGAAAAGGTTGAGTAAGGTATAACATATATAATAAGGACCAGTAGCAAAGCTTTAGTAGGAAACTGAAGGTAGAGATGGGAAATATCTCTTATTTATTTGATATATACAATGATTTGTGATCCCCTTTGAAAACAAATGATTTTGACATTAGATTTGAGTTATTTGAATTAAGAGATATCTACAACTCGAGCAAATATGGCTTACGGGTTGAGAAAGGCTAAGATTCTAAAATTTGCAGCTGCATTGTGCGGAGGTACCATTGATTACTTTTGGAATTTACGTCCTATGTAAAGGATGAGGCAGATTGGGATGGGGTTCATGTTATAGCAACCTATGTTACCCGGACTTGGGTACGGATGTTGGGTACATGTACAGATCCAAGAGTCGGGTCCTTAAAACTCATAATTGAAGGACACACAAACTCGGCTAAAAAGGATCCTACTTTTGGGTACGGGTATAGGAATATGACTATTAAAATAAATATATTTTAACATGGTTTCATAAAAAGACATGTAATTAATTGCATGGTTTCAGCATGTAATTAAATTTGTATGGCTTCATAAAAGACGTAATTAAATTTGTACGGTTTCATAAAAAGACGGCCTCTAATTAAGTTTGTATGATTTCATAAAAAGACACAATTGTAATTAAGTTTGCATGATTTCTTATATTTAATTTTATAATTAAATTTGCATGATTTCATAAAAAGACAAATCATGCAATTAGATTTGTAAGGTTTCATAAGAAGAAAACCTGTAATTATAAATTACTAGTAAACTTTACTGAACTAGTTGAACAAGTCCCTAAGGGACCGTCCCTTCTAGTACTTTACTATCAGTCTACCATATTAAAATAAAATAATTTTTTTACTTACATCCCACTTATTAATATGAATTTGTACTTACATCCCACTTTTTTAATTTTATTAGACGTGCATCCCACTTTTTGTCACGAAAAATATTTTTCGTGACAAAATAAGTGTTTTTCGTGACAAAAAATGGGATGTAAGTCTAATAAAATTAAAAAGTGGGATGTAAGTACAAATTCATATTAATAAGTGGGATGGAAGTCAAAAATTTCCTAAAATAAACTATCTACTTCACTACCAGTCTTTCGATTGTCACCATGAAGGATATCACAACGGAGGATCGGATACGATTATCCATACCCATGTGCTATCGGGTCGACACGGATACTTCTCCTTAAAGTGGAGAGTCCGGGTAACATAGAGAGCAACTATCTGCCTCTTGGAAGCATAAAATTACAAATTATAAAACTACGACCATACTCGATGTTACCTATTTGAGCTTGTCCATCCCTTACATGGGCACCAACTCAAATAGGTCTTACGGTGTTGAAAATGGGATGCCAAAAGAAATGAAAAAAATGATCAGCACAAAGCGCTATATCTTAAACCTGAAGCAAGTATGACGAGATCAATGTGGGTCGAAATTTAGTGTAAAACCATTAGGGTTTGTGGGAATACTTCTCCCCCCAGATGGCTTATAAATCTGGTTGATTCCCAAGACCATACCGTGGATATATAAAATACCTATCTTCCTCCCCTCCTCCCCCCCCTTCTGCAGTTGTTCACTACATTGTTCTCAACTGTTTCTCATTCCTTTGAAAGACTGTTCTATCATTGTCATTTTTTATTTTATTTTTAGAGGTCATTAGAGCCCAAATGGAGCTCCTTCCAGTTCAGGTTACATGAAGGGTAATAAATAATAACCTAGTAGGTGCAATTACACGCAATATAGAAATTACAGAATTGTTGCATACATGCTATGCCTGTTAATTGGAAGGAATTATGTATGGCAATGTGTATTTTGATAATTCAATCAAGGGGAATCATACTTAAAAGTAGATTCTTACCGGTTTTAAGGTCACACCCTTTCTTCATTGAGGCCCATATGGAAATTGGTTATATCAGAAGAGGTGGGTCAGGGAACCTTCCAAAAGAAATGATAAATATAGTAGTAGATAAATAAAAACATAGGAGCTACATGAACATTGATCTTTTCAAAGTGGCAAATTCTGTTCCTGAACCTAGATGGAGGTACAAACTTTAACTTTATGCTTCTCATTATGGAAGTATCAATCTCATATTACTATATTAGATATACATTTGGTTAAATAATTTATCAGAGAACGAGAACATCTAAAATTTCCGTTTACCTCTCTCTCTCTCTCTCTTATATGTATATTTGTATGCACACACACACACACACACACACACACACACACACACTCTCCAGTGAATGTTTTTGATTGAGTTGTTTCTATCATTATTTATATATTTTTACCTTTCCTCTGCCCACTCAAATATCTTCTCATAGTTACCTTCCTCCACCCATGGTTAACATCTGGCATTTCTCTTGCCATCTTTGTGACCAATTGGAAGACTACTTCCAGGGTCTGCCAGTAAGGCCAGTCGCCTACAACATCCATCACTAAGGAACCACCAGCTAAATCATTCCTATCTGTACCTCAGATTCTCACAGCGCTAACAGGCAGAAACAATAACCTTATTCACTTGCCACTTACCAGCTTTCTTACCTGCCATGATTGCTTCATCTTGGAGCGAGTTTTCTTACCTGCCATGATTGTTTCATCTGGGAGGGAGGGGAGAGTTAGTTTCATGACCGAGGAAAATTTTTCCATCCCCCACCCTGAGTACATTGTTGCTTTATTTATCATATTACTTAGGTACTTGTTTGCATGCCCTATTGAGATGGTTGGATGAACTGTTACAGAACTATAATTCTCTTCTTTCTAATACTTGCTTTTGGATAATTGTTCCCTAGAATCTGCAAAAAAGAAGAAGAAGAAAAACAGAACTAAGTGAGTGTCTTTGACTTGAGAGTCGTGGTTTATATCACAAGAATAAAAATCTACATCTGACTGATTTTGGTTGTTCGCTCATGTGTACAGAAAAAAGAAGGAATCTCTTGCGCAGACGGATCCACCATCAATTCCTGTTGACGAACTGTTTCCTTCTGGGGAGTTCCCGGAGGGAGAAACTCAACAATACAAGGATGAGTAAGTGAAATCAACTGTAGCATGATTCTTTAGCAATAAGTAACAAATAAAGCTTTTCAGCAACCTTACTCTTGGCAATGTAGTTGTTGAGTCAGGATTCAGAAGTGACAAGGTTAGGTAAGAATTCCCTTATTGCTCACGAGTTCATGAAAATTAGGGAGAATCTTAACGGAACAAAGGGCATCTCAGTTCCACAAGGCTTCCACTTATGCATAGTTTGGGGAGGGTCAAGACGTCGAGGACGTCGCCTGGCGCGATGGTAAGGCTTGTTACCTGCATCCTGACGGATGCAGGTTCGAGTCACTGAAACAACATATCCATATATATGGGGTAGGTTGCATATATATTGGTGATTAACTGGAAAGAATAATGGACCGAACGGTACAACTTGCTTAGGTTCGAGTTACATAAACAACCTCTCCATATCGGGTATGGCTGCATATATATATTGGTGCTTAACCAAAAAGAATAGTGGAACAAAAGGGATTAAGAAAGAAATAGACTGTATTTAGCTTTCGTGTAAGATACATGTATGACATACTTCATTTCTCGAGTTCTACTTTTGACAAGTATGAAAGACAGGAGTTACAACTGTGTAATTTTGATTTTTAGCTTTGTATTTCCTGTCATGTTTGCTAATTTTGAAAAGTTTGTAAGCAGTAATTTATGGAGGTTGACATCTGAAGAAAAGAGAGAGCTGGAGCGCCTGGAGAAGCCCATGTATAATGCAGTTCGCCGAGCAGCTGAAGTTCATAGACAGGTTAGATTCATTACAACACTCTAATGTATATGACCTGTTAAGTGTCTTGTTAATATTTTGTTTTATTGATACCTTAACTTGATACCTTGTAAGATCTGTCATTCTTCTACTATGTAACTCTTCAAATTTTTGTTAATTATTGTTTAGGTACGGAAGTATATGAGGGGTCTTATAAAGCCTGGAATGTTAATGATAGACATGTGTGAGACCTTGGAAAATACAGTTCGAAAACTGATCAAAGAGAATGGTCTTCAAGCAGGCATTGCATTTCCGACTGGATGCTCCTTAAATTGGTAAGCTCGATTGTGCTATCATAATTTTACGCAAAAATGTTGCCTCACATTATCTACCAATTAATCTCCCACTTATTAGGGTTGCAGCTCATTGGACACCAAATTCAGGCGATAAAACTGTATTGCAGTATGATGACGTGATGAAGTTGGATTTTGGCACTCAAGTTGATGGTAATGTGTACGAAGTTCTTTGGTTAATAATTTTGTGCCATTAGTTTTCTAGTTTCATTTTACAGATATTATGCCTTATTATCATTCCAGGACATATAATTGATTGTGCGTTCACTGTGGCATTCAATCCAATGTTTAATCCATTGCTTGAGGCTTCAAGGGAGGCTACAAATACTGGAATAAAGGTATTCTTTCCACATTGTTATTGCATAATTATTGATAAATGTAGAGCTGCTTTTTAAGAATGGACAGTTGAGATACTTTTCTATATAAATATGATGGCAATGCTGCGTGCATGTGGCTAGTCATTTACGATTAAGCTTGTGATACAATTCATATTTTTTCCCAGAGTCTTTCTGTGGTCAACACTAGTTGAAACTTTAAGTGTGCTTCTAATGGATATGCTCTAAATCCCAATCTGGCCTCTAGCCTACCACTTCCCCCCATTGGTTAAACCTTTTTCTTCCTTCTCTGTGTTTGTATTTTTTTTGACTCGTCTGTTTATTTTACCCCTGGATCTCATTGTCGTATGCTTTGTATTGGTTCCTTGATAAATGCAACAAATGGTTGTCTTTACAATGTATTTGCTGACAATGCGTTTAGAGTTATATGCAACTCTTTTGCTAACATTTGGGTGTGGTAGGATTGTCTTTTTTTCCCCCTTAGGAGGTGGGAGCGGGGTTGTTCCTCATCTACAGCGCAAAATTGGCGGACGATAATTTTTTTGATCTTTGTTGATTTATTGGAGTCAATGAAGTTGCATAATATACTAAGACTACTGACATTAAGACTCGTTACTCTTATAAGATGCATGAAGAGAACTGAGTAGCATATCTCACTAAAATGGTAGTTTGGTGGTGTAAAATTTAGTTAGGAACTTAGAATGCTTGGCAAGGGAGTATGCAAATTCATCGTCATGACCACGTACCCGTGCCTGATGCTTGAGGGATGTCCAATTGTAAATGAAGCTTGATATGATTCTTTTGCAAAATGTCGATTAGGATATGTGCACATATGCTTGGCTGTTGACACTGGAATCATTTTTGGAACATAATCTTGGCTGTTAAGCAACTAAATAAATAATCAGAATGTGAGTTGGGTGCGAGGGAGTGTGCTTGTGTGCACTTCATATGTTTTTTAGTGCATAACAACAATTCATGTTTTTAATGCTCGAAGGTGGTTGGGCTCAAAATTAAGGCTTTATTGCTCGCATCCTGGAGGATGCGGGTTTGAGTCGCTGAAACAGCCTTTCCATATAAATATATGTTTGAGCCTTGTTTCAAATTTGCAATGACACACCCTTCTCTAGGAAGGGTGAAAAGTGGTTAGTTTATTAAATGACAACTGATGTATCTCAAGAACTAAAAACATGGCTGATGACACGCCCTTCTCTAGGAAGGGTGAAAAGTGGTTAATCTATTAAATGACAACTAATAAAGTCACAAGAACTAAAAAAATTGGGTAAATAGTAAGATCTGAAAATATCTTAAAATGCCTAAAGTTGCTCACACCTATTTATGTAAGGTATACTGGCCTTGTTGCACCTTAAAGTTCACTAGGAGTTTTTAATTATTGCTGCTGTTCATATATCCACCTTCCACCAGTTAAATTGTGGGGTCTAATATATCATTCGACTTTCCAAGACTCTGCGCAAGCCCTTTTTAACACAGTTCACTATGAGTTCCCACTAAGACAAATATCAAAGAGTATAAGACATCATGGCATGATGAAGACCTGTGATATTGGGAAATATCACAATGTTGTAGATCTTGTTGACATGTCCAACATGTCAGTTTTGAGTCTTTTGACTAGCAAATGATACAAATCATCAAATAAAATCTTTATATCGTTTTGGTTAAATTGGTAGATATATCAGTCTAAATTCAATATGTCCGCCGACAAAAGAAATTGAATGTCAGCGCACTTAGTTTTTTTTTTTGGTTAACTAGTCGGGGTTTAAATACCCTTCCTTTGTCTTCTTATTGAACGAAAAAAGTCTTGCTACTGATATGGATCGATACCGACGTTGGGGGGCATCTTTCCTAGCAATTTGGCAGAGAAAAATTGAACGAAAAAGATAGAAGATTCATTTGTGTCGAAGAGTGACAATGTTAGAGCGTAGCGATAAGATTCCTTGTAGCCATTATCATTTGTCAAAGGTATAATGGCCTTGTTGCACCTTAAAGTTCACTAGGAGTTTTTTTATTATTGCTGCTGTTCATATATCCACCTTCCGCCAGTTAAATTGTGGGGTCTAATCTATCATTTGACTTTCCAAGACTCTGCGCAAGCCCTTTTTAACACAGTTCACTATGAGTTCCCACTAAGACAAATATCAAAGAGTACAAGACGGCATAATGAAGACCTGTGATATTGGGAAATATCACAATGTTGTAGATCTTGTTGACATGTCCAACATGTCAGTTTTGAGTCTTTTGACTAGCAAATGATACAAATCATCAAATAAAATCGTTATATCATTTTGGTTAAATTAGTAGATATATCAGTCTAAATTGTAAATTCGATATGTCCGCCGACAAAAGAAACTGAAATGTCAGTGTACTTTTACACATTAGTTTTTTTTTTGTTAACTAGTCGGGGTTTAAATACCCTTCCTTTGTCTTCTTATTGAACGAAAAAAGACTTGCTACTGATATGGATCGATACCGATGTTGGGGGGCATCTTTCCTAGCAATTTGGCAGAGAAAAATTGAACGAAAAAGATAGAAGAATGGAAAAATAGTGTCAACATAATGATTCATTTGTGTCGAAGAGTGACAATGTTAGAGCGTCGATAAGATTCCTTTGAGCCATTATCATTTATCAAAGTTGTATATCTATAGATTTACAATATTGATTCAAAACTATTATTGTGGTTGTACTATGTCTAAAGGCAAATAAATAAACAATAGTATCTGTTGCAACTGAATATTGTTTCATTCGAAACTAAGGAACAACATATATATATATATATATATATATATATATATATATATATATAAAAAAATATATATATATATATATATATATCTTTGAAAGACTTTTTAATCATTTTTGGCTTTCTGAAACGAAGAACCTGATTCTCCAATCCGAAACAGCCGAAGCTGAAAACTGTCGTAACGGCTGATACTAATACTCATAAGTAGTTTTTATATTCAACATTCTTATTTCTTGTACTTATTATGATGTGGTAAAATGTGTTTACATGATGATCCTCAGAACATCAGTGGTTATTAGAGGAGTTCATTTGTTAATGGAATTTCTTAGAATCTAACATATTCCTCAAAGTTTGAACTTGTAAAAATCAAATCTACCTGAAAGAGTCATCAGGTAATGAAAGTCTTTCTTAGTATATGCACATTCTTTCGAACTTCTGCATGTTCGATTGATTGGTGAATGAGCACTTGCCTGATCATATAGCTTCCCAACTACTAAGGTGGACATGATCATTGTGCTAAATGTTCTATCTGATTGTGCTAGGTATATGAAAACGAATTAAGCTTAAAAGTTGTTGCCAATCTAGTTCCTTGCTTTATGTTAAATACTTAAATGTGATTGTAATTTTATGAAACTTCTATTAAATTTTATTGTGCTGCTGGTGACATCATGTTTTCCTCCTTTTGATTATATGCTGATGCTTATACTGGCATGTTTAGGAATCTGGAATAGATGTACGTCTCTGTGATGTTGGAGCTGCAATCCAGGAGGTCATGGAATCTTACGAGGTTGAAATCAACGGAAAAGTGTTTCAAGGTTTGTTTTCTTTGTAGCAAGTTAACATATTTTCCTTTTTGTATCTTTGTTTAAACAGTACTTTCCTGAGTTACTTCTTTATAACTTGATATTGCTATGTATATTCAAATGCATTCAGATATTTGAACAGCATTGGTCCGTTGTTGTGCTCGTTTAAACTTTTCTTATGGAAAATCATCCAAATTCACAGAATTATTACGTGACTAGTTAATTCGTTTGAAAATTCTATCTTGAACATATAATCTATTGGCTCTAAATTTCAAGTGAAATGCTTTGATATACATTAAATTTAGTTATGCTTTTCTGCCAACAAAATCTGTTTGTGTTGTAGTCAAGAGTGTACGAAATTTGAATGGACATAGCATTGGGCCATATCAGATTCATGCTGGGAAATCTGTTCCTATCGTAAAAGGTGGAGAGCAGACAAAGATGGAGGAGGGTGAATTTTTTGCAATTGAGACTTTTGCTTCGACAGGTAAATTGGCAATTGCAACTTGACATTCACATTCTTTTTGTAAGAATATATCCTGGGAACTTCCTGAAACAAGTTAATATAGTTTACCGCTCGATATGGTGTTTAATTTGTTAGACTTTTGGACAGAATATGCTTCTGACCATCTGCACAAAGTCAATATGGAGAAGCTGTAATTGATGGATCCTCTCAATTTTAAAAATGTTATGGACTTCATTTGTCTTTGTTTTGTAGGCAAAGGGTATGTTAGAGAGGACCTTGAATGTAGCCATTATATGAAAAATTTTGATGCTGGACACATACCGCTAAGATTACCCAGAGCGAAGCAACTATTAACGACAATCAATAAGCATTTTTCAACATTGGCATTTTGTCGACGGTATTTGGATCGCATTGGAGAATCAAAATATTTAATGGCTTTAAAGAACTTGTGTGATGTTGGTATTGTTCAGGTATGTATGGTCAAGTCTACATTCCTTTAAAAACTAATCTGTTGTTTGGGACATTGAATTGTACTATATTTAGAAGTGATACTGATTTATGACTAGTAGTATATTTCGTATACATAGAATAATTATGACTATGCTTTAGGTCTTCTACTTATGCTAGATAATTCGATGAACTAGCATATTGCATTACAAGGATGAAAACAATTATGTACTATCCAACTCTATGCTAGATTAATCCTGAATTATTATCTACAGCTTATATTTGTGGAATCTTGTACTGATATAAGCATCACGACGAGAAGCATAACCTCAAAAGGATGATATGAAATGAGGGTAACGTCCTGTGAAACTAACATCCACGATGCTTACTTGGCTATCCCAATTTGTAACAGACAAATCTTCGAGGATTCATAAAGTTCATGAACACTTTGTTCCTAGATGATCCCGTCTCCAGGGAGGGGGAAATCACTTTTTATGGTTTAGAAAGACTTGGTAATGAACTATGTTATATTAAGCGTGAGGCGAGACGATGAGGCTGTCGCCTTGCTTAAGCGTGCTTACGCGACGCTTAGCTCGTGTTTAGTTAACGCTTCAGCCTCCCAACACCCATTTTACCTAACTTTGCCCCTACATGTAAAATATAACTATATACACGTAAATTTTAATATTTTTTCATACAATCCTACTAGTATGAAAAAGGAGAAAGAAGAAGCAACCGAAGAAATCGAAGTAAACAAAGAAATCGAAAAAAAGAAACTGAAGAAAGAAGATGAAAATGAAGAAGAAAGAAGGAAGAAGTACCTATCGGCGGCGGTCGGCTCGTCTGCGGCCACAAGCTCGAGCAAGGCAGCCCTCCCTCCGTCGACCAGGGTACCCTAATTTTTAGGTGTGATGTTTTTTGGTTTATATGGGATGGAGAAAAAGCTTAGGTTCGGTTTAGAAAAAAAACCAAAGACGTTTTTTCCATCTCCTAAGACTGCGAGATGCTATGCGACGCCTAAGCACACATAAGCGTTGATTGCTTTTCTGGGACGAAATTTCATTAAGCGAGGTGCCCTACTAATACTCGCTTAAGCGGCACTTAAGCGCGCTTTTCATAACACAGGTAATGAAGAGAACACTTCTCATTATACAACTAATAGTTGTTTAACACTATTAATTACAACAGTCAGTACACAAGCACCTACTGTTATATGGGTACAAAAGCTTGTTATTGAAGAAGGATATGGAGCCTATATTGATTATTGGATAGTGTCTAATTTATTACTTTTACATGAAAACTTGACTGCTTATTCTTTCAAATTTGAGCAGGTGTCTTTCCTGTTGAGGGTATCATTTCCAGCTATTGCAAAAACATGCTCTGTGTCCACCCTAAGCAATTCTTTTGTGTAGAAATAACCATTTTTTCTATTATTTGGACTCTAGATCATTGTTGCATGAGTTGAGGGAAAGTTAGAACACGACAAATAAAAAGATAGGGAGAAATCGTGCATAAAACGCGTGCTTTATCATAAACATAAAACACCTATAAGAAAGCATTTTTTTCTCCTTCCTCAAAAGCATTTTCTCCAAACCAGGTCAGGCCTGTGAAGCCATGCCCCCGGCTAGACCCCAGCCTTTGCACATGAGAAGGCCTCCTTGTGGCCGCTTCCTACTAATCCTGTCTTCCACATGACCAGTACCTTAGAAGCTAGAAGCGAGGACGGAAGCGAAGGAGTGCGTCTACATATAAGAGTCAAAAGTTGGGAGCATGATGGGATCGTACGCTAATAATTGTTGGGTAAAGTGCAAACAAACCCTCCTTAGATTTGCGTTTTTGCATTTAACTTTAAAGTTCCCAAGTTTAAAAAAAAACCTCACATTTTCATTTTTGCTTAGTTTAAACCCCTACAGTTATCAGCCGTTAAAATACGTCTAAAAGACGATTTTACCCCTCCCTACTCTCTCTCCGGTGGTGGGGGCGGGTCGAGCGGGGTCGACCAGAGGAGGGGAGGGTGGCCGGCCAACGGAGGGAGGAGGGGGGGCGGGTCGAGCGTGGCCGGCAGCGGAGGGAGGAGGGGCGGCGGGTCAAGGGGCCGGCCAGCGGAGGGAGGAGGGGGATGGCCACCACTGGTAGAGGAGGGAGGGCATTTTGGGTTTTTTTAAAAAGTTATTAACGGTCATTTTTAACGGCTAATAGACGATAGGATTTTTTTTGCTCACACGGAAAATTTAAGGAGGGGTCAATTGCTTTAGTTTTCTAACGGATCTTATTTTGCAAATGAGACAAATCTAAGGAGGGTTTGTTTGAATTTTATCCAATAATTGTTGCATGAGTTGAGGGAAAGTTAAAACACGACAAATAAAAAAGATAGGAAAAAATCGTGCATAAAACGCGTGCTTTATCATAAACAGAAAACACCTACAAGAAAACATTTTTTTCTCTTCCTCTAAAGCATTTTCTCCAAACCAGATCAAGCCCCTGTAGCCATGCCCCCGGCTAGACCCCAACCTTTGCACATGGAAAGGCCTCGTTGTGGCCGCTTCTACTAATCCCGTCTTCTACATGACCAATACCTTAGAAGAGAGGACGAAGCGGGAGCGGGAGCGGAGGAGCGCGACTACTTATAAGAGTCAAAAGTTGGGAGCGGGATTGTACGCTAATAGTTTTTTTTTCTGGTTGTTAATTATCATTATCAAAACTTATAAATATATTAATATTTAGAATTTATAAAGTTCAGTTTAAAGTTACAGAGAGATCATTCACATGTTGATTTTTTATAATGTCAAGGTAAATAATTTTTAGTTTATTAGTACTCTGATAAACGTGTATTAAAAATATTCTAACTCTATTTCCAAAATTTATGTCCTTTTTAAAAATTATGGTCATATTATGGGAAGCGCTTACGTCGTCGGAGAAACGCGCTCAGGTCGCTGGAGAAAGGGGCTCCCGTTATCGGAGAAATGAGCACCCAAGTAAGAACCACTGAAGTGAAATTTTACTGAGGTTCGTTGGCCTCGTAGGAGTTTCTGGCATCTAAGGCCAGTACTCCTGTCCTTCGAGGTCGGTCACCTCCTCCTTCCTCCACATACTCCTCTATGATCCGTCAGTGTGTTGCTAAACGAAAGCCATCATGTGGTCGACTGCATCGTCACTGTCATGTCATGGTTTTAAAATTGGACAGTTTTACCGGTCGTATCAAAACGGGTCGGTCCAAAATATTACTCGTAACTGAAATTAAACCATTTGACTCAAACCTCTTTTAAGCAATGAAAAGGCCATAGGCCCATTGAAACTTACTTGGACATTCTCTATTCCAATCAGGATAGTTTTTTCCTCCATGGTTACGCAACAGGTAAAATGGGAACTTTACATCCTTGAATGGTGCTATGAAATATGGACTTGAAATCGAAGTGCATATAGGCTTGAAACCAAAATGTGCATATAGACTTGAAATCAGTGTTCTAAATGGCGGCCGCCTAGGCGGTAGGTAGTCTCTCTCCGTACCGCTTTTCGGTAGACGGTGGAGTAGGCGGCCAACGGAGGTTCACGGCATATGCGGAGGTGAGGCAGCGTAGGCGTTGCCTAGGCGGAGCAATACCTAACAAGATATTTTGGCCAAAAATGTTTTGTAAGCATTATGGTTCGCTTTTACAAAATTAAAACTTTATAAATCTTCGTTTTACAGCTTAGTTTTGCATGGAACACCCTTAAAATATGCATATTATGCAAAAACAGTGGTAAAATAGTAAAAAATGTTCAAAATGTATTGGCCGCCTAGGCGGTAGGCGGACTCTCTCCGACGCGCACCCGCCTACCGCCGTTTAGAACCTTGCTTGAAATAAATGTCTGGTTCCCAACAGTTGATCCAGTTTACCTATATCACTTGTTGAAAGTGATTTATTATGTAAATTAAATTAGAACCATAAGTGTCATGAATTCTTAAGTAAATCATAATTTCCAGTATGGTACCATCACAGTCACCTTGGGCGGCCCAGCCGATAGGCCTGTGAGGGATAACAAGGAGGTCCTGGTTTCGAACTAGGGAAAGGAAAAGGTATGGTAGATCAACCCAAAAATCCTAGATCAACCTATAAAACGTATCCATTCCTAAGCCACATAAGTAAACCTGGATCCAATTAACAAAACACATTAATATATCTTTGGAACCAACCTGGATACTACTAATAAAGCCCATTAGGTAAGCCCTTTAAATAACAAATCTGTTAAGAGATTGGTGAAAAGCCTGTTCAAGAAAGGAATATTTGCAAGGTGTATAAAAATATTCTTTTCCACTCTATTAGAAATAAGTCTTGTATGATAACTCATTACTGCACACTTATCAAAATGTGAATAATGACTAAGAAGTAGGGAGCACAAACTATTACCTGCATTATGGTCCTGCTATTCTATGGCCACTATGAATTGTGATGGTTTATGGCATAAGATTCCCTCTGCTCTTGGTTATTCATGTTTATGCTTATATAGAACTTTTTGAAGTTGATCTCTGCTATAGCCGTACTCTTAAGTTTTACTGCAATGTTAAGATTCACTAGTTATGGTTCTTTACAGCTAGCTTTCACACATGCTGCTGATTGTTGCATGATCGACATAATATGGACATATTATTGTTTTATTAAATATCAAACAATCTGATTTAGCCGACTATCACCCTTGTTATCCATCATTCTGTTTTTGCAAGCTTTTTTCCCCCACTAATACAATATTTGATGGTTTATTTACCCACCTGGAACTTGACCAATTTTGACAAGGACTTCACCTTTTGTGTTCTTATCTCACACATACTGCTGATTGTTGCATAATCATCAGTGTACATATTATTGTAAAAAATAGTTCAGGATGTCATAAGAGGATTTCCTGCAAACTTCCTCATTTGGTTCATGTGCTTATAACTTTCCATGTTGTACAATGTGGGTTCCACAATTGCTGAACTAAGATGATGACAGTGTCCCATCTATCCATGCACCTCCATATGCTCCAATGACATAGTGGTTCCAAGTGCAAGATTAACTAGAGTTCGACATATGTCTGTCATAGCAGTTAATTTACTGCAATGACATAGTAGGAACCTATTCCTCTATTGTATAAAATATCAGGAACTTGTTTTAGCAGCCTCGCACCTTTTTTTCCAACCTTCTATTTTTGCGAGTTTTTCCACGCTGATGCAACACTTTGATGGTTTATGCACCCACATGGAACTTAGCATCCACTTCTTGTGTTCCTTCTATAATTTTCATTGTGAGTTGGTTGTTCAAGGATATGATTGCAAAGCTAGATAATTGGGCTAGGTGTTCTTTTCGCCTACATTTTGCATTCTATTTCTATTCCTAATTTCCTATCTTTATCATCACCTAGTCAAGGTCTGATTAGTGCTTATCTATGTTGCATGAATACGGACACGATACTGATACGGTATACAAGCATTCTCTAAATAGGTACATAAGTAGTTTACCAATGTTGTAGGAATAAGAATACGGGCCATGGGTACAGACAATACAGATACAAACATCATTCTGCTGTGCCCCTTCCACATAGGTGCTTATTATATATGTATTCTGTTTCTGTGTCCAAAAGGAATATGAATTTCAGAAGGTTGGAAAATTTATCTGGTTCCTACTCGAAACTTGGTATTGTAGTTTTAAAATAACCAGCTTCCGGCTCCTGTACAGAGATTGTTACTGATGGTAAATTCTCCAAGAGTTACTTCATGGTTATTAAGTTAAGTAGAAGATACCTTTCAGTCTCTTGTGATGGGGTGGTACTACATATAAAGACTCCCTGTTTTATTTGATGACTGATGAGTACACAAAATTGATATACTGGTTAATATTTTTTCCTGTCATAACCTATGGTAAGCGTCTTAACTGGAGCTTATCTTTTTATGGTACGGAGCAAATGGTTATGTACTGCTATGTAATACCTAATCTTGCTATTTAGATTTGAATGTACAAGATGTTTACCAAATAACTCTCAGAAGGACCTTCGTTGGCAAAACTTATGAATTTATCATCGTGCATTTGGATTGATGTAGATATTAGGTATAATCGAATTGATTGAATATCATCTTTTTGAGAAGGAAAAAAGAAAGCTGCAGATGTTTTGTGGAATTTTTTTTCCTTAACTTCTATTGACAGTGTACTGCAGTTTATCCAACTTTCAAGTTTTAACTCCCTCAATTGTAAAATTACTTACAATTTTCCATTTTTTACTCGCTTGCAGCCATACCCTCCCTTGTGTGACACAAAGGGTAGCTATGTCTCGCAGTTTGAGCACACCATCTTACTCCGGCCAACCTGCAAAGAGGTTATCTCAAGAGGTGATGACTATTGAAAAAGTTTGGCCGCTACACAGCTATCTTGAATGCGTCAATCTCGTTGTCACTCGTATCAGTGTACTGCAAGCCCTTTCAGCAAATGTAGCAACTTACCATAATACTGAGTTCTAAACTGTAACAATAAATTCTCTTATTCTTGAGCTTAGCTCACATGACTTGGCATCTTGTATGTAATTTCCAGGATGGGGAAAGCTTGATCTTGGGGTGTACCTCTGTAGTGGTTGGTCTAGCTTCTATATGATATGCTACAGTGTTGTACAATGTAGTAGCAATGCACCATATCCAGTTTGAAAATGCAGTGTGGTTTCATCGATGAAATTTGCAATGGCAACATTCTTAGTCTCAGGGAGGAACAAGGCAATGAAGGTGTATAACATGTTCTCCGAGGCTAACCTCTAGAACACATTGGAACATGGGACAGACTCGTAAATGTCTGTGTCAACCATCCACCTTAGATATGAAAAATAAGGTTAATTATTGAGCATAATATTTCATCATCAGTCTTTTTCCAATAGAATGTGGTTACCTATGGAGCATAAGAAGGGTTCATGCAAAATTTGACAATTTTAACTAACTAATCTGACGTCACCTTTTTTTATGTTGGTGCCAAATTTTTAGCTAAGGTACCTATTGTGCCAAATTTCGCTATTTGTACTCATCCCATGAAATCTAGGTTGACGTATAGATGGACATATTTAAGCTCGTGAAACACCCTCAAAAGAGAGATGAAATTGCTATCTCTATGACATATTATTATGAAGGGAAGGAAAGACGATCTCAATAGCGAGCACAATTTTGGAAGACGAAAATTTAACAAAATACTTTAGAGAAATTTTGAGTGACACCCCATTTTATTTTACCATATTTAAGGTGCACCCCACAAGTTTGTACAAATGTAAGTTATCCCCCACTTTTGACGGATTCCGTCATTTTTAACGGTCAACTCCTTTGACCCATTTTTTTTGACAAAAATACCCTCTTCTCTGTCCCGAGCCCCCTTTCCATGACATTTCGCTGCGCGCGCGCCTCCGCCGGCTGCCGCCCACGCTCCGGCCCACCCTCGCGCCTCCCCCCCCACCCCCCCCCCCCCCTCCGGCTGCCCGCCGCGCCGCCGCCGCCCCCCCCCCCCCCCCCCCCCCCCCCCCCTTCAATTTAGGTTATAGCTAAATAGCTAGGCGCACATGTCATCACCTCCTTCAATTTTGCAAATGCATGCTTCTGCTGCTGATAGAGAGACCACGTGAATGAACTGAATCTTTCTTCAACATATTTGGTTAATGAACTACTTTTGACCTTTTAAAATGTGGATAACGACAAGGCAGCTGAAACAGACTGTTCTTTGCATGCGTGGAGGAGTAAGACCAGTTTGCTTTGCAAGAACCTCCATAAACTTCTGCAGAAGTTGATGCATTTCACCTTGTAACACTCATGTACTTAATAGCTTGCATGAGCTGTCCACCTCCCCACCTAAGCTCCCCCCTCCCCGCCTCTGTCGCTGCCGCGCTGCCGCCGATGCCGCTGCTATCGCCGGGGCGGAGGCGAGGAGGGGGGGGGGGGGGGGAGCGGAGGTGGGGAGGTGGGGGGGGGGGGGGAGCGGAGGCGGTGGTCGGGGGTGGTGGTGGAGGGGGAAAGAGGAAAGAAGAAAGGGGAAGGAGCAAGGGTATTTTGGTCTAAGAATTTTTTTTTTGACGGTTACCGTCCAAAGTGGGGATAACTTGCATTTGTGCAAACTTGTGGGGTGTCCCTTAAATATGGTAAAATAAAGTGGGGTGCCACTCAAAATTTCTCAATACTTTATAGAAAGCATTCTATGGACTCTTATATAGAGGCTATAATCAAGCAATATGTTAATAGATACTCCTCTAAAGAACCACATTTTTGTTCATATTTGAGATCCAACACGATCCTTCTTCAACACTATGTCTAGGCTCTAAAATGATCCGTACTATTGTTATTATTGTTGAAAGTTATTCTGAATGGCCGTGATTGTACCAAAAGTAATTGAGTTATGTGAAAGTAACACAATTTTTTGTATTGATTTTGAAAATTCTTGTAATATGGTTACTACAAGATACATGCATAAATATAATATTATTAAAATCTAGTGTATGAGATATGTATATATACATGATTTTATGTGTATACATAACTGTATCAACATGTCTCCTAAAAATTTCTAAATGTGCCAAATCCCTATGTCGATGCAACCTAGAATCAAAAGCTTACCAAACAAGGATTCCTCTGCTTTGTTGATCGGTTGAATGACCCAACTTTCCTAGGTAAGGTCTTAGGAGACAGTGGGTTGGTGCAGGTCCTACAAGTACGAGGGACTTTTTTTTCTGGGGGCGGAGGCAGATATGCTGTCCCATTTAATTCTGTCTCAATTTTGTCCCCTTCCTATTACACGTGGATCATAGGAGTAGATAGGTGGATGGTGACCCACATGTAATAGGAATGGAAACATAATAAATGGGACAACAGATCTCCTCTTCTTTTTCAACTCGTATATATAATTGCATTTAACCCCTTTAGTTTGTTTGGTTCTCAAGTCCCCTATGAAAACCTTTCAGTGGGTCTCAGGCCTTAAAAAAAGTAGTGGACTAAAACTCTGGTTTAGGTTAATTGTTACATTGCATCTGATTTTTATGATTTGGCGAAGAACATAAAAAAAACTTGGATTTTACCAAACCTGCAAACCAAAAGAACCAGAAGAAATCGTCCCCTTTTTGTTGAAGAATATTAGGAGGGTTAATTTGTACTTAAATTCCTAGAACTGTACAATTTTTGCACTTAAATACCATGTACTAATACACATGAATATCCTAAGCTTTTACTTTGCACTTAAAATCTAAACTACCATAATTATGCATTTGAGGGTAACACTAAGGTCGTATTTGTTACGAGGAATGCTATTATTTTTTGACACCTTTATATTCCCAGAAATCATCATCTTCGAATTATAAAAAAATAGTTATATTTTTGTGTTTGATGAATATATAAATATTCTAGTAAATATATAATTTACATAAAAATGTAACAATCTCGATGATTAAATATAGTTAATAATTGTTACTCTTTATTTGTAGCTTATTATTATGTGGTTGGTTAAGATGATAGACTAGAATTCAAGAGAACATGATTCTATTTCTATTAAAAAAGAAAGAAAGATTCTATTTCTATTAGCATTATAATTTATTTACTTATTGATTCTCTTTTACGAACTCCTACTAACCTGAACACAATCCAATTCAACGTGAACACGGACTGGACTTGACTAAACTCAACTTACTAATTAACGTTTATCGATTCAGATCTCAACCCAATTGACCCGAACTGAACTCGATCCAACTCGACCTGACTTGAACCCAAACCCGAACCCATTCGAACTCGGACTTGAACTTGAGCTAGATACAGTCTATTCCCATGAGAAATTAATATACCTACCTATTTAATAAATTTTACATAATTCATGGAAATATTATTTTTCGGACATTCAAAATGTTTGAAAATAAATTTTATAGTCCAAGCAAAAAATGGTAATAGGTTTCACACCCAAAATTTTCAAGGGAACAAAATAATTATGCGTTCACGCACCCTAATGGATTGAGCGGGAAAAAAAAATTTAGAGTTAAGTGGGGTTAAGTGAAGGAGAGTTAAGTGAGGGGGAGTAGAGTCAATACATATAACCTTGCTTGGATTGGAGGAGAGTTAAGTGAGGTGTATTTAATAACTCTTGCTTGGATTGAAGGTTTTGAGTGAGAGGAGGATTAACAAAAAATATAATAGTTACCAAAATATCCTTATTACATATGTCATAAAATTAAATTTGATTGGAATTTTTATTAAAACTTGTCAAAATATCTTCAAAAATGAGGAAGATATGGGACAACATGTTGAAAACATGAAAAAATGGAAAAAAAAAGTTGTGATATTTTATATGACAAATAAGGGGTATTTATGAATTTTAAACAAAATCCCCGCGTTAACCCTCCGATTTTTTTTTTTTTTTTTTTTTTTTTTTTTTTTTTTTTTTTTTTGGGGGGGGGGGGGGGGGGGGGGGGGGTGTTAAAAAATAGACAAAAAAGGATTAAACAAACCCCACTTAACCCCTATAACCCCCTCCTAAACTCCCACCCTCAACTAAGCATAATTTTTATTTCCCCTCACTTAACTTTCCCTCACTTAACCCTCAATCCAAGCAGATCCTAAGTATCAAAAGACAAGTTTTACCGTATACAACCCTTATCATGTTACCATCTTCCTCTCTATTCGCAAAACCTACCCTAATTTCATATTTTTTCCCTATTGAAAAAACCCTAATTTTCTAACCCTATCATAATTTTTATAATTCCTCCTAATTAAATACAAATTGTAACCCCTTACCATGTCCCCAATCACATCCTCCTTCCCCTCCTTACCGTCGTGCCCGGATCGCAGGCCAGGGCATCGTCGTCCTGATCGGCACTGGATCACCCGTTAGGGTTTCCTCCCACCCCCTCTCTCTCTCTCTTAGGTCTAGTGAGGCCTCTGGAACTCATGACCATGCGAGGGCAACCCACGATTGTTGAGGGAAGCAACGGGATTGGAGGGGGGGGGGGTGTATAACTAGGATAACTTTATTTAGAAAGAATTAAATTTAGAAAAATAAAATCACATACCATTCACCATGCACGCGGCTGTTAAATGAGACGAGAGATTAATTGAGGGTAGTAAGTTGCAAAAGGAATAAAACTAGTATAAAAATATTGTAAAATAGCGACGTTCGTAGCGACGAGTTAGCGACAAATTCCCAAAATAGCGACGAAAAAGGTCCGTTACTGGATCAAATGTCACTGTTATGATTCCATCACTAATCTGTCGCCACAACGACACATCAGTGACGTTCGTAGCGACAAGTTAGCGACGGAATAAAAGCGACGCAAAGACAATGACGACTTCAACGACGGAGTAATGACTTCTTGTGGCTCATTTTTTTGGTTTTTTTCAGTAGATTACCGATGGAAATATTTCACAATTTCGTCGCTAATATGTCGCTATTATTTTAATTAGCGACGATTTTAGCGATGGATTTAATGACATTTTTTTATACATTTTTTTCTTATTTTTTGGTATCAAAAAGCACGTTAGCGACAATTTTTTTTTTCCAGATTTTCGTCACAAATTCGTCGCTATACTCGGATTTTCCATTTTTTTGTCGCTAAGCCGTCGTCTAGACGTCGCTAATCCGTTACCACGTTTGATATTTTTTCCAGAATAAATTTTTTGTTACCCTAACACCTGGAACATTACATATAAATAACAATAATGATCACAGATTCCAACCAAAATTCCAATGGCAGATGCATATGCAAATATATACAAAAACACACACAAATGAGCAGAAAATCGAAACATATATAAATAAAATTATACCAAAACTACCACAAAATTCAAACTATCCAAATACATACAATGTACTTACAAGTCAGCGAATACAAAAATGACCACGATAGTTCAAATGTCGGACACATACAATAAATAAAAAACTCAAAATCTATCAACTTGAATGTGGTGGTTGCGATAGCGACGACGGATGTCGACTCGCCATGTACTTCATCATGATTGTGCTGATGATATATTGTAACTCCTCAGGAACAATACCAGTCGGAGCAGGAACATGAGCCGGAGGAGGAGCTGGAGTAGACGCAGGGGCCAGAGTGTAGTGTCTCGCTCTTCGCGGTCCACTATGTAATACCCATGGCTTGCTGACTCAGTCTTGAACTGAGTACTTAGGGAAACCTTTGCTGGTATTGATTGATCACAGATGAAATACAATAAACCTTTTCAACTAATGGATCAGCTTCTATTGAAATGAGTCCAATAGTTTTGTTTGATGTTTTCTTTCGCTGCTTGGTTTTGATGAATGCATTTTCGTGTTGGTTTTCAATGATTGGTTTTCATTGTTCGCTTACATCGCATTGCGAATTCCTATCGAATCTTGAGGAAAATAGACCGAAATATGGTAATCAAATGTTGGTGCCATTGTAGGACGCTTAGGAGGAGCGTGAAGTCTCTCGTTCTCTCGAATAAGATTTAATCTCGGTGAGTTGCTTTGACCGGGCTAACATTTATCTCCCCGCTCTAATAAAAATGATCTCTAGTCTACTCTTTTGTTGCGTCCCTCTGATCAACGATACCACAATAACAAAAGATAAAAGAAGATAAATGAATTGAATTGAATGTCCGATCATGTGCTGCTAAACATCTGTTTCATATGAATGATTATATGCTCTGTTGCTAGTATGCTCTAAAAAAATGTAGACATGTACAGACAGACTTGTACACGTTGAGATGAATAAGAGAAAAGGCACGAAACGAATGTGTCGTACATCTGTACATAAATCTGAATCTGTTTTATCTGATAGAATGACTAGAGTAGTCATTGGTCTCGAACAACTTGTGCACAAGATAAAATTTATCTCTCGGGTGGATTCTTGGGGCGTCTCGAACCACTCGGCCTAGGAGAGATTAAGAGCCCCACGGAGAAAATGGGTGCCGATATCTGAGTCCTTATCGACGAGCTGAACCAAAGAGTCACATCGGCTAATCATGAAAATTCCTATGGACCAACATGTAGATAGGCCATATGTATGATCTGAATTATGAACTTTAATATCTACAAGAATGAAACATAAGCTATTCGTTATACAAATTGTGCTAACCATGTCTCGTACAGGGATGACTGTCGACGATGGATAAGATTTATTATGCAAGTATTTTCTACTGCTATATTTCTTATGAATTGTTAAAAAGAACCTAGACAAGTAGAAAAATCACTATTAAAAATGTTAGCTTCACATGTTGACTTAGTGTAGATTTATGTGAGTTAGGCCAAAAGTCGCTCGCCAGTATAAGATGTGTACTGACCCACGTTATGGACATCATTTTCAGATAGCAAGAAGACATGAAAATTTTAAGTGAGACACTAAAGCTCATCCAGCCCAGTAGAGCTTGTGGATCGGTTCGAATTATTTTTATTTCAAGTCCAGTTTGCAAGTTTTGTTTTAAGGTGTCTTACTTTTCATCTATGTAATAAAGGGATATGACGTATGGGCATTGTGGCTATTTTGAAAAGAATTTCAAAGAGTGATATGTAAGCAAAACTATGGCATTTTGAGTCGCAAGCTTTGTACTTTGTAATCCTCTCAAGTTATCAATAAAAGAGTATTTCCATTTCAAATCTCTATGTCCAATATTTGGTTTTTTGCGATTAAATATGCTGTATGCGTGTGTTTTATTTTGTCTAGTTGTATTGTGCAGGTACTGGCCTTGTGCAAGCGCAACTTAGGCTTGCATGACATCACGTCTTAGCGAGGACGAACGATACCACATGGATCAAAGCGAGAACGAACAACCCTAGCGGGATCGGAGCGTGACAAAGTGGTATTAGAGCACGGCTTTATGTTCTTGGCCTCTTGCAAATATCATTTAAAAAAATATAAAGTATTTTGATGGCTTTCAAAGGTCTCGATTTTAAGTTATGAAAACCAATGCCCTATACAATAAGTCCATAATATTTTATGGGACTGACAGAAGTTATACTTTTTTATAGAGAAATGGCTCCTCGACCATCTGGCTCGACCGACCCGGTACAATGAATTTTGGCTAAGATAGAAATTCAGCGATAGGAAGCTGAGGAGCGTTGCCTGGCACAACAGGCCCAAATGGAAACTCATCAGAAAGAAGCTGAGGAACTTAGCATTGCCCAGCAGAGACAACTGGATGCCTTGGCCCAACTCGTATCTTCGCTAGCCGGAAAACCTAATACCACCGCAGCAAACAATCCAACTGGCACTCCTGAGATTAGGCCTGTGGATGGTGACGAGCCCCAGCAGGCACACATGCACTCTTTCTTTAGGCCAAAGGACTTCTTGGACACGAAAGCTTCAGAATTTGAGGACAGGACATCACCAGATAAGGTGATGGACTGGATCGATAAAATGGAGCATCTGTTCACGTTCATAGGAGTTCTAAGTAGCAAGAAGGTAGGATGTGCCACTTTGCAACTAAGATTGCAAGCAAAAGATTGGTGGAATGCGAAAAAGCCGGAACTGCTCGCAACTGCTAGGGGTGGAAAGATTTCTTGGACCTCGTTCAAGAAAGCATTTTTGGAGCAGTACCTCCCTCCTGCCATCAGTCAGAAGATGATGGACGAATTTATGTCACTGAAACAGGGGAGCACATCTGTGGAAGACTATGAGTTAGAATTTGCCAAACTGGCCAAGTTTTCTAGTATAATGATACCAACTGAGAAGGCTCGCATGAACCGATTCATTCAAGGCCTGAATGATAACATTCAAGAGAGTGTTCTGAATCGGGAGTGTGATTCAGATACCAAGGCCTTTAAGGTGGCAGTACAAATAGAGCAATTTAGCCTGAGGAGGATATTAATAAAAGTTTAGACCGGCCATAATCAATCGGCAAAGAGGTACTCTGATGGGAAGAAAAAGGCTGATGGGGAACTCCGAAATGAAACAGTGTGTACCCACTGCGATCGACGAGGGCATGCTAAGGAAGACTATCGCTATACGAATGGACCGGAATACAGCTATGTGGCAAATGTGGGCACACCAAACAAGATTGTCGTGTTGCTAACAATGCTTGCTTCGGTTGTGGCCAACTGGGTCACGCTGTCAGAAATTGTCCAAAAAGGGGAAATACGGCACAAAACCGTAACGATGATGTGGAGCATGGGCAGTTACGAGACCCATCGCCGATTCGAGACAATCTGCATAATCAGCAGCTACGGAAGGCTCGTGTTTTCAATCTGGCGACCTTACTTGATCTGAAATACGATACTGATGGAGGTGAGCTTGTTTCTTAAGTTTTGAGGATAAAACTTTTTCTCAGTGGATTATTATGTAGTGCCCCGCTCTTTGTGGTCCACTATGTAATACCCACGGCTTACTGACTCAATCTTGAACTGAGTACTTGGGAAAACCTTAACCGGTATCGATTGATCACGATGCAATGAACCTTTCCAACTAATGGATGGGCTTCTATTGAAATGAGTCCAATAGTTTTTTTGGATGTTTTCTTTCGTTGCTTGGTTTTGATGAATAAGTTTTCGTGTTGGTTTTCGATGATTAGTTTTCATTGTTCCCTTTCATCGCATTGCGCATTCATTCCGAATTTTAAGGAAAAGAGACTGAAGTATGCTAATCAAATGTTGGTGCCAATATAGGACGCTTAGGAGGATGTGAACGGTGCATGAAGTCCCTCGTTCTCTCGAATAAGATTCAATCTCGGTGAGTTGCTTTGACCGGGCTAACATTTATCTACACGCCCTAATAAAAATGATCTCTTGTCTACTATTTTGTTGCGTCACTCTGATCAACGATACCATAATAACAAACGATAAGAGAAGATAAATGAATTGAATCGAATGCTTGATCATGTGCTGCTAAACATATGTTTCATATGAATGATCATCTTCTCTGTTGCTAGTATGCTTTAAAAAAATATAGACATGTACAAACGGACTTGTAATAATTTGAGATGAATAAGAGAAAAGGCACGAAACGAATGTGTCGTACATCTGTGCATAAATCTGAATCTGTTTTGTCTGATAGAACTGCTAGAGTAGGCATTTGTCTCGGACAACTTGTGCACAAGGTAAAATTTATCTCTCGGGTGGATTCTTGGGGCACCTCGAACCACACGACTAGGAGAGATTAAGAGCCCCATGGAGAAAATGGGTATCGGTATCTGAGTCCTTAGCGACGAGCTGAACGAAAGAGTCACATCGGCTAATCATGGGAATATCTATGGACCATCATGTAGATAAGCCACATGTATGATCTGAATTATGAACTTTAATATCTGCAAGAATGAAACATAAGCTATTCGTTATGAAAATTGTGCTAACCATGTCTCGTGCATAGATGACTGTCGACGATGGATAAGATTTATTATGCAAGTATTTTCTACTGCTATATTTCCTATGAATTGTTAAAAAGAACCTAGAGAAGTAGAAAGATCACTAGTAAAAATGTTAGCTTCATATGTTGACTTAGTGCAGATTTATGTGAGTTCGGCCAAAAGCCACTCGCCAGTACAAGATGTGTACTGATCCACATTGTCACGCCCCAGAACCAGAATACTGGAGAGCGGGGGCAGACATAGCCAGCTACGTATAATGAAATGGAATCCATCTCATCATACGGTCAAGGCTGTCTAGATATGTGAGGGTTTATCTACAAGCCATCAGTCTCTTAAGGTCATAAATTATCCTATTGTCTCAATCTCAACCAACTAGTAATAGTTACAAGATATCAGACCACCAAATATACAATTGTAAGGCGTCCCAAACATTCCAGATGATCATGAAGCTAGTCGTACAAAATATAAGGACTAGCCAGAGTTAAGTTATACATGATCAACCTCGAGTTGCCAATCATGTTAAAGTCCGTAGGCAGACAGTAAGTAAAATATACACGAGCTAACACTTGCTCGGCGGCTAAACGCCTCAAAAGAATAATATACAATAGAGTGGGAGAGCCAAAAAAATAACCCACTCGTTGCCAGGATTCCCTCTAGTGGTCACCATGTGGCTGGAAGGCAGGTAGATCCTTTGCTGCTGCTCCGGTATCTGGCCATACAAAACCAGCTGGGTCAGACCCCAGAAGAGCAAGTGCCACAAAGGAGGCTTCACTTAGGAACTAAAACCAGCAAATTAGCACAAGAATATAATTACTTAATAAGAGACAGTAATTTAAGAAAAAGCATGACAGGTGAATATAAAAGACAATCTTGTACAGAATCAATAAAAGACAGAACATATGGAAAAGCATGACAGGATGATATACGATGAGATAACCATGGGACTATTCAGATAAACAGGTTACAACCCGTAAACCAAACAAGGACCGGGGTTGTAACCCTTCGTCTGAACGGAACTTGGCTTCTCCCACCATTTATCGGCAAGGTAAATATAAGAAATCGAGACATGTAACAATCTTGTACAGGATCAAGACAAGACTAGACAGATTGAACCCCATCCAACAATCACGGCCAAACAATAAGTACGGCTTGATACTTTAACTAACTAGGGTTATCACAGGCCTAGTTACTAGCAAGATGCAATGAGAATTTCAAGTCCGGTTACCTGTTTGTTACTACCTGAGTGATCCCAGCAAGAAAAGAAAAAGATAGCAGGATATAGCAGACACACTGTAGTAAGATACATGTGTCCTAAGGTACCACACTCGACGGCGGGCTGGAAGTGCGCTCATCTCGACGGATAGCAACAAATCCCATGTATATATATATAAGGCCGGGACCAAAGGGGCAACAGGTAACTGGGAAATTCTCCATGAACTATTTGATCAATCTAGTCATTAACCTAGCCAGATTCAGTATGAATCCCTGACCGTGGTACTCAGGGATCATGCCCTAGACATGATGCAAGACACACAGGACTCGTAGTTTATACAAGCACAATCCATGCAAACAACCACGGTGTCCAGGCTAATGAATTAATTTGTCAAGAGTGCGCCACGACGGGCCACTATCATGCATTGTCAGGTTACTTGTCAAGAGTGCACCACCACGGGTCACTGTCATATCATGTGTAGCAGGTCAAGTTATCAAGTCAGGAGTGCACCACCACTATCAAGTATTGCTCAATTATCATTCCAAACATAATAAATAAATTTCGGATTATCAAGTTCATGACAAAAGACGTAAGGATATAAAATGGGTGCAAAAATCATAAAAAGGAGAATATGGGGACATAATACGCCCAAGGAGGGGGGGAACAAGGGGTACTATGGCCAACAAGTGGCATTAGCCAAGTTGCGCCAGGGTAAGTAGGGTCAGGTCCAGTTGCGCCTAAACATCAGGTTGCGACTGAGTCAGACTGCGCTCAAGTCAGGCTACGCTCAGGTCAGGCTACGCTCAGGTCAGGCTATGCTCAGGTCAGGCTACGCTCAAGTCAGGCTACGCTCAGGTCAGGCTACGCTCAGGTCAGGCTACGCTCAGGTCAGGCTACGCTCAAGTCAGCGTATGCAAGACATACGCTTCCAAAAGGCAGCGTATGTACTCCATACGACTCCTCTTCAAGGCAGCGTATGAGGTCCATATGACTCATCATCAAGGCAGCGTATGAGGTCCATACGACTCCTCATCTAGGCAGCGTATGAGTCAAACTGCGCTGCGCTAAAGAGCGTGCGCAGCTCAATGGCGCAAGCTAAAAAGCTCATGCACACTGCTCACTGTCTTCTCCAAATCAGCAGAAACTCCGTGGTTGAACCCAAAGCTTCAAAAGTCCATAACTTGGTCAAAACAAGTCCAAATCTAACTTTTCAAAGGTCAAAATTGGGTAGAATAAAATTTTCTACAACATGGAACCATCAAAACTTAAAAATAACAAGATTAAATAGATCAAAATCCAAAAATTCTGAAAATTAAGTAAACTTAGATCTACAAGAATCTAGCCATGGAAATTAGAAATGCCAAGTACTAAAGTGTTTTAGAATGTAGTAAAGAAGAGAATGGAGCAATAAAATCAGAGTTCCTCTATGAAGCAAGTTGCACTTGCCTAGACCTCTCTCTTCTCTCTCTGGTAGGTGAAGGGAGTAAATGGAAGAAGAAGAAGAGATTAATGAAGAGAGAGAAGAAGAATAGGTAATAAATATGAGTGGTGGTGGTAGGTAGGGGTTCACCCCTTGGTTCATGATGAACCAAGAGCAATCCCAAACCGAACCAAGCCAACCCAACCAAGAATAAACCAAGCCCAGGGAGGAAATTAAGCAAGGAAATCATGCAATACAAGAATAAATACGTACACGTATTCCAGAAATACGTAATACGAACCACAGGCATTACAACTCTACCCACCTTAAAAGAATTCCGTCCTCAAAATTTAATCGAGAGGCTAGAGGAGCAATGACAAGCTACATTAATCACATGCAAGCTATAACTAGGCAGACAATCACTCATTCAAGCAAGGAATCAAAGGCATGAGGCATAAGAAGACATTATACCTCACGAGTCAAACAAGTCGGGATATTGCGATCGGATATCATCCTCACGCTCCCACGTTGACTCACCCAAAGAGCGATGAACTCAAGCAATACGAACTAAACTGATAGTCTTGCGCTTGAGGTCTCTCTCTTTGGTCAAACATGGACACGGGCCTCTCCTCATACGAAAAGGTTGGTACCAATAACCGTTTTCGAATGATCTATGACATGGCTCGAGCCCGAGATATACCGTGGTAATTAGGATACATGAAACATGACATGTATCCCGCATAACGACGGTCGGAAAATAAGACAATAGGACACAGATACCTCTCCACCGATTCTGGATCTGGGCCTGGGCCAGGGCGAACTGCTGAGGCCTCTGTTGCTGGAAGGCCTGGGCCTGAGACGACAATGGACCTGGGAACGGAAGCTGCTGTGGTTGGTGAACTGGAGCTGGTTCTGGTGCTGGTCCCATAACCGAGGGACTAGTTACTGTCGACGATGATCTGTTTATGAACGGACAAGATCCTATCATGTGGTCCGACGAACCACAAACCAAGCACAATTCCTGTGCTCTGCGGCACTCAGTAACAACATGTCCGGGCTTTCCGCAATGAGAACAACCGGTTGCGAAAGGCCGCTTCTGCTTCTGCTGCTGGGGATAGGTCGTGGCAGAATGCTGTAAGGAGGTAACCGAATCTGTCCTTGTAGCTCCAATGGTCAGGGCCCTAGCTGCTGGGGCCGGTGCTGAAGATTGGTTCATCTGGTCATGAGACCGCTTCCGATCTCCGGTCCGGTCTGCTATCCTTCGGAAAGTGTACTCATGCCTCCTCGCTGCTCGCAAGACGGCATCAAAAGTTCTGTGCTCGAACTGCTCTACTGCCAATATGATCTCCAAGTGGAGCCCTTGCTGAAATCGCTGTGCTCTGTCTAGCTCGGTTGCCACCAAGGTGGGAGCAAACCGACTCAACCTTGAAAACTCGGCCGTATATCCGTCGACCGTCCTGTTCATCTGCCTGAGATTACTAAACCTGGTCTGCAGGTCATATCTAGCCACTGCGTCGAAGTACTTGGTCTGGAACATATCGCTGAATACCGCCCATATGACAGGCGTACCCAAACTCGCTGCTTGTATAGCCCACCAGCTGCGGGCTAGATCTAGTAACTGCTGGCGCACCACCGCCACCTTATCTGCTTCAGGAGTCCTGGCTGTCTCCAAGATAACTTCAATATCCTGTAGCCAGGCATCTGAAGCGATAGCATCCTCGCTGCCGTCGAAGAAGGGAGGGTTCAAGCGCTTGAAATTGTTGACCGCACTATTCCCTCGAGGATCACTTCCACTCATAGCTTCTTGTACTGCTTGCTGCAAGGCATCACCTCGACAATCTTGAGACACAAGCAACTCACGGATGAGCCCTATCAAGACCCCTTCCTCTGACCCTGCTGGCTGAACTGGCTGGACTGGGGGCTCTGGTTCTCCAGAAGGCATGGCTCGGGAGGCGGCTGCTGAGGACTGATCTTGATCTTCTTGCTGTTGCTGGTCTGCCGGCCGAACTTCTTCTGGCTGATCAACAGGAATGATGCCACTGAAGCAATGACATCGAGAATATTAAGGAAGGACCAGGATAGAACAATGATGCAAGTATGTTATCAAGTCAGGAATCCAAGGAGATAAGAAGATACGAGTGGAGATCAAAGGCGAGTACAGATTGAGACATCTATCCGATAAATCCTCACATTTCTTGATTGACAAGACCTGCATGGGCCACCACTTAAACCATGTCACGCCCCAGAACCAGAATACTGGAGAGCGGGGGCAGACATAGCCAGCTACGTATAATGAAATGGAATCCATCTCACCACACGGTCACGGCTGTCTAGATATGTGAGGGTTTATCTACAAGCCATCAGTCTCTTAAGGTCATAAATTATCCTATTGTCTCAATCTCAACCAACTAGTAATAGTTACAAGATATCAGACCACCAAATATACAATTGTAAGGCGTCCCAAATATTACATATCCAGATGATCATGAAGCTAGTCGTACAAAATATAAGGACTAGCCAGAGTTAAGTTATACATGATCAACCTCGAGTTGCCAATCATGTTACAGCCCGTAGGCAGACAGTAAGTAAAATATACACGAGCTAACACTTGCTCGACGGCTAAACGCCTCAAAAGAATAATGTACAATAGAGTGGGAGAGCCAAAAAAATAACCCACTCGTTGCCAGGATTCCCTTTAGTGGTCACCATGTGGCTGGAAGGCAGGTAGATCCTTTGCTGCTGCTCTGATATCTGGCCATACAAAACCAGCTGGTTCAGACCCCAGAAGAGCAAGTGCCACAAAAGAGGCTTCACTTAGGAACTAAAACCAGTTAATTAGCACAAGAATATAATTACTTAATAAGAGACAGTAATTTAAGAAAAAGCATGACAGGTGAATATAAAAGACAATCTTGTACAGAATCAATAAAAGACAGAACATATGGAAAAGCATGACAGGATGATATACGATGAGATAACCATGGGACTATTCAGATAACCATGTTACAACCCGTAAACCAAACAAGGACCGGGGTTGTAACCCTTTGTCTGAACGAAACTTGGCTTCTCCTACCATTTATCGGCAAGGTAAATATAAGAAATCGAGACATGTAACAATCTTGTACAGGATCAAGACAAGACTAGACAGATTGAACCCCATCCAACAATCACGGCCAAACAATAAGTACGGCTTGATACTTTAACTAACTAGGGTTATCACAGGCCTAGTTACTAGCAAGATGCAATGAGAATTTCAAGTCCGGTTACCTGTTTGTTACTACATGAGTGATCCCAGCAAGAAAAAGAAAAGATAGCAGGATATAGCAGACACACTGTAGTAAGATACATGTGTCCTAAGGTACCACACTCGACGGCGGGCTGGAAGTGCGCTCATCTCGACGGATAGCAACAAATCCCATGTATATATATATAAGGCCGGGACCAAAGGGGCAACAGGTAACTGGGAAATTCTCCATAAACTATTTGATCAATCTAGTCATTAACCTAGCCAGATTCAGTATGAATCTCTGACCGTGGTACTCAGGGATCATGCCCTAGACATGATGCAAGACACACAGGACTCGTAGTTTATACAAGCACAATCCATGCAAACAACTACGGTGTCCAGGCTAATGAATTAATTTGTCAAGACTGCGCCACGACGGGCCACTATCATGCATTGTCAGGGTACTTGTCAAGAGTGCACCACCACGGGTCACTGTCATGTCATGTGTAGCAGGTCAAGTTATCAAGTCAGGAGTGCACCACGGCGGACCACTATCAAGCATTGCTCAATTATCATTCCAAACATAATAAATAAATTCGGGATTATCAAGTTCATGACAAAAGGCGTAAGGATATAAAATGGGTGCAAAAATCATAAAAAGGGGAATATGGGGACATAATACGCCCAAGGGGGGAGCAAGGGGTACTATGGCCAAGAAGTGGCATTAGCCAAGTTGCGCCAGGGTAAGTAGGGTCAGGTCCAGTTGCGCCTAAACATCAGGTTGCGCCTGAGTCAGACTGCGCTCAAGTCAGGCTACGCTCAGGTCAGGCTACGCTCACGTCAGGCTACGCTCAGGTCAGGCTACGCTCAAGTCAGGCTACGCTCAGGTCAGGCTACGCTCAGGTCAGGCTACGCTCAAGTCAGGATACGCTCAGGTCAGGCTACGCTCAGGTCAGGCTACGCTCAAGTCAGGCTCTCAGGTCAGGCTACGCTCAGGTTAGGCTACGCTCACGTCAGGCTACGCTCAGGTCAGGCTACGCTCAGGTCAGGCTACGCTCAAGTCAGCGTATGCAAGACATACGCTTCCAAAAGGCAGCGTATGTACTCCATACGACTCCTCTTCAAGGCAGCGTATGAGGTCCATACGACTCCTCATCAAGGCAGCGTATGAGGTCCATACGACTCATCATCAAGGCAGCGTATGAGTCAAACTGCACTGCGCTAAAGAGCGCGCGCAGCTCAGTGGCACAAGCTAAAAAGCTCACGCACACTGCTCACTGTCTTCTCCAAATCAGCAGGAACTCCATGGTTGAACCCAAAGCTTCAAAAGTCCATAACTTGGTCAAAACAAGTACAAATCCAACTTTTTAAAGGTCAAAATTGGGTAGAATAAAATTCTCTACAACATGGAACCATCAAAACTTGAAAATAACAAGATTAAATAGATCAAAACCTAAGAATTCCAAAAATAAAGTAAACTTAGATCTATAAGAATCTAGCTATGGAAATTAAAAATGCCAAGTACTAAAGTGTTTTAGAATGTAGTAAAGAAGAGAATGAAGCAATAAAATCAGAGTTCCTCCATGAAGCAAGTTGCACTTGCCTAGACCTCTCTCTTCTCTCTCTGGTAGGTGAAGGGAGTAAATGGAAGAAGAAAAAGAGATTAATGAAGAGAGAGAAGAAGAATAGGTAATAAATATGAGTGGTGGTGGTAGGTAGGGGTTCACCCCTTAGTTCATGATGAACCAAGAGCAATCCCAAACCGAACCAAGCCAACCAAGAATAAACCAAGCCCAGGGAGGAAATTAAGCAAGGAAATCATACAATACAAGAATAAATACGTACACGTATTCTAGAAATACGTAATACGAACCACAGGCATTACACACATTGTGGGCCTCATTTTTAGACAGAAAGAAGACATGAGAATTTTAAGTGAGGTGCTAAATCTCGTCCAGTCCAGTAGAGCTTGTGGATCGCCTTGAAGTTATTTATTTCAAGTCCAGTTTGCAAGTTTCTTTTGAAGGTGTCTTACTTTTCATCTATGTAATAAAGATAGATGATGTATGGGCATTGTGGCTATTTTGAAAAAGTTTCAAAGAGAGATATGTAAGCAAAACTATGGCATTTTGAGTCGCAAGCTTTGTACTTTACAATCTTATCAAGTTATCAATAAAAGAAGTATTTCTATTTCAAATCTCTGTGTCAAATATTCAGTTTTTTGCAAGTGGAGCAACACAAGACTTTGTCATGTCTCTCATCTATCTCAGCTATACAGAATTGTTGTAACATGCTCCATAATAAGAGAGACATAAAGAACACCAGGGGCGAGCTGTGATGATGCAGGTAGAGCTGGAGAAGGAGATCTGGAGTAAACCGATGGCTGGGATGCCAACGATCCGGTACCATATACTATTAGAAACGAAGCACGAAAACCGTTCCCCCAAACCAGAAAGTCCTGCGAGAGAACCGAGCAAAAGCATACAAAACAAAAATGCCAAACACAATCACAGACACAAAGATTTTTGACGTAGAAAACCCTTGCGAGAAAAATCATGGGACGATCGGAGTCCAACCCTGAATAACCTCCACTAATAAAATAAAGAGAATACACCCTCTACAAGCTCCTCCCGAACCAATACGGATCACCACAACTCACTTGAAAGAAATTTTTTTTTAATTGCGGACTCCAAAGAGCAAGAGATGTCGAAAAATTATTCGAAGCGATCTCTCCTTCACAATAGTCCTCAATCCTTTCTTTTTCTCTCAAATATTGGAAAACACTATTATTTTCTTTTTGGAGATATTTTTCAACTTTCATGCATCAATCTTTTATAAGCCCTTAGTAATTGGAAACTTCCAATATGCATCAATCATATATGGAAACTTCCAATATGCGTCAATCATATATTTAATAGAAATCCAATCATAATTGGCTTGCCATAATTGGAAGTCCAATTATATGGAAAGCCACTATATGAAAGATCCAATCGTAAATATATGATCAAAGTAAATATGGAAATCCAATCATATATTTGCTTACCATATATGTTCCAAAATAGGCGATCGATGCACTCTCCGAGCTTTTCTGACACACGGATGGCGCTCGTCGCACTTCGCGATATTATCCACATAGGTTGGGAACCCCACCCACTCCTTTCACAACTAGGTGGAGGAACTTGTCATCTCGACGATCCACCTACAGTACTCAAACTTTTCCCTTGGTAGAATTTCGTGAGCATGTCCGCTCTATTGTCATCATTATGGACCTTTTTATTCGTCACGTCCTTCTTCTCAACCATATCCCATATCCAATGATACCGAGTCTCAATGGCTTGAGCCGACTATAAAATGTCTGGTTCTTCACAAGATAAATTGCACTATGGCTGTCGCAGAGCAAAGTATACTGCTCTTGCTTTAGCCCCACTTTCTGCAGCAACTTCTTCATCCATAACAACTCCTTGCAAGCCTCCGTCGCTATAATATACTCTGCCTCTGTTGTCGACAAGGCAACACACTTTTGCAACCGCGACTGCCATACTACCGATCCACCAGCAAACATCATCACATAGTCCAAAGTCGATCGTCTCGTATCTACATCTCCAGCCATATCAGCGTCGGTATACCCAACCAGCTTCGGCTCGTCACCACAAAAAAAGTCTCCAATCAGCAGTGTCCTGAAGGTAACGTAGAATCCACTTGACCGCACTCCAATGTACCCTTCCAAGATTGGAAAGATACCTGCTAACTGTGCCAACTACGTGGACGATGTCTGGCCTCGTACTGTAATACCCCAGTCCCAAAATGCGTAGGACTAGGATACGTCTACATGTCAGCTACACATCGATAGGACTCCAGCCCAGTTCGAATACATATAAGCTGTCTGGTTATTCTAAAATCAACTACATCTCAATCCACTAAATATCGGTAATAATAACGAATCAAGTGCACTAAGGCCGATCAGACCATAATACACTGATTCTTGGATAAATAAATATATTAGAGTAGATCCCCAATAATACATTCATCATGAACAAGCTAAAAGAAAATAAAGCTTGCAAAAGACTAGGCAATAACAACAACGAGAATCAAATATAGGACAAAATCTAAATACGAAAGAGAAAGATAAAAACATCAACTAAAAATACCTGCAGACTTGGTGTAGCAACCATCCACCATTAACGTATCATACCTTTATCTAATACCTGGAGAGATAACCTGGTCCTCAGGGGACTAGCAAGACACATAATATACATGCCTGCTGTACTGTAAATAACATACGAAAAAAGTAGGAATAAAAAGTAGAGGAAAGAATAATACATAAAGGAACTCTATAGATGGTGACATGTCATGAGAATATAATATTAATCATGACTATAGGTGCATATGATAAAAACTGTAGTCCGATGAGGCACTAACAGTTTTGTAACAGGTTCTCTATCGTAGCCCGGGGAGGCACTAACAATAGAGGTATGGCCACGACTAATAAAATATTCTCTCCTAAGGTACTATAAAGTCAAGTCTATCTAGTAATGTCCAAGTTAAGTACGGGTCAACAGGTCAAGGGAACATGGCATATCATAGCAGTACTATCACTAGACATGAACAAGATAAGAAAGATAAAAAAAGTAATATGAAAATGACTAACAATTTACGTGCACATAAAACTAGAAAATAACCATGACATGAAGCAGGAGAGAAATATGTAACCAAGTGAGACATAAAATAATAGCAGTATAGAAAAATATGTAAATAGTGTAAAGTTTGGCAAGGTGTACTTGTCGGGTGTAGCGCGTAGAACCAACAATAACTAACCAATCAATGAGCCAAAAAAGTCTAACTCCTGCAAACGACTCCAGATGCTAAAATAGACATCACTAACATGTTTGTCATAAAAAATATCTAAGTCTAACTACCTAAAAGTCCAATTCTTGACACAGGAGGCAAAATGGTAATTTTGGATCAAAATGATGTCCGCCGTTGGACCCGCTTTGTACCAAAAAGTATGCCAGTACCTACGATCTCTAAAGTCATCAAACTATATGTTTACGGATCTGGTTTGACGAGACAAAAATAGTCGTGTATCCAATATTGGATTCCGGTGGGTCGTACACAAATTTGCCCATTGGATCGGGTCACAGGCCCGCCAAAATAGCGTTCCGGTCGACCTTCTCAGAATCGGACCAAACTTGGCATACAAGACCAGAAAAATAATACGGTCCTATTGGCAAAAGTTTCGTATTGAGATGACGAATGTGCACAAAATAATTGACTAGTTTACAAAGAGATCGATACGGGGTATCTCGATCGATACGTCTCGATTTCGTCGTGCACACACAACGAAATCGAGTTCCGTCGAATCTCACATGTCTGCAATATCCGTACGCATCTTTTGATGCTTACTGGTTGCGACCAAGTCGTCCAGCTTGTCCGAACGGATCCCATATCGGTGAATTTTAAAGTTTTTAAAAACTGTTTTTTATTGTTTATTTTAATTTTCAATCTGATTTCTATTACTGTCTAAACAACTAGAAATAAAATTAATAATGGGATTTCCATATCGATTAGGTTGTCTTTGAATCTGTTCTAATGGATTTCTAAAAATCTTAATGATCGAAATAAATTTGCCTTCCAAAATAGGTATTGGGATTGGGTTTTCTGTCTAATTTGGACAGATTTTTGTTGATTTTTCAGGAAAATTTCTAAGAAATACAATGAATATTAATCGAATATAATTGAAGGATGTAAAATATGGTAGGGTTGTCTACATTTCTGTTCAAGTGGATCGTGAAACGATCCACTACACATGACAATATGTCGCTGCAAAGTTGGGCTTGCGACTGTTGCGTTGCTGCTATGGATAGCGCCTGTGCGCGATTGCAGTGCATTTTCGACGACCAACGGTGGTACGAAGTCGTCGGGGTGGCCACCCAGGTATAGGGGAAGGCCCTGGGGTCGAGTGGATAGGGATTGGTTTAGGGTTTGTGTGCTTTCTTCTTCTTTTTTTTCCTTTCAGTTTACTTATATGGAACGTTCGGGTCTATAGCTTTTGCTGGACTCGGGTATTCTGTGGGGGTGTATCTCGTGAGAAATTCCTTTGAATTTCTCGCGAGAATCTTCCTTCTCTTTTTTTTTCTCTCCATATAATATGTATATTCCTATATACATACCCACATCTATATATATATAGAGAGAGATATATAACATCTCTAAAATATTAAAATATCCTAGTGTTATATATATATATATATATATTTTTTTTTTAGTGTTATATATATATATATATATATATTGTTATATATATATATATATATATATATATATATTTTATATATATATATATATATATATATATATATATATATAAATATATATATATATATATATATATATATATATATATATATAACAATATATATATATATATATATATATATATATATATATATATATATATATATATATATATATTTATATATATATATATAACAATATATATATATATATATATATATATATATATATATATATATATATATTTTTATATAAAAAAAATATGTATATATATATATAGATATATATATATATATATATATATATATATATATATTGTTATATATATATATATATATATATATATATATATATATATATATATATATATATATATATATATATTTTATATATATATATATATATATATATATATATATATATATATATATATATATATATATATATATTGTTATATATATATATATATATATATATATATATATATATATATATATATATATATATATATATATATATATATATATATATATATATATATATATATAACATGCACGTATTTTAAAATACCAAATATATATCCATATATTTATTTTATCTTATAAAATAGTTTAAACATAATTTTCTAAGATATCCATCTATATAAGATATATATGCTCTCTCTTTATATTTAAATACATATACACATACATCTATTTTTCTATAATAAAATATATGATATTATATAATATAAACAAATATATACTAAATATATAAAACCAAATCTATTTTTGTGGAGAATATTTTAACACGTATATCTAGTTACTATAAAGACTCTTTATATATATAACAATTAATTAGAAATATTTATTAGATCCTTAAAATAAAGTGAAAACTATATAAATATACATAAAATATCTACATGGACATCCTTGGACACATTACTTGACTACATGTGTTTAGGTTAATATATATATATATATATATATATATATATATATATATATATATATATATATATATATATATATATATATATATATATATATATATATATATAACATGCACGTATTTTAAAATACCAAATATATATCCATATATTTATTTTATCTTATAAAATAGTTTAAACATAATTTTCTAAGATATCCATCTATATAAGATATATATGCTCTCTCTTTATATTTAAATACATATACACATACATCTATTTTTCTATAATAAAATATATGATATTATATAATATAAACAAATATATACTAAATATATAAAACCAAATCTATTTTTGTGGAGAATATTTTAACACGTATATCTAGTTACTATAAAGACTCTTTATATATATAACAATTAATTAGAAAATATTTATTAGATCCTTAAAATAAAGTGAAAACTATATAAATATACATAAAATATCTACATGGACATCCTTGGACACATTACTTGACTACATGTGTTTAGGTTTGGATCGAGTCAGGTTCGGGCTAATTAGCACAACTGGATCTCCTATAAAGTCAAAATCTAATAATTTAAATAATTAAATCATCCATAGGGGTTAGTCATAATTTTGACTAGTTTTTCTAGTAGGGACATTGCTATGGCCAGGCCGTCCTTACCCTAGCTATTACACTAGTCAAAGCACACGACTACACTACCGTGCCAAAATTCCAATCAATATGTGTCTCAAAATTTAACCATGACTAAGGCCAGATATATATAGTATTAGGCTACTATAAGTATAATCATATATTTATATAAAATTGTATATATATCTATTTGGCCTAAAATAAATTCAAAATAATTCTATTAAGTCATGACAACCTAAAGTGGCTATACCAAGTGAGGTTGGCTAAGTTAGGGTCCAAATATATTTTCTATTCAAATCAAACTCCAAAAGTCAACCCATGAGTCTTTTGTGCCATTCGCAAATAAATAGCACATGGGGACTCGATTGAGTGGCACACCCTTGACATGTGCATCGTAGGCTCAAAATGGGTCAAAACCATATATTGGGTCAAATGATTTTGAACAATGTCGAGTTCCGAACTCACGTTGGAAGTTAGGTCTTAGAATTACGGTAAATAATCTAATGGCCTAAATTGACTCGAAGTTGTGTAAAGTCAAAAGAATGTTAGGGGACAAGTTTGGGTGGGATATGATATATTAAATTGAAGGTGGACTTGTCTACTTCAAAACTCATGAAGGACGTTCCGAAAGATTGGCCTTCTTGTCTTCAAAAATCAAAGCTACAAAAAAGTATATCTATAGTCATAATTAAGAATAAAATATAATCTAATAAATAGAAATCATACAAAATAAATAAAAAATAATTACAAAAAATTAGGGTACTCACATGTACACACCATAGCATACATGAGACTCTCCACAGCTGAAGCATATGAAACCCGCTCCATATCTTCCTTCCCGTCCTTGGTAGATAGACACTGCTCCTCAGTGAACTTAAAGTGAGCTGCAACGGGGTTACTCACTTTCTTCGACCCGTCCATCCCGAAACGCTGAAGTACCCGGTGAATATACTTCTTTTGGGACAAGTATAGCATCTTGGACTCTCTCTCTCTCTCTCGGTTGATCTTCATCCCAAGAATAGTCTTCGCTGCGCCAAAATCCTTTATAGAGAAGGCCGCACCCAGTTGGCACTTCAACTCCGCTATCCTAGTGGCATTCCGACCCACCAGTAGCATATCGTCAACATAGAGCAGTAAAATGATAAAATCATCCTCGGTAAAGTAGTTGACGAATATACAGTGATCTGATCCGACATCGTCCATGCATAACCATGCTCCTCCATAGACGACTCGAATTTCCTATACCACTGCCTCGAAGACTGCTCCAGACCATACAACCTCTTCTCAATCGGCAAACCAAGTATGACTTATCCTTCTTGCAGAATCCCTCTGCCTGCTCCATGTACAACTCTTCCTCAAGATCACCATGGAGGAATACCGTTTTCACGTCCATCTACTCGATCTCCAAGTCGAAACTGGCTGCCAATGCTAGCACCATCCGAATAGACGACTGTTTGACGACTGGCAAAAAGGTCTCATCATAATCAACGTTCTTCCGCTGACTATAACCTTCAACTACCAGTCTCACTTTGTATCGAGGGCGAGTAGCATCATTTGTTTACTTAACTCTAAATACCCATCGATTTTTCAAAGCCTTCTTGCCATTTGGCAACCGTACCAGATCATAAGTGGAGTTGGCCTGTAAGGAACTCATCTTTTCCTGCATAGCATCCATCCATTTCTGCCTATGTTTGTCGTCTATAGCCTCTGCAATACTTTCAGGCACTCTTCTATCAGACAATAGCACATACTCATCTGGTGAGTATCTCGTAGATGGTCGATGCTCTCTGTCGCTCCTCTTCAACGAAACCACTGGTGCTAGCTGTATATCAGCAACCTCCTTTCCTTAAAGAACTACCTCCCTGGTATGCTTATTGTATTGCTCCGACCCACAAGATGCCTTATGATGGATGGTTGGTTCGATGAAGCCTTGTTGGACTTAGGAATATGCGAAGGATCGCTACGAAGGCTATGCGATCGAGGCAGAATCGTCTTATAAAAGTGAGTAGTATTGAACCTTTCGAAGATCCTTTAGCTTCACGCTTAATAACAGGACTGTATGCTATGTTTACTCGTTGAGTTACTGAATAATATCTTGTATGAAAGTCGAAAAGACAAAAAAGATAATTAATCACATGACCCAAAAACTGTTGCGTATCATTTCATGAATTGTGGGCTTGCGTATTATTGCTATGAAATACATGACAGGTAAAGAAAAAGTCCCAAATACTTGGGCGGTGAGTATATCGAGCCTTGGCTCGATGAATAGATGGTAACACAGATAATAAGACCCAAGAACTGGGTAGTGAGTATGCATAAATTATGTCCGAATGAACGTATGCTAAACAGATGCTAAGTCCCAATAGTTGGGCGGTGTGTATATAGAGTTTTGCTTGGAAAGATGTACGATATCAAAGATGTGAGGAAGGGCTTAGGTAATCACATTGTATTATCCCGTCGACGATGTAGAATGTTGATTACACTAAGACCCTGGATTGGGCAGATGATAATGTGAGCGTTGGCTTAAGACAAGATGGAAAGATGGCAATACAAATGAGAATAATGTCTTATTGAGAAAGTTGGCTTATTTACTTAGTTTTTCTTATCATGCATTATATGTATTCTTCATAGATAAGTTACATATATTTGCATGATCATGGACAACTTGTCGACAAGGTGGTTCCTCGAACGATATTCCAAGGCCTTGGAAACCGATTTGCCCTAGGGAGAACCTCGTGCTGAAGTAGTAGTACAGTGCTGAAGAAGTAGCACGGTGATTCGGGAACCTTCCGGAATGGGCTAGCTACCCACTGCTGAAGGGGAGCCATCTAACCATAAGTCCAAGATAGCGTGTAGTCAGTGACCTTCATATAGATAGGTCCAATGCTAATGATATTTTATGCAGAAAGAGTAAGTTATTACTCAAATACAGGAAAGGATGTCAGCGTTGGTAAGAATCACATGAACGGTGACAATTATATTGAATTATGATATTGTTCCTAACAATGTCTTATACATGCAAGGTAAATATTATAAATGTATAGGGATGGATATACGACCATGGGTAAGAATCACCAAGTGTGATAACTGTATGCTTTACATTATGCTGCTAAGAAATAAATGCATGCTTTACTTCTGTTGGATATGAATATGAACTGCTAATTGACCCTAAGGTAACGAGAAAGGCCATTTTTAATAATATTCTATAACATGATTACTTAGTGTTTATGGACACAAAAAAAAAAAAAGAAAATGCTGCCTTTTCTTTTATTGTCACAAGGCACCACAAATTGAGTACGCCTGAGAGATCCTGCGCTTAGGATCCCTGAGTACAAATTTTTTTTTGGGGGAATGGGATGATAGAGATCGAGCGGCAGTTGTTCCTTTACTTCGTTGACACTCCAATTACAAAAGTGGAAGAAAACCTAAAAAAATTGCTAACTCTCGGCTCACTGGCAAGAAGTGCAGTAATTTGGCTCTTGAAAATGCTTTCCGTTCTGTGTGTTTGAAGTGGGATGAGGCCCCCCTTTTATAGTCGTTCTTGAGCTGGAATGGTGTTATGCGCCCACATGAGGAAACACGCTGGTTTTTATGTGGGTGCATAGTCCTGCTTTGGGTGCATAGGATATAGGCACATACAGGCTGCGAGATCGTGGGTTGGTCGTAGTGTTGACGTGGCCGCATGCTTCGGTACACGACTGCTCGTGGAGACTGACATGGCCGTGCGCTTCGGTGCACGTTTTGATCATGGCTTTGACTGAGTCAGGCTTGGGCGTATAGCCATCTCTCAGGCTATGCACTCTCCTTTCGGGGGAGCTCGTCTTGGGCGCATGAAGCTTCACTGACTGGGCGCATGGAGCTACACTTGACTGGGCGCATGGAGCTACACTGGCTTGGACGCATGGAGCTACACTGACTGGGCACATGGAGCTACACTGGCTTGGGCGCATGGAGCTACACTGACTTGGGCGCATGGGGCTTCATTTGCTGAAAATTTTTCATGCTTCTACAAGACCTCCTTCAAAATTTTTGATACTTGAACACGTTCGAAATACTTTGAAAGAAGCATGGATCGTCTTCTCGTGATGCAATGGGCGCATAGGATGGCTCTCTCTTTGGGCACATAGTGTTTGGCCAACCTGTCAAGGAGATACGACTGTTGAGATTTTCCTCAAAATTCGAACTGACAGATTCATCGGAACGAAATTTGAAGCGGTCCATCCTTCATACGTCGTCCACGTCAGTAAGGGACAGTCGCATAGTGTGCAGGAAGCTGATTCTTCACGTGGGCGCATAGGCTATTGTGGGTACATACAACGCAATGGGCGCATGGGTGCATACAACAAGTGGGCGCATAGGAAGTGACCCGTGCCTATAAATAGGCCCTGAAGGAGAGAGAAAGTTTATTATTCTTTTCTTTAAAATTTTTAGAAAACTCTTCGTCTTCTTTCTTTGAGAACCATGTCTCCCAAGGTCGCCAAGAGATCTGCGAAGGGCAAGGGGGCTATGCCGAGTGACTCTCCTCCTGCGGCAGCGTCCTCGGCAGTCCCGGACCCGATTCTGGGTGAGGGCATGCTTCAAAAAATAAAGTCTCGAGCGTTAATTTGCGATGCTCGGACTTTTCTTCTTCCCGGAAGCTTGCGCCTAAGGCAACATACTTCTGTGAGCATCATTATGCGCCCACAGAAGTCATGCGCCAACACTGTGGTGTACTATGCCCTCCACGTGTTGTCATGTTATGCGCCCTCTAAGCAGTGGCATGTTATGCACCCACGTACTGTTCGTGTGTTATGCGTCCGCATGTCTTGTTTTGGGCGCATATCCCTTTGGGCGCAAAGGAGTCTTCAGGACTTAGTTTTTTCTGCAGTTTTCTGAGTCTTTCTTTCTGCCCTTGCAGTAAACATGTTTGTCCCAGAGCTTGGCGGTATCCCTTTCGGTTCCGCTTGCCACATTCTCGGCACGAGCCTTATAACCAACATGGTCAGCGACGTCCAAGCAAAGATCAGTCATGACCAGCCTACGGAGCGGGCGATCGCCATTTTTGAACAGAAGAAAACTTTTTTGAAATAGATAATGAATGACGAAAAGCTCAGAAGGTCGCACTGTTGGAAGAAACCGTACTTTCTATTTGGTGACAGTGTAGGATTTGAGGACAACGCGACTATATGTCTGGAGGAGTCTTTGGTAACTACGCTGAATGACCAAAGAATAGGGCTGCCATCAATGAACCGCCAATACCCTCTGTCAGCGTTTGCTGATCTAGCTGTGCAAAGACAAATGAAATGGGACCTGACTCCTGAATTGCCTGGGGTTGGTTCTGGCAGGATCCTGTTCAATTCTGGTGACCGAAAGAATGACACATTTAAGTGTGTCAAGGGTTCCACATCCTACTCCATGAGGGGGATGCAACCGGGTGTTATGCTGAACGATGTTCCGACTGATCTTCATCCTTATGCTGCTGAGACTCTCTCCAATTTATTGCTATCAAAGAAGGAGTCATATCCGGAAGGGAAGATGCGGCTGGAAGGCTGGAGACGTCCCGTTTCGTTCTGGAGTGACCTTACTGGATGGGTGCTCTCGACCTATGAGGCCACTTTGAAAGCTGTCGATCTTTTCTATGCCGTCAGGGCCACTCAGTATGGCATCAAGGTTAACTGGCCGATGTTCGTCTCCTTGGCAGAGTTGTACAACCATCATACGTGCACCTTCTTCACTCCGGGCGGGGAGATGGGTTTGGCTCTCCATGAGATGCAGACGGTGTCCAAACTTCCCTGGGGGTGGAGCCGTATGCAGAATATGTCCCCAGTGATGCAGAGATCTTGGATTTGGAGAAGGAGAGCTATAATATGATGAATGTGTACAAAGAGTTACTTTGTCACTTTTTTATTTATTACCAGACTACGAAGAAGGGTAAGACCGAGGGTCCATCCCGCATACAAGGTCTTGGACCAACTATGTTTTCACCAGAGAAGGGAGGAATGATTCAGTCTCCTTCTCGTCGCCTAAGCCTTTGACAATCTCTGAGATAGATCGGCTGATGACAGCTCATGGAGCTGAGGATACCGAAGATAAGGGTAATCCTGAAGGAAATTCCCTGATCTATTATTTCTTCAGACAAGCCGAATTCAGGATGTCAGAAAAGGCGGTGCTCGCTGCTTTCTTGATGATATGGCTTCATGACTGCGTAGTCCCTGGCGGCTCAGGGTCCGTTGAGAGAATCAGCTGGGGGGTGATACTTTCGGCTGTAAATCTGGCTTTTGGACACCGTCTTGCACTGCTTCCTGCGATGGTCTGTGCCATCCAACGGGGTTTGCGTCATTTTGTTGCGAACGCGATAACATTCGGAGGCAAGAAGGACTTTGCTAGGACCGAGTTACCCTTCCACTATCTGATGGGGTGGCTGGTACTGCATTGTCCCAAATTGATGAACGCCAGGCTGATGGCAGATTCTTTGGCAGGAGATGCCTTCATTCGGAGGTTCAGGGACACGAATTGGACCGTTACAGGGGTGCCTGCTTGCAGGAGGGCTCTGAGTTTTCTACAGAATTACGAATTCTTCAGGGTATCGCCTCCATCTGGTAGTGGTCGTACGGGAGACACCCTAGTAGATGAGGGGGCACTCACTACTAGCCTCCCTATTGGAGCATTCCTTGGCTCCAGTCCATTAGGCCTTCCCATCTGGTACTTAGGAACATGAACCACGCTTTCCTGGAACCTTATTTGCCAAGCCGCTTTGCATGACAATTTGGCTATAGCCAGCTTCTTTTGGGCAATCCCAGCCCTCATCTCCAGTCGATAGGGAGTTTAATCGACGGGGCACGTGCATGGGGCTACTATAATGCTGGATTTACAGGGGCAGTTTTTACTTTGCCCGAAGATAAACCCGACACCCACATGCTCTTTGCTGCTGCTAAGTTCTATATCCAGGTCAATACCTTTCTTTCTAGGTATGACCGTGAGCATAGTTTTGTATCGGGGACCAAGCTTGCCCCTATCCTTGCTGACATAGGATGAGCACGTGCAATGGGAAGTAACAGAAAGGAAGTCGTCGCGTCCACAATTGAACCAGCTGTAGCGCCGTAACAGAGAATTGTTGAGGAGCCTATTATTACAGCGCATCGGAGAGCGGACACTGAAGAACCTCTTCCTACTGTTCCTCATAAGAGGAAGGCTCCCACTGGGCTGGTGTCACGGCCAAAAAGGACGAATGTGGTTGTTTCCCGGAGGAGGAAGGTTGCGGACGTGGGTGCCGGCTCGCCTCCTCCCAGAAGGTCTTCTCGGCAGACGGTGTTGCAGGCCATCGCCATTCGGGAGGTAGACCCTCTCATAGACTTCGTAGCCATTCTAGTCAAGCCTTAGGAAGCTTTCTCACCTTTATGTTTGTCCTTTGTACAGGACCCCGAAGTCACAACTGAGGTAGGTGCCTCCTTCTCTGATGAAGTAGAGGTGGCGACAATGTCCCCTGCTCGTCCTCGACTGTTGGATGAGGGCGGGTCTTCTTCGGCCATAAGACCTTAGCGACGGAGAGAGCAGGGAGAAGGCCCAGACCCTGATGGCGGTCAGAAGATCAGTTTCTCCTACTGATGGAACTGGGGATTCCCAGGACCCTTCCTTTGGTGTGCGTATTGATCGATAGAAAGTTAAACAGATCTAATACGTGTTCTAACCCTTCATAGACGGAAACTAGGGTTCACGAATTATACCTGCGGCGGAAAAGAGATAAGTAATTCCTGGCAATCTCGAGCGGATGACCCCAAGATCTTCTGCACGTATTCCTTCTTCGAGTTGGACATCGTGTGGGCGACGATCTCCCAACCTTTTCTTCTCCTTGGCAGCCCTCTCTTTCTCTCCTTACGTGAATCACGAATTTAGAGAAAGTTTCAGATTTCTGATCGGTAATCTGGCGGCCAGAGAATAGAGGATATATATAGGCTACGGCAGGGACCATGAGGAGAAATTAGGGTTAGGCCTCCTAACGGATCTGGATATCCCGTGTTCAGCCCGAACACACAATCCAGGCCCATTAACAATAGCTCGGTCTACTAATGAGCTATTGTTGTACTACCTCTCTAATCCCAAATTATGTTTGTGGGCTTCTTTTATTATATGCTCGTTTGGCTCCCCATGTTAAGATATCGTATGTCCGTCGATTAAATTAAGTTACTGACAACTATATTGATTCGACATCTTTTATTCTTAAGTAGTACTGCTCAACTTTATTTGTCATGTCGGATATAATTCACCTGCAGGGTTTACATGACAATCCTTATGAGCTCCTTAAGGGGACATCATCAACCCGATGTATTGGGACATGGATTCCATTTATAATCAACAGCCCATCATACATACAATATTATTACCCAATTCATAGAGGTTGTTGATCCATAATGAATCTCACTCTTTTATGAGTCAAAATAATGTACACTGCATATACATGTCCGTTATTATATCCGGGTTAAGAGCACAAGCATCCATAATAACAGAGGTGTTTTTTTTTCTTTTATGTAGTCAGTACAAAGAGAACAACCTCAAGTGGTCCTGTTCAATACACACAAAGTGTACTGGTGTAAACCTATAGTCAAGATAGACTAATACCAGATTACACTACAACCTTTCCAATAGATTGTCCAAGTCCATCTAGGTTGTGAACTATTTATATACTCCATAGGGAACTGATAATATGATATTCTGTGTGACACCACACACCATATTATCTATAATATATAATATCAGACATTTGTATTAACACTTGCAACTAATACAATATGCAAACATTTGCCCATATGATTCTCATTCAAAATTTAAGGAAATAAGGTTACTATAAAAGTTGCAGCTGAGCTAGGTGCCTCCTTCTCTGATGAAGTGGAGGTGGCGACAATGTCCCCTGTTCGTCCTTGACTGTTGGATGAGGGCGGGTCTTCTTCGGCCATAAGACCTTAGCAACGGGGAGAGCAGGGCGAAGGCCCAGACCCTGATGGCGGTCAGAAGATCAATTTCTCCTACGACATATCTGTGGGAGATATGTTTGTAATAGGAACCGCAATGAAAGAGCTGGACGAGAACCAAGTCCAATCGGCTCATCCTCCTGCGGGTACGTTGCCTTTGCGTCTCTCTTCAGATGAGATCTTTAGACTTCGATTTTACGTGCTCCTCGTGAGGCTGACCACGTCTGTGTATTCCCTTGTAGACAAAGAGAAAAAACCCCTCGTAGAGATGTTAGTGAGCTGGTATTGGATTCAGAAAGAGCGGTCGAACAGCCTGCTGAGGGGGCTGTTGCTGAATCCGCTCCTGTTCCGGATGAGCTTGTGGAAGAAACCATGCCCGATGCTGCTCGGGGCCTTGATATTATTCCTCTTGAATAGTCCAGGTCTGCTATTGGTTTCCCTGAAACCAAGATTGACGGCGCAGCCCAAGTTGGAGTTGAGCAAGCCGAAGGTACGAAATTACAACCTTTTCGTATTTTCCTCCGTCTTTTTTTGATTACTGATGTATATTGTTTTCTCTGCCAGGTTCGGCTTCTTGTCAGGCGTTCCTTCCAGAAGTGGAGGAAACTTTCCAAGCCTCTTCTCCGACGACCTCCACCGAGGATGAGGAGATGGCCCAGGAAGTTGTCAGAGCTTTCTACTCCGTATTGAAAGTGAAGCTTCCTAGAGTCTTGAATCGGAATGCCGCCTTCGGCCCTGTAAAGGCTGTTGCAGAGTGCCAAGTGGCGGCCCTCGAGAGCATAGCTGGCTATGAAGAGCAAGCCAACACTCTGAGGAAGGTCCTGAATGACCTGGAGGGTCAGGTGGCCAGGTTCCGAGACATCAAACAGCGGAGTCCGACGTTAATATTCCGTACAGAGGATGACGCTTTGCTGACGGCTCTTGTGGAGGAGAAGGCTACCTTCCAAGCAAGGAAGGATGCCCTCGTCCAGGAGATTGGCGAGCTGGCTGACCAGTATGGCCAGTTCAATGCTGCGAGTGAGGCCTGTGCTGCTTCGAAGAACAGGCTGGCTGTACAAATCACTGAGAAGCATAATCACATTGCACAGATCAGGAACGAGATTGCCCAGCTGGAAGCCGACTTGAGGGTGGTTACATCTGAACAAGAGGATTATTTGTCCTAGGCTGCCATGACTGCCATCACTTCTGCCTGTTTAGAAGAACAGCTGGCGAAGTTGGAGGGGGAGCATCAAAGTCTGATCCTCTTTGAAGATGAAGCCGCTCGTCAGGAGGAGGCACGGCGCCGAGCTGCTGTGAAGTCTGAGGCAGAGATTACAGCTCTGAGGGACAGCATCAATCGTCTGTGTATCCCGTAGATTTTGTAACTTTTTTTGTTTTGGCCGTTCATGGCTCTTGTACCTTTTTTTCGGTCTTTTGATAGACGTTTAAGTACAAAATAAATAATCTTTTCGGAAATGAATGTGGTTTTGTGAAATATCGATGCTAGAGGTAATGTGGACGTAGCAAGGATATTTCTGGTGGGTATTCCACTGGGGAATTTTTGATGTTGACCTATTATCCGTTTTATATTCGAATGATTCGAATATAGATAATAAGTTTGAACGAAGCTGCTAGTAGAGGTAATATGGATGTAATAGCAGAGGATGTTCTATATCTGACCAGAGGTAATACGGACGTGTAAATATATATATTATTTAGGAGGGGTGGATAATTCAGAGGTAATAGGGACGTGATTATACTTGATGAATGCTTTGCTCAGAGGTTATATGGACGTGGCAAAACATTTAATCATTCCACTGGGGAAATAATTATCAGAAAACAATTCAGAGGTAATAGGGACGTGACTTGTTTTCGTCAAACCGAGTTTGGACAGAGTAAAAAATGGGAATGATTCCACTGGGGAAGTATTTAGAGGACCTATTATCCAGGGCGTATTCAAGACTCTTGAAATACGGATAATAGTTAGATAGTTTTTTTGAATCATATAAATATCACACTGTACATTTACATGACTGAACATATATGAACATTATGTAAAAGAGGTTACACATAGTACTTCTTCAGGAACTTGCCATTGATAGGCATCATGAGCAAGTCACCATCAGGCTTGGTCAGTCGGTATGTACCGTTAGAATACACCGATTCTATGACGAAAGGACCTTCCCATTTAGGCTGGAATTTTCCTTTTGTTTTGTGCATCATGACCATCGGTCTTCTTACTGTTAGGACCAGATCACCGACTTGGAAGATCCTTTCCTTCGTTTTTTTATTGAAGGCTCCGGAAAGGCGTGCTTGGTATAGCTCAATGCGCTGCTGAGCTAACAAGTGTTTTTTGTCTAGCGCTTCGAGCTCCTCGGAGTCGCAGACGATAGCTTTCTTCAGTTGTCAGCTCGCTGGCTAAGGCTACTCGAAGAGAAGAAATCTAGATTTCTAGGGGAAGAACTGCTTAGCTTCCATAAACCAGAGAAAATGGCGTGCTGCCTGTTGGAGTCCGGACCATTGTGCGATAAGCCCATAGACATTCATCGAGCTTCTCGTTCCAATCGCGCTTATTTGAAGACACGAACTTCTTGAGAAGTTTTATGATGGTTTTGTTAAAGGCTTCTGCTAGCCCGTTTGTCGCTGGATTGTAGGCAGTAGAGGCTACGTTCTGGATTCGATTCTTATCGCAGAACCGATAGAATGCATGGCTTGCGAACTGTGGACCATTATCATGGATGATCCTGTGAGGTAGGCCGAAGCGGTAGATGATGTGATGTTTGATGAAACTGATCATGTTTGACGTCTTCACTTCGGTGAGCAGTATAGCTTCCGCCCATTTGGAGAAGTAATCGGTTTTGGCTAGGATGAACCGATGTCCTTTGGAGGATGGCGGGCTGATTGGTCCTATGACGTCCATGCCCCAGGCTTCAAATAGCCAAGACGCTACCGTCGGGTGTAGAAACTCCGAAGGTTGATGAATGAAATCGGCATGGAACTGACAAGCTCTGCACTTCTTTACATATTCAACAACATCTATTAACATTGTGGGCCAGTAGTAACCCATTCTTTTGAGGCAATCTTGTAATTTGGAGCCTGATTGATGTGTACCACAAACTCCATCGTGCGCCTCCCGGAGTGCATGTTTGGCTTCTGTGTCTGATAAGCATCGTAACAGTAGCCCGTCGTAAGAGCGTCGGTACAACATCTTGGTAGCTGTGTTGTAGTAAAATATGAGGGATCGCCTTTGGATGGATACTGCTTCCTTCGGGTCCTCGGAGAGGATTCCATAGGCAACGTAGTCTATGAAGGGAAATGTTTAATCTTTAGTATCGACGTTTGTTTCCGCTGCGTAACTGTGATGAATATGCAAGACATTTTTCACACAGAATAGTTCTCGACCAGACACCGTAATCGACTGCTGAGTATTGGTTGGAACGGTCAAGGAAGCAACGAGACCGGCTAGAGTATCTGCTTCTATATTCTGTAGTCGAGGCACGTGCTCAATGAAGAATCCACCGAAGGTAGACGCCAGCTCGATTATTGCTATATGGTAGGGGATGAGATCTTCGTGGCGAACTTCATAATCCCCTCGGACCTGACTGACTATTAGCTTAGAATCGTCGTAAGCTTCCAGATAGTCAACTCCCAGTTGCTTCGCCAGTTGTAGGCCGATTAATAAAGCATTATATTCAGCCACATTGTTGGTGCATGGTTCCACGAGAGAATATGCACGGTGTATAACCAGATGATCAGGTGACACGAGCACGACACCTACTCCAGCCATGATGTTTCCTTTGGGCCCTGTTCTTGATGCGTCGTCAAAGAACATTCGCCAAATGGGGACTTCTTCAGTTGCAGTGTTAGACTCCACCACTTCGTCAGGGATTTCGACGTAGAGTTTGGACGACTCTGGCACCGGATGAGCTGCTAGGAAATCAGCTAATGCTTGGCCTTTTACTGCGTTCAGAGGGATGAAGATCATATCATATGGAGTCAACATCATTGCCCATGTAGCTAAACGGGAATTGAGAGAACCCGATTTAGTCATGAGTATTCTGAGAGGGTTGACTTTAGATATGATGTGGATAGTCTATCCAGACACGTAGTGGCGTGTCTTTGGATGGCAAATACTAGTGCAAGGCATTCCTTTTCCACATGTGTGTATCTGTGCTCAGCACCCACCATTGTACGGCTGAGGTAGTAGATTGCATGTTCATGGCCACCTTCATTTTTCTGAGCTAATAGGGCGCCAAGAGAATGGTCCATAGCGCGGACATATAGTAAGAAGGGCTTCCCTATTATTGGAGCTACCAATACTGGAGGGCTTGTAAGATACGCCTTGATGTCGTCGAATACGCGTTGATATTGTTCAGTCCAGACGAAAGATACGCCTTTCTTCATGAGCTGGGTGAACGGTTGACACCTTCCAGAGAGGTTTGAAATAAATCGTCTGATGTAGGCTAGCCTTCTTTGTTGTCCGTGTAGCTCTTTGAGGTTTCTTGGAGGATGTATGTCGAGGATAGCCTTCACTTTCTCCGGGTCCAGATGTATACCTTTTGAAGTGATGACGAAACCAAGGAACTTGCCGCTGGAGACTCCCAGAAAAGACTTGGTTGGATTCATCTTGAGTTGGTATGCACGTATTAGTTCGAACACCATTCTCAAGTCTTGGAGGTGGTTGCCCTTGAGACGACTTTTGACTGTGATATCGTCTACGTAGCACTCCACGGTTTTGCACAAATGATCGCAAATAATTATGTTCATGGCTCGTTGGTATGTCGCCCTTGCATTCTTCAATCCGAAGGGCATCACCGTATAGCAGTGTACCTCCAACGGTGTGCAAAAAGATGTGTGCTTCTCGTCATCGAAGAACATCTTGATTTGGTTGTAGCCTGAGAACCCATCCATGAAGGACATTCACTCAAAGTCGCAAGTATTGTCGATCATTACGTCAGTGATCGGTAGAGGGAACTCGTCTTTCGGACATGCAGAGTTCAAATCACGGTAGTCGATACAGACCCAAACTCTACCATTCTTTTTCATGATTGGGACGATGTTGGCAACCCAGTCTGGGTGTTGTTCCTCGCGAATGAATCTGCTGGCAATGAGCTTCTTGACTTCATTCTCGATGGCTTCTATGACGTCTGGTCGGAATCGTCGTTGTTGCTGTTTAACTGGCTTAGCTTTAGACGAAATGTTCAGACGGTGCATGGCAACTTTAGGGTCCAAGTCTGGCATGTCTTCATAGCTCCATGCGAAGACATTGATGTATTCTCTTATAAGCTGTATAAGAGATTGGCGTTCATCGCCAAATAGACTTTTGCTGATGAAGATTGGTTTGAAGGATGCTTCATCTCCTAGATTGACTTGGATGACTTCGTCTTCGATAGGTGGTTCCCGTTGTTCGAAGCGCAGCTCCCACCTGGTGTCCATCTTTTGAGCCTATTGTTCGAGTTCGATTGATTGGACATCGTCTGTAATTTGGTCGGCAGAAACCATATTGACGGACATAGTTGCTTTGAACATGTCGCCGATGCTGGAGTCTAAGTCCCAGAGGGAGGAATCAGAAGAATGAGAACAACGATTTGCTTCATCATCTGATCTTTCGGGAGTTGTTGGAGGAGAGACATAGCCCAAACCAACACTGCTTCGTTGATAGTAGTTCTCGGGTTTGCCGGAGGAGCAAAGTATCGTATTGGCAACCGTCGTCCTCGGCCGTAATTTAGCCCTTCGTCGCTTTTGATGTCATATCCCATGTTCTGGATGATATTCTTGGCCTGCCAACTATACTGAAAAAGTTGTATTTTTCCAGAGTCATAGTCAGCTTCTGTGTTATGCTTGGGAGAAGTAGAGTCTGGAACGAACTTTCTCTCGCCAATTATATGACCAAAGATGATTAGTTCTTCATCCTTCTTTCTGGCTGGAACGATGAAGTAGAGGATATCTTCAGGGTAGACTTTTTCCCGCAGGTGAGGTGTTGTGACCGGCATGCAGAGGTGTGGTCCTATGCCGCTCTCTAGAGCGTATATTGTATCTATGTAGTGGTTTACAGATTGATAGACATCGGAGTAATTCAAAGATAAACCTTTACTAAGAAAATATGAAAGTTCTTCTTCAGGAATAACATCATCCGCTGAAGGTACATTATTATGAGTATTGATATACTCATTGAGAGGATCATCATCTGGAAGAGGAGCCACAGTCTTGGCCGAGTTCACCACGTAGGATAATTCTCCAGGATTGGGGGGACGAGCATCAGTAGGTTCCTCCCGGGGTGTCTTGCTGAGAGTGATGGTCAATGGTTTGACCTTGTCGGGTTTCTTCTTTTTCATCCAAATTGTGAGAGGCTTCGGGGTACTTTTTGGAGTAGTACGTCCTTTGACTCGGACAATCAGGGGACCATCATTGGAGGATGGACTTGCTTCAGCTTCATTGTCAGCTTCGTTGCCTTCATCCTTGGGGGGGTTGAGATTGGTAAAGTACCGAATCCCCGTAGTAAGCTTCGATGCCCTTAAAAGGATCGACATCGACAAACTCCGTCTTTACGACACCGTCACTATTGACGTACTTGAAGTACTGGTGAAGTGTGGAAGGAACGATCATGTTCTCGTGTATCCATGCACGTCCCAACAAGACGTTGTAGGATACTTTGGCATCGATCACATAGCAGGAAACCTCCGTTCGGAGATCATCGATCTGGCGTTTGAGATGGATCTTGCCCAGCAGATGGCTTTAACCAGCATTGAAAGCCATGATGGTTGCGGATAGCTTATGCAGAGGGATTCCCAGAACTTGAAGCAAACTTCTAGGAATGATGCTGAGGGAGGATCCTGGATCGATATGCATGCGGTCCACCTTGATCGCCCCGATATACCCTGTATAGTACAGGGGTCTATCATGACGATTATTTTTTAGTAGCATGTCCTCCTGTGAGAAGGTGATGTTGGGCACCACTTCCATAGTACTGTGGCAGTGGGGACAGGAGACAGGATCTTCTGCGGGGGCTTTGACTTCAGCGAGGTAAGAGTCGGCATGTAGTAATGCCTTACTTAAGGCCTTTCGCATTTTTTTGGAGAGTCACAATAGATCGAACAGAGACAACCTGGCAGGTGTATTGGCTAGCTGAGCCAGTATGTCAAAGTTGTAGGGCCGATCCATGCCTTCGGTAGCTGGCGCCTTTAGAGATTTGTCAAACCGCATCTCCTTCTGCTTGGATTTGTCCGTGGTTTGAGGCTTGGACGGGCCGACTTCTGAGCTTGTGGGGGCAGCAGGAGCTTGAGGAGGTATTGCTTCTTCTTGTGTAGGATCGTACGTCCGAAGTTAAGTCTTCCCCGATCGCGTCTCGCCAGATAGAACCTCGTAGATGGGGGAGGATACTATATGGCATGGCTTGAATTTCTTGCCCCTTCTTGCTTTGGGAGGTGCTACTCCCTACGTCACTTCTTGGACAAGGTCCGGGTGGACCCACATGATCTCACCACGTTCAGTTGTGAGTGGGACCAAGGTTGAGTTGCGAGCTGGTGGTAGGTTGACGACTTCCATCGTCGCCTTGGGGATCGGGACCACGCCGTCTTGGACTTCTGTAGGAGAAAAGTCGCCAAACTGAAGAGAGATTATTTTAGCAGATACGACCTTGTCTTCAGCTTCGAGGTTGATCACTTGGCTGTCGATAAGCTGTTGTATCTTCTTCTTCAGGATGATGCAGTCCTTGGTGGAGTGATGCACGTACTGATGATAGAGACAGTACTTGGGATCATTGAGTTGGCTCGCCTCTGCAGGACGCCGTGGTGGAGGCAATGTCAGCTTATTACCCTTCATCAATGTGTGGAAGATGGTAATGACATCGTCTTCGTCAAAGGAGAAGGTTTTCTTTGGCTTGTCGGAGGCGCCCTGGAAATTGGAAGCTCCTTTGGATGTGTCGACTTTCAGGACTTCTTTCCCTTTACCCCCACGAACATGGATAGTTTGAGGATGCTTGCCCTTGTCTTCAGATTTGGGTGTCTTCAACCCCAGTAGTTCCAAGTTAGGAACGTCATTTTCAGCAGCATCAGCGGCCCCAATGAAAGCGGGCCATGTATCATACTTATGTATACCTAGACAAAACTTTACTGTGTCACGCCCCAGTACCGAAATACGGAGACGGACTAGGCCAGCTACTCCATATAAGGTATATAAACGTCATACGGCGATCGTGGCTGTCAAGAGACAAGGGGGTACATGCTACAATCAAGTCTCCTATTGTCTCACAGAGCATCTAGGTCTCAATCAATCAAAACAAGAAGCAGCAAATAATGATCATATAAAATAAAGTAGTAAGGCGTCCCCGATGCATCATCAAAATGATCATGGGGATCTAGCTTTATAAGTTAGCTAGCCCAGAGAGTCATAGGTACATAATTATTTTCAGCTGCAGTCTGATTTAATTACAAATTATACAAAGACAAAATATCCAGATTAGCCGACTAAACAGGTGCCGGTGGCTAAACGCCAGAACATAAGTAAAGATACTAGAGTGGTGGAGAAGAAACCCACTCGAGTCCCCTGCCAGCCATGCTCCTAGTATGCACCATTGACGTCAGGGAAGAAGTTTGGATCCTCAGACGCTGCTACGAGATCTGGCCAAACAAAACCAGCGGGGTTAGCCCCGAATAGCAAGTACCACAAGGGAGCACAAAAGAGTGAGATAAAACCCAAGCATAAAATAATAATACTAGTAATAATAAAAGCTTCCGGTCGTAACCTCGGTCCACAGCCTTTTCTAGCACGATAGCCCAACCCAACAACCAAACAAGGACATGGGTTGGACCACGCACCATGACAACCCATGTTCCTCGTCTACTAACGGAAGTTATAAGGCACAGTTAAGTCGTTTTCCAAGCGGTCATTCATTCATGCGGCTTTCTATATTTGGCGGAGTTATCCCCGCGATACTGATTAAAAGTAATTCTCAGATCGTGTCAACCCAGCAGGGCTAGCCAAACCATTTAAACATATATCACATTGATTATGCACCGGTCCCCCGGAGGGCTACCGCGCTAAAACATATAACACATAGCTCGTAGAAGTCGGATATAGCCATCCGCTATAGGTGAGTGAAACCATATCCGTGGCGGCCAACCCGACACGTCAGGACTGGACCTGGGGTGGCTAGTATGGCACAATCTCGGGATTCTTCCCACCCAATACATCTACCAAGTTAGTTGCCTAGTTAATCCCTAGGTTATCCTCGGAGTTCACATGTCGTGGTCACATGCTCACTCCCCTAGATGTCGTACATTGTACGAGTTCCCCAAGAAGGGATCCGTACTGGCTCATAGAGTCATACATATGTACCCCCTTCTTGGTGTAATGCAACATACAACACATACCACATCATTGCTACTGACCAATCGCTATATAAATGCTGGACTCTTGGAGGTACTGACAGGTATCACATAGGAACACTTAGCACATAGGATAGCACATCGGTACTCACATAGATTGTACCTTAGTACACACATAGGGTTATCCAGCATACGCATAGGAGTCAGATCAGGAATGAGGACCAAGACACAAGAGGAAATAGAACAAGAAGGTACTACACACTTAGGGTATGAAGTGCTCGCAAGTTATGAAGTGGCCCTAACAGCGCATGGACAATGTGCAAGGTAAAAGGTACACAAGGAGCAAGGTGCACAAGGTGCCAAAGTCACATATGAATTCTGGTTGAAGTGAGACATGAAGATACTTGAAGCCAAGACAAAGATCTACAACTTTCATGTTGGAAGTTAGAGGAAATTTTGGCCACAATTCAGCCAAATAGGACATAAAACAGCCAAAATAGGCTCTATGCGGCATTCTGCGACACTATTCAGCCGGCTGCGGCACTATTCATTCATGCGGCTGCGGCACTATTCATTCCTGCGGCACTATGCATTCCATGCGGCACTATGTATTCCATACGGTACTATACATCCATGCGGCTGCGGCACTATTTATTCCTGTGGTACTATTCATTCATGCGGCTGCAGCACTATTCATTCCTACGGCACTATTTATCGTCCCTGCCGAAACCAGGGCAGATGACATAGAAAATGTCCAAATATTGTTTTGGCCATAATTTCCTCAAAACAAGTCGAAATCTAACTTTTTAAAGGTCAAAATTGTGTAGAATCAAATTTCCTACAACCTAGGACCATTAGTTTTCGAAAATAACCAAGTTTGATAGATCAAAACCATGTAAATACATAAAACCCTAGTTTTAGAAACTTAGATCTATACAAAACTAGCCATTAAAATAAAAAACTCCAAGAACTAAACTTGTAGAGAATGAAGAGAAGAACAATATAGACAAATAATATCAAAGGAAAAAAATCAAAAATAAAAAATGCACAAATCTCCACTTTTGAGCAAGTTGTACTTGCCTAAGGATGGTGGTTGAGGGAAATAAATGGAAGAGTGAATGGGGAGAGAGAGACTGAGGAAGAGAATATAAATAGGGGTTGGGTTGGCTTAAAAAAACCTTAATCTCTAAACATGCTCTAACCATTCCACTAATGACATTCTTAAAAGCTACATGCAACCATTAAATAATAATAAATAGAATTATGCACATGCTAAATACGGGATATGTCACGACCCGCACCCACCGTGAGGGTACGAGTACGTAACAACGCCCAGCCTACGCTGCAGTGTCGGCGGTAGAACGTTGTCCTAGGTCACAAGATCTAACAATATAATGCTAACAGTTTATACTCCCCGAATGGGGGTGACATAGCAGAAAGTAAACTCAATCACAACTAAGGAAGAAAAAGCACGATATGATATAGAACTCAAGGAAATACAGATGATCAAATAGTCTAAGATAACATCTCAGCAAATATCCAGAGTACAAGTCTCAGCTACTGAATATGAAAGAATATATACAATTCAGATCTCAAGACAGAAATAAAATCTAGCTAAACCAGTCTCAAGACAACATAAGTAAGATAAAGCCTAACTAAGCTAGTCTAGGCAATGGGGGTAATGTCATCAGCTAGAGCTGGGTTCTCCTGAGAGTCCAGCTCACAAGTGTCGTTTAGGGCTGCCCCGTAGAAGGTATCCACATAGGCCTCCTCTTCGTCCTCTGTAATATTTTCAACAGGTCTAGTCAGGACAGGAGCGAGCACAATATATCTCAACAGTTCATAGCAGGTTAGAAAATATAATCATGCAGTAAAGTAAGATACAGGTACTGAAGGAAATACAGTATGTAAACAGAGAGAGAACTGTAATAGAAATATCTACTATAAATAGAGAACTAACATGTGGCTAGTGAGTCAGAGTACAATATAGACATGTAAATGGCATAGGATGATTCTGATGCTACATTATGGAATGATTCTGATGCTACACTACTTGGATATTATTCACATGTCCACTTCTACTCCCCCGTACCCCAATCAATACACAAGGATCCAACCAGGTTATGTTATGATTCCATGTAACGGCCCCCGAAGGGTGGTACATGGTAGTCCCATAAATGGGGATTCTAGAAAGCCCAATAAATGGGAGGATTCAAGAAAGACTCTGTGATCATGAGAGTACATGTCACAAGTGATCAATGAACCAATGAAGCATAGTGATACGCCATGTAAGTGAAACGCACAGAACATGAAGTACCCGATGCTCCCTGAAGGGATAACATCTCAAGAAGGGATCCATATAGTACTAATCCGTGTGACCAACGTGACAGTATCAAGTAAAGTAATTTAAAGCAGAAAAATAATTCTAAACAGGATATAAAATGATCAGAGAATGTACTCGCCTGGTATCTGAGTGTCCAAGATGAAAGTACTATCCGAGGAGTGGTGTCTAGCTCATATTTAGAACAGCACAAGTCACAACAAGTCCAGAATGGTAAAATGAAGTTCTACTATGCACTCTACATGAATCTAGGTCAAACTAGGCCAAAGTCAACTCTTGGTCAACTCTGGTTAACCCTAGAAGTCAGACTAGGTCAATCAAGTCAAACCTAAGTCAAACAAGTCTATACTAGTCTAACTAGTCTATTCTAGGTCTAACAAGGCTACACAAGTCTAACTAGACCCTATACTGACACACAGACACATCCATAGGCTAAGAGCCTAGGCTAGAGGCTATTAGGCAATATCATGCCTAAAACCAACCTATAAATCACACACACAAGTCAAAATATAACTAATATATAATACACTCTAATATATGATACACATATTGATATATTATATAATATAACTTAGAATACACATTAGCTTATAGGTTACCTATAATATATCACACATTCATATATATCAATATATATAATAGTACACACACATTATATAATATATAGGATATATGTATTACATCTCACATATATATATTGTGATAGGAAGGGGAATGTGGTGGTGTACTTGTGTGTGTGTGATAGATAGACATGTGTGTGCAAGAGGGTACAAGAGTGTGTGTGAAGCATGTGTGTGTGTGAGGGTGATCCTGAAATCAGTGAGACATGAGAGTTTTAAGGCAGTGTGTAAATGAGTGTTAGGGTGTGAGTGTCATGAGGGAATCAGGAAATACATTTGTGTGTGGCAATGCAAACAGGGATTGACAGTACATGAAAACAAATCAGTTAAGGAATCATAATCTCAGGAAAAATAGGAATTCAGAATAGTGTAGTGAATAGGCAATGTGGATACAAAATCAGTGGAGTTAATACATTGTGTGATAGGGAAAACAGGGAAAGGACAGTTCATTATATCTAACTCAATTCCAGTTATCAGTTTATATGAAACAAATCATCATCTAATTAATGAACCACAATACTATGAATGGGGATAACAAATATGTAGGAGAAATGAACCTCAGGTTTACAGTAATCTGTGACATTAGTAACAGTGAACCAACAAACCATAAGAAATCTGGAAATAGGCAGTTGACAGGTTATAGGAATCAAACCCTTCAAACTCAGTTTTAAAGAGGAAAGGAAATCAATTTAACTACAGTTATATATGAATGAATTCCAACATAAAATGAATCAACATTCATTCAGAATTTACCCATTCTCAAACAAAACTAATTCGAATGTAACTTAAACCAATCTCAGGTTTAAGGAATTCATTCCAGGTTGTCAAAGAATGAATGACAATAAAAAAAATGAAATGGGAATCAATTCTCAGTTACAAATTCAAAACCCAACTCAACCCAAAACATCCCAATCAAACACAGCTAGAACTCAAATATGAGAACCACATTAGAATCCAAAATATATAAGTTCCTCATCAAAATGAATCAACATTCAGTCCTATTCCATTCGAATCCAACAAAATGTCAAAATCCTATTCTCTAACCCAAAGCCAAAATTCGAATGCCATATACCTAGCTAAACATGAATTACAACATGTGGGGGGTAATTAACAGAGGTTGAAACATCAATAGAAATGGGATTAAACAGTTAGGAATATTGAAAAAATAGTGTATCAGGAATGTATCAGCTACCATACAATTTAACCAATTTCGAATCACATTCCCACATCAACAACCCAACTAACATGTAAACTTAATCTAATATAGATTATACATTATATTTAGGATCTAATTAGCAAATTAAAACACAATTTAAACCATTAATCAACTGGATTTAATAGAGAACACAAACAGTGCACTGATACGCACAGTGCATTACCCATGCACGGGTGATATCGTGTCCGACACGACACGAGGGGTCGTGTCACTTGACACACGTGGTGTCAGTGGTCGTCCCTTCGTGTGTGTCAAGTATCATGTGTCGAAGTGGCGTGTCCAGCTCGAAATCAGCCCCGAGTAGCATGGGAGGGAAACTGTGCGCGCGCGTTAGGTACACCCACGTGTTCCCGTGTCCGTGGTGACACGACACGACACCAATACGTGCTCAGAGCAATAGAATCTCCTAAGCGAGGTTAAAACCTAATTTTTTATTCAATTACATTCCCAAAAACAAATTAAAATGCCCTTTGGGGCATTTCGTCAAACACCTATATACATGAACTGATACGTGTCCGATACGGACACGTATTGGACAGGAATCCTAGGGTTAGCTACACCTATAGCTAGGGTAGGCCTAGGGCTTCCTAGATATGCAATAAAATCAACATTTCATGGTATAGATTCAAATTTACCTATAGGTGTGCAAAGCTCAAAAAGCCCCAAAAGATAATGGATCCTCAAGCCACCAAAACTCTCCCAAATTGTTTCTCCCCTGAAATTTCTCAATACCAACAGCAAGTAAACTAAATTTAGAGCCTATTGCAATTAGTTTGGGTGGAAAAGGAATTGAAATGAAATTTCTAGGAATTATTGAAGTTGGGAACTTACCTCTTTCTCAAACTTGGAAAATTTCTAAAGAGGCTAGCCCTAATGAAGAAGAGTACTTATAGGGGGGATTTCCTAGGTGGGTTGGCTGGCCATAGCAATTAGGGTTAGGGTTTACATGGTGTTGGGCTTGTGGGCTTCTATGGGCTTAAGTCATTAGTCATGACTTGTGAAGTCAGTCATAAGCCATTCTCTAGTCTAATCAATTCCTATTCTAATTTAATTCTAATGAATAGGGTATCAATAAATTAGGTCAAGCTAGGGTTTCATAGTCTAACCAAGTGGTCATGACTAGGATTAACTAATTGGTCAGTCCACCAAGGTCAACACTAGTCAAAGTCAACCTATTCAACCATCATTCAAATCAACTCAAAATAAATCATAAATTCAAATAAATTATATTAAATTCAAATAACCCTAAAAATGAAAAAATACCCTCTAGGCTAAAATGACAAATAAGTATCCCAATAACATGGTTAGGCTCTAGGTCAACCAGTCTCCAAGGTTACACTATCAAAACACCAAAATCATAAGTCATAATTTAAAATAGTTTTAAAATAATTTAAAAAATTACCAAAAATTATATCATGATTTAATTATCATTATTAAAAGACTAAAATTACAAAATTTTAAAATTACCCTCATCTAGAAAACTGGATGTTACAGGATACCATGTACAAACTTCATGAAAGAATACGTATATCGGGATCGGGGAGTGACACACTGTAGGAAGGAAGTTATGTTGACAAGTATCCATAAGTTCTGAGTCTGGTATTGCCGAACGGCATCTTCAGTGCTAGCTGCCTGAAGCATTTTATAAAGGCGATGACAGACTCAGTCCTCCTTTGTTTGGTCTCGATGAGAGTGGACATACTAACATGCATGCCACTCTCGTAAAACCTATTGAGAAATAACCTCTCCAAGTCTTTGAATGAATTGATACACCCGTCAGGCAGACTGCAGAACCATTCGAAGGCTACCCCCTGCAAGGTGCTAATAAATAGCTTTGACAGGAACGGATCGTCTCTGGGCAAGTGCAGAGTCTGCGTGTTGAAGTACGTCATGTGCTGACGAGGAAAAGTCAAACCGTCAAATGAGTTCATCGTCAGCGGCTTGTAGTTAGGAGGGCAAGTAGCGTTCTCCCACTCAGAGGGATACGGTTGAGATATCCCCATCTTTTGAAGCTCATTTTTGTGTAAAATGGTGTCATGGCGAGCGACCAAGGAATCAATTGCATCCTGTTGATTGAGCAGGTATTGGGAAACGGCTGGTGAACGGTTGTCAGGCATTATTGGCGAAGGACCACCCCCGATATTTGTAGGATTTGGAGGAGGCACAACGGAATGATACTCCTTTTGTAGTAAAGGAGGGTTGTTGCTGTGAGCCGGACTAGCGTGAGCCGAGACATTTTGTTGAGGTGGAGGAACAGCCCCAGCAGCTTGAACCACCATGATACTGGTAAGCATATCGGTGATCTTGGCGAATGCTGTTTCAAGACCCTCTAGCCGTTTGCTGGTCTGGTAGCTAGCTTTTGCAGGTCTTTCTCCGTCCGTCATGTATGTAGATAACATGCGGGGATGAACAGAGAAAATAGTACAACTGGTGCTGATACTGTCTGTCTCTGAGTGGACAAGTCCTTTGTCTTCAGGTAGAGGAGATAGATAGTCGCCATCGGATTCGGAGGGATCATCGTCCTCTGGAAGGCTACCCCCAGTGTGGGGGTCATCTGCTTCAGATTCTGAGGGAATGCTACCCCCGACTTGGGAATCTTCGTCATCCATACGGAATCTTGCCTTTGATCGAGTGCCCATATAAACTCCTTCGGATGTGACAGACCGTTGGCCATATGTTGGTAGACTTTTTCTTCTTCTTCTCGCAGAGCTAAGAGAAAAAGTTGGGTTCGTAGTCCACTGTCTTTGATTGGGGTTTCCGTAAGGGGGACCCCATGAAGCCATGTTGGATGAAACACATAGTGGCTTCTCGTCGTCAAAGAAGTGCAGCCGTCGAAACACAGACTTTCTCTGAGGCACTCTTATTGCTTTGGAGGAACGACAGTTGATAACAATATCGGTGCACGGAAGTGCACTATGAATTGTTATGTTCTCCTTCGCTTTACGCTTATGATTTATCATGTCGCGCAAGTCAGCAGAAGGGAGCTTTGTCTTACAACCCATGTTGCATGCATCGCCGAGCTTTGCATACGGGTTCGTAAGGAGAGTAGGTGCATCCAGACTTAGTTCATGTGTAGGGGCAATCCCCACACCTAAGTTCTGTGATGTCCTTGAAGACAGTCCCGTGCTATACTCGTTGGAGCCTGTCTTTTTGCTGTGGGCGCATAGGCCTTGGAGACAGGGCTCGGGCGCATGCTTCTTGACAGCATGTTTGAGTCGCCTTGATGTGGGCACATAGTATGGATCCAGACAGCCTGGACGCATAGCCTTGGGCGCATGACTTTGAATGCCCAGCCTGCTAAAGACAGAAGTGTTCTGGTTGGGGCTATGCGCCCGAGCACTCCCTTAGGCGCATAGCTTTAGGCGCATGCTTGGTAGAGCATCGCTGTTTTCTTCCAGTTTTGCCTCCTTCGTTCGTGAGCCTTGCCGGGTTTGGCCAGAGTGCCGCACACCCCGATTCTTGGCATCGTAGTATTTTTCTCTGCCAAGTCTCGAGTGTTGAACACTCTGTTGTTGGTTGTGGAGGAAAGAAGTCACTGGGCTAGTTGAGCCCGAAACGGTGTGAGCCTTCTCCATTTGGGGGACTTCTGTGGCAGAGTCATGCGCCCATGTGACAGAGTCCTCTAGCTGCATATCCGCTACGATACTAGCATGATATACGCAGCGAGCCTTCGAAAGCCAAGTCTTGCGAGACTTGTTTGGCTTCGCTGATTTTAAGGGAGTAGAGCCGTCCCTCGAGAGTATCTCTTTGAACGCCTGCTGATCGAACTTTACGATCAGCATCTTCTGAGTACTCCCTAGTTTGTCGGTATCAGATTGCGTCACCACCTTCTCGACAGAGGAAAAGGTAGTCCCCTGTAGCTCCCATTCCCAGAATTTTTTTAAAATATTTTATTATTATTTATTTCGTTTAAATGGTGATTATTAGATTTTATAAATAATTAATTAGTTTATTATTACGGTAGATGATTCTAGCCTTAGTTAGGAATTTGAGTACATGGTGACTAGAAATCATGTCACGAATAGTGCAGTGGCGTGCTTTGACTAGTGTTTAGCCATGGTAGAGAAATGTGGAGCCATAGGATTGTCCTAACTAGGAAAACCAGGCCAAGATGCGACTTAACACTTACCGAATACTTAATTATTTATTATTTATATTATTGAGTTTTAGGGAACCCGACTGTACCAAATTAGTCCAGATAGGACCCAAGACAAGCCCAAGCCCACGTAGGTCACGCGGCATGTCCAATGACATCCGTATTGATATGATTGGGTATGAGCGTGTTGTATTCCATTTAATGATTTAATGAATATTACTAGGTATTCGTAAATTAAATATTATAAATATTATTATCAGTTGATATTCAATAATAGTTAGGTCCTTATATGTTTAGTGATTATTAGACCGCACATGATGGAATATATACACTATTATGGATGTATTGGATTTTATTATTATTATTATCATTTTGTTGAGGTTATTATTATGTAATATTATTTTATTATTGATTATATTATTCTGTCAAATAAGTGTTATACTACATATATTCATATTTATATAAATGAGCCCTACACTAGAAACAAATGCTATGGGGATTATTTGGGTTTTATCGAGATTATATATATATAAAATAGAATAATAGAATAATGTAGAATAAGTTTCATTTGAAAATATAGATATATATGTGTGTATAAGTGTATATATATAAATATATATATTATATATGTGTGCATGTATATATATATATATATATATATATATATATATATATATATATATATATATATATATATATATATATATATATATATATATAAATATATATATATATATATATATATATATATATATATATATATATATATATATATATATATATATATATATATATATAATATACGTATATGTGTGTAAGTGTATGAATATATAAATATGTATTTGTGAGTGAATATATATATATATAAATATATATATATATATATATATATATATATATATATATATATATATATATATATATATATATATATATATATACATGTATATATATAGGTATTTATGTATATGTATACGTATATATAGATATGTATATATCTACTTATTTATATATATAAATAGAAAAAGAAATAGAATGAATAAATACAAAGCAACCAAGCCCAGCCAGGCCCAGCCCAACACCAACCCAGGCCAATGCCCAGACCCGAGCTATACAATCGGTTCTGTTAAACAAACCGAGGAATACTTATATAGCCGATCGCTACATCGAGAGAGAACTCGATAAACCTCAAACCCTAACACACGCGGACAGCCCGACCCTGGCGGCCACCTGGCGACCTCTCCCAGCCTGGGCGCGGCGCCGTCGATCGGCCTGATCCGCGCGAAGGCATCGCGCGCGTACAGGCGCGGACGGAGAACGACAACGCACAAGCAGCGGAGGTGGCACTTTGTCGCGGGGGTTCTTCGCGCACGATGGATCGATTCCCGAACCAATTTCTCTTGTACAATCCTAACCCATACGACTTCAAACTTCTTCTTTTAGTTTGAATTTAGAAGCCCTAAGTTGCTCGATAAATCGACGCGAACCCGAGCAAAAACTTGCTCGAAAACAGAACGGAGGTTAACCTAAAACCCCAACTTAGAAGGCACTTCGTGACCAATCTATTAGCAGTTTTCGAAATCTATTTGAAGGCAAACCTAGACTACATATAGGGCTTTATAACCCTCTTTGTGGATTTGGAAATCATCGATTACGCGTCGAGAAATCGAATCCCAAAGTTAAAGAAAAACCTGTTTCTAAAAACTAGAAATTTCAATAAAACCATCCGAAACGACGTGCATCCCCCCATTCCGGGGGACTTGGTCACGAACCAAAAACATCAAAAGGTGCGTAACAGCTTCGTGGTCGTGTGGTCTTTGGCGAAATTCAAATTGGTCGCGTATGCGCGACTAATTTGGTACGTATCCGTCGAAATTTACCGTATCAGCCTCTGTGCAAGTTTTCCAATTAGTTCGTGCATGCTCGTCAGATCGAGACAAAACTTGTGCTAACAGGACCGTATCATTTTTTTTGGTCCTGTATGCCAAGTTTGGTCCAATTCTGAGACAGTTGAATCGTACGTCGTTTTGCGGACCCCACGGTCCCACTCAACGGACGATTTTGTGCACGGCCCGCCGGAATCCAACTTTGGACATACGGTTGGGTTCGTATCGGAAAACCGGACATGTTGACATATAGTTTGACGACTTTAGAGACCGTTGACTCTGACACGCTTTTCGGTGCAAAGCAAGTCCAACGGTGGACATCGTTTTTGTTCGAAATTACTGTTTTACCCCTGTGTCTAGAATTGGACTTAAGGACAGGCAATCCTAGCTAATTTGACTATTCTGAGAACGTTGGTACTGTTTATTTCAGTATTTGGAGACTTCTGCATGTGTTGACTGATTGTGGCTCATTGTGTGGTATAGTATTGGTTTCTCCAGCTAAGGACCTCAGGCAAGTGCACTTTCTGATTACTTTCGAATCATAGTAGTCTTTTCATTTCATGTCTATACATATATCTTGCTGCTTGTTGACACGCTCGTCACATGGAGTAGTCGGGAGGGGAAATATCTTAGTAGACATGTGGACTACCCAGAACTATCCCATGATGTCTATTCGTGAATAATAGCATCTTCACACGACATATGTAGATGCCGGATTTACCTCCTAGCCGTTCACATGTCGAAACGGATATTTTACACCACCTAGGTAGATGTCTTTTATTTTTCTTTTTCATCTCCACCGTGCCATGTCATCAGTTATCTTCCAGTTTTTATATCTCATATGTTATTTTCATGTCTTGTTAATTCTATTGTGTTTTCGCATTGCCGTCGGTTTGTGTACTTGTTCCATTCCTGACTGGAAACCAACAGTTTTTAGGTTTAGCCGCGATCACTCTTAGCACTGGGAAGGCTTGGGTATGCTGAAGTCAACCTAGAAATAGATAGCAGATGTGTCAATTTCATTAATTGTAAAATCTTGTATTTTCTTTAATTATCAACGTTGTAATAAATTTAGAAATGTGAATGAGCAGCAAATGTTATATTTTGAGTATTTATTTCTTGCGGGCTTGACAGCGTTCTACCGCCGACTCTGCGGCGTAGGCTGGCTTGGACACGTCTCGTATCCGAAAAGCGGGTGCGGGTCGTGACAAGTTTTTGTGGTGGCCCATGCAAGTCTGTTTTCGTAAAATATTGCGAACTCGTGATGGTACTTAAGTTAGTCGTACCATTGCGAGCCTGCGACCAGGAAATGCTCATTCACAAATTAGGATTAAAATAATTTAGGAGAATAACTAGGACTAGGAGTCCCTTGTTCAAATTGACCGTTGGATAGTTAAGGTTATTAGATAGGCCATGCAATTTAGGTAGCTTGCTAGATCCCTATAGGTACACTTTTACTTTGGTATGACAAAGTGATACAATGTGGATATACTATTCGCTTGCTATGTTAGGCTTGCCTAGAATTAAGGCATTAATTTTGATAAACTGTTCAATTTTCTTTTTGCTTTATTAGACATAAATCTATTAGACATAAATCTTTTATCATAAGTTAGAATTGCCTGTTTTAAAATCATTTTTTTGCTGTAAAGAATTAGTTGTAATTTTTGATCCTGTTATTCATATACGAATCTCAAGTCAGATTTGATTCCAGTTTTTCCCTCAACCATTTGATATATATATATAAAATAAATATTAGGATGTTCTTACTTCACTTGTCTTCAATTATTTCCTCCCCGATCGATCTTTGACTTTAAGGATTGAGACTTATAGGCAGATGTTTACGCTTTCTATCATAGTCAACCTGTTTGAATCTCTAGCAGCTCCTTGAAGATCTTAGGAATGTAGTTGGAGTAAATTAATGACTGCAAAGGCCAGCCAGCAGCGCACTAGCGAGGCACAACCCATAGAATTGTAATCGTTTTGAAGAATTGTAGTTTATGGGACATTGCTAAAACTATGTTCTCATTGACCTCTTTAGATCTTAGATACCCTTGTGTCAATATAGAGTAGAGTCCCTGATAGTTTATCACATCTGAATTCCAAAACAAAGGGTTCCCACAGCCAGAGTATACGGGCGAGACAAAATTCTCGGTGAAATGATTTCAGACGTGATTACAAGTTTAGGATACTATAGAGTATAGGAGAATGCCCTGTATGCCCCTAAGATCCAAAGCCAATACTAGTGGAAGTTCTGTGGCCTGCCTTCCAACCTCACATTATGTGGTCATTGTGATCTATTGATGAGGTAATTGACTGACACTGATAAGTTACCTAGAATGTAGAATTCAGAAGTCCATAACCCATTAGTCGACCAAGGCCTTAGGAATGAGAAGATAGAAGGTTGACTGTATAAGCAGGAACACCCGGTAAAGTTTTGATTCTCTCAAAACTCGAACTACATATTTCCTCCTTCCAAAAATCTCGCCTACCTATATTTTGACTATCTTGACCAATACTGCTATTACAGCCTAGTTTTGCAAGCTTACTCTTTTATCGAGCTTGATTCAAGACATATGTTTATTGGGGATGCCCGCTAACATATTGTTTAATCAGAATCATTGTATTACGGTCTGATCAACCATGATGCATTTGGTTCGCTCTTCATCTAATTACCCTACGTGGATTGAGATATCGATGTCTCTAGAATCTCATCCGCGACTGCTTTGACAATTCTTCTTGAATTATGCATTCGCCTTTGAATCATGTAATTGTGTTCAGTAACATCTCTCTTGAACCCTTTATTGTTTTCGTCTTTCACTGATTAGAAAGACGAAAGCTCATAATTAATAGATAGGTACAGAGTATTACCATGGCTATGATAGTTGTATACGCAAGTATAGCTACCATCGGCCAGCCCTGTGACTGGAACCTTGCCTTAAGTTACTCGTCCTTCCTTCGACACTAAACCTACTATTTTGGTCTTCTAGTCATTGGAGTCCGAGAATGATTAGGATCTCTTCCCTTGACCAAATGCCAACCTAGGAGACTACCTATTCTTCAGAGACCAAATGTTGTGAACCTCTAATCATTTGTTTGAAGCTTGCTTCAACTAGAACCCTTGTGACAATAGTCTGGCAGGTTTGACACAAATAGAAATTCGTGACTCAGCGGTTAGCAATCTCTTCATATGATGTGCCTTAGAGTGGTTACCCTGCCGATAACTCTTGTATACTAGACGAGTAGATCGTTCTATTTTATCGACCATGTGTCATTGCACACGCGCTCATTTTCCATTTATTGAGGAACGGTCCTTGACCTGACTTATATCTACCGTAACCCTACGCCGTGCCTTATTATTCACTAACCAGAGTCGAGGTACGATATCCAAACCTTGAAATCCATTCTAACCTCATTATTCCTAAAAACCCTGTCCTAGCTTCTAAGGTGGTTAGACTGTAAGCCTTCTTGGAATATACGAGGATTACCGACTGATTAGAATAATTTCCATTAGGACGAAAATTAGTGCCCCATGGACTCCCACTTTCCATTTAGATCATTTTGTGTTCCCGGCCGTGCCATTAATATTCGGAGCATGAGACCAGCTATTACCTTCCAACAAATTTCACATGAAAAATCTAGACGAGTCCACCTTCATCTAGGTATATCATGTCCCACTCAAACCTGTCCCCTTGTACTCTATTTTTGTGCTACGACTTTCAGGTTAAAAGGACCAACTATAACCCATCCATGCATACCACTATCTTTAGACTATAAAACCGAACTGTTTGAAATAGGTCCCTATACCTATTATGTAGTCTACATCCCTTAGAATGTAAATCCATTTCGTAACCTTTATTCCATCTACCTGGAAGTCGAGATACGATCTTGTATCGCATCTATATCCCTTGTTCGTGTGATTAAATAATCACGGGAAAGATCACAATCTTGGTTTCTCAAATTCCATTCTATTATGGAACCTTGTTTAGAATTTCGAGAACGAAACTTCTGTATTGTACTGATTGCAAGCCCCTCTAAGAACAAAGGGTCTTCGATGTAGCAAGTGACTGGACTAGAGTAGCCCAATCTAGCGAATAAGACAATAGGTTCATAAGTACTATTTATATCGGTAATATTGGACATTCCCTACCACTTTTGAAACTTCATGACTGCTCTTGATTATTCTTCCTTATTTTCCTGTCCTCCCTATTTCGGAGAGACGAATGGCCAAGGTTATTAGAATTTATCAATATATTTTGGCTACTTGTGTAAATTCGTTGCTTGTTAAATTTTGGGTTGCTTGATAGATAAGAGAGGATTATAGATGCCATGAACAGCAGATATCTATTGGTAGAAATTTTAGCAGTTAGTTGGAAGATTATAAAGTTTTAGCGACAGAAGATTGGATGGAGTAGTGTGACCAAAGGTGGGTAGAAGTCCTCCAGTACTCGAAATTACGAAATGGCTAGAGAAGGTTATAAAATATTTTGAAGAAATAAATTGAGAAGATTAAAGTAATGGTAGACTTTGAATTTTAAAGAATAGCTGCAAATTAGAATTTCGAGGACAAAATTATTTTAAGGTGGGTAGATTTGTAGCTCCCCTTCCCAGAATTTTTTTTATAAATATTTTATTATTATGTATTTCGTTTAAATGGTGATTATTAGATTTTATAAATAATTAATTAGTTTATTATTACGGTAGATGATTCTAGCCTTAGTTAGGAATTTGAGTACAAGGTGACTAGAAATCATGTCACGAATAGTGCAGTGGCGTACTTTGACTAGTGTTTAGCCATGGTAGAGAAATATGGAGCCATAGGATTGTCCTAACTAGGAAAACCAGGCCAAGATACGACTTAACCCTTACCAAATACTTAATTATTTATTATTTATATTATTGATTTTTAGGGAACCCGACTGTACCGAATTAGTACAGATAGGACCCAAGACAAGCCCAAGCCCACGTAGGTCACGCGGCACGTCCAATGACATCCGTATTGATATGATTGGGTATGAGCGTGTTGTATTCCATTTAATGATTTAATGAATATTACTAGGTATTCGTAAATTAAATATTATAAATATTATTATCAGTTGATATTCAATAATAGTTAGGTCCTTGTATGTTTAGTGATTATTAGACCGCACATGATGGAATATATACACTATTATGGATGTATTGGATTTTATTATTATTATTATCATTTTGTTGAGGTTATTATTATGTAATATTATTTTTATTATTGATTATATTATTCTGTCAAATAAGTGTTATACTACATATATTCATATTTATATAAATGAGCCCTACACTAGGAACAAATGCTATGGGTATATATATATATATTATATATTATATATATATATATATATATATATATTATATATATTATATATATATATATATATATTTATTATAATATAAATATATATATATATATATATATATATAATATATATATATATATATATATATATATATATATATATATATATATATATATATATATAAAATATACGTATATATAAATATACGTATATGTATATTTATACGTATATGTGTGTAAGTGTATGAATATATAAATATGTATTTGTGAGTGAATATATATATATATATATATATATATATATATATATATATATATATATATATATATAGGTATTTATGTATATGTATATGTATACGTATATATATATGTATATATCTACTTATTTATATATATAAATAGAAAAAGAAATAGAATGAATAAATACAAAGCAACCAAGCCCAGCCAGGCCCGGCCCAACACCAACCCAGGCCAATGCCCAGACCCGAGCTATACAATCGGTTCTGTTAAACAAACCGAGGAATACTTATATAGCCGATCGCTACATCGAGAGAGAACTCGATAAACCTCAAACCCTAACACACGCGGACAGCCCCCGACCCTGGCGGCCACCTGGCGACCTTTTCCAGCCTGGGCATGGCACCGCCGACCGGCCAGATCCGTGCGAAGGCAGCGCGCGCGTACAGGCACGGACGAAGAACGACAGCGCACAAGCAGCAGAGGTGCTACTTTGTCGTGGGGGTTCTTCGCGCACGATGGATCGATTCCCGAACCGATTTCTCGGGTACAATCCTAACCCATACGACTTCAAACTGCTTCTTTTAGTTTAAATTTAGAAGCCCTAAGTTGCTCGATAAATTGACGTGAACCCGAGCAAAAACTTGCTCGAAAACAGAACGGAGGTTAACCTAAAACCCCAACTTAGAAGGCACTTCGTGACCAATCTATTAGCAGTTTTCAAAATCTATTTGAAGGCAGACCTAGACTACATATAGGGCTTTATAACCCTCTTTGTGGATTTGGAAATCATCGATTACGCATCGAAAAATCGAATCCCAAAGTTAAAGAAAAACCTGTTTCTAAAAACTAGAAAATTCAATAAAACCATCCGATACGACGTGCGTCCCACCATTCCGGGCGACTTGGTCGCGAACCAAAAGCATCGAAAGGTGCGTAACGGCTTCGTGGTCGTGTGGGCTTTGGCGGAATTCAAATTGGTCGCGTGTGCGCGACAAATTTGGTGCGTATCCGTCGAAATTTACCGTATCGGCCTCTGTGCAAGTTTTCTAATTACTTCGTGCACGCTCGTCAGATCGAGATGAAACTTGCTCCAACAGGACCGTATCATTTTTCTGGTCCTGTATGCCAAGTTTGGTCCAATTCTGAGACAGTTGAATCATACGTCGTTTTGCGGTCCCCACGGTCCCACTCAACGGACGATTTTGTGCACGGCCCGCCGGAATCCATCTTTGGACATACGTTTGGGTTCGTATCGGAAAATCAGACCTGTTGACATATAGTTTGACGACTTTAGAGACAGTTGACTCTGGCACACTTTTCGGTGCAAAGCGGGTCCAACGGCGGACATCGTTTTTGCCCAAAATTACCGTTTTACCCCTGTATCCAGAATTGGACTTAAGGACAGGCAATCCTAGCTAATTTGACTATTCTAAGAATGTTGGTACTGTTTATTTCAGCATCTGGAGACTTCTGCATGTGTTGACTGATTGTGGCTCATTGTGTTGTATAGTATTGGTTTCTCCAGCTAAGGACCTCAGGCAACTGCACTTTCTGATTCCTTTCGATTCATAGTAGTCTTTTCTTTTCATGTCTATACATATATCTTGCTGCTTGTTGACACGCTCGTCATACGGAGTAGTCGGGAGGGAAAATATCTTAGTAGACATGTGGACTACCCAGAACTATCCCATGATGTCTATTCGTGAATAATAGCATCTGCACACGACACGTGTAGATGCCGGATTTATCCCCTAGCCGTTCACATATCGAAACGGATATTTCACACCACCTAGGTAGATGTCTTTTATTTTTCCTTTTCATCTCCACCGTGCCATGTCATCAGTTATCTTCTAATTTTTATATCTTATATGTTATTTTCATGTCTGGTTAATTCTATTGTGTTTTTGCATTGCCGCCGGTTTGTGTACTTGTTCCATTCCTGACTGGAAACCAACATTTTTCAGGTTTAGCCGCGATCACTCTTAGCACTGGGAAGGCTTGGGTATGCTGAAGTCAACCTAGAAATAGATAGTAGATGTGTCAATTTCATTAGTTGTAAAATCTTGTATTTTCTTTAATTATCAATGTTATAAATGTTGTAATAAATTTAAAAATGTGAATGAGCAGCAAATGTTATATTTTGAACATTTATTTCTTGCGGGCTTGACAGCGTTCTACCGTCAACTCTGCGGCGTAGGCTGGCTTGGACACGTCTCATATCCAAAAAGTGGGTGCGGGTCGTGACATCCCCAGCAGAGTCGTCATTTTTGTGGACACACAGACAAAAGAAGAAGAAAATACTGTCTTTTCTTTTATTGGCGTAAGGCACTACAAATCGAGTACGCCTGAGAGATCCTGCGCTGAGGATCCCCAAGTACAAAAAGGAATTCTGGGGAATGGGATGATGGAGATCGAACGACAGTTGCTCCTTTACTCCGTTGACACTTCGATTACAAAAGTGGGAGAAAACCTAAGAAAATTGCTAACTCTCGGCTCACTGGCAAGAAGTACAGCAATTTGGCTCTTAAAAATGCTCTCCATTCTGTGTGTTTGAAGAGGGATGAGGCCTCCGTTTTATAGTCGTTCTTGATATGGAATGGTGTTATGTGCCCACATGAGGAAACACGCTGGTTTTTATGTGGACGCATAGTCCTGCTTTGGGCGCATAGGATGTAGGCGCATACAGGCTACGAGATCGTGGGTTGATCGTGGTGTTGACGTGGCCGCATGCTTCTGTGCACGACTGCTCATGAAGACTGACATGGCCGTGCACTTTAGTGCACATTTTGATCATTGCTTTGACTGAGTCAGGCTTGGGCGCATAGCCATGTCTCAGGCTATGCGCCCTCATTTCGGGGGAGCTAGTCTTGGGCGCATGAAGCTTCACTGAGTAGGCGCATGGAGCTACACTTGGCTGGGCGCATGGAGCTATACTGGCTTGGGCGCATGGAGCTACACTGACTGGGCGCGTGGAGCTACACTGGCTTGGGTGCATGGAGCTACACTGACTTGGACGTATGGGGCTTCATTTGCTAAAATGTTTTCATGCTTCTACAGTGTTGTCTTCTTAGGTGAGTTGGGCCAGCACCGCTCGCCAGTACATTGATGATGTACTGACCCATGTTATGGACAATACTACAGTGCTTGCGTATGGAGAAAATCGTTTGATCAATGCTTGGCATCGATGAATCGTATGGGTGTACAGAATCTCTTCTTACAAGACGATGCCTTATGCTATAGGGGACATAATGTATAGAATATTGTAACTCAGTTGTACCAGTGAGATTGTAGCCAAATCGATAAGTTTATTGTAAGCAAAGTCGGCATGTTCGGTTGTAAAGCCTAAATGGCAAGTGTATGTTTAGTTGGCTATTCAAGAGTCTTGTAATCTATTATAAACTCTGTATTCGACTGTGAGTCTTGTAATCGATTTCAAATATCAGTAAAGAGATACATTTACTCATATCTTGTTGTGACTTCAATTTATCTGCTTGGTTTTGCTGCGCTGTCATTATTTTCTGAGAAATACCAAGAACTGTAACGATTTTGCCTTGTATAAGTGCAATCTAGACTTGTACGACATCATGCCCAGTGGCTAGTTTTTGATCCTCCGGAATCGAGGCATGACATAATGGTATCAGAACACGGCTTTATGTCCTTGGATTCTTATTCGATTTGTTTCAAATCAAAGTTGCTATTATGATAATTAAAAGCTGCTTTCGCGATGACTCAAACGTTGCTTCCGCAATGAAATCAAAGTTGCCTCTACGGTGACTCAAAAGTGTATCTACGATTATTCTGTGTTGTTTCCAAATTATTCTAAGTTGCTCCTTTGACTGACAGTTTGTTGATCCTTTTGGCTACTCACTGGGTGTTCGGTACAGTAAGTCTAAATATGTGGACTGTGATATGTGTGCTTTATGAATTCCCAAAAGATACCAAAATGAATAACAATGATGTGATGCGACAATAAGTTGGTAATGTGTGCTTGATGTTTTAAGCGTAGGATTCATAGACGTCGATTGTTATGTGGCAATCAGCAGTGGATGATGGCATGGTATGTTAGAACCGAAATTATTCATGACTTCGGTGAATGGGAATCGACAGAATGTCAAGTTGGCTTATGTGTGGGCTTGGTTATGTTATGATGCGAGAGAATTAGTTGGTATTTGTGGTCAACAGAGCCACTGCGGGATAGATAGTTCTGAATGGACGTTGGTTTGGTGTAAAGAGGAATATTATGTCGAGTATGGCTTGAGCTCTGAGTGGTATATGGCTCTACCCTCTTAGCGATAAGATGACCCTTGACCGTGTTCATAATAGTGATTGCTTTACCTGTAAGGTATTGGGTAGTATCGAGTCGTAGTTGGATTAAGATTGATACATGATGGCTAGGTGTGTTCCTTGATAATTGAGTTCGGATAAACTTGTTGTGAGATTTTGATGTGTTCGAATGAACCATCGCTAGACCCTGACAGTTAGCATTATATTGGGTAATACGAATCGAGAATATGAAATGAATGCCTTAGTTGGGAATGGTACGAATTATAGATTCAGGCGATGAATTGAATCAGTTGGGTAAGAAGAATTGTAGGCTCAATAACGATGTGTGTTGCTGTCAAAAGATTTAGAAGAATAATATTGACCGAATATAGAACAATATTGGAATTAAGTAGAGAAATACATGTTGGACACCAATATATTTATGATGATGTTATGCACTTATCGGAATGTTGTGAATGATTTAGAAGATGCAGAAAGTTGCATCAACGACCGAAAAGTTAAGAGAATGGATTTGAGTAAATAGATGGGTATGCACGTTGTGAAGTTGTGCTTGAGAGAATTTGACTTATTCCGAATCAACAAGTTATGACCCTTGAGATTATGTTGAGGCATAGAGAATGAGTACTTGTTCCTTGATGCATGAAAGAGTAGATGTCCCTTATGAGATTCTGATGGCTGGAATACAAATAAGTATCGAGATACAGCGATATGTAATAGACCCTGTTGGTGAATAATGTTGTCGCATGAATAATGAGTTCGGGTGGAAGATAGAATTGTCGGATGATGACTTAGCTAAATGAGTTATATCATTTTAAACTAGATGACCAAGATACAAATGCTGGATGATTGGTGTCATAGAGATTGGATCGGTGCACGAATGATGAACCTTCTTATAAAATCACAAGGAGATGATACGAAACGAATATTGATGGTTACATGAATTGCTAAGAGACGACCTTGTTGGTGCTAGCAAAAATTCATAAATGAAGCTTTTGGAAGAAATACGATTAGTTGCCTTATTTTGTTGGTTAAAGAGCACAGACTGTATCGATGATCTAAAGTGTAGAAATTGAATATGTCGTAAAGTGACTGATAGAGAGATATCATAAATGATAGACCATTGAGGTAGCAATATTGGAATATGACTCAGAATTGTTTGACCGATTGAATAGGCACAATTTGAGTATGATATGGAAATATAAGTCAGATTGAGCAAGTGATGCTGCATCTATGCAAGTGAAAACTGAGATTTGGATGTTCTATTGATACAATTTTATATGATGGCTTCAGAATTGACCCTTAAGAATTGTCGGATAGATTTTGTCGGTTGTGGGTAAGTCTAGAATGACTTCGTTGGATATGGCCCGAGGATGAGTACGGGTAGATAGACTTGACCCTAGAGTGTCGGTTGATTTCTTTGTTGGCGATGATATTTCAGTTGTCCGTGTCGGGATATAAGTTCATAAGATTGGGGTGATGTCCCATGTCCCTTAGATTGGTCGAATCATAGATTGTCCCTGAGATAAGCCCTATGATAAGAATTGGTTGCCTCTAAGATCAGATATAGATATGTCCCTATAGCTATCCATCTCAGATGAGTTAGCTAGATATCTGGTTTAGCTTAGAATAGCTGATCGTAGAGACTTGACCGATGGCTAAGTTATCTGTTTGAGACCCTTAGGATGTCCCTATTGATGTTGCGTGGGTATTGTCGGAATGAGTGAGATATGTCGAGAAGTAAACTTTGAAATGGAATAAAGATTTAGAAAATTTGATGTTACAATGTTAGATGGGATGACAGATCATATTTGTTTTGGAACTTGGTTGCCTTTATTCAGAATGTCGAAGATTGTTAGAGCTGGTTGGATTAATTGGTTGGTTGAATCATATTGAGATGCTTTAATTGATGGTAGTGCCTTAAGATAATCGAAATAAATTTATTAGTGGATAATCAGACCGAAATTGAGAATAAAGTGTAACGACGGAATGGGATAGTACGTGTAGTCGAGATCGATAAAAGTAAATGAAATTTTGAAATGACCATTGGAATTAATGTTACTGGAAATATGAGTTGCTTATGCGAGATGACAATATGCTGGCTTAATCAATACGAGAAATGTATGAGTAGTACATTGGAAATTTTAGTAGAGTGGGGCGAAGGTACAACTTGGAAGATAGATCATAATCAGAAAATTTACAAGTTACAAATAAAGTGTATGGACGCGAACAATAATGGGTACATGATATGGTCGATGAAAATTGTTGTATCGAAATAAAATGTGGCAATTGGCTTTATCAAAATTTGGTGGCATGGATGACAATAAGACTTGAAGGGAACTCTGGATACGTTGAATACTTGATATTGCTATGTCGGAATACATTGGAAAATTTTGGATCGGTTGTGGAAAACTATTCGAGTTGGAATTTGGTAACATTCAATGGGTTATAAGTTGGTTGGAGAATTGGATAAGTGAATTGCAACTATACGAGATGCTCAAGAGGAATTACTAATATTCAAAAATAAAGTTATATCGTAGCTCGTTCGTTTTCTCTATCACTGAACTTGGCTGAAATGCATATATTTCTGGCATGCCTAAAATATGTGTATAATTCCAACTAAGTGGTACGCTGAATTCAAATGAAACCACGAGAGAGGATTATAATGTGCTAAGGAATTGTACGAGATTTGGAGAAAAGAACAAAGATGGTAAACTGTCGTGAATCAGATTAAGATGCTGTGGCGAGATTGATCATTGGAATCAATCGAGACATGGCAGAGAAACGTTAAACTGTGCAAGTTGATCTGGGGAAGTTTCATAAATTCGGTTGAAATTTGGGGATGAGTTTTATTTTAAGTTTCGATGATGAGACTTTTTCTGAGTGGTATATATTGTAGTGTCCCGACCCACAAGATGCCTTATGATGGATGGTTGGTTCAATGAAACCTTGTTGGACTTGGGAATATACGAATGATCGCTCAGAAGGCTATGCGATCAAGGTAGAATCGTCTTATAAAAGTGAGTAGTGTTGAACTTTTCGAAGATCCTTTAGCTTCCGCTTAATAAAAGGACTGTATGCTATGTTTACTCGTTGAGTTACTGAATAACACCTTGCATAAAAGTCGAAAAGATAAAGAAATATAATTAATCACATGACCCAAAAACTGTTGCGTATCATTTCATGAATTGTGGGCTTGCATGTTATTGCTATAAAATGCATGACAGGTGAAGAAAAGTCCTAAATACTTGGGCGGTGAGTATATCGAGCCTTAGCTCGATGAATAAATAGTAATGCAGATAATAAAACCAAAGAACTGGGCAGTGAGTATGCTTGAATTATGTCTGAATAAACGTATGCTAAACATATGCTAAGTCCCAAGAATTGGGCGGTGAGTACATTAAGTTTTGGTTGGAAAGATGTACGGTATCAAAGATGTGAGGAATGACTTAGGTAATCACATTTTATTATCATAATGTAGAATGTTGATTATACTAAGATCCTGAATTGGGCAGATGATAATATGAGCGTTGGCTCAAGGCAAGATGGAAAAATGGTAATACGAATGAGAATGATGGCTTATTGAGAAAGATGGCTTATTTACTTAATTTTCCTTATCATACATTATATGTATGCTTCATAGATAATTTGCATATATTTGCATGGTCATGGACAACTTGTCGACAAGGTGGTTCTTCGAACAGTATTCCAAGGCCTTGGAAACCGATTCGTCCTGGGGGGAACCTCGTGCTGAAGTAGTAGCACAGTATTAAAGTAGTAGCACGGTGATTCGGAAACCTTTCAGACTGGGCTAGCTATCCACTGCTGAAGGAGAGCCGTCTAACCATAAGTCCAAGATGGCGTGTAGTCAGTGACCTTCATATAGATAGGTCCAGTGCTAATGATATTTTATGCAGAAAGGGTAAGTTATTACTCAAATACAGGGAAGAATGTCGGCTGTTGGTAAGAATCACCTGAACAGTGACAATTATATTGAATTATGATATTGTTCCTAACAATATCTTATGCAGGCAAGGTAAGTATTATAAATGTATAGGGATGGCTATACGACAGTGGATAAAAATCACCAAATGTGATAACTATATGCTTTACATTATGCTGCTAAGAAATAAATGCATGCTTTACTTCTGTCGGATATGAATATGAACTACTAATTGACCCTAAGGCAATAAGAAAGACCACTTTTAATAATGTTATATAACATGATTACTTAGTATTGTCTTTTTAGGTGAGTTGTGCCAGCACCGCTCGCCAGTACATTGATGATGTACTGACCCACGTTGTGGACAATACTACAGGTGCTTGCGTATGGGGAAATCGTTTGATCAATGCTTGGCATCGATGAATCGTATGCGTGTGCAGAATCTCTTCTTACAAGACGATGCCTTATGCTATACGGGACATAATGTATAGAACAGTGTAACTTAGTTATACTAGTGAGATTGTAGCCAAATCGACAAGTTCATTGTAAGCAAAGTCGGCATGTTCGGTTGTAAAGCCTAAATGGCAAGTGTATATTCAGTTGGCTATTCAAGAGTCTTGTAATCTATTGTAAACTTTGTATTTGAATGTGAGTCTTTTAATCGATTTCAAATATCAATAAAAAGATATATTTATTTATATTATATTGTGACTTCAATTTATCTGCTTGGTTTTGCTGCACTGTCGTTGTTTTCTGAGAAATACCAGGAACTTTAATGGTATTGCCTTGTACAAATGAAATCTAGACTTGTTCGACATCACATCCAGTGGCTAAATTTCGATCCTCCGGGATCGGGACATGACACTCATCCTCCTGAGGGTTACCTTGACAACCATCAACAGGCCGATGATCAAGGTTGGGAGCAACTCCATGTACAGGTTCCCCCATAACTGGATCTTTTGAGATGTCCTCTGGAAACTGCTCGAAGCAAAATGACTCTAACTCAGGCAATTCCTCAGCCTCAGAAGGTATCTTGGAATCCTAAGTATTGGTCATGGTCCGATCTTCGACGAATACCACGTCCCTGCTTCTGTAGAGCTTTCTTCCCATGGAGTCGTAGAGTCTATAGCCAAACTCATCCCGACCATAGCCGACAAAGATGCATCACCTCGTCTTTGGCTTAAGTTTAGTTCTTTCGTCCTTTGGTACATGTATGAAGGCCTTGCAACCAAACACTCGTATGTGATTGTATGACAGCTCTTTGTCGTACCATACTTTATCAGGTACATCATCCTACAAAGGAGCACTAGAAGATAAATTAATAGTATAAGCAGATGTGTAAAGTACCTCACCCTAATAGCTGTCCGACAAGTTTACTTCTAATAGCAAACATCGTACCCTCTCCATCAGTGTCATGTTCATGCGCTCCGCTACACCGTTGAGCTGCGGTATCTTTGGTGGAATCTTCTGGCGTCGTATCTCTTGCTATCTGTAATAAGCATCAATGGGACCAATGTACTCGTCACCATTGTCGGACCGAACACATAACAGCTTCTTGCCCGTCTTTCATTCAACAAAGGCCTGAAACTCTTTGAAAGTGGACAACACCTGATCCTTGGTCCTTAAGACATAGACCCAAACCTTCCTAGAGCAATCTTCAATAAACGTCATAAAATAAGAAGCATCAGCAGTAGATTTTACCACCATAGGATCGCAGACATCCGGGTGAATCAACTCGAGCAACGCCGGCTTCCTCGAACTTGGGTGACTTTGGAAAGACACCCTATTTTGCTTTTCTGCCAAACAGTGCATGCATTTCTCTAACTTTGTAGACTTTAGCCCTGGAATCACCTTTCTGTTCAGCAAGTAACTCATTCCCTTCTCACTGATATGGTCGAGCCGTCTGTGCCATAACTCGGTAGATGCATCACTAACTTCATTCACCTCATATGCCCCCTGTGTGCTCTCCTCCATATAGTAGAGTTCGGACTTCTTGTTTTCTCTAGCTATCACCATCGAACCTCTAAAAATTTATACGGACCGTTCTCGAAGAGATTAAAGAAACCCTCACCCTCCAACCTTCCAACCGACACCAGGTTAAAACGAATATCAGGGACATGACGGACATCTTTGAGAATAAGAACTACACCTATCTTCGTCCTCAAATGCACATTTCCAATGGCAACCGTCTTCAACACATCTCCATTGCCCATCTTCAACACTCCACAGTCGCTTGTCGTGTAAGTGGCAAATAGTGCCATATTGTGAGATACATGCGCTGAAGCACCTAAGTCCACCAGCCAAGAATTATTATCGCAGACGAGGTTCATGACAACCTCATCACCTACGATGATCATATCGTCTTCATGTGTCGAGGCTGTCGGTGTAGTGTTCTCACTTTGCTTTCCTTTGTCGTCCTTCTTCTCTCTCTTCCAAGTGAAACAGTTCTACTTAATGTGGCCCTTCTTGCCACAATGGTAACACTCTGAGTCCTCGTACCGACCCTTGGACTTGTTCCTGCTCTTATCTCTGCCACCACCTAGACCCCTGCTTTTGTCCCTTCCGCGGCTATCTGAAACTAGCACCTCCGAGTGATGGGATGTGGATGAAGTGCCCTGAGAACATCTTCGCATCTCTTCATTCAGTACCCGGCTCTTGGCAAACTCTAGACTGACTATGTCTTTCGGGGAAGAAGCGATCATAGATACTCGTACGGTCTCCCACTAGTCTGGCAATGTACATAGCAACCAAAGTCCCTAAACCTCGTCGTCGAACTTGACCCCATCGAGGATAGCTGGTCCACCACCCTGGAACTCACTCAAGTGATTCGTAATGGACGCACCATTTTTGTATCGCAGACTCATCATCATCTGGATCAGGAACAATTTGTTTATCCCGGTCTTTTTTGCGTACAAAGATTATAGCTTCTTCCATAACACCTTTGGGTGCTTAATATTGGCAACGTGGTTGTACACGTTCTCGTCAATAAACTGCTGCATGTACCCATACACCTGTATATGCTCGAAATTTTAGTCCTCATCGGATTTGTCACTGGACTTCTTGAATGTAAATACTAGAAGATACAGCTTCTTGACAAACAACAAATCCTTCATCTTGCTCCGCCAATAATGATAGTTGGTACCATTCAGGTTTACCATGTGCACCGACTTCGCGTCCAACTCTACTTTCTGATTTGACTGTCATCTTCTGACACCTTTTTGGAACCTGGCTTTGATACACTCTATTGAGAACGAAGCGCGGATATCATTCCCCCAAAACCAGAAAGTCATGCGAGAGAACCGAACAAAGACACACAAACCAAAAATGCCAAACACAATCGCAGACACAAAGATTTTTGACGTAGAAAATTCTTGCAGAAAAAACCACGGAACGATCGGAGTCCAACCCTGAAGAACCTTCACCAATAAAATAAAGATAATACACCCTCTACAAGCTCCTCCCGATCCAACACGGATCACCACAACTCACTTGAAAGAAGAAAGTTTGATTGCGGGCTCCGAAGAATAAGAGATGTCAAAAAATTATTCGAAGCGGTATCTCCTTCACAATAGTCATCAATCCTCTCTCATCTCTCTCAAATATTATAAAGCACTCTTGTTTTATTTTTTGAGATGTTTTCAACTTGCATGCATCAACCTTTTATAAACCCTTGGTAAACTATACATGGAAGGTCAATATATATGAAAACTTTCAATATGCATCAATCATATATATAATAGAAATCCAATCATAATTGGAAGTCCAATTATATGAAAAGCCACTATATGAAAGATCCAATCATAAATATATGATCAAAGTAAATATGGAAATCCAATCATATATTTGCTTACCATATATGTTCCAAAATAGGCGATCGATGTACTCCCTGAGCTTCTCCGACACACGGATGGCGCTCGTAGCACTCCGGGTATTCTCCACATAGGTTGGGAACTCCACCCACTCCAACATATACGCTGTCACATTTTCCTCTCCCGACAGCTTGTATCCACAAATTATTCCTCCTAGCTGGTATACGTGGTTGACTAGTCCTTGCCCCGCACTCAACACCCCCTCCTCACTAACCCGATTCTCCAACGTCTCATACGTCTCCTATATTTATATAAATATGTTTAGAGTTATTATCCATATTAGAGTCATAGTTAGGATTTTTACTCATTAGAGTAATGGTTAGGACATATAGAGTTAGTGTTAGTTTTTAAGGGCAAACAAATATAAAATAATTATAAAATATAATTAATTTAACTTGACAAAATTTTATAAAAATAAAACCTACATATGCCTTGGCTGTCAGGTCATCTACGAGCTTCCCATGCTTCTTCCGTTTGTGGGTCCGCTCGAAGATTTTGGAAAAGTCGGTGTTGTTCCCGTCTCCACTGTCTTGGTGGCCTCCTTGCACTGTAATAATTAAGTAATTAATAACTAGAAAACTCTTCCTTTAACCACTTCTTGCGATTATCTCCCAAAAGTGAAGCCAGCGCCTTCTTCTTGTTGATCATATCCCTCACACTTTTGTTGGCGACGTAATTGTAGCACTTTCGGACTTCCGGATCGCGGCATCTCTGTGATCCGGCCACCAGTACAACTTCTGTAAATAAAAAATAAAATCCAAAATAAAATAATATTTAAGCCAAATGAATGAAAAATTATTATTATTCTTGTATATACCCTTAGCATCTCAAGCCAAATGAACCGCCTATCAGTTGGAATGTTACTGAAGTTGATATAAGGACCATGAAAGTGGTCCCGTATGATTTTCTCCAGTTCTGTGCCAGTCTTGAGCGAAAAAAACCTGAAATAAGTAAACAATGTACAATTAGAATAAAATAAAAATAAGCATGAAAAAAAAATGTGAGAATTGACAATAAAATAAAAAATATATACTTACTTTACGGTACTATGTGTGTCCAATAAAAATAGTTTTAAGTGCAATTTAGCCTAATATGAATTTTCCTTTTAACCTAAAATGATTGATCTCAACCTCATTCATTTTGCACATGGAATACTAATTTACTGAATTATATGATGATATTTTTATTGTACTTATAATAAATATACGTATAATCCAACATAATTAATTAAAAAAATTTAATAATCCCTCCTTTTAGCAAGTTTTAAAAAAGAATACTCATTTCAAATTTCCATTTCCTATATATTACAATTATTCTTCTTAATTTCTTTGTACAAAACCTAGTTTTCATTTTGCTTAACAAAAAATTGTTGTCCCCATAGCTGATTTTCTTATAACTACTTGATGTTAAGATACTTTGGAAGGCTGATTTAGTGTATTTCTTTGCTCTCTTGTCTTCTTTTACGACCACATACACCTATTTCCTTATCGTTTACCTTTAATTTCTTTCAATATAGTCGTATGCACATAGCCGGACTTGATATGAGACCCACTAGACAGGTGCCCCAGGTCCCAAATTTTAGAGGATACCAAATTTATATATATATTATTTAATTATATAAGTCCAATTATGAACAAAGGCCTGCAGACTTATTTTAATTCATTTAATCTGTATAAAAAGCTTTTTTTTGTTATATGATTATTTTTGTTATAGGATATATAAATGTCATAGACTCTAGAATACCAAAAGATAAGTCGGTTAGTCAGAATAAATTAATATAAGAACAAAAATTGGTGCAGTCGCCGTCAAAATTAAATCATCTCCCCTTCTGTCGCTTTAACAGTTTGACGCTTTCAATCTCCTCTACCCTTCCGTCATTGCCAAACTCCTCTACCCTTAGGCCTCGTTTGGTTTGCAGAATCTCCGGGTTGGGAAAGGAAAGTGATTACTTTTCTATGTTTGGGTGCCAAAGGAATTGAGGAGGAAAGGAAAGTGATTCCCAATGAAAGAAAAATTAGGAGGAAAAGTGATTTCATCCATCCAAGCAAAGAATCACTTTCCTACATTGAAGTAATCACTTTCCTTTCCAAGTTCCTTGGCATTCCCAAACATCGGAAAGGAAAATCAATGAGAAATAAAATTTTCCAAAGGAAATGAAATGATAAGGAATTGATTTCCTTTCCCTTCCATTCCGCGAACCAAATGAGGCCTTATGTCGTTGTCAATATCCGCTCTCTCTCTCTCTCTCTCTTGAAGGTAATTGAACAATAGAACAAGTGGTACCCCAAACATTGTTATTTATATATTTACTTGTTCGGGATATCTTATTTTTTGGTTAGGAATATCTTCAATTTATAGTAATTCATTATCACGTATATTATTTTATTTTTTGAATTTTGTTTTGATAATACTGTTGTATCGTCATCAACAAAAAAATTATATGAGCATTAAAAAACTTTGAGGACACCACTTTTAGATTTTAGGTCTCAAAATTTAAAGTTCGGCACTGTATATGCATGTTGCATGCAATCACTACTAAAATATGCTCAATTAGCGACGTAAATTTAGCTACGTTCGATTAACGTCGCTAAATTGTGTTCATTAGCGACGTTTTATTGAAACATCGCTAATAGTCGCTACTAGCGACGAAATAAGCGACGTGACAATGACGTATATTAATTACATGTGCTAGTCGTCGCGAAACGTCGCTCTGACGTCGCTAATAGCGACAAATTTAGCGACCGTAGTATTAACGTCGCTGAATTCTAATTATATTCCCCGCAACGATTCATTTTCCTTCATTTTACTCTCTCACTCTCTCTCCTCCCCCCTCCGGCGCTCTCACTCTCTCCAGCGCTCTCACTCTCTCCGGCGCTCTCACTCTCTCCGGCGACTCTCACTCTCTCCGGCGACTCTTCTCCCTCTCCGGTACGTGACCCTCCCCCTCCCTTTCTCTCTCTCTCTCTCTCCGACTGTTTTGGTTGTTGGTGGTTGGGGGGTGCGGGTGGCTCGGGGAGAGGGGCAGGGGGGATGTGGGTGGTTGGAGGGGTGACTGGGGGGTGGGTGGGGTGGGTGGGGCAGTGGGGACGAGGGCAGATGGGGAAGGGATCTAGGGTTAGGGTTCGAGTTTGGGGTGGGTATGTGTGGATGGGGAGGAGAGGGGAGCGGGGGGGTGGGGTGGCTGGGGGAGGGGAGCAGTGGGGGTGGGGGAGGCTGGGGGAGGGGAACAGTGAGGGTGGAGGTGGCTGGGGGAGGGGAGCAAGGGGGGTGGGGGCGGCTGGGGGAGGAGAGCAGTGGGGGTGGAGGAGGCTGGGGGAGGGGACCAGTAGGGGTGGGGGCGGCTGGGGGAGGGGAACAGGGGGGTGGGGGCGGCTGGGGGAGGGGAGCAGGGGGGAGGGGAGGGTTAGGGTTCGGGTTAGGGGTGGGGGTGAGGAGGGGGGTTGCTGTGGGGAGGGGAGGGTTAGGGTTCGAGTTCGGGTTAGGGTTAGGGGTGGTGTAGGGGAGAGGGGAAGGGGGGGCTTGGTCAAGGGCACCGATAGTGTCGAAAAATCTGATAATTTAGTAATAATTATTTATTTTCCGACACCAAAAAATGTGATAGTCCGATTCGAACGCGTCGATAGTGCCGATATTTGTAACAAGTAGTTTTGTTGGTTGGTTAATTGGTAACATGGTGATCGGGACATATAGTCCCTGCAGCCATTCGACTGGCAAGACAGAAACTATGTAGCCGTTGATAAAGTTGACTGTACTCTGACCCTCATCCATCGGCAATGATGATACGACAACCTATCACTATATCTTTTAGTAATAGATAATGTCTTAGTATTACATTATGTGGGTTCATCTTGATTCTGTTATATCCTTCAGATACTAGATTCGATAAGAACATATACTACACCATATGTACAGAACATAGATGATTCATACTAATGTATGCTAGAATGAATTTTGGGTTATATTCTGAGCCATCCGTTCTCACACTTAAAACACATATGAATTAGTACTCTGTGTCAATCTTTGTTTTTGTATTTTTGACGAACCCAGGGATTGGATTCTGTATTTTGTATTTTGGATTCTGTATTTTGGCTCCAGCTCCAACTCTATTTGTATTAATCTACGGTACGACATGGTGATCAGGACATAGTCCCTGCAGCCATTCGACTGACGAGGCAGAAACTATGTAGCCGTAGATAAAGTTGACTGTCCTCCGACCCTCATCCCTCGACAATGATGATATGATAACCTATTACTATATCTTATATAGTAGTAGATGATGTCTTAGTATTATATTATGTGAGTTCATCTTTATTCTGTTACATTCTTCAGATACTAGATACGATAAGAACATATACTACACCATATGTACAGAACATAGATGATTCACACTAATGTATGCTAGAATGAATTTTGGGTTGTGTTCTGAGCCATCCATTCTCACACTTAAAACAGATATAAATTACTACTGTGAGAGCGCCGGAGAGAGTGAGAGCGCCGGAGGGGGGAGGAGTGAGAGTGAGAGAGTGAAATGGGAAGAAATGAATTGGTGGAGGAAATATAATTAGAATTTAGTGACGTTCATACTAACGTCGCTAAATTAGTCGCTATTAGCGACGTCATAGCGACGTTTCGCGACGACTAGCTCATGTAACTATGTAGCCGTAGATGAAGTTGACTGTCCTCCGACCCTCATCCTTCGGCAATGATGATACGACAACCTATCACTATATCTTTTAGTAGTAGATAATGTCTTAGTATTACATTATGTGGGTTCATCTTGATTTTGTTATATCCTTCAGATACTAGATTCAATAAGAACATATACTACACCATATGTACAGAACATAGATGATTCACACTAATGTATGCTAGAATAAATTTTGGGTTGTGTTCTGAGCCATCCGTTCTCACACTTAAAACACATATGAACTAGTACTGTGTGTCAATTTTTGTTTTTGTATTTTCGGCGAACCCAGGGATTGGATTCTGTATTTTGTATTTTGGATTCTATATTTTGGCTCCAGCTCCAGCTCCATTTGCATTAATCTACGGTACGACATGGTGATCAGGACATAGTCCCTGCAGCCATTCGACTGACGAGGCAGAAACTATATAGCCGTAGATAAAGTTCACTGTCCTCCGACCCTCATCCCTCGGCAATGATAATATGACAACCTATCACTATATCTTATATAGTAGTAGATGATGTCTTAGTATTACAATATGTGAGTTCATCTTTATTCTGTTACATTCTTCAGATACTAGATACGATAAGAACATATACTACACCATATGTACAGAACATAGATGATTCACACTAATGTATGCTAGAATGAATTTTGGGTTGTGTTCTGAGCTATTCGTTCTCACACTTGGCAAAAAATTGAATTTTCTGTATTTTATCTGCTTTCGAAAATACTCAAACGAGATGACACCCATTCTCACAGATGGCACCTAAGAACCGAGGATCTCGCTTGAAGGAGGCACAGATGACTGTGAAAGAGGAGATGGCTCCAGCTCCAGAGGGTAGTTCCACCGAGAGAGCTGCTCCAGAAGTGTAACACCCACTTTTCTAAAATGAGGGTAATTTTAAACTTTTGTAAAAGTTTATTATTTAATAATAGGATTTATGATTTATGGGAATTTTTAATTAATTTAATACTATTTAAAATTTGTGAATTATAATTTTGATTTGTTAGCTAGTGAACCCTAGAACTGTTGAGCCTAGAAACTAACCATGACCATGAGGACCTAACCATGTGATTAGAATGACTATTTACAACTTTTTAGGCTAAGGGTATTTTGGTCATTTTGTGACTTTTGAATTATTTAGGATTTTGATTAATTGGTGAATTTTAGATTATTTTAATAATATTTAAATTGATGTATTATAATTTTGGTCAATTTTTATATTTTAATATTTTGGGAAAATTTAATATTGTTTTTATTGGATTTGTTTAGTCGGGTTTGAGTTTCGTCTCGTTCCGACTTGTATTGTGACCCGGGTAGCTTAAACTCTAGATGGGACCCAATATTAAGTTAAGCATGGCCCACAAAACCCAACATTTAAGTTAGTTAGTTAGACTAATTTTTATCATGTTAGAATAGTTAATTTAGAGACTCAAAACTAGATCCTTTTGACCCCAAACTTGAACCTAGTCTAGACTTAACCATATGAGACTAGAGAGGGGCAATTAGGACATTTCCTATTAGCCTTAATGGACTCTTTATGGCAGCCACCTTTAGGGGAGAATGATTTATTTCATTCATTACAATCTTGTCTCTTTTATTTTTCTTTTGTTATTCCCTAATTTTAGAGAGTCTTTCCTTTGATTTGATTTCCAAATCAAATCATTCCTTCACCAAATCTTTCCTCAATCATTCCCATTCTCTAAGGGAAGGGTGCTACCAAGGATTGGAAGAGAAGTGCAAGGAGAAGTGTCCACTTTGAGGGATCTTCGTATCGGAGCCGTGTCCTAAAGGATTTCATTGGGATTCCACTCCCAATAGGTAAAACCCATTCTCTAAATCGATTTCCTTTGCATATAAATTAGTTTTGAATCCGTAGGATCCATCCTCATGCATGTGTTCCCTTTAGATTCACATTTGAGTCCATTTGGAGCTCTCTTGAGGATTTTAGATATGTGTCTTGTGTCCTACTTGATAGATCCCAAATTAGGACACCCCATGTGTATGTATGTATGATAATAGTTAAATAGATATTTAAATTTAGTTTTAGAATGGTTAGAGAGTGGATTGATCTTAGTTAGGATGGTTAGAATGAGTTTCATTTGGATACCTATGTTGGTATCCAAGTATCTTGGCCTACATGTATTTCTTTTGTCAAAAACAACTCAAATTCGTCATAATATTCATCCACGTTTTTATTAACCAAAGCAACTTAGAAATATCATAACTTTTAGCTTAGAACTCCATTTAATCTCCCATTTTTTTGAAAGAACCGTATCGAAGTTAGCTTTCCAAACATATGTTTTAATAAGCCAAAATCGTTCTGTAAAGTTTTGTAAAATTATTTGAGTGTCAGCTGTCCGAAAGACAAACGCGTTTCAGTGTTTTTGCGATTTCGGGAGCTTTCGGACACGAAAATGCGATCCGTTTGAAGTTTCGGAAAGCTAACATGAAGGGCTACGACATACTTTAATAATAGATATGAATGCATAATGTATACATAATGTAATTCAATATATAATGATAGCATGTATGGTAATGTAGAATATATGATGCAAGTGTATATGTCCACTGTTTTCCCTTTTCCTTACATTTTTCCTTCCTTTTCCTTTCCATTTCAGTTTTTCTCCCTTTTTTCCCTCTTCTATTTTTACGTGTTGTATACAAATGTATATAATATATAGATGCATGTAAGTAGGTAATATGCATGAATGACATGCATGTAATAAAAATAAGTATATGTATGCAACTTAATGATATGTGAATGGATATAATGCCTGAACTGAAGTATGCATGTATATGGGATATGAATGAATGATATATATATGTGTTAAGGTAATGTAATGTATGTATTCACATATATTTTGAGTTAAATATATGAGTTTGTATGCATATATTATATGTATCCATGTATGCAGGAATGAATGTAATATAATGTAGAGTATGCATATATGATATGCATGTATGCATGTATGCAATATAAGTATATATGTATGTATGCATTTCTATAAACTGAGTTAACCTATAACCTTTTACACACATGCATTCATACACCCTTTGACACCATGTATCCCATGTCATATACACCTACCTATCACTAAATCTAAGAATATTAACACATATCCTTTAACACACACACACACACACACACACACACACACACACACACACACACACACACACACTCACTTACTCTTTTACCTCTCCTTCTTTCTTTATATATATATTATATATATATATATATATATATATATATATATATATATATATATATATATATATATATAGAAAAAAATAATATATATATGTATGTGCCTATATATATAGCTTTCCTATATATATCTATGTATATGAATATGTGCATGTGAATAATATATATACATTATATGACTAAGTTTGTGTGCCTTGTTAGCTTATGGTTTAGTTTTGTGCTTGGTTTAGCAAGTGACTTAGGCTATGAGTTAGTAGCTATCTTGGATACTTGATTTGCATAGACTTAGTTTGTTTAGACCTATAATTGACTAACCTAGACTAGTTGACCATTGTTGACCCAACCCTAGCTAGTTTGACCAAAGGTTGACTTTAGCCTAGATTGACCCAAACATCGTGTAGAATGTATTATAGCAGTCTATTTTGATATGTTGTGACTTGTACTGTTCTATTAGGAGCCAGACACCACTCCTCAGGCAGTATTTTATTTCAGATACTCAGGATATCAGGCGAGTACATTCTCTGACCGTTTCATACTTGCTAGGACTATATTCTTGCTCTAGATTATTTTACTTGATGCTGACACGATGGAAACACGGATTAGTACTATATGGATCTTTTTATACGATATTATCTTCCTCGGGAGCATCGGATACATCATGTCATGTGCGTTTCACTTTCATCATGTATTTCTGTGCTTTCACCATTCATGTGCACTCTCGCGATTCATGTACTCTTAAGTTCACGGAGCCCCCATGTTTATATTTGTAGTGCCCCATCCCGCAAAGTCAATCGGAGGAATCGAAACGCCGACGGCGATCGGACTTAGCCTTGCAACGGCTGCTCGAAGGCTCGCTCGGTCGAGGCGACTCCTCACACAGGTGGGGTAGTTTCGATGAACTTGCCTCATCTTAGCCTGCACTTAATAAATCGCATGTTTTCAACTTGCACAAGTTAGGCTTGTTAATAAAAGAGACGCATCCACATAGCTAAGGGAATAATCCCGACCCGTCGGAATGTCTTAGAATATAGAAAATGGTCCCACAGTCTATTTAGAAGTCGGCTCAGCATGCTTTCAAATGACACTCGATCCTTCGTTCCCGTGGCTTGGAAAAAGAAAATTTTCCTAAGTAGCTAAGTTGCCCCGACACTCGAATCAGCCTAAGTCATAGGTGTCGCCCGCTTGAATGCTTGATAAAGCATGCACTGTCCCGTCGTTTTGCCCTAACACTTGTATTGGCCTAAGTCATAGGCGTCGCCTACGTGAATGCTTGAAAATGCATGTACGGTCCCGTCGTCCAAGGCTTGGCATAGCCTTTGCACGTCCCGTGAGTTAAGTCGTCTTGCACGGCTGTTGGCTTAAGTCTAGGCACCCGAAAACTTGGTTGTCCAAGTCGACCCCGCACATAGCACGTTCCCTCGACGCAGAGCTCGGCGTAGCCTTTGCTCGTCGAGTCGCTGTCCGAATAAGTTAGACAAGAGTTACGTTGGGCTATCGAAGCCATTTTTAGTACTGTCCCGCTATATCTGCGGTTGTCAGGTCGCGTAGTCCCTTGAGAACAAGGCTCATCGTAAAAAGTATATGACTTGAGCGATAGCGTCGCCTTTAGAACCAGGTCTGTCTAAGGCATAAGTTACGATGGATTTAGTGAAAAGTATGCCACGGACAAAGGAAGTCCACGCGACTGGTTGTCGCCGAGATCGGTCCCGCTACTTGGGAGTCTCGATAGAAAGAAGGAAAGCATGGTCGTGTTAAGAAAGGATTGGTAGATCAAGTTGAGTCTTGCATGGTCATTGGACAACTTGTCGACAAGGTGTAGTCTTCTCGAGTGATCGACGGGGCACTGGGATCAGGTCGGCCCGGTGGAAGCGAGTTGCGGCTCAAGGTAGGATGCTGGATAACCGCATGGGAGACTTCGGCGCCTCCGGGCTAGCTACCCGTGTAGGGACGAGCCAATATCCCCGAGCCAGTCCAAGATAGCTTGACATTGATAGTGACCACTCATATAGATGTGTCGGCAAGAGCGGCAATCTGCGTGTTTGCCTTTGGATAGCGTCAAGTACTAGCACGGCGTCAGTCGAATCATGAGACAATCTAGCACGACATGTATCAAGTCAGCAAGATGTAATCCCGTTAGTGCTAGCCTTGTATCAGCACGAAAGGAATGAGTTATAGCTTATGTCAGCAAGACACGTGCTTCGACACTAAGCAAGGCTTTCGCGTATCAAGTATTGGCTTCCGCGTATCAATGTTGGCATTCGCGTATTGGCTTTCGCGTATCAAGTATTGTCTTTCGCGTATCAATATTGGCATTCGAGTAGTGGCTTTCGCGTATTGGCTTTCGCGTATCAAGTATTGGCTTTCGCGTATCAATGTTGGCATTCGCGTATTGGCTTTTGCGTATCAAGTATTGGCTTTCGCGTGTCAATATTGGCAATCGCGTATTAGCTTTTGCGTATCGGCATTGTTGGCCTAAGTTTGCATAAGTTAAGTCGAGTGCCATCACTTTAAGTCGAAAGGACCGTAATGTAAAAGTTGGCTAAGTCAGGGAGTCGTTAGGCATGACCTCATCTTGAAGCACGGACAAGCCTAGGCAAAGTCTAAGGGCACGACCTGCACGAGTCGACCCCTTGATGCCTTGGCATGGCCGAGTTCGCATTAGTTGCTCCTCGGCGAAGCACCGTCTCGAATACGTTGAAGTCACGAATAAAGTATGGCACGACCCTGCCATCTCGAGTTGTAGTTCGGTCATGTACATGCGCGATGAGGCACTGCCTCGATCGAAACATACGTTAACATGATAGCACGACTATGTCATCGCATATCGAGTTGGTTAGACGTCAAGTCTTAAAACTGATCCTAAGGCAAGACTAGCAAGATAATTGAAAGGGACTTAAGTTGCACAAAGTAAATGAACGTGTCAGTTTTGTATGGGTGGGCGAGGAGCTCACTCCACCAGTACAGTTGAGTACTGACACCCACACAGTTTTCATGTGCAGGCACAGGTAGAAGCTCGTGGCGAGGAGCTCGCTTGGATGCGTCGAGGCACGGAGTTCCTTGGCGATTCGAAGCGTACGACCGCATGGAATCGAAGACTTATACAGGACATAATGTATGGACATCGCCTTCCGAAGCTTCCGCTGGCTCAAGTATTGTATCGAGAGATGAGAGAGAGATGAGTGACTTGTAAAGTGAGAGAAAAGTGCGTACGAGAGACTTGTAATCATGGCCTTGCGCCTATTGTAATCTGATTGTTCTATATCAATAAAAGAGTTCTTTTGAATAACTTGTGTTTGCCTTTAAATTTCTGCTGCAATGTTCAATGTTTCTGCTTGGGACTTCTGTGCGATGACCCCGTCGCCGTCGATGTAATCGACCGTTATGAAACTGCCTTACACGAGCGCAATCTAGGCTCGTGCAGCATCACGCCTTAGCGAGGACGATCGCTCCTACGGGAGCGGGGCTTGACATAATGGTATCAGAGCACGGCTTTACGTCCTTGGACTTTATGTCGAATTCTCAGTTTTGAAAGCTCGTCGTTGTTAAAGAAGTGTGCGCTCTCTCTCACAAATGTCCTTCGGCATGTCCATTCAATAAGTCTAAATATTTTCAAAAGCTCGTGCATGCGTTCGATCGAACGCATCAGTATGCCATCGCCGGACGCATCGATAGGCAATGGCCTTTGTGCCGAACGGTGTCAACTTGACTTGATAGAAAACACGTGCTAAGTTAACATGTCGCGTGCGTGCCTAACTAGTCCTACGATGACCCTAGCAATTGAACTTACAAACTCGGAATATAGTCCGCACGGGATGGCTTTGCACACGACCTTTTGGCTAAGTTGTACCGCGTGTCGCGCACCTCGACTTTTTGGTGCAATCAAGTCACGAGCAATATCAAGTATCGCTCGGTCGGGAACGTAGGTACACTTAGAGTGTATATCGATAGGAACGCTATCGAGCTTACGCTTAGGCATGCACAGAAGATTGATTTGGATTTGGAAGAATAGTGCGAACGACTTAGTACGTCGACACGACGTGAGCGATTACGCTAGAGATTCTTCGAACAAATCAGAAGGATGTCTTAGCGAGTGATGCGAACGTAATTGAGGACTAGATCGGATGGCTCGAATCCTGAGTGGTGTATGGATTTTCTTAGAAATTATTCAAGCGAAGATTGAGGATTAGAAATAATAACGAGTACGTCGGCGAGGCGATGCAATCGCCATAGCCTTAGAACGTGTCACGCTTAGTTGGTTGTGACTTCGATGTCCCGAACGAGATGTCGTTCGGACAACTTGTGAATGGGCAACGCGAGTTAGAAAATAATTCAGAACGATGAATAAAAATGTATGTCTTGATCGAGGAAGCTAGAGGATCACACTTATGATTTCGGATGTAGTCAAATGAAATATGACTTGAGTTTTGGACAACGATAATGAAACTAGCTTGAGGAATAGCGATCGAACTTGATCTTGAATATCAAGGAATTTTGGTATATCCAGTTCGGACAATAGCATCAGTCGTACGACTCGAAATTGGTTACAAAGGAAGATCGTCAGGTTACGCATATCGTCGATGGTATTGAGGCGTATCAAAGATCGATATGCGATAACTCGGGGGTACTCTGACTCGGCGAATGACGATCGTACAAATGTCATTGTTCCGATGGATGCTATACTCGGGATATTGAAATGTGTCAAGGAAAAGATAGACTTGGCTCGAGGAATTTCTAGTTGAATGAATGGCGATCGGACTATCGAACTGAAATCTGGGCTTGGATGAAAAATAAAAATGTTTGGATTTGCTTTGTCGATAACCACAACGTTGACGTTCTTGTCTTATGTGAGCGCAACTCCAGCCTCGTAATGCGTCACGCCGATTAAGGCGTTCACTCCGCGTGAGCACTAGTATGGTGATTCATACAGCGAGGGTGATCAAACTATTATGGCGTGGCAATTTGTGTGCTTCGACTTATGATTTGACGCGAAGGTGGACTCGAGAATGACCCAGCGTGCTTGACGATCGAACTTGAGGATTGAGTAGGTCCAATCCGCGTATCGAGAATGAATTAGTCTAGACGCAAGCAAGAGTTATGCCCCGATGAGAGTGATTATTCCGTGGGAGCGTTGTATGGTGATTCACGAACCACCATGGATGATCAGACTCGCGTGAGATTGGGGCACAACATATTGTCAAAGCTAGACGACCTCATGATCGAATACATGAATTGGTTAGAATTGGTGATTTGAATGGATTTGAATACGCGCAACGAATACATTAGTACGAATTAGGTGATCGTGCTCGATGTTTAGAAATCTGAGTGACGCGAGCTTGGGTAGGAAACCCCGTGCTATCGACTTTGGTTTGACCCTAGGATTGGGTCAGTGTTGGCATTATTGTTGGAAAACTATGATTCCAATCCTGATATTGACTTAGCCTCGAAAAGATGGCCTAGCGGTTAGGCGAGACGCCCTGTTTCAAGAGTTATCAAACGAAAGATTGATCTTGAGGATTGGTATGAATGGATAGTGTGAATCACGGATATAGGAATACCCCTCACGAGATTCGGCTGACATACATATATTTCAGGGACGCTTGAGTATGTGCACGATGCGACTCGAGTGAGAATGACGAATTCTCTATCATGCGGCTTGGCCGAATGCATGTATTTTGAGGACGCCTGGAATGTGTACACGATCCAACCAAGTGATACGTTGAGTTCAAGGAAGATATGAGGAATAAAAGAGTGTCGAGAATTTGAGATCGTGTTAAGGAAAAAGATTGATAGTTGTGCGAGCGTGGCTCAGAATCGAAGAAACGCGTAGGCGGAGTGTGTACGATAAATCATGTGTGCCCCGCATGATTGTTATAGTTCCGTGTTTGGGAACGATTAAGTTTTGGCCATAGAAATGGTAGGATGGCTTGCCTTCAGGAAAGTCTCGAGGATGAGACTTGTTCTGAGTGGTGTATGTTGTAGTGCCCCGTCCCGCAAAGTCAATCGGAGGAATCGAAATGCCGACGACGATCAGACTTAGCCTTACAACGGCTGTTCGAAGGTTCGCTCGGTCGAGGCGACTCCTCGCACAGGTGGGGTAGTTTCGATGAACTTGCCGCATCTTAGCCTGCACTTAATAAATCGCATATTTTCAACTTGCACAAGTTAGGCTTGTTAATAAAAGAGACGCATCCACATAGCTAAGGGAATAATCCCGACCCGTCGGAATGTCTTAGAACATGAAAAATGGTCCCACGGTCTATTTAGAAGTCGGCTCAGCGTGCTTTCAAATGACACTCGATCCTTCGTTACCGTGGCTTGGGAGAAGGAAATTGGCCTAAGTAGCTACGTTGCTCCGATACTCGAATCAGCCTAAGTCATAGGTGTCGCCCGTTTGAATGCTTCATAAAGTATGCACTGTCCCGTCGTTTTGCCCTAACACTTGTATTGGCCTAAGTAATAGGCGTCGCCCGCGTGAATGCTTGAAAATGCATGCACGGTCCCGTCGTCCAAGGCTTGGCATAGCCTTCGCACGTCCCGTGAGTTAAGTCATCTTGCACGGCTGTTGGCTTAAGTCTAGGCACCCGAGCACTTGGTTGTCTAAGTCGACCCTACGCATAGCACGTTCCATCGACATGGAGCTCGGTGTAGCCTTTGCTCGTCGAGTCGTTGTCCAAATAAGTTAGACAAGAGTTACGTTGGGCTATCGAAGCCATTTTTAGCACTGTCCTGCTCTATCTGCGGTTGTCAGGTCGCGTAGTCCCTTGAGAACAAGGCTCGTCGTATAAAGTATATGACTTGAGCGATAGCGTCGCCTTGAGAACCAGGTCTATCTAAGGCACGAGCTACGGTGGATTTAGTGAAAAGTATGCCACGGACAAAGGAAGTCCACACGACTGGTTGTCGCCGAGATCGGTCCTGCTACTTGGGAGTCTCGATAGAAAGAAGGAAAGCATGGTCGTGTTAAGGAAGGATTGGTAGACTAAGTTGAGTCTTGCATGGTCATTGGACAATTTGTCCACAAGGTGTAGTCTTCTCGAGTGATCGCCGGGGTACTAGGATCAGGTCGGTCCGGGGGAAGCGAGTTGCGGCTCAAGGTAGGATGCTAGATAACCGCATGGGAGACTTCGGCGCCTCCACGCTAGCTACCCGTATAGGGATGAGCCGATATCCCCGAGCCAGTCCAAGATAGCTTGATATTGCTAGTGACCACTCATATAGATTTGTCGGCAAGAGCGGCAATCCGCATGTTTGCCTTTGGATAGCGTCAATTACTAGAACGTCGTCAGTCGAATCATGAGACAATCTAGCACGACATGTATCAAGTCAGCAAGATGTAATCCCGTTAGTGCTAGCCTTGTATCAGCACGGAAGGAATGAGTTATAGCTTATGTCAGCAAGACACGTGCTTCGGCACTAAGCAAGGCTTTCGCGTATCAAGTATTGGCTTCTGCGTATCAATGTTGGCATTGTCGTATTGGCTTTCGCATATCAAGTATTGGCTTTCGCGTATTAATATTGGCATTCGCATATTGGCTTTCGCGTATCAAGTATTAGCTTTCGCGTATCAATGTTGGCATTCGCGTATTGGCTTTCGCGTATCAAGTATTGGCTTTCGCGTATCAATATTGGCTTTCGCGTATTGGCTTTCGCGTATCGGAATTGTTGGCCTAAGTTTGCATAAGTTAAGTCGAGTGCCATCACTTTAAGTCGAAAGGACCGTAATGTAAAAGTTGGCTAAGTCAGGGAGTCATTAGGCACGACCTCATCTTGAAGCACGGACAAGCCTAGGCAAAGTCTAAGGGCACGACCTGCCCGAGTCGACCCCTTGGTGCCTTGGCACGGCCGAGTTCGCATAGGTTGCTCCTCGACGAAGCACCGTCTCGAATACATTGAAGTCACGAATAAAGTATGGCACGACCCTGCCGTCTCGAGTTGTAGTTCGGTCAAGTACATGCACGATGAGGCACTGCCTCGATCGAAACACACGTTAACATGATAGTACGACTATGTCGTCACATATCGAGTTGGTTAGACGTCAAGTCTTAAAACTGATCCTAAGGCAAGACAAGCAAGACAATCGAAAGGGACTTAAGCTGCACAAAGTAAATGAACGTGTCGGTTTTGTATGGGTGGGCGAGGAGCTCACTCCACCAGTACAGTTGAGTACTGACACCCACACAGTTTCCATGTACAGGCACATGTAGAAGCTCGTGGCGTGGAGCTCGCTTGGATGCGTCGAGGCACGGAGTTCCTTGGCGATTCGAAGCGTACGGCCGCGTGGAATCGAAGTACATGACATAATATATGGACATCGCCTTCCGAAGCTTCCGCTGGCTCAAGTATTGTATCGAGAGCTGAGAGAGAGCTGAGTGACTTGTAAAATGAGAAAAAAGTGCGTACGAGAGACTTGTAATCATGGCCTTGCGCCTATTGTAATCTGATTTTTCTATATCAATAAAAGAGTTCTTTTGAATAACTTGTGTTTGCCTTTAAATTTCCGTTGCAATGTTCAATGTTTCTGCTTGGGACTTCTGTGCGACGATCCCGTCGCCGCCGATGTAATCGGCCGTTATGAAACTGCCTTACACGAGCACAATCTAGGCTCGTGCGACATCACGCCTTAGCGAGGACGATCGCTCCTACGGGAGCGGGGCGTGACAATATTCATGTGCACCCATTTATGGGCCCCCATGTGAAATCATGTACGATAACATAACTTGAACAGATCCTTGTGTATTGATTAGGGTACGGGGGAGTATAAATAGTTATGTGGACAATTTTCAAAGTAGTGTAGCCATGCATGTACAACCTCTCATATTTATTATCAAGCCGTTCACATGTCTATCTTGTACTCTAAATTACTAGTTCACTGTAGCTCTTTACTTATAGTAGATATTTCTTTTACAGTCTTCTCTTTTACTTCATGTATATTCTCAGCGTTTCATGTATCTTACTCTATTGTCTGTATTATATTCATGTCATAATATGAACTGCGTGAGATGTACTGTGCTCGCTCCCATCCTGACTGGACCTGTTGAAATATTACAGATGACCTTGAGAAGCTGTGTTCCACTTATTACGGAGCAGGCCTAGATGACACATGTGAGCTGGACTCTCAGGAGGACCCAGCACTTGCAGAGGACATTACCCCAGTAGACTAGGCTAGTTAGCTAGACTAGTATCTATTTATCTTCATGTCTTGTTGGATACACTTGTACTTATTTGGAGATTGTTATTCTGGATTTTTGGAGTTGTTCATCTTAGACTTCTAGCTATCTCTCTTATTTTGTATTTATCATCTGTGGATTATGTGATTTCATCTATTCTATCTTATCGTACTTTCTTTCTTAGTTGTGATTGAGTTGTACTTTATTATATCACCTCCATTCGGAGTGTATATACTGTACAGGTACCTTATAACTGTTAGATGTATGTGACCTAGGACAGCGTTCTACAGCCGACACTGCGGCGTAGACTGGACGTAACCACTTCTCGTACCCCTACACTGGGTGCGGGTCGTGACACAATTTTTAGTGGTGGCCCATGCAGGTCGAGATTCGCATTTGTGCGAAGTCATGGTAGTACGATGATTAGTTGTACTGCTGCGCACCTACAATTAGAGATAATGAATATGTTTTATAATGAGAGGATACTCAATCACATTTAGGATTCTTTGAGAGATTCCTGGGACGACCCTTGAGAATCTTATTTTTAACTTCGATTTGAAATCTCTTTTTCCCTTGATTTGATTCACCCTTACTTCTTGTTATTGATTTTGATTTTGATGGATTATTGTTGAATTTTGAATCTTGATGTTAGTTATTGAATTTGAGTTTGTATTTATATATATATATATATATTTATATATATATATATATATATATATATATATATATATATATATACATCTTTTTGGAATTAAGGTATAACCTGATAACATACTTGATAAGGACAGTGAGAAAGATAAAAGTCTAATTTATTTATGGAGTTTAGAATTTATCGCAGTCATATTTGCTAGCATGACAAGGACATAGAGCCTGATATAGATATACTTATCATAGTTATAAAATCTAGATTTTCTTGCAGCCATACCGGGTAGCGTGGTAAGAATTCTAGATAACATGACTATAGGGTGTATACCTTCGTTATGGACTCTATTGTTTATTGCAGCGATGCATACTGGCATGGCGAAATTTTGACAACATGATTTCAGGAAGACGTGTATGGTATCAGACGTGTATGGTATCATATTTAATTTTAAATGGGTTCATTTCTTTTTAACAGTTGATGAAGAACAGATTTTATCATTATTTCTTTCTTGCCATTATTTCTTGTATTACCATTTTTTTTAAAAAAAAACTGTCCTGATAACATCAATCACCTGTCTCGTATCTAATTCTGTCAGCTATACTTTGAAACCCTTGAATCTCCATATCTTTTCACCTTCGAAAGGCCGAGGAAGTAACGTAAATCATCTAACTCGGAAAAGACTTGATTTGTTATCTTGTGATAATCTTGGTAGGGGTATAATATGATGGACCTTGATATAGGTTTGGGATAGAGATGCGACTGTATTTGAGGATGAAACCAAGAGAGTTATATTATCAATTTAGGAACAATCATACTTAGAGAAATCTTTTGGGTATGAATAATTCATAGATGTATTTCATAACTGATGAGGATATTCGAGGTCAACTTAGTTTCGAGAACTTGAATAAATTTTGGTTATTGATTCTTGAGACGTTACACTTTAAGGCTATGATGTTAAATTTAGGAATTTAGTAATAGAGAAGAGATTTTAACTATATGCAATGATGATACGAAATTGAGTAAGATATTGTAAGAAATGGCTAGAAACAGAAAGAACGCAAGGATTTTGAGTTATATAAAATATAGAGATTTTGTGAAAATTTTAAATTTCAGGAGAATAATATTGAAGGTGTACGTTGAAGGAAATATGAAGGTTGAATTTATAACGAAGAATAAGTTTTATAAGGCCTAGTGGGTTTAGATTTAAATAATACAAGGAGAGTAAATTGAATAAGTTCAAGGATTACATAAAACTTGATTTAGAGGCTTCGGATCCAATTTAGGACAAGGTGGAAGAATCTAGATTTATGATGATTAAGTGGTCAGTTTTGATTCCTAGTAAGAAGGGTATGCTTCATGAATAATGTTTCGGAACTTAGAAATTTAGCCTATGGTGATCATGGCAAGGTCAAATCTTTATGACGGAAGGATACAATTTTGATGGTATTCATATAAAGGTTGATTTTTATATTGGGACTTGTGAGATAAAAATATGATTGGCAAATGATAAACTTGATAGTATCAGAGAGAGATGATTAACTTGACTTTCCTATGAAATCTTTTCTCTTGTTTTTCCTTTAAAATGAGAAATTTGACTTATTCCATATCTTTGAATCACCCTTTAAAAGTTTTCAATATCATTGAATCCTAGCTCCTTTAATCATGACCAATCAACTTTGATCATCTTTTCTTATCATATTAATATCTTGGGTCCTACTCAATTGAATTAAATTTAATTGTGACCTGAATCTCCATCCTTGTATGTTCGTGCTCAGACTTCGATGACCTTGTCCTCCATATTGCCCAAATCTTGATTACCCATAATTGATCAACTTAGATCGTATCGAGACTAAATTTTTTTAATATATATTGTGATTCGATTTCAATGATATTGACTTTCTTTCTTTAAACTTTTAATTTTGATTTTTCTTTGAATAGTACCCCTTTATAAATAATTACTAGTTATCTTTATTTTATTTTTGATAATTACCAATTTTCTTATAGGATGGTAGACTGCCTTACAGCCTTGATGATTTGTTGTTTTCAGTAACTTTTCTAGTTTAGCACCCCAAATTGCTTGTATGTTTTGATACCCTATGACCGTTTTGGTTTAGCATGACTAGTATACCTAGATAAAACTTTCAACTGCCACTGTATGCCATGACCCTGTATGCCATTCTTTTAAATTGTATGATTTAGGTAAGTTCTGAGACTTTGATTGTTGGGGACGAGACTCTAGAAGAAGTACGACCATCTTAATTTCGAGGATGAAATTTTCTAAGGAGGGTAGACTTGTAACACCCACTTTTCTAAAATGAGGGTAATTTTGAACTTTTGTAAAAGTTTATTATTTAATAATAGGATTTATGATTTATGAATTTTTTTAATTAATTTAATACTATTTAAAATTTGTGAATTATAATTTTGATGTGATAGCTAGTGAACCCTGTAGGTCCTAAAAAATTAAGTTGTATCAATCAACAAAGTCAAAAATTCAAGATATTCATCATTTTGATGAGTTGCGCATACAACAGATTGCGCAGACATCACTTTGCGCAGGTTGGTTTGCGCATGTTCCCAACTGCGCAGGCTGACGTGGCAGAAGTCATCATTGACTGAATCAAATCAGATCTTCCTGACAGCTGACAACATGAATAACGAGGAGGCTGTTCATTTTTGACGTCGCACAGTGCTCGAGGGCGGCTGACAGGTGGCAGCGCAATCCGTGGTTGCGCAAACCATTCATGCGCAATCCGTGGTTGCCCAAACCATTTCTGCGCAGTTCACTTTGCGCATTCTACCAACATAACTGACTAATTACATGTAGCATTCATGCCATCAATTGCTCATTACATGGCAACTGTCTATGCACGATCATGCGCATTTCAATCAAATAATGCCATGTGTCTCAGATAGTTGGCCCACGATCCAATAACTGCCTGTGCAATCCAGTGCTGCGCAAACCAGTTGCTACGCAAATCAGCTTGCGCAGTTCAAAATAACTGAAAGTTAGTTATTTTCAGAACTCTATAAATAGAGTTTCAAGTCTTCATTTCAAGGGGATCAAGATCAGAGATCAGAAATCAGAGAGTTCAGGAGTTCTTGCCAAAGTGCTGCTGCATTCTTCCGAGACTTTTGTCTTCAACTTCAGAGGCTTTTGCCTTCAATTTCCAGAGTTGTTTTCAACTTCAAAGGCTTCGTCTTCAAAGTTCACATCGTCCAAGGGATAAAGTAATCGTCATCAAGATTGGATTCCTATAGTTGTAATTTTTCCAGAATTCTTGTAATCTTTATTACAGTTTGTATCAATAAAGTTTTATACTTTTGTTTTTGCAAACAAAATGGCGACTCTGCTGGGGACAACTTTCTCCTCCGACGAGGAAGTAGCAACTCAATGTGACGTAGCGTCTATCGGGAAGACGCAGAAGACGCTGGTTGTTAAGGTCAATCAGACAGCCTACGAGGCGATGCTCAACTCCAAGACCACTCCCCGTACTGCAGTCACTTCTGCCAAGAGCAAAGTGCGCTCAGTTTGGGTCTCCAAGTCTGCACAATCTGGCAGTTTTGCCGCCAAGGATGCTGTGCCAACTGTTGCACAATCTGCTAGTCAGACTGCTGCACAAACTGCTGTGTCAACTATTGCACAGTCTGTCTCAGCAACTGCTGCACAAGCTGTTGCAGTCAAGGCTGCGCAGTCTGCTGCAACTATTGTGTAAGCTACTTCATATGCTGTCTTGTCAAAACAGAAGACTCCTATGACTCTAGCGCAATTGGCAGTGGCTTTTCCTGCGCAAAATAGCACTCCAGTAACTAAAATGCATCCCAAGCACTCTAAGACAAAGACTCCTGATGCACTTCCTACCAAAGCTTTTAATGCACAAATGACTAGTGCACCTTCCACCTATGCGCAAACCAAGTCTGCACAATCTAAGAAAAACAGCCTTTTGGCTAAATTCCCTTCTTCTAACAATAAAAGAAGAGATTCTATTCCTCTTCCCAAACACCCTATTGCCTCTGCGCAATCCACTGAGGGTAGTCCTTTGACTATTCCTCCTTCCCTTCAAAGCAAAGGAAAAGGTCCATTGGTCTTTTCTCAAACTTCCTTGTCTCATGACTTGGAAGATAACAGAGGGAAACGCTCTTTAGCTAACCCTTCATCTCAAAACAAGGGAAAAGGCCCTTTGGTCTTTTCTCAGTCTTCTTCAGTCTTTACTGAAGAGGATCCATCTCAATGTGTCTCGGCACCAATCAGTTCGAGAACTCTGGCAAACAAGGATTCTTCTTTCCTTTATAACAAGAGTACTTGTACTAATCAAAGAGGTATTCTGTCTACTCCAATAGCAGAATTCCAGGACCTCCCGACTCTCCAAATTTGTCGTTCCAGACAAGGAAAACTGTTAGTGTCTCAAACAGAAACTCCTGGGGGTGAATTTGCTGACCTCAGAACTCATCTTAATCGACCCACTTCGATAAAACGCAAACAGCCAATGCCGAAGGTCAAACATCATCATAAACAAATCTCCAAGGTCAAAAATCCTGACACTTATGCCAATGAAGTGAGTACTTCCCTGTATACTCAAGGGACTAAACATTTGAAGAATCGGAATCATGTTCCAAATGTTATCAAAGAACAGATCCCTCGGAACTTTCCTCGTCCTATTGTAGATCTTCGAGAACGTCTAAGACAAAAACAGGATAACGTCTCAATATCTTCATCTCAACCATCTGATCATCACTGTAATCATAAAGTCATCATCCAATGCTATTGTCAAACGACAAAACGATCTGTCTTCGATCGTTTAACTTTGCTA
>JANAVB010021600.1:30158488-30258488 GCA_029216955.1 Iris pallida
GGTCATGGAAAACTTGTGCACAAGGTTTAATTTACAAGTTCCTCAAACCATTGTCGGGGCACTGGGATCGATTCAGCCTAGGAGGAACGGGGTATTGCAAGACCTTCAGCAGTGGTGCGATCCGAACTAAAGAGTAGGTCGCAATACATGCATTTTGGACCTTCGGTATAGTTACACCTTGCATATAAAGTGTCTTGGTCTTGCAAGAATATAGTCCAAAATGGCTTGTGGTGCTAGTGACCCTCTGTCACGACCCGCATCCTGTATAGGGGCACGAGAAGTGGGTACGTCCAGCCTACGCCACAGTGTCAGCGGTAGAACGCTGTCGTAGGTCAATCATCTAACAATATACAAGGTACCTGTACAGTTTATACTCTCCGAATGGAGGTGACAAACAGAATACAATCTCAATCACATCTAGGTAGAAGAATGAAAGATAGATAGATAGACAGATGGTAACTCAAAGAGACAGTAGAATAGATGAAATAAGTCTAAGTGTCTAGGATACATAACATCCAGAATGTCAACTCATAATACAATAAGTCTAAAGTCTATATATCTCAACATCTCAAAATACAACTGAGAATGTGAGACAAAATGATAATATAGAAAAGACTGTCTAGCTAAACTAGCCTAGACTACTGGGGCAACATCCTCAGCTGCAGGTGGATCCTGCTGAGGGTCCACAACATAAGTATCATCTAGTCCTGCTCCATAATAGGTAGACACCAGGGCCTCATCCTCATCCTCTGTAATATTTTCAACAGGTCCAGTCAGGACAGGAACGAGCACAATACATCTCACGCAGTGTATAGTATGATAGGAAATATAAAGCATGCAATAGAGTAAAATACAGGAACTGCCGAAAGAAGATACATGTAGTAAAAGAGATAACTGTAATGAAATATCTACTATAATAGAGAACTAGCAGTGACTAGTGAGTCAGAGTAAAATATAGACATGTGAATGGCATAGAAGATTCATGACTACAGCTAAGAGTGATTCATGACTACAGCTACTGGGGTAATATCCACATGACTATTTCCACTCCTCCATCCCCAATCAATACACAAGGATCCGTTCAAGTTATGTTAAGATTCGTGATAAGCCCATAAATGGGAGATTCATGAGAGGCTCTGTGAACATGAGAGTACATGAGTCACAAGCGATTCGTAAATCTATGAAAGCATAGAGATACATGATGATTCGTGAAAAGCACAAACATGCTGTACCTGATGCTCCCGAGGGGGATAACATCTCATAAAAAGATCCATATAGTACTAATCCGTGATAACAATCGTGTCAGCATCAAGTAAAGTAATCTAGAGCAAGAATATAAATCCTGGCAAGTATGAAACGGTCAGAGAATGTACTCGCCTGATAACTGAATGTCTGAAGAGGATATACTGCCTGATGAGAGATGTATGGCTCCTAATCTGAGCAATACAAGTCACAATATATCCACAATGGTAAAAATAAAGTATACAATGCATACTACATGATTCTAGGTCAATCTGGTCAAAAGTCAACTCTTGGTCAACTCTTGGTCAATATTCTAGTCAACTAGTCAAGTTATCTAGGGTTTTGGTCAACAATGGTCAGACTAGTCAAATACTAGTCAAGTTATCTAGGGTTTTGGTCAACAATGGTCAGACTAGTCAAATACTAGTCAACATGATCAATCTAGGTCAAGTCTAGGTTAAACTTAGACTAACTAAGGTTTTGGGTCAAACAAAGACTAGTCAACAAGGTAATCAGGTCAATCTTGACTAATGGTCAACTTCTAGTCAATACTCCATAAGACTAACTCAAACCATGACACAACCTCTAAGTATTCCACTTAACCCCATACATATCTTAATCTACATAGGACTATCCTTATAATCCATATGGTTAACCTAATCATCTAGTTAGGGTTTAGTCAAACTTTAGTCAACTAGTCCCTCTATGTTCATCCAAGTCATTTCTAGGTCAATGTTGACCTATAGTTGACTTTGGTCAACAATGGTCAACAAGGGTCAATTTGCTAGTTAAACTTGGTCTACTAGACCTATTGGTCAAGTCTAAACCCACTAACCATAGGCCATAGGCTATAGGCCCATGTATCTAGGATACCTTATATAGGTATCTATATCTATATAAAATATGAACCTATCCATATTTTTTTTATATATATATTTTATATATATATATATATATATATATATATATATATATATATATATATATGTATTGATATGGTTAGGTATAGTTGAATATATATATATATATATATATATATATATATATATATATATATATATATATATATATATACATATATATATATATATATATATATATATATATATATAATACCCAAATATATATATAGTACCCACATATATATATATAATATATATACATATATAGATAGCTAACATATATACATATATATACATTTATATATATATATATATATAAATATATATATATATATATATATATATATATATTTTTTATATATATATATAAATATATATATATATATATATATATATATATATATATATATATATATATATATATATATATATATAAACCCATATATACCCTCAACTATATATACGAATATATAACTATATATAATATAACATATATATATATATATATATATATATATATATATATATATATATATATATATATATATATATATATATATATATATAAAGAGAGAGGAAAAAAAAAATATATAAAGAGAGAGGGAAATAGAGAGAGAGATGTGAGAGAGAGAATTAGAGAACTGGACAGGAGGGGGGGTGTTCCAGATTTCTGGAAACAGAAATCAGTCCCCCCCCCCCCCCCCACACACACACAATACACACACACACATATATATATATATATATATATATATATATATATATATATATATATATATATGTATATACACATATACACACATGTATACACCCTCAAATCTCATATACACGCACATATATACATATACATATGTATACAACACTGAAATATACAAATACATGTATAAAACATAACAAAAATCAAATCGAAATTCATTTCTGAAAACTAGGAAAATATTCCAAACTCTGGAAAATGGACTGTGTACTCGAAAAAGGGTAAACCCGATTTCGTGTCCAAAACCTAACTAAGGTGTCTAACCAACGGTTGGTAAGTGTTACCCCAAGTGTCCTCTAGTGTCTAGGGGGCCTGACACGACACCATGACACAATTTGACGTGTCCACGACTCACAAACCCGAAACGGGTAAACACTGATACACACACACAACCACAGTGTCGTGCACGTGTGCAACTCACCCTAGGACACGACACATACGCATACGTGTCTCGTACTCGTGCACGAAGGTGCGCCTAGGGGTAGGGTACGTGTCCAACATCCTGCACCGTGTCCACGTTGCTCCAGGACACGATACGAAGTCCGTATCAGTCGTGAAAAACATGACTGATACGCGTGTTCAGACCGCGTCGTGCACGCGGTCAAGTGTCTCGTGTTCACGACACAGGACACGACACACCACGTGCTCGTGTCCATGTGTTCGCCATATGATGGGCTACACACTCGTGTCACCATGAGGTGCCCAAGTGTCGTGTCCACGTGACACAACACGCACGAAGTTGGCCCCCGTGCGCGTGTGTGCTGACAGTGCACGACCAGTACACGTGTCCGTGCGTTCTCGATACGACACAAACGTGTCTCAAACTCGAGGGGGGCATGTCAGAGGTTGCCCCCTCCTCTGTGTCAATTTTCACGTGTCCACGTGTCCTACAGTGTCCGCACTAGGTGTCGAGTAGCAGGGGAGGCTGTATGCCTCAGTGCGGTGTCCGGGCAGTGGGTTCGTGTCGATTTTTGACACGAAAATGACACCGTGTCGTGTTCAGTCAAGTAGGTATAAATTATACTAGTCTAGGGCTATAAGAAAATGTAATTAGTTCTACATTATAACAAAGTTTAATCCTTTGTGGTATTTCATCAAACAAGGGTTAATAGTCTAGGATACGTGTCCGATACGGACACCAAACCAACCCTAAATTTCACCAAACTTGACCCACGGTTAGGGTAGACCTATATGCATGCATTTATGAAGAAAAAACAGAGTATTAACTAGGTTTGAGGGCATTTACCTATTTGTGCAATTCCAATGGAAAATCAATAAAGAGGGGGTGTGTTTCCTTCCACTTGGTGATGTCCAAAGCTCATAAATTCTGGATTGCTAGCCTCCCTTAGCACCCTTGATGTTGTAGGGTCCCAATACAAATGACTAGAGGTGATTTGGATCAAAAATGATCAAGTTGTGGAGGTTTGAAGAAAATAGAATTTTGTAGGATTAAAATTCATGTAAAAATGATCATGAATGAATACAATAGGTTATATAGGAAGGTGTAGGGCTAGGGGGTACCCCATGGCCGGCCATGGCAAGGGGGGGTGTCCTAGGCTTTCCTTCAAGGTGAAGGCAAAGACTTTCATGCCAAAGGGTTGATATTGTCACGACCCGCACCCTAGAGTTAGGGCACGAGAACGTAACAACGCCCAGCCTACGCCGCAGTGTCGGCGGTAGAACGCTGTCCTAGGTCTCAATGCATCTAACAGTATAAGACTAAACAGTTTATACTCTCCGAATGGGGGTGACATAGCAGATACAGACTCAATTACATCTAAGGTAGAGCATGATAAGGATAGATAAAACATAAAATCCAAATAAATATAGGAGATAGAAGTCTAAGTGTCTAAGATACATGAACCTAGAAGTACATCTCAAAACTCAAATAAAGATACAGTAATCCACAAAGTAAATACAACTCCAGACAAAATGAAATAACTACCTAAACAAACCCTACTGTGTCTCCTCTAGGCTAGCAGGCAACCTCCAAGCTATCTGTAAAATTTATCAACAGGTCCAGTCAGGATAGGAGCGAGCACAATACATCTCAACATATCATAACAGGTTAGAAAATATATAACATGCAGTAAAGTAAGATACAAGTACTGAAGAATGCAGTATGTAAACAGAGAGAGAACTGTAATAAAAATATCTACTATACATAGAGAACTAGCAGTGACTAGTGAGTCAGAGTACAATATGAACATGTAAATGGCCTGGGATGATTCTGATAAGACACTAAGGAATGATTCTGATAAGAAACTACTGGTGTATTATTCACATGTCCAAATTCTACTCCCCCGTACCCCCAATCAATACACAAGGATCCAGCCAGGTTATGTTATGATACTATGTACAGACCCCGAAGGTGATAGACCCCGAAGGTGATACATAGTAGACCCATAAATGGGATAAGGATTCCAGGATGACTCTGTGATCATAAGAGTATATGTCACAAGTGATCGAAGAATCAACGAAGCATAGTGATACGCCATGCAAGTGAAACGCACAAAACATAGAGTATCCGATGCTCCCTAAGGATAACATCTCAAGAAGGGATCCATATAGTACCAATCCGTGTGACCTACGTGACAGTACAAGTAAAGTAATCTACTGCAGGAAATAATTCTAAGCAGGATATGAAATGAACAGAGAATGTACTCGCCTGATATCTGAATGTCCAAGATAAAGATACTGTCCGAGGAGAGGTGTCTGGCTCCTAATTAGAATAGCACAAGTCACAACATATCCAGAAGGGTAATATAAAGCACTACAATGCATTCTACATGAATCTAGGTCAAACTAGGCCAAAGTCAACCCTTGGTCAACTCTGGTCAATTGTACTAGTCAAACTAGGTCATGTCCTAACCCAGCAAGTCTTACTAGGCCTAACCAAGACTATCATAGCAAGCACACATCAATACGAGGCTATGCAAGCCAATATACACCCAACTCTATATAGCATGCAATTATTCAATACTCAAATAGGCAAGAATTCACATTGGATATACACTAGGTAATCTATTACTTTAAGCTATATATGTTTACACATATATATACACATGCATATATTGGTATTCAACATTAGGTCTATAATCATGGCATTTTAAATGGTTATATAAACTTATATATTACAACACAATATGCTAACATATATATAATATACATACATAGCTAAGTTAACTGTATTCATAAATACTTATTTAAGAGGCTATGTGTGTGTATGTGAACATGGCAAAGGGGCAAGTGAGGGTTAAATGGGCATACATAGTGTATACATATCAAAGAGTGTCAAAGTGTAAGTGAACAAAGTGTCAAGTGTGATAGTGTCAACATAGTGTAAGGGGTACATGAGGTAATATATGATTTGTGTTAACATAGAACATTACATCTCATTAACTTATATATTGCATACATTACATCTATTATTATATTTCATTCATGCTTGCATTCATTCATCATTCATTTATTCTCTTGCACTACTATATGCACCATACATTACATACTATGGAACCTACATATTCATTACAAGCCATACTTATACATGCTTACATTAGATAGGATACTTACACCTCATACATCATTTATTTAACTATTTACTCATGCTTGCATTCTCTATTTAATTACATAATGTATATACATTAACATGGGTTAAAATCAAATAGAATATTATATTACTCACAAGGGTGCACAAAATGCATATGCCGAATAGTAACTCCTACTAATAATCAATACTGTACCATCTCAGCATAAATTAAAATCTAGGATTAAAGTATGTTATAGATCTATGTGTTAACTTTCCGAAACTTCAAACGGATTGCGTTTTTATTTCCGAAAACTCCCGGAATCGCAAAAACACCGAGAACGCGTTTGTCTTTCGTACAGCTGACACTCAAATAATTCTCCAAAAAGTTACAGAAAGAATTAGGCCTATTAATACATGTTTTTGGAAAGCTAACTTCAATACGCTTCTTTTAAAAAAAACGGAAGATTAAACCGAGCTTTGAGCTAGAAGTTATGTCATTTCTAAGTTAGAGCTGAAATTAAAAACGTGGAAAAAAATCATGACGGATTTAGATAGTTTGAGCCAAAAGAATACACAATATATAACCTAATTATCCACAACAATAATAGCAATAATAATATGAAGAACCACACTCACAAACTTGATTATATAATCATCATGAACCATTTATTACATATATAAATATAGATACACTCTCATTACAATATATATATATATATATATATATATATCTATATATGTAACATGAACACATCCACAACGCAAAGGACACTCCTATGACCTCCAAATGGACACAAAATGGACACAAATAGAGATACAACCATGGAGTCATTCCTATGGGTTCAAAATAGACCTATATGCATGAGGAAATGAAAAGGAGAATAGATTTATACCTCCCAGTAGATCGAATCGAAGAAAAGCCTTCCCGGAGCGACACCGACACGTAGAGATTCCAAAAGGACACGAACGAGCTCCGAATCCTCCCAAACTTGGGTAGCTTCCTCCTTGGCTAGAATGGAGAAGGAAAGAAGAAGATTTGGTGGTGAAATGGAAGGATTTGGTGGAGAAATTGCTAGGAATTGCTCTCTAGGATTTTGGGGAAGAACAAGAGAGAGAAAAATAGATGGATAATGACAAATGGGAGGCTCAACCCTATCCTTATTGTGGCTGGCCATAAAGGTGGTTTTGTCCTATTAGGAAAAGTCCAAAATCTCCTACTAACCTATTCTATGAGTATTAGGAAAGGGCTAATTGGTTGGGGCTAAATTAGTCATTCTAAAGTCTCTAATCACACTAACCTTATCCATAATAATTAGTCTAACCTCTAACTAAAATATTTCTATCATGTGGACTAAAATTAATATCATGTGGGCCATGCCTAACTAGTGTGTGGGTCCCACTAGAGTCAAACTACCCCCGGGTCCCCGTTTCAAGTCTGATTGAGTTGAAATTCGAACCCGACTCAAATAACCCCAAAACAATATCATAAATAATAAAATAATATCAAAATAATTCAAAGAGGTCAAATGCAAAAATATCCTTAGGCCAAAAATGACATTAAAATATCATAATCACATGGTTAGGCTCTAGGTCAAACAGTCTCTAGGATTTCACTAGCAAAACGTCAAAACCACAAGTCATTGATTTAAATAATGTTAAAATGATTTAAAATTACCAAAAAATCATATCATGAATTAAATATCATTATTAAAATAATTATAAACACGAAATTTCAAAATTACCCTCATTTGGGAAACTGGGTGCTACAACTCTACCCACCTTAGAAAAATTTCGTCCTCGAAATTAAAATGTCCCTACTCCCTCTAGGTCAAACCCCCACAATTAAAGTCCCAGAACTAAAACAAATCATACCATCAAAAAAAAGACAACGTCCAGGGTCATGGCATACGGTGGTAGTGAAAGTCTCATCTAGGTATACTAGTCATACTAACTGATTCGGTCATAGGGTATCAAATACACAAGCAGTCTAGGGTGCTAAACGAGAAAAGTTACAGAAATAACAAATCATCAAAACTGTAAGGCAGTCTACCATCTATATAAAAACTTGTATCATCAAAATAAAATAAAAATAAAACAAGGGTAACTACCAATTATCTGAAAAAAAAATACTATTCAAAGAAAATCAAATCACAAGTTTAAGAATGAAAGTCAATTTCATGGAAATCCAATCAAAATATATATATTAAGAATATTTAGTCTCGGTACGATCTAAGTTGATCAAATTGGGGAAAATCAAGATTTAGGCAATATGGAGGACAGGCTCAATAAAGTCTGAGAACGAGCATACAAGGATAGAGATTCAGGTCACAATCAAATTTAATTCAATTTAGTACAACCCAAGATATAAATATGATAAGAAAAGATAATCGAATTCGATTTGGTCATGATTAAGGAAACTAGGATTCAATGATATTGAAAAACCTTTTTAGAGAAAAAGAGGAAAAGATTTCATGCGAAGTCAGTAAATCATCTCTCTCCAATACTATCAGTTTATCATTTGCCAATCATATTTTCTCACAAACCCAAATATAAAATCAACCTTCATATGACTACCCTCAAAAATTTCTATAACCTTCAGTCATCTAAATTTTACCATGATCACCATAGACAAAAAAATTTTAACTTCCAAAACATTTTCCACGAAACGTACCCCTCTTTTTAGGAGTCGACACTTATTCATTTAATCGAAATTTTAAATTCCTTCACCTCGTTTTAAATTAGATCCGAAACCTCTAAATCCGATTTATGAAATCCTTGAATTTGTTTAAATCAAGTCTCGTATTCACTAAACTCCAATACCACTGCGTCACACAAATTTATTCTTGTTTATAAATTAACCTTCATATTTTCTTCAACGTTTACCTTCAAATGTTATCCTTTTGAATTCCACAATTTCTTCCAATCATCTAAAATAATTTCTATAACGTAAAATCCTTGTGTTCTCTCTGTCTCTAGTCACCCTCTTACAATATCTAGTTCAATTTCGCATAATCATTTAATATAATAAAAAAAATTTACTTCTTTTTTTTAAAAAAAATTCTACATAGCCTCAGAGTAAAAGTTTTTCCAAAATCAATAACCAAGATTTTCCAAGTTCTCAAAACTAGGTTGACCTCGAACATCCTTATTAGTTTTGAAATACATCCATGAATTATCCATAACCAACTTTCTGTGATTGTTTCTAAATTGATAACATTTATCCCTCGATTTTATTTTAAACCTTTACCACATCTCCATTTCAAATTTTTCATATTTGACATCCAACACTCTGATTCATACAAATCATTTTATGATAACCAATTACATCATTTCCGAACTAGATGATTTACGTCACTTTCTCAACATTTCTCAGATAAAAAAGAACGACATAAAGATTCAAGAGTTTTCAAGGTATAACTGACAGAATTATATACGAGACAGGGAATTGATATAATCAGGACAGGTATATAAGACAAGAATGATGGTAATAAAAATACTGGCAGAAAAAGAATGATAAAAGAATCTGTTCTGCTTATCTGTTTTAAAAGAGGAAACCATTTTGAAATCCAGAACTAAAATATCAAATCCAAAATAAGGCCTAGCAAATCACTGATTTATTGTATTAAGAAGAAATAAATTTGTAAGAAGTTCCACAAGGTTTATAAAAATAGCTAAAGCTACATCCTAAGTAAACAATGAGAAATAAAACAAAACAAAACAACAATAATTCCTCTTTTTTTTTGAATGACTGAAACAAAAGTAGCAAAAATATGTTCGAAAATATTTAAGGTACAATCTGATAATCATATGCGTCTATCCAAAATCATGGTACTCTAAATCCTCGTCATACTAGTAAGCAAGGCTACGATAATCACAGAGCCCTTGACTTATGCACATATCTCTAGAATCATGGTATTTAACATTTTTGCGATGCCGCATGCTTGGCTGCGAAAACCTTAAATTCCTACACCCGAAAAATATATCCAGAGTCAGACTATATGTCCTCACCATGCTGGCTAATGTGACTATAGAAGACTAGGTTCCATAACATAGATGACCTAGCCCATATAATTTTATCTTACCAAAAATTAAATTAAATCAATAATAAATACTCAAAAATCAAATCAAATTTATTAACGAACATCAAAATTTAAAAATGAACAAAATCCATCAAAATACAAACTCGAATGCAGCAGTTACCATCAAAATTCAAAATTCGAAAATCTTCTATCAAAATTTATAAATACAACTCAAATTCAACAATAACCCATTAAAATCAAATTCAACAACAGAAAATAAAAATAAAACAAATTAAGGAAAAAGAGTTTTCAAATCGAAGTTAAATAAGATTCTCCAGGGTCGTCCCAGGAATCTCTCAAGGGTTCCTATCTGTGATTGAGTACCTTCAAAATATATCATATTTCTAGTGCAGGCTGTAGTGGCACTCTAGTTCGAATACCACTACACTTTTAGTCTCGACCTGCATGGGTCACCACTAAAAACGTGTCACGACCCGCACCCTAGAGTTAGGGCACGAGAACGTAACAACGCCCAGCCTACGCCGCAGTGTCGGCGGTAGAACGCTGTCCTAGGTCTCAATGCATCTAACAGTATAAGACTAAACAGTTTATACTCCCCGAATGGGGGTGACATAGCAGATACAGACTCAATCACATCTAAGGTAGAGCATGATAAGGATAGATAAAACATAAAATCCAAATAAATATAGGAGATAGAAGTCTAAGTGTCTAAGATACATGAACCTAGAAGTACATCTCAAAACTCAAATAAAGATACAGTAATCCACAAAGTAAATACAACTCCAGACAAAATGAAATAACTACCTAAACAAACCCTACTGTGTCTCCTCTAGGCTAGCAGGCAACCTCCAAGCTATCTGTAAAATTTATCAACAGGTCCAGTCAGGACAGGAGCGAGCACAATACATCTCAACATATCATAACAGGTTAGAAAATATATAACATGCAGTAAAGTAAGATACAAGTACTGAAGAATGCAGTATGTAAACAGAGAGAGAACTGTAATAAAAATATCTACTATACATAGAGAACTAGCAGTGACTAGTGAGTCAGAGTACAATATGAACATGTAAATGGCCTGGGATGATTCTGATAAGACACTAAGGAATGATTCTGATAAGAAACTACTGGTGTATTATTCACATGTCCAAATTCTACTCCCCCGTACCCCCAATCAATACACAAGGATCCAGCCAGGTTATGTTATGATACTATGTACAGACCCCGAAGGTGATAGACCCCGAAGGTAATAGACCCCGAAGGTAATAGACCCCGAAGGTGATACATAGTAGACCCATAAATGGGATAAGGATTCCAGGATGACTCTGTGATCATAAGAGTATATGTCACAAGTGATCGAAGAATCAACGAAGCATAGTGATACGCCATACAAGTGAAACGCACAAAACATAGAGTACCCGATGCTCCCTAAGGATAACATCTCAAGAAGGGATCCATATAGTACCAATCCGTGTGACCAACGTGACAGTACAAGTAAAGTAATCTACTGTAGGAAATAATTCTAAGCAGGATATGAAATGAACAGAGAATGTACTCGCCTGATATCTGATTGTCCAAGATAAAGATACTGTCCGAGGAGAGGTGTCTGGCTCCTAATTAGAACAGCACAAGTCACAACATATCCAGAAGGGTAATATAAAACACTACAATACATTCTACATGAATCTAGGTCAAACTAGGCCAAAGTCAACCCTTGGTCAACTCTGGTCAATTGTACTAGTCAAACTAGGTCAAACTAGGTCATGTCCTAACCCAGCAAGTCTTACTAGGCCTAACCAAGACTATCATAGCAAGCACACATCAATACGAGGCTATGCAAGCCAATATACACCCAACTCTATATAGCATGCAATTATTCAATACTCAAATAGGCAAGAATTCACATTGGATATACACTAGGTAATCTATTACTTTAAGCTATATATGTTTACACATATATACACATGCATATATTGGTATTCAACATTAGGTCTATAATCATGGCATTTTAAATGGTTATATAAACTTATATATTACAACACAATATGCTAACATATATATAATATACATACATAGCTAAGTTAACTGTATTCATAAATACTTATTTAAGAGGCTATGTGTGTGTATGTGAACATGGCAAAGGGGCAAGTGAGGGTTAAATGGGCATACATAGTGTATACATATCAAAGAGTGTCAAAGTGTAAGTGAACAAAGTGTCAAGTGTGATAGTGTCAACATAGTGTAAGGGGTACATGAGGTAATATAGGATTTGTGTTAACATAGAACATTACATCTTATTAACTTGTATATTGCATACATTACATCTATTATTATATTTGTAACACCCTGTTTTCTGAAATTGGGGATTTTTGAAAATTTATTATTTTTATTATTTATTAGTGGTATTTTAGTCATGGTATGATTTTCTGGTGATTTTAGTTAGATTAAACCATTTCTAAGTCATGCTAAGTCATGACTTATGACTTTGTAATTTTGGTTAGTATAACTTAGTGTAAACCCTAGTTTTCTCTAACCTAGAAGTTGCCATGACCATGAGAGCTTAGCCATAGGCTTAGAACCTCAAATTAGTGATTTTTAGCCATAGGGGTATTTTGGTAATTTTCTAGAGATTATTGGAATTAAGTAGGATTAGTGAGATATTACTATTCATGGACCTTTAGATTAGTGACTTGCTAATCCCTAACTTAATTACCCTAATCTATAGGTTAAACCCTAACCTAGAATGACTAAGGGGATTAGATATTCATGGTAGTCAAGCTATATAAATATCTAGATATTAACTTTAAGGATATTTTCCTTAAAATCATCAAATATCTAAACCCCTTTTTGCTAAAGTCCTTGACTTAGCCTTGAAGGAAGACAAGGACACACCCCCCCCATGCTTGGCCGGCCAAGGGCACCCCCCTTGGCAGCCCACCTATGATAAATACCCCATGGATTTAATTCATGAATAAATTGCATGAATTTCATTCCACAAAAATTCCCTTTTACTCAACCTTGATAACTTGATCATTTGTGATCCAAATTGACTCTAGTCTTTTGCATTGGAACCCTACAACATCTAGGGAGCTAAGGGAAGCAAGAAATCTAGAATTTGGGAGCTTGGACATCGTCGAGTTCGAGATCACAACACCCTCTTTTCATTAATTTTCCTTGGAATTTCACCAATAGGTAAATATGTCCAAACCTAGTCTAATTCCTGTTTTTATTTCATAAATGCATTCATATAAGGTTAACCATACTGTGGGTAAAGTTTGGTGGGATTTTGGTGTGTTTTGGTGTCCGTATCGGACACGTATCCTAGACTAGGAAATTGTGTTTGATTAAATGTCTCAATGGATTCAAATATTGGTTTTGCAAAACTTTTTACACAAACACCTAGCCCTGGACTTGCTAACCCTAACCCCACTTGACTGAGCACATATCGTGTCCCTTTTCGTGTCCAAATCGGACACGAACTCGAGTATTGACAGTGCACAGATACACTGTTCATCCTGCTCACTGACACTTCATACTCACTGTAGACACGACGTGGACACGTGAAAATGGTGTGGACACGGGGGCAGTGTCTGTGCACACCCCCAAGGTTTCATGACACTTTGTGTCGTGTGGGTGGACACACGGACACGTGCACTGGTCGTGCACTGACAATACACGCACGCACAGTGTCAACTTCGCGCGTCTCGTGTCGCGCGGACACGACACAATGACACCTCGTGTTTGCACGAGAGTGTAGCCATCATGTGGGCTACACGTGAACACGAGCACGAGATTCCACGTGGCTCGTGTCGTGTGCACGAGACACGTGCATCTCTGCACGACGCTGTGCGTGTATACGCGTATCAGTGTTTACCCGAGTCGTGTTTTCTCGTGTTGGACAGTGAAAATGTGTCGTGGGTCGTGTCAGCGTCCTAGGACACAAGAGTATCTATGGGGGTAGTTACCAACCGTTAGTATCGAGTCTTAGCTCGATTGGGTTCGTGTAAATCGAATATCCCCATTTCCTGTAAACTGTGCACTGTCACAGTTTTGAGATTAAATCTCAGTTTTGAAATCGAATTTTGATTCGATTTATTAATGATTTATGTTTTAGATAGTGTATTTTAGTGAGTATATGTGTAGTATACATATTTGAGGGTGTGGGTCGAATTTGAGGGGATTGGATGTGTGTGTGTATAGTTATGTATTATATACATATCTATGTATTATGTTATGTGTGTGTGTGTGTTTGGGGGTTTGATGTGGGTTCCAGGTTCGGAATTTCCCCCCTTGTCTCTCTCTCTCACACTCACTGTCTCACTCTCTCTCATTTCAGTCTCTCTCTCATCCCCTTGTCTCGTGGTATTTTAGTCATGGTATGATTTTCTGGTGATTTTAGTTAGATTAAACCATTTTCTAAGTCATGCTAAGTCATGACTTATGACTTTGTGATTTTGGTTAGTATAACTTAGTGTAAACCCTAGTTTTCTCTAACCTAGAAGTTGCCATGACCATGAGAGCTTAGCCATAGGCTTAGAACCTCAAATTAGTGATTTTTAGCCATAGGGGTATTTTGGTAATTTTCTAGAGATTATTGGAATTAAGTAGGATTAGTGAGATATTACTATTCATGGACCTTTAGATTAGTGACTTGCTAATCCCTAACCTAATTACCCTAATCTATAGGTTAAACCCTAACCTAGAATGACTAAGGGGATTAGATATTCATGGTAGTCAAGCTATATAAATATCTAGATATTAACTTTAAGGATATTTTCCTTAAAATCATCAAAATATCTAAACCCCTTTTTGCTAAAGTCCTTGACTTAGCCTTGAAGGAAGACAAGGACACACCCCCCCCATGCTTGGCCGGCCAAGGGCACCCCCCTTGGCAGCCCACCTATGATAAATACCCCATGGATTTAATTCATGAATAAAATTGCATGAATTTCATTCCACAAAAATTCCCTTTTACTCAAACCTTGATAACTTGATCATTTGTGATCCAAATTGACTCTAGTCTTTTGCATTGGAACCCTACAACATCTAGGGAGCTAAGGGAAGCAAGAAATCTAGAATTTGGGAGCTTGGACATCGTCGAGTTCGAGATCACAACACCCTCTTTTCATTAATTTTCCTTGGAATTTCACCAATAGGTAAATATGTCCAAACCTAGTCTAATTCCTGTTTTTATTTCATAAATGCATTCATATAAGGTTAACCATACTGTGGGTAAAGTTGGTGGGATTTTGGTGTGTTTTGGTGTCCGTATCGGACACGTATCCTAGACTAGGAAATTGTGTTTGATTAAATGTCTCAATGGATTCAAATATTGTGTTTTGCAAAACTTTTTACACAAACACCTAGCCCTGGACTTGCTAACCCTAACCCCACTTGACTGAGCACATATCGTGTCCCTTTTCGTGTCCAAATCGGACACGAACTCGAGTATTGACAGTGCACAGATACACTGTTCATCCCCTGCTCACTGACACTTCATACTCACTGTAGACACGACGTGGACACGTGAAAATTGGTGTGGACACGGGGGCAGTGTCTGTGCACACTCCCCAAGGTTTCATGACACTTTGTGTCGTGTGGTGGACACACGGACACGTGCACTGGTCGTGCACTGACAATACACGCACGCACAGTGTCAACTTCGCGCGTCTCGTGTCGCGCGGACACGACACAATGACACCTCGTGTTTGCACGAGAGTGTAGCCCATCATGTGGCTACACGTGAACACGAGCACGAGATTCCACGTGGCTCGTGTCGTGTGCACGAGACACGTGCATCTCTGCACGACGCTGTGCGTGTATACGCGTATCAGTGTTTACCCGAGTCGTGTTTTCTCGTGTTTGGACACGTGAAAATGTGTCGTGGTGTCGTGTCAGCGTCCTAGGACACAAGAGTATCTATGGGGGTTAGTTACCAACCGTTAGTATCGAGTCTTAGCTCGATTGGGTTCGTGTAAATCGAATTATCCCCATTTCCTGTAAACTGTGCACTGTCACAGTTTGAGATTAAATCTCAGTTTTGAAAATCGAATTTTGATTCGATTTTATTAATGATTTATGTTTTAGACTAGTGTATTTTAGTGAGTATATGTGTAGTATACATATATTTGAGGGTGTGGGTCGAATTTGAGGGGATTTGGATGTGTGTGTGTATAGTTATGTATATATATACATATCTATGTATATATGTTATGTGTGTGTGTGTGTTTGGGGGTTTGATTGTGGGTTCCAGGTTCTGGAATTTCCCCCCCTTGTCTCTCTCTCTCACACTCACTGTCTCACTCTCTCTCTCATTTCAGTCTCTCTCTCATCCCCTTGTCTCTCTCTCTATATTATATGTAATATATATGTAGTTATATATATATGTATTGTATATATATATACATGATATATATATGTATAGTGGTATTAGGTTATTATGTATAGACAGTGTATTATAAATATAAGTATAAGGGTTGTATTATATATGTTATGCATATATGGATTTTGGGTATATAGATATACATATGTATAACCTCTAGTTATAGGTTTATGAGAAAACCTAGACTATTGGCCTATGGCCAGGATCACTAGCCTATGGTTTGGACTAGCCCTAATGACCCAAAACCCTGCTAGAAAACCCTTGTTGACTAAGGGTTGACCAAAGTCAACATTTGGTCAAAAGTGACCTAGTTAACCTAGAAATGACTAGGAATGACCTAAATCAACTAGTTTGACTAAAACCCTAACTAGTTTAACTAGTGTTGACCATGTTTGACCTAATTACCCTAACTGACTAGTCTTTGTTTGACCAATGACTTAGCTGGTCTAAGTTGATCTAGACTTGATCCAGATTGATCATGTTGACTAGTATTTGACTAGTTGATTAAAGTGTTGACCAGGAGTTGACTTTAACCTAGATTAAACTTGTTTGACCTTGTTTGATCTTGTTTGACCTTATTTGACTTAGTATGACTTCATGTGACTTAGTTTGACTATTAGAGTTGACCAAGAGTTGACTTTTGACCAGTTTGACCTAGAATCATGTAGTATGCATTGTATACTTTATTTTTATCATTGTGGATACTTTGTGACTTGTATTGCTCTGACTAGGAGCCAGACACCTCTCCTCAGACTGCATATTCTCTACAGACATTCATACAGCAGGCGAGTACATTCTCTGACCGTTTCATACTTGTTCAGGCTTTACTTCTCGCTCTAGATTACTTTACTTGTTGCTGTCACGTTGGTAACACGGATTGGTACTATATGGATCTTACATGAGATGTTATCCCCCTCGGGAGCATCGGGTACTTCATGTTATGTGTGTTTCACTATCATCATGTACTCCTATGCTTTCATTATTCATGTACACTCATGTGATCATGTACTCTCATGTTTACTGAGCTCTCATGTATACTATCATGTGCACCCTTTTATGGGCCCCATGTGATATCATGTACAATAACGTAACTTGTATAGATCCTTGTGTATTGATTGGGGTACGGGGGAGTAGAAGTGGACATGTGAATAATTCCAAAGTAGTGTAGTCATGTACAAACTCAGTAGTATAGTCATGTATAAATTCTAGCCATTCACATGCCTATCTTGTGCTCTACATCACTAGTCACTACAGTTCTCTATATACAGTAGATATTTCATTACAGCTATCTCTTTTACAGCGTATATTTCCTTTCAGCAGTTCATGTATCTTACTCTATTGCCTGTATCGTATTTCCTAACCTGATATGAACTGCATGAGATGTATTGTGCTCGTTCCTGTCCTGATTGGACCTGTTGAAAATATTACAGAGGATGAGGATGAGGCCCTGGTGTCTACCTATTATGGAGCAGGACTAGATGATACTTGTATTGAGGACCCTCAGCAGGTTCCACCTACAGCTGAGGAGGATGTTCCAGTAGTCTAGACTAGTTTAGTCTAGGCAGTCTTTTCTATATTTACTTTTTGTCTCACATTCTGTGTTGTATTTTGAGATATGGAGATGTATAGACTCTTAGACTTATTGTATTATGAGTTGACATTCTGGATGTTATGTATCTTAGACACTTAGTCTTATTTCATCTATGCTATGGTTCTCTTTGAGTTACTATCTATCTGTTCTTCGTTCTTCTATCCTAGATGTGATTGAGATTGTTTTCTATTTGTCACCTCCATTCGGAGAGTATAAACTGTACAGGTACCTTATACTGTTAGATGATTGACCTAGGACAGCATTCTACCGCCGACACTGCGGCGTAGGCTGGACGTACCCACTTCTCGTGCCCTTACTCTAGGGTGCGGGTCGTGACACGTTTTTAGTGGTGGCCCAGGCAGGTCGAGTTTATGTAGTGATATTCGAACTAGAGTATCACTACAGCCTGTGATAGGATTAAGGAATAGGCTTAGAGAGAGTGGATACTCAATCACAAGTTAGGAAAAATTTTCATGGATTTGAATCTACTGACTTTGTTCAAATCTATATAATCTATTTCATATTGTCCTTTGATACTATCATCCTTGTACCGTTATTGACTTCCTTATTGATCTGTCTTCATGATGGTGGAGACACGATCGCAGCGACTCGGTCCAGGTGATACTACTGAGAGGTCTGCCACCTCTCGTCCAGCTCACCAGGACCCGGGGACTGCAGCTCCCCATACTCCAGCTCATGTGGGAGCTTCTGCCCCAGTTGGGGGTGCACCTCTTACTATTCAGGGGGTCATTCCAGCTACTCCAGACATGCCTCCCCCGCAGTTTCGTCAGCCTCAGTTTCAGCCGGAGTATCAGCAGCAGCAGCAGCAGCAGCAGTAACCAGCAGCAGATGCCATCTGGATATGTTGATGCTGCGCAGATGTTTTCATATTTCCAGCAGTTCTTAGAGTCGCAGCAGACCCAGCAGCAGCGTCAGATGACGGCATTTACAAGAGGCATTGATGATGTCCATCAGCTGGCTACAGCGACGATAGAGAGGTTGGCAGCCCAGCCGCAGGGAGGAGCAGGACCGCTGTGACAGCAGAGGATTCCAGGTATCCAGGACTTCAAAAGATGAACCCCAGGGACTTCTTGGGAACAGAGGGGATACTTTATGCTGATGACTGGATCGAGCACATTGAGGAGATCTTTCGACTGGCGGAGATACCAGTCGGACTCCAGGTCGAGGCAGCTGCCAGAGTACCTGGTATCAGACGGATCCGAGAGTAGGTACTCCAGGGCAGGCATGGGGAGCTTTCAAGGAGCTCTTCAAGGGGAAGTTTTTCCCAGATCAGGCAGTCGACGCTTTGGAGACACAGTTCGAGAACCTGGTTCAGGGGAACCAGACCGTAGAGGAGTACGCCGGTGAGTTTTGCCGGTTTGAGCAGATTCGTGGAGGGCCTTAGCGAGGCAGCAAAGGCGAGGAGGTTCAGGAAGGGCTTGGTCAAGGAAGTCAAGTCCTTGACCAAGAGTGAGAGGAGTGCCACATTTGAGGATATTCTAGCAGGAGCGATGGCGGCTGAGGATGATCTTGAGCTGAAGCTCAAGAGGGGCCGCGACACCCAGAGAGCTGGCAGCAGTAGAGGACAGGCCAAGAGGCCTCATTTTCAGCACCAGCAGCAGAGGCCATTCCAGCAGCAGAGGCCATTCCAGCAAGTGCAGCAGCCGAGGCACCAGCAGCAGGCACCCAGGCAGCAGGTCGTTAGTTGCACTTTCTGCAAGAAGTCGGGACATGGATGGGGTGAGTGCAGAAAGAGGTTGGGCTGGTGCCTAATATGTGGGCAGCGGACCACCAGCTGAGGGAGTGTTCCCAGTTCACAGGCAGAGTAGCACAGGGAGCAGCACCAGGAGCTGGAGCCAAGGCTCTGGTAGGTCAGCAGCAGAGAGGACCATTACCAGCCACAGCAGCAGAGATTTATGCAGTTTCAGCAGCAGGCTGGAAGAGGTCAGCAGGGGCGTGCTTACGCCATGACAGTTGAGGATGCTCAGGCAATTGGTGATGTGCTTGCAGGTTCTGTTCTTCTAAAATTCCATTCCCACCTTGCTTCATTATATCTATCTTAAAATCCAATTCCATCTGCTCCTACCTATTCTTTATTAGTGATCAGTTTTGTCCTGGTAGTTCATTTGGTTTTGTCGATTGTTTGTTGTTTCTTTATCTCTTACTTAGGAGTAGGAGTAGGAGTAGCTTTAGCTATTAATATAATTCTTGACTAACTCTTTTGTCAAGAACTTTCCTCTTAAATAAATTAATTTATGTGTTATGCCTTTTGACTTAGAGTTGATAGAGTAGCTCTGACCATAGAATGGTGACCCTTTTAGCCCTGTGATTTATTGTTTCCTTACCTTCCTAGTCTATGCCCATGACCAGGACTATGTATCTTCCTTCATCATTCCACCCTTACTTATATCTTATGCTACAAATTTATCCTTAGTTTTACAAGCTTATCCTTTTCGAGCTTGATCATGATATATTTTATTGGGTGCGCACCCACTAACATATTGTCTAATCAGAACCGGCGCATGATGGTCTGATCAACCTATTGCATTTTGGTTCGCCTTTTCATATATTAATCTACGTGGATGTATACACAGTTAAACTTACCCTAGAATCTTATCCGCAACAGCCTTGATGATTGTTGTTTCCTTACTTTCCCAATTAGGACACCTTATGACCTAAAACTGCTAGCCAATTTTTGGACATGACCCAGTATAGGTCTACTACCCATATTTTGCTTATTTGACCTTGTATGTTGCCTAGGTAGTGGCTTCGTCCCTGATTGTTGGAGGTTTGACCTAGGAGGAGTACGACCATCTAAATTTCGAGGACGAAATTATTTTAAGGTGGGTAGACTTGTAAAACCCTGTTTTCTGAAATTGGGGATTTTTGAAAATTTACTATTTTTATTATTTATTAGTGGTATTTTAGTCATGGTATGATTTTTTGGTGATTTTAGTTAGATTAAACCATTTTCTAAGTCATGCTAAGTCATGACTTATGACTTTGTGATTTTGGTTAGTATAACTTAGTGTAAACCCTAGTTTTCTCTAACCTAGAAGTTGCCATGACCATGAGAGCTTAGCCATAGGCTTAGAACCTAAAATTAGTGATTTTTAGCCATAGGGGTATTTTGGTAATTTTCTAGAGATTATTGGAATTAAGTAGGATTAGTGAGATATTACTATTCATGGACCTTTAGATTAGTGACTTGCTAATCCCTAACCTAATTACCCTAATCTATAGGTTAAACCCTAACCTAGAATGACTAAGGGGATTAGATATTCATGGTAGTCAAGCTATATAAATATCTAGATATTAACTTTAAGGATATTTTCCTTAAAATCATCAAAATATCTAAACCCCTTTTTGCTAAAGTCCTTGACTTAGCCTTGAAGGAAGACAAGGACACCCCCCCCCATGCTTGGCCGGCCAAGGGCACCCCCCTTGGCAGCCCACCTATGATAAATACCCCATGGATTTAATTCATGAATAAAATTGCATGAATTCATTCCACAAAAATTCCCTTTTACTCAAACCTTGATAACTTGATCATTTGTGATCCAAATTGACTCTAGTCTTTTGCATTGGAACCCTACAACATCTAGGGAGCTAAGGGAAGCAAGAAATCTAGAATTTGGGAGCTTGGGCATCGTCGAGTTCGAGATCACAACACCCTCTTTTCATTGATTTTCCTTGGAATTTCACCAATAGGTAAATATGTCCAAACCTAGTCTAATTCCTGTTTTTATTTCATAAATGCATTCATATAAGGTTAACCATACTGTGGGTAAAGTTTGGTGGGATTTTGGTGTGTTTTGGTGTCCGTATCGGACACGTACTAGACTAGGAAATTGTGTTGATTAAATGTCTCAATGGATTCAAATATTGTGTTTTGCAAAACTTTTTACACAAAACCTAGCCCTGGACTTGCTAACCCTAACCCCACTTGACTGAGCACGTATCGTGTCCCTTTTCGTGTCCAAATCGGACACGAACTCGAGTATTGACAGTGCACAGACACACTGTTCATCCCTGCTCACTGACACTTCATACTCACTGTAGACACGACGTGGACACGTGAAAATTGGTGTGGACAGGGGGCAGTGTCTGTGCACACTCCCCCAAGGTTTCACGACACTTTGTGTCGTGTGGTGGACACACGGACACGTGCACTGGTCGTGCACTGACAATACACGCACGCACGTGTCAACTTCGCGCGTCTCGTGTCGCGCGGACACGACACAATGACACCTGTGTTTGCACGAGAGTGTAGCCCATCATGTGGGCTACAGTGGACACGAGCACGAGATTCCACGTGGCTCGTGTCGTGTGCACGAGACACGTGCATCTCTGCACGATGGGTGGTGTATACGCGTATCAGTGTTTACCCGAGTCGTGTTTTCTCGTGTTTGGACACGTGAAAACGTGTCGTGGTGTCGTGTCAGTGTCCTAGGACACTAGAGTATCTATGGGGGGTTAGTTACCAACCGTTAGTATCGAGTCTTAGCTCGATTGGGTTCGTGTAAATCGAATTATCCCCATTTCCTGTAAACTGTGCACTGTCACAGTTTTGAGATTAAATCTCAGTTTTGAAAATCGAATTTTGATTCGATTTTATTAATGATTTATGTATTAGACTAGTGTATTTAGTGAGTATATGTGTAGTATACATATATTTGAGGGTGTGGGTCGAATTTGAGGGGATTTGGATGTGTGTGTGTATAGTTATGTATATATATATATATGTATATGTTATGTGTGTGTGTTTGGGGGTTTGATTGTGGGTTCCAGGTTCTAGAATTTCCCCCCCTTGTCTCTCTCTCTCACACTCACTGTCTCACTCTCTCTCTCATTTCAGTCTCTCTCTCATCCCCTTGTCTTTCTCTCTATATTATATGTAATATATATGTAGTTATATATATATGTATTGTATATATATTACATGATATATATGTATAGTGGTATTAGGTTTATTATGTATAGACAGTGTATTATAATATAAGTATAAGGGTTGTATTATATATGTTATGCATATATGGATTTTGGGTATATAGATATATATGTATAACCTCTAGTTATAGGTTTATGAGAAAACCTAGACTATTGGCCTATGGCCAGGATCACTAGCCTATGGTTTGGACTAGCCCTAATGACCCAAAACCCTGCTAGAAAACCCTTGTTGACTAAGGGTTGACCAAAGTCAACATTTGGTCAAAGTGACCTAGTTAACCTAGAAATGACTAGGAATGACCTAAATCAACTAGTTTGACTAGTTTGACTAAAACCCTAACTAGTTTAACTAGTGTTGACCATGTTTGACCTAATTACCCTAACTGACTAGTCTTTGTTTGACCAATGACTTAGCTGGTCTAAGTTGATTTAGACTTGATCCAGATTGATCATGTTGACTAGTTTGACTAGTTGATTAAAGTGTTGACCAGGAGTTGACTTTAACCTAGATTAAACTTGTTTGACCTTGTTTGATCTTGTTTGACCTTATTTGACTTAGTATGACTTCCTGTGACTTAGTTTGACTATTAGAGTTGACCAAGAGTTGACTTTTGACCAGTTTGACCTAGAATCATGTAGTATGCATTGTATACTTTATTTTTTATCATTGTGGATACTTTGTGACTTGTATTGCTCTGACTAGGAGCCAGACACCTCTCCTCAGACTGCATATTCTCTACAGACATTCATACAGCAGGCGAGTACATTCTCTGACCGTTTCATACTTGTTCAGGCTTTACTTCTCGCTCTAGATTACTTTACTTGTTGCTGTCACGTTGGTAACACGGATTGGTACTATATGGATTTACATGAGATGTTATCCCCCTCGGAGCATCGGGTACTTCATGTTATGTGTGTTTCACTATCATCATGTACTCCTATGCTTTCATTATTCATGTACACTCATGTGATCATGTACTCTCATGTTTACTGAGCTCTCATGTATACTATCATGTGCACCCTTTTATGGGCCCCATGTGATATCATGTACAATAACGTAACTTGTATAGATCCTTGTGTATTGATTGGGGTACGGGGGAGTAGAAGTGGACATGTGAATAATTCCAAAGTAGTGTAGTCATGTACAAACTCTAGTATAGTCTGTATAATTCTAGCCATTCAATGCCTATCTTGTCTCTACATCACTAGTCACTACAGTTCTCTATATACAGTAGATATTTCATTACAGCTATCTCTTTTACAGCGTATATTTCCTTTCAGCAGTTCATGTATCTTACTCTATTGCCTGTATCGTATTTTCTAACATGCTATGTACTGCGTGAGATGTATTGTGCTCGTTTCCGTCCTGATTGGACCTGTTGAAAATATTACAGAGGATGAGGATGAGGCCCTGGTGTCTACCTATTATGGAGCACTAGATGATACTTGTATTGAGGACCCTCAGCAGGTTCCACCTACAGCTGAGGAGGATGTTCCAGTAGTCTAGACCAGTTTAGTCTAGGCAGTCTTTTCTATATTTGCTTTTTGTCTCACATTCTGTGTTGTATTTTGAGATGTGGAGATGTATAGACTCTTAGACTTATTGTATTATGAGTTGACATTCTGGATGTTATGTATCTTAGACACTTAGTCTTATTTCATCTATGCTATGGTTCTCTTTGAGTTACTATCTATCTGTTCTTCGTTCTTCTACCCTAGATGTGATTGAGATTGTTTTCTATTTGTCACCTCCATTCGGAGAGTATAAACTGTACAGGTACCTTATACTGTTAGATGATTGACCTAGGATAGCGTTCTACCGCCGACACTGCGGCGTAGGCTGGACGTACCCACTTCTCGTGCCCTTACTCTAGGGTGCGGGTCGTGACAGTAGGCGTCGGGGTCGGTGGCGAAGGGTGGCGCTGGTTTCTGCTCGTCGAGGCGAGCAAGTTGGCATGGTTGGGGCGGTTGACGTGGGCTGTAGGCGTCGAGGTGGCCAAGGCGAACTCCAGCGAGGTTGGTCGACGGAGAATGGACTATGGCGGTGGCTAAGGCGGTCGTAAGGAAGTCTAGGGTTAGGATTTGGGGTTGGGGGCTTTTATAGGGAAGAAGTCGATCGAATTAGGGTTTTAGATTAGGGTTAGGGTTAGGTTTTTGGTCGGTGTTAACCGGAGATGGCGACCGAAGTCGGTGGTCGGGTTAGGGTTTTGCAGAAACCCCCCCTAAATTTAGATATTACAAACCACTCCACCACCTTAGGAAATGCAAATTGATATTAAAATAATTTAAATAATTATAAAATGTATATTTTGCTTTAAAAATTATTTAAAAATTCTAGAAAAATTTCTAATAGTTATAATAATTTATTTTAAAGATATAAATGCTATATAAAATTATAAAAATAATATTTTAAAATCTAGGGCTTACAAATCTTCCCTCCTTGAAAACTTCGTCCTCGAAATTCATAAGGATAGAAGACTCTACAAACATTCTAACATAGCAAGCAATGCAACAAATGACTAAGACTACTATTACGACTAACCTCTAAGGTATCAAGCGAGAACGGGGTGGTTCCCTCGCGCTGTTGGGTCGAACAAGTAAGGATACTTCTCCCTCATGTCCGACTCCCTCTCCCAAGTAGATTCACCCGGAGAGTGATGGCTCCAAGCTATTCGTACTAAGGGTATAACTTTATTCTTCAGCCTCTTCTTCCTTCGGTCCAATATCTCCACTGGCTGCTCAGTAACTGTAAGACTCGGTCCGATCTCCAACTCTGAATGATCTAGCACATGGCTGGGGTCCGAAACATATCTCATCAGCTAAGACACATGAAAGTATCATAAACTCCTGCTAGATTGGATGAAAGTACAACCCTGTAAGCTACCTCTCTGATCCTGCCAAGTATCTCGAACGACCCGATGTATCTGGGCTCAACTTGCCTCCTCGTTCGAACCGGATCATCCCTCTAGTAGGTGATATCTTCACCAGCACCATATCTCCGTCAGCGAACTCCATCGGTCTGTGACTAGCATCGGTCCAGTATTTCTGCCTGTCCTTGACGACTCTGAGCCTGTCTCTGATTATCCCGACCTTCTCTGCTGCATCTGTGATCATCTCTGGCCCAAACATAACTCTATCTCCAACGTCATCCCAAAAGAGCGGTGTACGGCATCATCGTCCATATTACCTCGAAAGGAGACATACCGATGCTGGCTTGGTAGCTGTTGTTGTATGAAAACTCTACCAAGTGCAGACGGCTCTCCCATGATCCGCCAAAGTCCAGCACACAACTCCTCAGCATGTTCTCTAGCGTCTGTATCGTCCTCTCGGACTGCCCATCTGTCTGCGGGTGGTAAGCTATACTGAACTTGAGCCGGCTGCCCAACTCTTCCTGCAAGCTCCTCCAGTAGTGGGATGTGAATCTGCTATCTCAGTCCGACACGATGCTCACTGGCACTCCGCGCAAGCATACTATCTGCTACATGTATAGCTCCGCCAACTTCTCGATGGAGAGCCCCACCTTGAAGGGTATGAAGTGCACACACTTCGTCATCCTGTCAACGATGACCCAAATGGCATCCTTTCTTCCTTGGGAACGAGGAAGCCCTGAGATGAAGTCCATCGTAATGTGTTTCCACTTCCATTCGGGAATGGGTAACGACTGCAATAGACCAGCTGGCATCTGACACTCCGCCTTGACCTGCTGGTAAACTAGGCATCTCGAAATGAAACGTGATACATCTCTCTTCATCCAGTGCCACCAAAGATGTTCCCGCAAGTCACGGTATATCTTGTTGGCACCAGGGTGAATAGAATATCGCGATCAGTGTGCCTCCTGCAAGACTGCCTCCATTAGCTCTCCCTTCGGTACGCATAACCGGCTGCCATGCCTCAAGGATCCATCCTCTGCTATAGTGAAGTCATCCAGCAATCCAGCTAAGCCTGGGCTCGAAGTCTGCGAAGTCTCTCACCTGTAGACTGTGCCTCCTTGATCTGCTCCATCAAACCTGACTGAATGTCTAGCGCCATCATCTGTATCACTGATCTTGGCCGAACAATCTCGATACCGAGCTTCTCCAGATCTTCCCGCAAATGTCTATATTATCAGATACCGTGCCATCGAATGCCTGCTCAGCGTATCCGCCAGCATATTTGCCTTTCCAGGGTGATACTGTAAATCGATGTCGAAGTCCTTCATCAACTCCAACCATCGTCTTTGCCTCATGTTCAGCTCTTTCTGCGTGAATACATACTTCAAACTTTTGTGGTCAGTAAAGATTTTCACTCGCTCTCCGTATGAGTAGTGTTTCCATAACTTGAGTGCAAAGAACACCGCAGCTAACTCTAGGTCGTGGGTAGGATAGTTCCGCTCATGAGTCCGTAATTGCCTAGATGCATAAGCAATCGCTTTCCTATACTGCTGTAGGACACATCCTAGCCCCTTTTCCGAAGCATCGCTGTATATGGTGAAACCTTCAGACCCTGAAGGTAATGTCAGAACTGGAACGGTCGTCAGCCTCCTCTTCATCTCCTCGAATGCTGCCTAGCAGTCCTTTGACCAGATGTACTCTGCGTCCTTCCACATCAGTTTCGTCTTGGGTTCAGCTATCCTAGCAAAGTCCTGGACGAACTTCCTATAATAGCTGCTAAACCCAAAAAGCTTATGATCTCTGAAACTGACGTCGGAGCCTTCCATATCTCAACGGCAGCAATCTTCCTGGGATCCACCGAGATCCCCTCTCTAGTAACTACGTGACCGAGAAACTCCACTCGGTCCAAAAAGAACTCGCACTTCGACAATTTGGCATGCAACCTCCTCCCCTGTCTCAGAATCTCCAAAACTGTTCGCAAGTGCTCTGCGTGCTCCTCCGGCGTCTTCGAGTATATCAGGATATCGTCGATAAATACTACGACGAACTTATCCAGATACTGTTGAAATGTCTTATTCATCAAGTTCATGAAGACAGCTGGCACATTTGTGAGACCAAATGGCATCACCAAAAACTCGTACTGCCCGTACTTTGTGTTGAACGCCGTCTTCTGGATGTCTGCAGCCCTGACTTTTACCTGGTGGTAACCGGATCTCAAATCTATCCTGGAAAATACCTTCGCCCCACTCAAACTGGTCGAACAAATCATCTATCCTGGATAGAGGATATTTGTTCTTAATGGTGATGGTATTCAATACCCGGTAGTCAATACATAACCGGACTGTACCATCCTTCTTCGGCACAAAGAGTACTGGCGCTCCCCATAAAGAAGCACTAGATCGAATGAAATCCTTTTTCAACAGGTCATCAATCTGCTCTTTCATCTCTACGGCCTCCTTGGGGTTCACTCTATAGCAAGCCCGGGATACTGGTGATGAATCCGATACTAAATCTATAGTGAACTCCACATCTCTGTCAGGCAGAAGTCCTGGAAGATCATTTGAAAATACATCCATAAACTCCCTAATGATAGGGTGTGGCGGTGCTAACTCCCCAACTGTCGCACAACAGTTCGGCTCTAGGCTGATCTCCGGCCCTGTCCTCCTGACACTGAATGTTGCCGTGCCTGGGGGACTGAACATAATACTACCCTCATGACAGTCTATAGCTGCGTGAGCATAACTAAGCCAGTCCATCTCCAATACGATATCATACCTGGGGAGTGGCATCACAAAGAATCGTCCCCTAAATTCTCTCCCAGCTATAGTAATAGAACATCGATAGATAGCCCTAATAGGCACTGGTCCGCCTCCCGTCATTACTCTACTCATCTCCTCGGTAGGTGTAGCTACTAAGTGGTGTTTATGCATAAATTCTAATGACAGGAATCTATGTGATGCTGTAGAAGCATGGAAAAGAACAGAAAAGACCATGCGGCTCAAAACAGAAGGGAGTCTCATGCGGCTCAAAAGTCCCTTCGAGCTTCATACGGCTCAAAAATCTTTTAGAGCTTCATGCGGCTCAAAAGTCTCTTAGAGCCTCATGCGGCTCAAAAGTCCCTTAGAAGCTTCATGCGGCTGGAAAGTCCCCGATAGCTCCATGCGGCTCGGAAAAAGCCACGTGGCCCTATGCGGTTCAAAAATAGGCCTCTACAGCTGGCCATAACTGCTCTGTGCAGCTGGCTCATTAAATGCTCTGACGCAATGCGGCAGCTTTGACACAAAAGATTGACAGCTCTGACATAAAGGTAAAATGATGACTCTGACATAATGATGTGCCCCTAGAGAGACGAGAAAAATCTTTATGGCTGGCACAATCTACCAATTCCAAAGCTCCTTATGCGGATCGCTTCAAAGGCTTCCATGCGGCTCAGTTATGGGGGCCACCCTTATGCGGTTCAGATCGGGGGCCACCCTCATGTGGTTCAGTTGGGGGCTACCCTCATGCGGCTCAGTTGGAGGCCACCCTTATACGGTTCAGTTGGAGGCCATCCTTATGCGGTTCAGTTGGAGGCCACCCTTATCCGGCTCAGTTGGAGGCCATTCTCATGCGGCTCGGTTGTGGGGCCACCCTCTTGCGGCTCAGTTGTGAGACCATCCTCATGCGGCTCGGTTGTGAGGCTATCCTCATGCGGCTCAATTAGCAGACCACACTCATGCGACTCTGTCAGGACGCCCCGTTCATGCGGTTCGCAGTATAAATGACAATTGGGACACGTGGCAGAAGATTGACTAAGACTTATCCACTCGGATTTAGCAACCAACAAATCATAACAATACAGATTTATTATAGTCATCATAACTTCTCAGATTGATTTCCAACAAACAATACAGATTTATTGTAATCATCATAACTGCCCAGATCGATTTCCAACAAACAATACAGATTTGTTGCAATCAACATAAACAGCCCAGATTGATTTCCAACAAAGAAGATCAAGGCTAATCTTAACCAATCCCCAACCGTCCGCTTTTTAAGGAGCAATTACTGCACACCTTACTTATCACAAAGCCCTATAAATAGCAGGGGATTATTCCTTTGCAAAACACACAGAGTGATACGCACAGAGCCCGAGCAGAGAGACTAGCAACCCCCGTACACACAAAGAGCATTTCTTCGCCAGAACAGAAGCTACGTCCGATCGTCCAAGGAGTAAGGAAGAGTTGATATCACTTTTCCGAGCCTCTACCGTCACCCTCCAGAAAAACTAAACAATTGTACTTAGATTGCTTTTCCTAGGTTTTATTCCTAGGCTCTCTTTGTACGAGCGAGTTTGTATTGTGAATCAAAGTCCAGTCCTCCTACAAAACTGTTATGTTCTTTTGATAATCAATGGCAAACACGATGGCAACTCTGCTAGGGACTAACTTCTCCGCTGCTGAGAAGTTGGTGACGCAACCGGACGCAGCCAAGCTTGGCTCCATGCAACAGATGCTGGTCGTCCACTTCGACCAGCAGGCATTTGAAGATCTCCGACGGGAGTGCTGGCCCGGTCCAGAAGCGAGCCCGCACAAAAAAGGCCCGCAGGGAGTGGAGGCCCAAGACTTTTGCTCCTTCCCAAGCTCTGGAAGAGACGTTCTCTGCTGCCCTAGACGGCGAAGAAGACTTCCATGTGGCCCCACTTCAGGCCGCAGAGGACCCTACTGTTCTCAAGTCCGGCAGAGGAAAGCACTACGATGCTGGACTTGAGGAAGCAAATGGGATTCTATGTAGTCCAGAAAGGAACCGCATAAGGGTGCCAGCCGCATGAAGAAGGCTCATGCGGCCACTAAATCCAGCCGCATAAATGTTTCTGCGACAGCCAAATCCAGCCGCATGAATGCTGATGTCAGCCGCATGAATGCTCATACGGCCACCAATCCCCCCGCAGACCATCTGCTCTATGCGGCTCAGGTTCAGTCTTCGACCGCCTCTCATGCGGTCCTGACCTTAGATGTTCCTATAAGGATGTGCCAGACTCTGTGCTGCACAATTTGGACTCTTCCTACTATGCGCCCTTGGGTGCTAGAGGAAAAAAGTCTAGGGCAGCACGGGCTCGTCGAGCTCAGTCAGCTATCCTAACCTCCGACCATCAGAGAGCTCCGTTTACTGTTAGGCGGGCCTCTGATGGAAAGTTGTATAGAACCGACCGTTTCCAGCCCCCGACGGCAAACAGACAGAGTGGTCCCCAAGTGTCTCCCAATCAGGGAGCAAATATGGTGCCAACACACTCGTGTGCTCGGGACTCCCAGGCCCACAAAACGAGTGACTTGCGTGATGTGATTCTTCACAAGCGCAAGAAAAGAGAAGAGAACTTGGTTTACAGAGAGCCTGCACTCAAGTCATTGTCAACTGCTGCTGCAGCAAAGCGGCAGTACAAGAGGACAGGTAGTTCGTCTTCCAACGACTGCAGCAGTCAGGACCGGTCCTGCAATAAAGCTCAGGAGACGAGGCGCTTCATGTCGCCTCCTGCAATTCTGTTCGAAAGATCCCTACCGGCAAGGCGGGGAAGAAGATTAATATTTTCAGCCCGACGATCTCTACTAGCGCGGCTAGGAAACTCTCATCTAGGCGGTTGTCCACAACCATCGCTGGAGGAGTTTATCAGGGCACCCGCTCTAAATCAAAATCTTCAACACTTGGAGATTCGTCATCTACATCTCTGGGGTAGCCGAAGCTGGGGGTAGCACCCCTCCGAACGTCTATAACAATCCGGTGTTCCAAGAAGATGCACCAGGGGAAACAATTCTTCCCACAGATGTAGTGGATCCGGACGTCTGAGGATGTCCACGGGTCCCAAGACGAGGCGGCCTCCTATGCAGGGGGTAGCACTTCCTCTGATTTCGAACCAGAGGAGAACATTCTTACATACCCCGACGATTTCTCGGTGCAAGGGTATGATTCATAGGCACCTCCTCCACCGTTCCTTCCATCTCTCCTCATATGAGGACGGTGTTCATGATGAACAACGACCAAGACGGTCCCAGTGATCGCCAACGCATCGACACTCTGGAGGCCATACTTCATACCTTGGTCAAGTCCGTGGACGAGATCAAAGCGGCCCTACCGGCTTTGCAAGGAAGGACGCCTGGCCAAACAAGCTTGGGTTCCGCGGTCAATGCGGACTCAAACTCAACTGCGCCAAACCCGGACGATAATCCTCCTGGAATGTCGGCTCCCACCGCTGCAAACGAGTCCAGGGAGGCAAGACGAGAGGTCCAGGAGCTCCGGGCTATGTTTCACGCCAGAAAAACCTTCCAAGACCTCAGGATACGACAACCGTATCCTGCTGCATGGAGAGATTTCCCCTTCCTACCAAGATATAAGCCATTCAACATCAATCCATATGATGGCAAGGCATCTGCGGGCCGGTACATCACCTACTTTGAAGTCACAATCGACCATCTGCCTCATGACGATGCCATTCTCATGCGGTTGTTCATCGGGGCATTGGAGGGGATAGTATTTGATTGGTACCGCAATCTGCCGGACATCTGCATCTATTCCTTCGTCGGCTTCAAAAACATGTTCCTTGAAAGGTTCTACGAGGTAGGACAAGATGTGACAATGTCCAACCTCATGGACGTTGTTCACGGTGAGAAGGAGCTGACAAGGAACTACATTGAGCGGTTTTGCCAAACTACGATGAAATTGCCCTCTGGCCATCCAGATTCTTCCTTGATTGAAATCTGCCAAAAGAGACTGCTTCCCACAATCAGCCTCTAGATGGACGAAAGTCAGTTCAAGGACTGGAAGACTTTCATCATCAGCGCCACTAGCGCAGAAGACAAGTTGAAGAAAGCTTGCCAACTGGGGTTGCACATCTCGAAAGGAGAGGACAAGGGCAAACGCCCTAATGCCAACAATAACAACGGTGGTAATTCCTCCAACAATCGAGACAACAAGGGCAAATAGGCTATGGTGGCCGACACAGCCCCGAAGCCCGAACCGAAGCCAGCAGAGAAGCAGTGGCCGCAGATGACTTACTCCTTCGAAGACAGCCATGTCAAGCCCATCCTTGACATGCTCATACAAGGAGATCGAATTTAGCTCCCTCCTCCAAGGCGTGAACCTCGTCCTGCAGAGATGGAGAGCCCAAAGTACTGCCACTACCACCGCTACGTCTATCATACTACTCAAGACTGCTTCCAACTGAAGCGATACATCCAGAACCTGATCGACTCTAAGGCTGTGGCCATTGACTTCGAGGGGTAACTATAGCGGCCAACACGGTATCTGTCCAATTTGGCAGCTTTCCTCCGAAGAAGACTCAAGATGGAGTAGTACCCGTCCCCTGGGCAAAGATGGAGGTCGCCAATCTTCCACCTCCCCTAGACCAGGCTGCTAGTCTAGTGCCCTCACCACATCACGAAGGGAGGTCATGTGTGTCCATCCGGACCTAGTACCTGAAGTGACTCAGCTCGCACCACCCTCTACTGACAAGAAGAAGGGTGAGAAAGTCAAGTCCTGTCGTACAATCTTGGCAGATGTCGAAGAAGCTACGGCTGTCGTTACCCGATCCGGTGCACAAACTCAACCCCATCGGGTAACTCGACTGAAGATCATCAGCCGGCCGCTGCTGACGCTCCAGGACCTTCTCAGCCTCCGACGACCGACAAGCCTAGGCCGAAGGAACTCGCTTTGACAAGCCACTCCGAAAAGAGGCGCCTCATGGGCTGGAGAGGCCCTACAACTTTGACATCTTGGAATAATTGGCCAACACACCGGCCAAGTTGTCATTATACGAGCTCTTGAGGCTCTCCAAGGATGTTCGCGTCGCCTTGAGTGACGCACTTCAAAATATTGATGCTTATCTGGCTCAAGTCAAGCTTTCAGGGAAGAGCTCGCCAGCAGATGCCCAGGACAGTACTTGTACCGATGCAATGTCCAATATTGTCTTCACTCCGTAAGACATGCTTATCAAGACCAACTTGCACGATCACCCTCTGTATTACACTGGATACGTCGGCGACGTCAAGGTGGATCAGATGCACATTGATCCCGGCTCTTCGATAAGCATTATTTCGAAGAGCTTGCTTCACCATCTTCACATCCCTATGCATCGGCTGACTCCTACAAGCACCGCCATCAGCGACTTCAATTCCAGGAGAAGCTATCCCATCGAGAAAATTTGCCTAAAATGCCAAATCGGTGACCTTCAGTCGGAAGTAACCTGCTATGTCATCGACGCAGATACCTCCTACAACATTCTTCTGGGGCGTCCGTAGATACACGATTACATGATCGTGCCCTCCACATTGAACCAGTGCTTCAAGTACGTCGACAAGCACGGCTTCGTCAGAACAGAATTTGCTGACATCGATCCCTTCAAAGGGGTCGAATCCTACTATTCGGATTCCTGCTTGTACGAGAACTCGAAGAGGCACCTGATTAAGGAGGATGCTCAAGAGCAGACAGAGGCAATTACGGGACCGGAGGAACCCTTGAGAATCTATCTCCAACCCCGCAAACCAGGAAAGACGGCACCTCTCACAGCCACTCTGCGTAGAGAAACAACGAGTCTTCCGGTGCTCACTGCACAAAAGGAGCAGATGATAATCCGACTGCCAAAGTCTGGCCAAGCACCGAGACCCACTACGGAACCACTGACGATCAGGCTGCCGAGAGCTGGTCAGCAACAAACAGAGCTCAATCCCTCTATCAAGTCGATGACGATTCGTCTTCCCAGAATGAGTCGACCGCCGAGCACTAAGCCGGGGACTGCTAGCGAGCCAACAACTCTCCGCCCAGCACCGAACACCAAACTGGGGGTTGCTAGCGCCAACGACTCCATGTTCTGCTCCACCAGTGGAGCCCCTGTGATTAAGCTGCCCAGGTCGTCCTCCCAGTCTTCATTGACATTAGGGGTGGCCGAAGAAGAGTTAGAGCTGGCCATGTATGTGGCTGCTCATACTGATGTTCCATCCGCAGATGATATAATTTCACCAGAAAAGATGCCTTACTTCATCAATAAAGGGCTATCTTTGAACTACCTCGAGCTTAATAAGCTTTGTATAATGTATGCTATGGAACACGGTATAGGCACCCACCTACACACACAGGTGACAAATGTCTACACCGCAAACCAACTTACTCCCGTAGAAGATGCTTGCTTCATAGTCGAGGAAGTGGATCATCCAATCATCTTCAGCCGGAAGAATGATCCACACCCTTCAGGATAGAAGAAGCTGATCTCGAACCCGACACCGGAAGACTGCCCCTTTATCTGTATAGCTCCCGATCCAAGTACCTCATACAAAAATAGGGGTATGATCTGGAGACTACGCCAGGCTTAAACTGTGGCCTGGTCGGCGGTTACCTTTGCAGTTGCCAGTCCCGGCTGGAAAACCACGAGATTATTACAACAAGACCAGATGTGGGCTAGGTTATGTTACTCCTGCAACAACTCCCGAGAGCTCGGATGAGGAATGTGACTGGCATTCACATTCAACCGGATCACCAACTTCTGATTCAGATGTCAGCATTAGGGACGTATTCAGGCAAGCTCTGTCTGTCAATTTGGCATTTGCTGATGCCTACGAAGAAGATGAAGACGTACCCGAACTTCTCGAGTTAGAACCTTGGGTCCAGCAACTAGATGCACAGTAGGAGAAATGCTTCAAACTTTGTGAACCTTGCACTGAAGATGAGGTGATACAAGTTTACCTCGGCGATGAGTCCTCTCCAAAGCCAATCTTTGTCAGTAAAAGCCTGACAGACGAAGAACGGGAGGCACTTTTGCAACTCGTCAGAGAGTACATTGACGTGTTTGCCTAGAGCTATGAAGACATGCCAGGGCTAAACCCTGAGGTTGTACTTCATAAACTCAACATTCATCCAGACGCAAAGTCGGTCAAGCAACAGCAACGACGATTCCGTCCAGATATCATAAACTCCATCGAAACTGAGGTCAATAAACTAATAGCCAGCGGCTTCATCCGGGAGGAGCAACATCCAGACTGGATCGCCAACATAGTGCCAGTCCTCAAAAGAATGAAAAGATTCAAATTTGCATCGACTTCCGAAATCTAAACGAAGCATGTCCTAAAGATGAGTTCCCTCTTCCCATCACGGACATCATGATCGACAACACATGTGGCTTTGAGCGCATGTTATTCATGGATGGCCCTCAGGATACAACCAAATCAAGATATTTCTTGACGACGAAAAGCATATCATTCCGAACACTGATTGGCGTGTACTATTACCGTCATGCCCTTCGATTTAAAGAATGCCGACGCCACATATCAAAGAGATATGAGTGTCATCTTCAGAGATCACCTGTGTAAGACCGTAGAGTGTTATGTTGATGACATCACTGTCAAAAGCCGCTCTAAGGGAGACCATCTGCAGGATCTGAGGACGGTATTCGACCTGATGCGAGCGCACAACTTGAAGATGAATCCTACCAAATCTTTTTTGGGCGTATCTAGTAAAAAATTCTTGGGTTTTATCATTACTGCCCAGGAAATTCATATAGATCTGGAGAAGACGAAGGCAATCATGGAGATGGGTCCCCCGAGAAATCTCCGTGAACTCCGAGGCCTTCAAGGGAGGCTAGCTTACATCAGGAGGTTCATCTCCAACCTCTCCGGGCGATGTCAACCATTTACCCACCTCAAAAGAAGGGCGTCTCATTCGTATGGGATGAAGAGTGCCAACGCACGTTTGACAACATCAAAGAATATCTGTCAAATCCTCCAGTTCTGGTGGCCCCGGTTGCTGGAAAGCCGTTCTTGCTTTACGTGCGAGCGAATGAGCATTCTCTCAGTGCTCTACGAGCACAGAACAATATGCAGGGCATGAACATGCCATCTATTATCTCAGCCGAATGATGATAGGGCCTGAGCATAGATACACCGTCGTGGAGAAGGAATGTCTTGCTCTGGTGTTCGCTATCCAGATGCGACACTATGTTACAGACAAAACCATCCATTTCATATCTCGAGTTAACCTCCTCAGGGTTCTCATGACCAAGCCGGGTGCACTCAGCTCTCGCCTCGCTACCTGGACGATATTATTGTCTCCCTACGACATGATCTTCGTTCCGCAAAAGGCTGTTAAAGGTTAAGCTCTGGCAGACTTTTTAGCAGCCCATCCAAGTTCAGAGTCAACCAGAATATATGAAGAGATTCCAGACGAGGTCATCAATTCAAACATGGCTTCCGATGATTCCGTCTGGCGAATGTTCTTCGACATTGCTTCAAGAACCGGGCCCAAGGGCAACATTGTCGTTGGGGTCGGAGTGGTACTGATTTCACCCTCTGGCTTGGTGATCAATCGAGCATATTCCCTTACGAAATCCTGCTCGAACAACGTGGCCGAGTACAATGCATTGGTTATCGGCCTCCGACTCACAAAAGAACTGGGGTAGAATACCTAGAGGCATATAGCGATTCACAGCTAATCGTCAATCAGATTCGGGGTTCATATAAAGTTCGTCATGAAGACATGATCCCCTATCATCAGGTAGCGATCGCCATCATTACGTCTCTGAAAGGGTTCTTCATAGAACATGTTCTGAGACTCCGAAATATTGAAGCCGACGCCTTAGCAGGACTGGCCGCTTCCCTGGTGGTCCCAAAATAACTCATCATTTGGTGGACGTAATAGGCCATGAGCTGGTCTGTCCCAAGAACAATGTCTAATTTTTCGAGAGCTATTCTGCCCTGACGGTCGACGAGACACAGGATTGGAGGCTCTCATTTATCGACTTCGCAGTTTATGGCATCTTGCAAGCCGTCTCTGTTAGAAGACGTTCTCTCAGATTCTTCTATGATACAGAAACAAAGATACTGTATCGGCGGTCATACGATGGATTACTGCTTTGGTGTCTGTCTAATACAGAAGCCAAAGAAGCTGTACGTGAAGCACATGATAGCGTCTGTGGGGCCCATCAGCCTGGCCCAAAATTACAAGCCCGCCTTTGCCGGATGGGCTATTACTGGCCCACGATAGTAGCGGATGCGATAGACTATGCAAGAAAGTGCAAAGCCTATCAGGTCCACGCAGATTTCATCTACCAACCGTCCGAGTTCTTACATCCGACGGTGGCATCCTGGCCATTCGAAGCATGGGGAATGGACATCATCGGTCCGATCACTCCGCCTTCGTCCCGAGGACACCGCTTCATACTGGCAATTACAGATTACTTCTCCAAGTAGGTGAAAGTTGTCCCGCTACAGAAGTAAAGACATCGAACATGATCAGCTTCCTCAAGCATCACGTCATCTATCGCTTCGGACAGCCTCGAAGGATCATCCACGACAACGATCCAAAGTTCGCAAGCCACGCCTTCTATCGGTTTTGCGACAAACATCGGATCCAGAATGTTGCCTCAATACCGTATAATCCGACGACAAATGGTTGGCGGAAGCGTTCAACAAAACTATAATCAAGCTGCTCAAGAAGTTCGTGTCTTCCAACAAACGACTGGAATGAAAAGCTTGGCGAATGCTTATGGGCGTACCGTACTACAATCCGGACGGCCACCGGGAACACACCATTCCTCTGGCGTATGGGAGTGAGGCAGTTCTTCCACTGGAGATCTAAATTCCCTCGCTCTGCGTCGCCCTCACCTATCGATTGATGACGGATAATAATTACCGTCGCCGGCTACATGAGTTGGAGGCCTTAGATGAGAAGCGCCTGTTAGCTCGACAACGAATCGAGCTGTATCAAGCACGCATCTCGGGAGCCTTCAACAAGAAGGTTAAACTTAGAACATTCCAAGTGGGCGATCTCGTTCTGGTAGTTCGGAGGCCGATGGTTATGACTCACAAATTCGTCGGCAAATTCCAGCCAAAGTGGGAAGGCCCATTTGTCATTGAAGCTGTATTCTCTAATGGTGCTTACCGCCTCGCAAAATAAAATAGAAACTTGCTCATGTTGCCCGTCAACGACAAGTTTCTGAAGAAGTAATATGTCTAAACGAAATCCTCCAAATCTACCGGACTGTTAAGTTATGTGCCCTTAGGTACCGCTGAATTTACACTCTGGTCATCCTAAATGAATCTATATCCCATCTTCTGGGTAGAAAGTCATGTATGATCATACCTCTGAACTTCCTTCCCAAAAAAGCGTCTTTCTCATGATCTAGTGCCCGCACTTTCAGTACATAAACATGGTAACAGATCCACAAATTTTCTGAAACAACCACGTCGATGTCACCTCTGAGTTGTTTCACTTCCATCAAAAATAAACCATCCCTCACATAGAACTTTCAAGTCCATATTACCTCTGAGTTGTTCTATTTACCCTTCATGGTGTCCACTCCTGCCATGTCCTCATTACCTCTGAGTAGGAAGACTCCATTGAAGAAACCCTCATATTTACCACGTCCTCATTACCTCTGAGTAAGTATGTTGGTTTTCTCTCGACTTATTATCCGTACCCAAAACCAGGGTACGCCAAGGATAATAGGCCCTCAAATGTCCACAGTTGACCATAAATGTCCGTAGTTGACCACAAATGCTGTACTAGGTCCCCTAGTACATGCGCCTCTTTTCTCATTATCACATGCCTCTGGAACCCAGCTGTTCCATGGCATTCTTTAGCCCGATACCAAGAACTTCCATATCCACCTTACCGCAGAGTTGTTCTAGGTATCCCTATCAAACTTATTATCCGTACCTAAAACCAAGGTATGACAAGGGTAATAGGTCCACAGAAAAGCCTCCAGTGGGACACACATAAATACAGTATAAGCACGACAGATAAAGGATGATGCAAGCAAAGTCATTTATTCAAATCAATTCACAAGTACTATATTTTTTGGGACCACATCCCTGCCAAAAAGATGAAGAAACATAAAGAGAGAAAGAAAAGAAAAGGCCGACTATGGTTCGGCGATACATAATTCTCTGAGACGGTCCCTCAGTACGGCCGTCGATCGCTCAAACCGCTGCTTGGCTCAGCGCTCGGCCTCCTGAGTCAACCGCTCCGCATCCTCCAGATGCGCATGAGCCTGCTAGCCATCCCCAAGCTTCTTCATAGCACGCTCCAAGACAGCAGAAGTTCGGGTGACTTTGTCGACCTCCTGAACAATTACCTCCTTATCCGTGCGGGAGGCCTCGAGCTCAGATTCCAAGAAAGCTAATTTCTTCTGGAGCTTGAGGATCTGCTCTTTCGTGTCGATTATCCCACGAGAGGTTGCCGCTTCCCGAGCAATACAATCCTCTCCCCGGCGGCTCAACGGATCATACTGTAGAAAGAGATCGTGGAGGTCCTTCATTATAATCGGCTTGGACGTTCTCGTGCAGCCCTTACCTTCTTTATGGCAGTGATGACGAAGGTCCACTCCTGATCTATTGCTGAAGACAGATGAACTTGACGCAGTACTTAAAACTGGGCCACAAGCTGATCCGCATCTAGTAATTTGGGCTCCAGGAGCTCAACTATCCCTGCCCCATCGGGGAGGGTTCTAAGGAGTTTAATTTAGCCACGGGCGCATTGACGAGCCAAGGCAAAAGAAGTCCCCCTCTCCACGGCAGCCTCAACCCCTCGCCTCAGGTGGCGGTAGAAACTGTCAACCACATCCTTCGACGATTCATCTAGGATTTCTGAAGAAGACGACGTCAAAGGAAGAGTAGCTAACAGTGTCAAAGAAGAGGCACCGGAACCTGATGCCCCTGCCATAAGGGAAACAAGTTCCGACCAAAAAGACGCTTGAATAGCAGCCAATTCCTCCTCCACAGCCCGAAGGATCTGGAGATTCGGCAGGGCGGAAAGGTCGATCTCTGGAGCCACATGAACAGAGGAGGGTGCAGGGACCAGTTCTTCCTGCCCCGACCGTTCTGTCGCTTGCTCTCCTGAACTCGATCCAGCAGGAGGCCCTTCAATGTAAGCTGCTGGAGAAGGAGGCATATTCTCATCCACCAGATCCCCTCTGGCGAGCTCTCCCTCGATAATGTCTGTCGTTGGCAGTGAAGGAGCAGGACCTTTATGTCCGGAGAAACCATCAATCAGCTTAACCCGAAGGATGTAATGATAGAGCAAATGAACCTCCTCACTGGTCAAAATTTGACTTAGCTTACTAGGGAAGAATTGCTGGGGCTAAGGTTCGCTCTCAGCCACCATAGTCTCTTCACCAGCAACATCCGACCCAAAGGCAGCTGGTTCATCTGTCCCAGACGTCCCGAAAGGAGATACAACTGGATCAGCGTCATCCGACTGAAATTTAGCAGTCTCAGGGACGGGTTCAGCAGAGACCACGTCGCCCTGGGTTGGGACGTCAACAACTGGAGGAACCTCGGCCATCGCTGGGAGAACCCTGGCGACAATAATCTCGGCACTCATCTCTCTAACTAGAGTAGTTAGAGCCGGGTCAACTTCAGAGGCAGCAGCCGGCTCTGAAAAGTCCCCTTCTCCTGACGCCTACAGAGAAAAGAAAAATGATTAGGTCATAGTTCAGAAAAAAGAAGAGCTAAAGAAGAAGATGGTTGTAATTCAATTCACCTCCGAAACGGCATCATCCTCGCCTCTCTCCTTAATAAGAAGCCTACGAGGCTTAAACGTAGCCCGTTTCACAGAGTAAGTTATACCGCTAATGGCGGGCTCACGCCTTCTTTGCTTGCGCGAAGGCACAACAGGCGGCTGATCCGCCACCACATCTTCCGTGGGAGGAAGAGAGTTATCGGGAGCATGCTCGTCATCCTCTTCATCCGCGTCTGTTTTCCATAAATAAATTCACTTTATTTATTGTGTTTCTGGGAAAATTACAACTGTAGGAATTCGATCTAGAAGACGATCGCTTTATCCCTTGGATTATGCGAAGAAGAAAAGCTCTCAAAATTTTGACAGTAAGTTAGATAACTATGTATCTGTACAATGAATGAGAAAAAGAACTCTATTTATAGAGTCAAAAATAACTGAAAGGATAACTGTCTTCACAGCCTGTGCCTAGTTGAAAATCACGCAGGATTTAACATACGCAAGGTTGTGAGCAGTTACTGGACGTGGCCTGTAACTGTTGGACACATGGCAATCATGCATGAGTCGTGTGCAAAATACAGGACACGCAGGCGAGAGATCAGTGGCATGGCTGCCACGTACTCCAATTTGATGAAATCCACGCAGACTTGTTGAAGACGAAATCCACGCAGACTCGGGCAGAAAGCTTCAAAATCTACGCAAACTTGGGACAAGAAGCTTCAGAATCCACGCAGACTTGGGGCAAAAAAGCTTTAAAATCCACGCAGACTTGGAAAGGAACATATAAGTTCACAATACACGCAAACTTGAGTCAGAAGGCTCAAAATCCACGCACGATTGAGGCAGGACTGCCAGCTGTCTTGATTCGATGTGCCTCGACTGACACAAAATCTCTGACAGTGATTGCTTTTGTCAGTTGCATTAAATGACAAGAATCTCTTTTGGTACGCCAACTTGACGAAGGTTGAGTCTTGCTGAAGAAGATTTCGAAAGTCACGCAATAGTCGGCTGTGATCTCTCGAGTTCTGTGCATACGTGGCATACGAGAAGACATTCTTCGACTGTCGTGCTGTTAGTCATAATGACACTCTGACAAAATGATGAGCTGTCTTCCAGCGTGATTTTTTTAATTTTGTCCTGATCAACCCAGCGTGACTTTTGGACCTTGTTCTGATCAACTCAGCGTGACCTTCTTTTTTAAGGCCTACAAAACCCCCTTCAAAGTTTTCGAAAGTTGAAAAGACTTCAAAATTTTGAAATACTTTGAAAAGATAAACATGCAAATGAACTTATTAAATGTTATGATGACTCTTCAGTTTTCGAGACTGATTGAATCCAATTTATGGTGGAATATGAACCGTCGGCGAGCTCTGTTATATAAACAGGGAGAAAATTCAGCTTTGATGTTCATCTTACGTCAACATGACTTCGAAGGAAGAAGCTGAAGAAGAAGCAAGAAAGTTAGGTTTCTGTGCCCATGGTGACCCTACTCTTGGGGATAAGGAACCGGAGCCTTTAATTTTCGAGTTCAAAGATGACCCTACACAACTAGCCAAGAATTTCTTGAGCTATTTTGGCCTGGACGGCTCATCTTCTTCCAATGGGCGCAGTCTTGCAGAGCAGCGTGACACGCTCAATGCTCTGTTACATCGTATGGGAGTCACTAGCGTAGAGGAATTGGGCGCCAAGCTCAGTCGCTTCAAAAATAGAGCGTGTCTTTTATGCTTCTGTTTTCCTTTTGAAAAATGTTGTACTTCTTTTCCTATGTAAGGTCATCAGTGCTTCAATGTAGAGCGTGCATTAATGAAGAGCATTAAGTGGCACTCTTTGAATGTTTCAAATATTGTACTATTTTCCAAAGTACACGTGACACTCATTCCGTAGTTATGAGCACTTTTTACTCGGATCTTCCCGAAGAATAGGCTTGCACGTCGACCCTATTTAAATGGATAGATGAGTTTCACACATACTCATCTCTTTATTCTTTCTCCTCTTCTCTGAGAATGAACTTTTTGAGAGATTTCATTCTCAATAGGAAAGCAATGCTTTCTAATATTCTCTTTCTGTGCACTATATCAGACATTGGTTTGCCAATCCTTAGCACCAAACTCGATGGTAAGTCCAATATAGTATGCGTACCATTTTTACTGTTTTAAAGATTTTGTTTCTGACTGAACAGAGTGCACCTGTCTTTGTTTGGCCAAATACGCCAAATGATAATGACACTTCTATTAGTTGATCTCTTTTTCCTTGCTGCTTTCTGCAGGAGCTCGACTAAAATTTTCTTCAGAACTGGCATTGGTGATTTAGATGCTGTGGAGAATATTCTTCTGACACCTACATCAGGGAGCTCATACGCTTTTGACACGTAAATCAGACAACTCAGAACTCTTCGTGGGATAGAAGGGTCTTCCTTCAATGGCAGAAAGAGCCTTTATACACGGAGAGTTGGACGGTAGAGTCAACTCTACCCCGAGAAATCGAGTAGTAGAGTTCCTTTCACGGTAGAACTAGGAATTGTATCCCAATATTGGATACATTCCTATCTCCTTTGAAAGGTCGCTCCCAATCCACCAGTTGTATTGGCAGCAACACGCCTCCGGGCTGCCATACTCTGAGGTTCTCCTCTTTTCTGAGAGAGAAGACCAGAGTTTGATTCCTGCTGTTCCGGTTGCCACTGGAGCTCAGACAGTCAGGAACTGCCACCAACAACGAACCCGTCAAAGAAGATCCAAAGAAGAAATAGATCTCCATTAGGTTTTTGTTGTGTGCATAGAATGAAAATCCAAAATTGTAATAGATTTCCATTATGATTTGTAAGAAAGTCTAAGAAAATGTAATAGACTTTTTATGATGAAATGAGAGTGGAAATGATAATTCTTCTATGCTCAATGATTTGTATTTGAATGAATTGTGGACATGATAGATAATGAAATCTTCTTTTCTGATTTAGAGTACGTAATATTATCAGAGGTAGTATGGACGTGATAATATGTAGGAACTCAAAGAAAATAGATTGATTTCTATGCAGAGGTCAAAAATAATAAATGAGCAGGTAGATTCGTATTTATCCAGAGGTTATGAAAACGTGATAAATAACGAATCCCCATAATAGAAGATTATGAACGGACGAATCGTCAGATGAATGTAATAAATAAACGAATGAACCGTCGGATGAATGTAATAAATGAACGATGAACCGTCGGGCATTAATGAATGTGTGAACCGTCGGATGAATGTGACGCTTCATTATTTGAAGAACTTCTGCCTATAAATATAGCAGAATTCTGACCAGAACGAACACTTCTATTCTTCAACATAAAAATATCGTCTGAAGAAGCATCCAAGAAGGCTGAAATCGTCCCGAAGATTCAGAAGGGCACTGAAGAACGCCCTATCGATCCAGTTCAACCGAAGGAAGTAAAAGCAGGCGAAGGTTCGTCTGCACCCAAGCCCTCCAGGGACATTCTGGACTTCCTGCTCGAACCAGGAAGGACTGAAGAAGAAGAAGCCATGAGGATGGCCGCTTGCAAGTTCCTCGTGGGTTCCAGCAAGGAGGTTCTCGGCTCTTTTGCTGACTGCGTTTTCAAGAAGGACAGTAGTGGCCCACATCCAAATGTAGAGAAGGATGATAGTGATCTTCCCTAAAATCATGTACTATCATTCATGATTAAATAAAATAAAAATTTTATTTATAAACATGAACTTGTCTGATGATTTACAAGTATTTACATTTATACATAATACTTTTTAAGGAATTTGCCATTAATAGGCATCATAACTTTTCGACCATCCAGTTCTGAGAGTTGATAGCTCCATTTGAGAAAACTCTGCTTACGACATAGGGACCTTCCCATTTTGCGTCAAATTTGCCTTTGCTCATATGAGTCATAGTCATAGGACGTCTGACTGTTAGAACAAGTTCTCCTTTTTGATACGCTCGAACTCTGACTTTCTTATTAAAAGCTTTTGAGATTCTAGCTTGATAGAATTCGATGTTCTGTTGAGCAGATAATCGCTTCTCATCCAGAGCTTCTAATTTCTGAAGTCGAAGACGATCATTATTCTCGGCGGTGAGTTCATTAGCGATTGCTATCCTTAATAAAGGAATTTGAATCTCTAATGGAAGAACAGCTTTGCATCCATACACCAGAGAGAAAGGTGTACTTTTAGTAGCATTACGAACTAGTACGGTAAGCCCACAAACATTCACCAAGCTTCTCACTCCAATTACGTTTGTTAGTAGAGACAAACTTCTTTAGGAGTTTGATGATGGTCTTGTTGAAAGCTTCTGCTAATCTATTAGCCGCTGGATTATATGCAGTAGAAGCCACATTGTTGATCCGGTGATCGTCACAGAATCGAGTAAATTTCTGGCTGACGAACTGTGGTCCGTTATCATGAATAATGCGTCGAGGAACACCAAATCTGTAGATGACGTGGTGTTTGATAAAGATGATGACATTGGACGTTTTAACTTCAGATAAGGAATGGCTTCGGCCCATTTGGAGAAGTAATCGGTTATTATGAGAATAAATCGATGACCTTTGGATGACGGCGGATTGATCGGACCGATAATGTCCATGCCCCAAGCTTCGAAGGGCCATGATGCTGCCGTCGGATGTAGAAATTCCGAGGGTTGATGAATAAAATCCGCATGGATTTGACAAGCTTTACACTTCTTTGCATATTCGATGGCGTCTGATACCATAGTGGGCCAATAATAACCCATACGTCGAATACGGTCCTGAAGTTTTGGTCCAGGCTGATGTGCTCCACAAATTCCATCATGTGCTTCACGAATAATTTGTTGAGCCTCGTCACCGGTAACACATCGAAGAAGTAAACCATCATAAGCTCGACGATATAAGGTTTTTGTAGTATGATTATAATAGAATCTGAGTGATCGTCATCTGATAGATGCTGCCTCACTCGGATTATCTGGAAGAATATTATACAATACAAAATCTAAGAAAGGAAGTCGCCAATCTTTATCCGTATTTTGATTCTCGGCCGAGTTACTAAAGATGAATTCCATGCTAGAATCAGATGAAGATGATAAAGATTTACGACTGAATCCAAATCCTCTTGTTGTATTGACGTCATGAGATGTTGATTCTTCAATGTCAATTGGAAGTCCTAGGGTTAGGTTATTTTCCAGATGAAACAATTCTCGATTGCGAACAACAATCATTTGTTGCCGTCTAATTGGAATAGCCAACACCCGCCGCAAGATTAGCTAGAGCATCAGCTTCTGTGTTACATGCTCGTCTAACATGTTCAATGAAGAATTCTTCAAATAAAGAAGCCATAGATATAGCTGATCTATGATAAGGAACCAGATCTTGATGGCGAACTTTATAAGTACCCCTTATCTGATTGACAATGAGTTTAGAGTCTCCGTACACCTCCAAATGTCGAATATTCAGATGTTTAGCGAGTTGAAGACCAATGAGTAACCCATTGTACTCATCTACGTTGTTTGAATACGGCTGATCAGGAGAATAAGCTCTTTGGATAGCAAGACCTTCTGGCGATACAAGAACGATTCCAACTCCAGCGACAATATCACCATTAGGACCTATCCTTGAAGCTCCATCAAAGAATGGACGCCAAGTAGGATCTTCTTCGACAATTTGGTTTGAATCTAGGACTTCATCTGGGATTTCATCATAGAGTTTTGAATTTTCTGGAATTGAATGAGCAGCCAAAAATTAGCTAAAGCTTGTCCTTTGACTAATTTCTGAGGAATATAGTGCATATCATACTGAGCAAGTAAGATTCCCCAGTTAGCCAATCTAGAATTCAAAACACTGGGTTTCTTCATCATGACCCGTATAGGATTGATTCTGGAGATGACATGAATAGTCTGACCAATGATATAATGTCGTGTCTTTTGAACAGCGAACATCAAGGCTAGACATTCTTTTTCAACCGGTGAATATCGAGGTTTAGCTCCGGTCATAGTACGACTGAGATAGTAAATGGCTTGTTCATGACCATTTTTATTCTTTTGAGCGAGCAATGCACCCAATGAATGACTCATTGCTCGGGTATATAGGAGGAATGGAATTCCTGAGACGGGAGGTACCAATACTGGATGGCTCATCAGATATTGTTTTATGTCATCGAATGCTTTATGACATTCATCATTCCAGACAAAAGAGACACCTTTCTTCATAAGTTTGTTGAATGGTCTGCAGCGTCCTGAAAGATTAGAGATGAATCTCCTGATATAAGTGATCCTTCCTTGAAATCCTCGTAGCTCTTTTAAGGTGCGTGGAGGACGCATCTCTTGGATGGCTTTAATCTTCTCGGGATCCACGTGTATACCTTTAGAGGTAATGACGAAGCCGAGAAATTTACCACTAGAGATGCCTAAGAAGGACTTAGTAGGGTTCATCTTTAATTGATGCTTACGCATTAGATCAATATAGTCTTCAAATCTTGGATGTGATCCTCCTTTTGTCGACTTTTGACTGCAATATCATCAACGTAGCATTCGACTGTTTTCCCAGATGTTCACGGAATATAGTGCTCATAGCTCGTTGATAAGTTGCTCCTGCTTTCTTGAGACCAAATGGCATAACCGTATAACAGTATGTACCAATCGGCGTTCTGAAAGAAGTGTGCTTCTCGTCATTTGGAAACATTTTAATCTGATTGTACCCAGAATACCCGTCCATGAATGACATCCGTTCAAACCCACAGGTATTATCGATCATGACATCAGTGATTGGTAGAGGGAATTCGTCTTTAGGATATGCCGCATTGAGATCGCGGAAGTCTATGCATACTCTGATCTTGCCAGTCTTTTTAAGGACAGAAACTATATTAGCCACCCAATCGGGATGTTGTTCCTCTCTAATAAACCCGGAGGTCATGAGTTTATTGACTTCAGCTTCAATTGCATCCATAATGTCTGGACGAAATCGTCGCTGTTGTTGTTTGACCGGCTTAGCATTCGGCAAGATATTGAGCTTGTGAGTTGCAATTTGTGGATTAAGTCCTGGCATATCTTCATAACTCCAAGTGAAGACATCGATGTAATCACGAATGAGTTTGATCATGTCTTGCTTATCAATTTCTGAAAGACTTTCACTGATGAATATTGATTTGGGGGATCCCTCTTCACCAACATCTATTTGAACAAGTTTATCTTCAGTCGGAGGTTCTTTTTGCTCGAAACGGAACTCCCATTGATTATCCAACCTTTGGGCCCATTGTTCTGATTCAGGTGAGATTTCAAACTCTTCTTCGTCTTCATCACTTTTTTCAGAACAGTCAATAGCAACCATGTTGGAAGACAGAATGTTGCAGTAGAAATCACCGATACTCGTATCGGAATCCCAAGAGGTAGTACTAGAAGAATCAGATCTCTTATCTTCGTCAGATTCGGGATCTTCATGAACAATATTGATAAAAAGAATAGGAGCAGTATAACCCAATCCGCATTTCGTCCTTCCATATTTCAGAGGAGGAATCCGGACATGCATTTTTCTTCCTTTGCCATTATTGGGCCAGTCCTAAAGTCATAGCCCATATTTTTAATGATGTCTTTAGATTGCTGACTATAACGACGTAGTTGTAATCTTCTAGTATCATCATTCTTGTCATCATCTTCTAAATCAGAAGGACTTTGGGGCCCTTTGTAAAAGAATATTGGAATGCCCCCTGGCTTTCTGCTGGGAACTAGAAAGTATGAAGATTGTACAGGTTCTAGGGATACATCTGTATGAGCAGTCTGTACAACTCCTATGGTTATTGTGCTCAAGTCATCTAACAAATGTAAATAACTATGAACATAACACATCAACATACTACAAAGATGGAGACTTTTCATTAAATGTAAAAGCAGCAATATTTACATTGGGAGAAGGCTGAGCCTTAGAGATCTTAGTCAAATTAATGACTAAAGGGGGAGAAGAAACGAAAAGAAGCTTTGTTTCGATTAAGATCGATAACAAAAGGCTCAGAAGAGGTGAGCTCCCTTGAAGCTTGAGTTGGAAGAGTAATCCGCCCTCCAACTGGAATTAGCAGAGTATCCTGTTTCACATGTGCAGATGCAGGAACTGCAGTACGCCCACTGACAGGAATGATCAGTGTATCTTGAGTAGACAACTGAGGTAATGGAGAAATTCGTCCACTCACCGGAATGATGAAAGAACCTTCTCCAGAGGGTTTGGGAGATTGTTGCTGAGTAGTTCGACCTTTAACAGGAATTATTAAAGTCTCACTTGGTGAATCCTCTTTCTCCATAGCTTGTATTACCCTTGTATACTCTTCTCTATACATCCGGGAATCATTAAAATAGGCTTCAACCCCATGGAAGGGATTTATATCAGCAACTTTTTTTATACTCTTCCATTGCTATCAATGTATTTAAAACACTGATGATAGAAGGCACCACATTATTTTCATGAAGAAAAGGCCTCCCAAGAAGAAGATTGTAGGATCCCACGATCTCGATCACATAGAAAGTGACTTTGGATCTAAAATCGCCTATTTGAAGCTTCAGATGAATCTTTCCCAAAGGCTCGCTTCGACTTTGATTGAATCCCAAGATAGTAGTAACCGTCTTGGAAAGCTTGTGAAGAGGGATTTTTAATTCATCCAACAGGCTCTTTGGCATTATGCTTATAGCAGACCCTGGATCAATAAGGATACGATCTATCTTCATCGTGTCGATATAACCGGTATAATAGAGAGGCCGATCATGTCGATTATCCTCCAATAGCATGTCATCTTGTGTAAAGGTGATATTTGGGATAATTTCCAATACACTGTTGCAATGTAAGCAAGTGGCAGGTTCTGCATCTGGCTTCTTCAATTGTGCAAGACAAGAGTCAGCTTGTAGAAGTGCTTCACTTAACGTCTCCCGAGTCTCTTTAGAAGGACGTAAAAGTTCAAAGAGGGACATTCTAGCTGGAGTATTAGCAAGTTGAGCTAGAATGTCAAAATTATAAGGCTTCTGAAGCCCAAGAGGAGGGGACTTCTTTATTGGTTTCAAACCGAGCCTGTTGTTTGCCTTTCTCAAGAGCCGTAGGCTTGGGAGAAACAGGTTCAACCGGTGTAGTTGAAGGAACAAGTACAGTGGATGATTCTTTTTCAGGAGAAACATTAGGAGCATCTTTATCAACAGGAGGGATATCAGGAGTATCCTCAGGATTCTTGGAATAATCCTTTAGATAAGGTTTCCCTGTTCGAGTAGCACCAGCAAGTGCTTCTTCTTCTCTTTTGGCTTTGTGTCAGAGATATCCAAGAGAAGTCATATGACATGACTTAATCTTTCCAGCCTTCTTAGACTTTCGAGAAGTAGTCTTTTGAGGAGAAGGCGATTCAAAATCTGCCACTAGATCAGGATGAATCCACATGATTTCTCCTGTTTCCAAAGTGATTAGCACTAATCCTTCAGATTGGCGGAGGAGGAATATTCACTATTTTAAGAGTTGCCTTGGGAATAGGAACGATCCCACTTTCAAGGAGTTGAGGAGAAAAATCTTCGAATTGCATAGAGACGACGTTGGAGGTGACGGTCTTCTCTTTCAGAGTAAGAGAAATAGCTCCAGATTTAATCATTTCTTGGATCTTTCCTTTCAGTACATAACATGTACGAATTGTGTGACCCAACATTCGGTGGTATGGACAGTATTTGGGATGATCTGTCTTACCAACTTTATCAGGTTTCTTGATTTCAGGTAATTGTATTTTTACCTTTCAGCAGACATTCAAAGATACCAAGAACATCGTCATCGTCGAAAGAGTATTCTTCCTTGGGGCGAGGTGCTCTTGTTTGTTGGGTTGTAGAAGTAGGAGAAGTTTGAACAGTTGATGCATCTTTGCTCTGAAGATTAACTTCAAGAGTTTTTTTTTCCCTTGCGAGCATTGTTTTTAGCATTATTGTTAGTACCTTGACCTGCTTCTTTGGGAGTCATCTGCACTCCTAAACCTTTGAAGGTTTCAGCACTAATTTTGCGGCCTTGGCACTAACTATGAAAGAAGGCCAGTCTTGAAATTGGGTGGATCCTGTCCACATGCTGATGATTGGCAACAAGTTTGATTTGCATGTGTCGATGGTGACAGCATCAGGAGTTCCAAGAGGCATCTTCAGAGCTTCTTTTCGAAATCGTTCAATGAAATCCTCTGTAGTTTTATTATTTTTCTGTTTGATTCTAATAAGAGCAGACATAGTCATGTCATTGAGCCCTTCATAGAACCGTTCAAGAAACATCTGTTTGAAACCGACAAATGAGGTAATGCACCCATCTGGGAGACTTCTATACCATTCATAAGCTGTTCCCTTGAGACATCCAACAAACACCCGAGTAAGGAGGGCGTCACTTGGTTGCAATTGATCAGTCATCACTTCAAAGTAATTAATAAACTGACTTGGAGAAGTGGTTCCATCATAGAATGAGATAGTAGGAGGCTTGTATTTAGGAGGATACGATACTTGCTTCCATTCTATCGGATAAGGTTGCTTGATGCCTAGTCTTTGTAAACCATCCTTCTGTTTGAATGCCTCGAATTGAGTTTTGAGATTCCTCAATTCTTCATTAACAACTCCGGAAGATTATGGAGTTGTAGCTTGTAGAGAATAGTTAGGAGGAGGAACAACATTATAAGCACTACCCCCAGCTCCAGAGAGACTAGGATTTGGTTGAGCTGGTCCAGGAGTATTGGATTGTACTGCTGGAGGAACTTGTACTGGACTCATACCAGTGTCAATTGGTATGGCATCTGGTATAGTCTGTCGATTTTGCATCTGAGTTGCCATGAGTTTATACATCGACTTCATAGTATCAGCCATAGACTTCATTTGCTGTTCCAAAGAAGCAATCTTTGTTCTTGAGGAGTCAAGGAAGAAGGTTCATCAGTATTCCCATCAACCATATAAGTCGTGACTGTACGAGGGATTATTGATGAACTGGTGGATGTTGTTTGTTCTGAATCATTGCTTTGTGCATCAAAGTCAATTATAGGAGAACTACCCCCAGTAGGAAGAGGTGGGAAGTTAGATTCTCCAAGGAATTCAGAATCATCTTCAGAAATCAAAGTTCTTTGACTAGAGGCCAGGACTCTTGCTCTTGTGCCTCTATATACTCCATCTGGACTATCAGCTCTACCCCCAGTATCCCGAGAGGTCATGTTGACAGAAGCAAACAAAGGCTCATCTTCATCAGGCATAGGTTCACACTGAATCCGATTGAAGACAGATTGTCGTTTTGTTTGACATCTATATTGTATTATGACTCTCGGCTGGAAATCACATTCATGATCAACATAGTCCTAAACCATCGATTGACATCTGCATTGAATTATGACTCTTGGCTGGAAGTCACATTCAGCATGATCCATTGTCATAGAATTATTCCTTCTCTTCTGTTGAAGGTGTTCCCATAGATCTATCTGTGAAGATTGAGGTAGATCAGAGAACACTCTTTGTGTATTTTTAGGAATATATTTCTGGTTCTTGGGTCTTGATGGCTCTTGATTATATAGTGGTGATTAATATGAGCCACATAATTTCTAGCATACTCTACATCCGGATCTTTTATCTTCATTTCCGATTGGTGTGGTTTCTTAACACCAGAAGTGCTTCCCAAACGGGTTTGATTAAGTTTTGTTCTTAGATCAGTTGGAGGTAACACATTGGTTTTTAAAACTTGGAGTTTTCCTTCCATTGATCTGGATATTTGCAGAGAAGGAAGAGTTGAACCACCCCCTTGATTAGGAGTTGGTAACAGACCTTTTCTAGACAAATTCTGTGCCCAATTCGAAGAAGTCGTAGAAGAAGACATTAAAGAATGTTTCTTCTTAGACTTATTCAAGTTTTGAGACATAAAATGTCCAGAAGGAAGAGTAGTCAAAAGACCATCTCCTTTTCTTTGACTAACAAAATTGTCAGTCAAAGCTGTTCCTGAAGTAAAAACCACAGGAGCAGAAGAAACAACTAAAGAGTTATTTCTTTTCGAAGGGACTTTGTGTAGAAGACCACCCCCAGTTCTAGTAGAACTTGGCACAGAAGAAGAGATAGCTAAAGAGTTATTCTTCTTAGATGAAATACACGCTGAAACAGACTTGGTTAAAGAACCAGTACTGTCAGCGTGACTTTTGATTTTAGAAATACATGCTGGAACAGATTTGGCTAAGGAGCCAGTACTGTCAGCGTGATTTTTAATTTTGGAAATACACGCTGGAACAGATTTGGCTAAGGAGCCAGTGCTGTCAGCATGATTTTTGAATGTGAGATTGCACGCTGGAACAGATTTGGCTAAGGAGCCAATACTGTCAGCGTGACTTTCAGAATTGAATTTGCACGCTGGAACAGATTTGGCTAAGGAGCCAGTACTGTTAGCGTGACCTTTGATTGCTGTCATCTTCGAGCGCACAAGAGTGTGCGTGCTTGCAGTAGAGTTCTTGCCAGTGTTGGAGTAGACACTGTGGCAGAGACTTCACCATTGGCTGCCAACTGATTCTTAGGGACATAGACAGAGTGTCCCTTCGACTTGGCAGTGATGATGGAGGCTGAAGTGGGCTTGCCACTTTTAGCCCGCTGCATTTCTTCATAGGCGAGTTGATCGAATTGGATCGTCATCACCTTCTTCGTCGAGCCGATTGACGAAGTGTCGCATTGAGTTGTTGCCATCTCAGAAGAGGAGATAGTTTTCCCCAGCAGAGTCGCCAATTTGTTTTCCATAAATAAATTCACTTTATTTATTGTGTTTCTGGGAAAATTACAACTGTAGGAATCCGATCTAAAAGATGATCGCTTTATCCCTTGGACTATGCGAAGAAGAAAAGCTCTCAAAATTTTGACAGTAAGTTAGATAACTATGTATCTGTATAATGAATGAGAAAAAGAACTCTATTTATAGAGTCAAAAATAACTGAAAGGATAACTGTCTTCACAGCCTGTGCCTAGTTGAAAATCACGCAGGATTTAACATACGCAAGGTTGTGAGCAGTTACTGGACGTGGCCTGTAACTGTTGGACATATGGCAATCATGCATGAGTCGTATGCAAATTATAGGACACGCAGGCGAGAGATCAGTGGCATGGCTGCCACGTACTCCAATTTGATGAAATCCACGCAGACTTATTGAAGACGAAATCCACGCAAACTCGGGGCAGAAAGCTTCAAAATCCACGCAAACTTGGGGCAAGAAGCTTCAGAATCCACGCAGACTTGGGGCAAAAAAGCTTCAAAATCCACGCAGACTTGGGAAGGAACATATAAGTTCACAATACACGCAAACTTGAGTCAGAAGGCTCAAAATCCACGCACGATTGAGGCAGGACTGCCAGCTGTCTTGATTCGACGTGCCTCGACTGACACAAAATCTCTGACAGTGATTGCTTTTGTCAGTTGCATTAAATGACAAGAAGCTCTTTTGGTACGCCAACTTGACGAAGGCTGAGTCTTGCTGAAGAAGATTTCAAAAGTCACGCAATAGTCGGCTGTAATCTCTCGAGTTCTGTGCATACGTGGCATACGAGAAGACATTCTTCGACTGTCGTGCTGTCAGTCATAATGACACTCTGACAAATGATGAGCTGTCTCCCAGCGTGATTTTTTTAATTTTGTCCTGATCAACTCAGCGTGACTTTTGGACCTTGTTCTGATCAACTCAGCGTGACCTTCTTTTTAAGGCCTACAGCGTCGGCAGACTCCGAGTCCGACACAACAATTGTGTTCTCCTTCTTCTTCCTCGCCTTGGACCCCTTGGGCTTCTTTTCCAAGCTAGTACCAACAATAAAGCTGGTACCTGGGTTAAAATCGACAGGAGGCTTGTTCGCCATGACATGGTATAGAGCCGCCAAGTACAAGATCTCCCCTGACTCCCCAGCATCAGGAACTGAGAAGCTGGTACGGGTGTGAACCGTGTTATAGTAGTGCCAGGCTCTGATACCGTCAAGGACGCTACCTTCAAAACCCAGACAAGAGCTGGAACTGTCCAAGAATAGCTGGCTATACCCAAACTGGCGGGAGAACCTACTGGACAAGTAAGGCTCCAAATAGACAGTGTTGCGGTTGCGATATACCAGGTGGGAAGGACGAATATTATGCAGCCAAAGGAGCATCTTGCCGGATAAGAAGTGGGGAGGCCCAATACCGTCAAGATGTACGGCCCTCACTTCCTCAGCAGTAAATTAAGGAACATACACAAAAAAGTGTATCTGTCCACCCTCGCCAGTGCCATCCGACAGGTACGTATAGTCTCACATTCCCAAGACATGTAACAATACTGGAAGATAAAAGCATCGTCAGCAGTTACACCATCTTCGGGGCCAGGCCTCATCAAGTATCGGTAATGCATCAACAGCCATCCCATCAGATAATGATAGGGTAGCTCAATGCGTTCAAAGTCCTTCGTCGTATCATGAGCGATGACCTTGGACGTGAAAGTACGAAGGCCACGATGTATGCTGCACACCATGGCCGGGAGAAGAGCTAGTCTGATTTCGAAGACCAGTTTTACAGCAGGGAGGATAAAGTTGCGGCTGATCCTCTCAATAGAACCAGGCCCTCCTGAAACTACGCAATTCCGTAGCCACACCATCAAGAATCCGGCCAGAAGCGCCTTTTCGGACAAACGGCTGAGTGTCTTGATAAAAATAAGCAAAAGAGTCAGATTTACTCCCGAACCTGTCACCGGTGGTTCTTACCCTCTTGGCGGTTGACACTTGGTCCTGCACCTCCTTCCGAGTTCGAGGACTTCGGGGAGAAACCCGGCCTGAGATGCCGAGCTTAAAAAGATAAATGAGCCAGGCCTTTGTATGTGGAAGGTTCCCTTCCGAGCTGTCGTTCATTTTTTTCGACAGCTGCTGGCACGTGCTGTGATGACACAGCAATTTTCGGTAGACGGCAAAGAAGCCCGGGAACTTCTCCTCAAAATCTTCGAACTCTTCGTTCGTCGGAGTATACACCTCAAAGACTTCATCTCCCCAAGGCAGCTTGGAGACGTCATGCATCTCGTGCAGAGCAAGCCCCATTTCCCCTATGGGTGTAAAAAAAGGTTCCCGTACGGCAGTTGTACATTTCTAGCAGATCCATAAACAATTTCTTATTTATGGGCAAGCCATAGCTGGTGCCCCGAATAGTATGGTAGAGTCCAATCTCGCGCAGGAGAGTCTCGTATTTTTGTGCGATCCATGTGGACAGGTTGGTCCACGAAGGGAGGGGGTGTATCCAACTCGGTAGCGACAACCGGCCAACGGGATAGGATCCCTTCTGAGCAAGCTGGTTCAGGAAAGTGTCAGCTTGAGAGAACTTGAAGTTGGGACCCTGCACATTCAAGAAGCTGCCCGGGGCCAACCCCATCACGTAGCGGCTGTCCGGTACCCTACCCGGGTATATTGACCGCAGGTTATTGTTATAGTAAATTTTGCCCACAATCATCCCGTTCTGGGTCGGAGTCAAGGAATCCTCCATCTTTCTGTCCATGGGCAACATGTTGAACCACGATAGTGGGAAATAACGCTCGATCAGAGGAATATGGATCGCCATCCCGTCAGAAGTAAAACTCCAACTCTCAGATATGTCCAGAACTTGGGAGTTATTTACAGTTAAGGCATCCCCGAAGAGGAACACAGGCTTCAAGTGTTTTCCCTCCAACAGTCATGAGTTCATCATCCCCGAGATAAAGAAGAAGGACTGCTTTTTAATGTCTTCCAGCCTCTCCACAGGTTCGTCTTTTGGAAGCTGGTTCCCCACATACTCAACTATGTGGTCGAACCTATAGCCCACAGCAGATTGGACGCGACCCACCAAAGGTTCTTTCGCAGGATTGACTGGTAAATTCACTGAAAAAATGATAAAAGAAACAAGTTAGAAGATGGCCAGGGAGAATTGCTTAGTATTTCCGAGCTTATGCGGCTCTGATCAGGCGGGTCCTTATGCGGCTTAATTTAATGGAGCTTATGCAGCTCTATTTAAACGGGGCCTCATGCGGCCGAGTTCAGATGAGCTTGTGCGGCTCTGTTTAACAGGGTCTCATGCGGCCGAGTTCAGATGAGTTTATGCGGCTCCGTTTTAGCGGGGTCTCATGCGGCCGAGTTCAGATGAGTTTATGCGGCTCTGTTTAGCGGGGTCTCATGCGGCTGAGTTCAGATGAGTTTATACGGCTCTGTTTAGCGGGGTCTCATGCGGCCGAGTTCAGATGAGCTTATGCGGTTCTGTTTAGCGGGGTCTCATGCGGTCGAGTTCAGATAAGCTTATGCGGTTCTGTTTAGCAGGGTCTCATGCGGCCGAGTTCAGATGAGTTTATGCGGCTCTGTTTAGCGGGGTCTCATGCGGCCCAGTTCAAGTGAGCTTATGCGGCTCTACTTCGAGGGAGCTTATGCGGCCCAGTTTAAAAGCACTTATGCGGCTCTGATTTGATGGGGTCTTATGCGGCACAGTTCGAGGAAGCTTATGCGGTCCTGTTTAAAAAAAGCTTATGCGGCACAGTTCGAGGGAGCTTATGCGGCACTGTTCAAAGGGAGCTTACGCGGCCCAGTTTACAAAGTGCTTATGCGGCCACAAGACGACTCTCATGCGGCTCGGACATGGGACAAACCCCTATATGGCTCGAACATGAGATGTACATACGGCACATGCAGCACAGTATGCGGATTCATCACAATAAACTTGAACAGTTCAATGAAGACGAAGAAGGCCCGTGCATAAAATATGCGACGTAGCCATGATGGTTAGGGCTTTGAGTTTATATAATTTCTTCCAATATCCTTACCATCAATGGTGGGATGGACGTCAGGATGAACTGTGGGCGCCTCAATCGACGAGGAAGCTGCTCCTTTACCCTTCGCTGCGGCACTAGAGGAAGCTTTGGGAGCCATCGGTGATCGAAGGAGAAGACGACGGCAACTAGGGCAAGAAAGGCTTGAACAAGAGAAGAAAGTAAAGAGTCTATCTCTAAAAAATACTCATATTTATAGGCGGACAAGGGGCTCGTAGACCGATGGACGCTTCGAACCACGTGCTGCCTGAAAGATAAAACTGACTCTTGGGATTTTATCCCCTCTCATGCAAAAAAGAGTGCTCAGAATCATCAAGGCAATCTAAAATATTTAATGCCGACTCTTAGGATCCTACCCAAATGACGGCTTTAAATCAAAACAAATTAAGAGCAATCAATGAGACGCCTACGTGGCATGAAGGACAACATACGGCCAGAGCAAATCCATGCGGCCAAAGCAGTCTATGCAGCCAGAACATCCATGCGGCCAGAACAGTCCATGTCGTCAGAGCAGTCCATACGGCTAGAACATCCTATGCGGCCAGAGGAGTCTATGCGGTAAGAAGAGCTTATACGGACATAGCCATGCTTCTTATTTAAAGTATTTTAATTTTATAAATTGAAAACTTTGAAGGGGGTCTTGTAGAAGCATGGAAAAGAATAGGAAAGACCATACGGCTCAAAACAGAAGAGAGTCTCATGCGGCTCAAAAGTCCCTTAGAGCTTCATGCGGCTCAAAAATCCTTTAGAGCATCATGCGGCACAAAAGTCCCTTAGAGCCTCATGCGGCTCAAAAGTCCCTTAGAAGCTTCATGCGGCTGGAAAGTCCCCGATAGCTCCATATGGCTTGAAAAAAGCCACGTGGCCCTATGCGGTTCAAAAATAGACATCTACAGCTGGCCATAACTGCTCTGTGCAACTGGCTCATTAAATGCTCTGACGCAATACGGCAGCTCTGACACAAAAGATTGACATCTTTGACATAAAGGTAAAATGATGACTCTGACATAATAACGTACCCCTAGAGAAACGAGAAAAATCTTTATGGCTGGCACAATCCACCAATTCCAAAGCTCCTTATGCGGATCGCTTCAAAGACTTCCATGCGGCTGAGTTATGGAGGCCACCCTTATGCGGTTCAGATGGGGGGCAACCCTCATGCGGTTCAGTTGGGGGCCACCCTCATGCAGCTCAGTTGGAGGCCATCCTTATGCGGTTCAGTTGGAGGCCACCCTTATACGACTCAGTTGGAGGCCATCCTTATGCGATTTAGTTGGAGGCCACCCTTATGCGGCTCAGTTGTAGGCCATCCTCATGCGTCTCGGTTGTGGGGCCACCCTCATGCGGCTCAGTTGTGAGGCTATCCTCATGCGGCTCGGTTGTGAGGCCACCCTCATAAGGCTCAATTAGCAGACCACACTCATGCGGCTCTGCCAGGACGCCTCGTTCATACGGCTTGTAGCATAAATAACAATTGGGACACGTGGCAGAAGATTGACTAAGACTTATCCACTCGGATTTAGCAACCAACAAATCATAACAATGCAAATTTATTATAATCATCATAATTATCTAGATCGATTTCCAACAAACAATGCAGATTTATTGCAATCATCATAACTGCCAGATCGATTTCCAACAAAAAATACAGATTTGTTGCAATCAGCATAAATAGCCCAGATTGATTTCCAACAAAAAAGATCAAGGCTAATCTTAACCAATCCCCAACTGCCCGCTTTTCAAGGAGCAATTACTGCACACCTTACTTATCATAAAGTCCTATAAATAGCAGGGGATTATTCCTTTGCAAAACACACAGTGATACGCACAGAGCCCGTGTAGAGAGACTAGCAACTCCCGCACACACAAAGAGCATTTCTTCGCCAGAGCAGAAGCTACGTTCGATCGTCCAAGGCGTAAGGCAGAGTTGATATCACTTTTCCGAGCCTCTACCGTCACCCCCCCAGAAAAACTAAATAATTGTACTTAGATTGCTTTTCCTAGGTTTTATTCTAAGGCTCTCTTTGTACGAGCGAGTTTGTATTATGAATCAAAGTCCAGTCCTCCCATAAAACTGTTCTGTTCATTTGATAATCAATGGCAAACAGATGCTCCAGAATCAAACAAATATAGAGCTAGAAAAGTATACAAATAAATATGACCTGTGATGACGTCAGCCAAATAATATGGCTCCAAAACCTGCTCCGGCTCCGCCTCAAGAGCCAGACTATAAGCCTTCCCCTGGGGTCCCTTCTGCTGTTGTAGATGTTGCCCAAACCTTTGCTGCTGAGTCAAAAGCGGCGGTCCTCTAGATGGTGGTCCGGCACCTGGTATCCTGGCTACTGGGCAGTCCCGAAGCTGATGGGTGGTAGATCCACAAGCTAAACACTGCCCCAACCTCTTCCTACAGACGAAAGCATTATGGCCTGGCCTTTTATAGAAAGAACACATAACTTCCTTCTGCTGCCGGGGTCCCGGGGCTCTAACTGGCGGAGTCGGGTGATGTGGTGTGGGAGGACGGTATGTCTGCTGGTGCAGCATCGGTGCTATCGGCTGGAAAGCCTGACACTTAGAAGGTCCCTCGTGGTGTACAGGAGCCGACCTCTTGCAAGACTGAAGACGCTCCTCTATGCTTCGGGCCAACTCTAGGCTCTGGTAGTAGTCAGTCGTACCGTTAGCTACTATGAGAATGCCGATGTCTGGAACTAGACCATGGTAAAACCTACGCGTCATCTTCTCTGGGTCTGCAACTATACTAGGAGCGAAACAGCTCAGGCAACTAAACTCTACTACATATTTGTCAACAGAATGGTTCCCCTGCTGGATGTTCTGGAATCGTAGCCCCATGGCTACCCTAGCGGTGGTCGAGAAGAATTTCTTCTTGAACTGGGTCTTAAAATGATGCCAAGTGGTCTTTCCTCTCACGAATAGCGGCTCATTTCTGAACCAAACTCTCGCCAAGTCTATCACCAGAAATCCTGTTGCCTCGACCTGGAGGTCACCCAGCAACCTAGTTCCAAGGAGCTTCCTCTCTACCGAGTCTAGCCAGTCATCTCCTACTACGATGCCTTCGGTCCCCAAGAAATCCTTGGGGTTCAAACCCATGAAGTCCTTGATATTCCTCGCTCTCTGCCATGGCTCTACCGGTGGTGGGACCACGGTACGCTCCTTAGAACGCTCCATGCTCTGACGGAGTAGGATGGTCTGCTCCTGATGGGTCGTTAGAAACCCCTGGATCAGAGTGAGCAGTTGGTTCCCGTCGAGAGTGACGGAAGCCTGGGTAGATATAGTAATAGGTGGTGGTGGGAGTATCGGGTCCTGCTGGGACTGTGATGTGGAAGGTGGTGGAGGCATCTGGGTTGGTGGATTTGTGGAGTGGGAGAGTATGGTAGGTGGAGGTGGAGGTACATCGGTCAACTGGTCAACCGACTGGATGAAAAGTGTGCCATTTTCAGGTGTGGCATACTGGGATGAGCGGGTGAGCACCATCTAATAAATAAAAGAACTTATAAGGGCTCTCTTAAGTAAACAATCATAAACAAGAAAATCTAATTGTAATAGCGAGCATATGATGTGATGCGTTTCCTATGTTACAATCCTAGTAATCCTCCAGGTGTTCTAAGCGTCATTCCTAGTGTTGTCTAGTTACCTTAAGTTCCTAATTGCAGGCATGCTTGGTACATTGACGTAACCAAACAATTTAGTCAGGACCTGCGTGGGCCACCACTAAAAATATGTCACGATCCGCTACCCAAAATTTTGGGCCGGGCTGAGTCATGTCCAGCCTACGCTTGGGATAAAACGTAGTAAGCTGTTCTAAAGATAACAAGATAAGATTAAAGTGTGCTAACAGTTCTATATGTAATAATGAGTTCTAATATATTCAAACACAAAATCATCTCGTATATAAGTAAGTTCCAAGTACAAGTCCAAAATGTAAAACTGGATACAGGACCAGTTACAAAAAAATGTAGTCTAAAACATGACTACTCTCAAAAGTCCTAAGTAAATAAAAAAAACTAGACAAGTTTCTCTGCAGGTACATCCTCGTAAAGTAAAGTCTGATCTTCGATAGCAACCCTATAATAAGAATCACAAAGCAACTCCTCCTCAGTAAGTATACCTACAACGTTATCCTGTCATGACGGGAGCAAGTACTGATTCTAACAAACATATAATACTGATCATGTGATGGAAAAAGATGAAATAACATAATTATGACATATCTTGATTTATCCGATTTTAGATACAATTTATCATGGCAATAAATATTCTTTTTAAAGTTTAAAACTGTAGCATGTACGTGATCGGTCAATAGGTAAATAAGATGTACAGTGGTACATATCAATTTTTTCTGGAATGCACATACGTGTACTAATGGCATAGGTGTATATCCATACACAAATGCGGGATCAGAACCTACGGCAAAGTTACATATAGAATGTTACTGTGTACGGTAAATACATACAGAGAAGGGGGCATGATCACGTACTCTACTAACAGTTTTTTCTTAAACCGTTGTTAAACATGTGAGAGATATAAAACTGTCCTAAGCATGGTAGAGACTGAAAGTAATACAATATGTGAAGATTTAACTTGCTACCCCAAGGATCAGCATTTAACATGGTTGGATCACAGTTTATTGTTATAGCAGTATATAAAGTTTGTAGAGGTACTTGCCTTTAGCAAAGAAAGGTAGTGATAGAAATGCTATAGATGCCTGGTGACTCGTCACTGTAGAAATAATACATAAACTTAGTTTTTACACTAAGTTAAACACTAAGACACTAGTTGAGCGACACGACTTTCTGACTGGTCACCTAGCCAAATGGTGACTTTAGCATAGGAGATCAATGTGGGGTGACACAATACCCAAACTAACTTCCTAGGGCCTTTACACTAGTGTAGGGTGAGGTCCAATACTACAATAACTCTAATCAACACAAAACATTGTAAGTCGTAACTATTCAAAAAATAAATCAGACTGTACACTGTATTCCAACAATTTTTGAGATAGACAAAAGGCTCAATTTTACATAAAATAAAGTACCAAAATAATTTTTGTTAATTATAGAAATTTATACTAATTTTTTTGGAATTTATAAACCTCATAGATATTTATTAAAAATCAGCAAACATATGTATCCTGAAAATGAGTTCTGCTTTCCTATTTTTATAAAATGCCAAAATACTTATTAAATGCTGAAAAAATTATTTTAAATTATCTAAATATACATAGTATTTAAATATAATTTTTCCCAAATTTTTACAGTAATTAAAATATATATAAAAATTCAAAAACAACAAGTAACAATTTTTGAAAAATAATTAATTAATTATTTACTATTTTGTCCACGTATTCGAAATTGAACCGAAGTCCAGATACGGGACCCAAAGCCATGAATTAAGTCCAATATGACTTGTACAGACTCTAAATGTATTAGACACATTTGGGCCCAAAAATCTATGCTAGATTTGGAATTCAAATGGCCATGATTAATAAAATACAGTAACTCAAAATATAAATATTAAAGTATTTTAATAATATATTTTAAAGTGGTAAAATATACAAGTCATAAAATTACCTAATAAAATAACTTATAAATTTATACATAATAATATTTTGCACAAAGTTGAATTTGAAATATATATATATATATATATATATATATATATATATATATATATATATATATATATATATATATATATATATATATATATATATATATATATATATATACATATACAACAAATACATTTATATATATACATAAAGGGAGCGGATCAAAAGCCCCCCCTTAGAAACCCCCTAAAAACCCCCTCACTCTAATTCGTAATATTAATGTTAATATTAATATTAATATTAATATTAATGTTAATATTAATTTTTTAATATTTTTATATTAATGTTAATGTTAATGTTAATATTAATGTTAATGTTAATGTTAATATTATTTTAATGTTAAGTTTAATGTTAATTTTAGTATTTAATGTTAATGTTAACATTAATATTAACATTAACATTAATATTAACATTAATATTACGAATTAGAGTGAGGGAGGTTTTTAGGGGGTTTTCTAAGGGGGGCTTTTGATCCACTTCCATACATATATATATATATATATATATATATATATATATATATATATATATATATATATATATTTTTTTTATATATATATTTTTTGAATATATATATATATATATATATATATATATATATATATATATATATATATATATATTCAAAATATATATATATATATATATATATATATATATATATATATATATATATATATATATATATATATATATTATATATATATATATATATAAATACATATATAAACAAATAAAATAAAAACAAAACAAAAAATAAACGAAAGGGGGGCTCGATCTCGGGCTAAGGGAACAGGGGGCTTAACATGGCTCAGGCTGGCCAGGGGGTCGGCTCGGGTTATGTGATAGGGATAGGGTTTTAGTTAGGTTTTATTTTGAATTAGGTTAATGGATTTTAAACCCGATAGCAGTCTAGTAAACCCGTTAACCCTTAGTCCTGTGTCTTCGTGTCCTGACAGTTTGGGACACGAAGACACATGAGTCCAGTGTCCTGGGTTTGCACGACTCCTACGACACGAGTTTTTCGTATCCGAGTCCACCATCACACTCACCGACACGGGTCGGGTCTCCTACGTAAAAACGAGACACAACAGCAAAGTAAAAAATGAAAGGACACGTACGTGTCCGGCGCGAGGATACTGTCGGGGGTGCTAGCGGCGGCCGTAGGCGTCGGGGTCGGTGGAGAAGGGTGGCACTGGCTTCTGCTCGTCGAGGCGAGCAAGTTGGCAGTGGTTGGGGCGGTCGACGTGAGCTGTAGGCGTCGGGGTGGCCAAGGCAAAGTCCGACGAGGTTGGTCGGCGGAGAATGGGCTATGGAGGTGGCTAAGGCGATCGTAGGGAAGTCTAGGGTTAGGGTTTAGGGTCGGGGGCTTTTATAGGGGAAGAAGTCAGTCGGATTAGGGTTTTAGATTAGGGTTAGGGTTAGGGTTTTGGTCGGAGTTAGCCGGAGATGGCGACCGAAGTCGGTGGTCGGGTTAGGGTTTTGCAGAAACCCCCCCTAAATTTAGATATTACAAAACTACTCCACCGCCTTAGAAAATGCAAATTGATATTAAAATAATTTAAATAATTACAAAATGATATATTTTGCTTTAAAAATTATTTAAAAATTATTTAAAAATTATTTAAAATTTTTAGAAAAATTTATAATAATGATAATAATTTATTAAATGCTATTTAAAATTATAAAAATAATATTTTAAAATCTAGGAGCTTATAATTTCTACAGATATTTCTAACAATTTTTGTAAATTAATTTCTATAAATTAATTTCTAAATAACTTTTACAAATAATTTCTACAAATTAATTTCTACATAATTTCTAGCAAATTAGTATAGGAAACTATCACTACAAATTACAAACTATTACTACAAAAAAAATTCACAAGAAAATTACCTCTTGTTTGGAGAAGCGCCTTCTCCTTCTCCTTCAAATTTTACTTTCTGTAAAAAAAAATCACCTCCCTCCACCACCATATACACCTTCCACCTACTAACATTAAACCCCCAACCCCCCAACTGCCAACAATAAACCCCCAACGCGGTAAAAAAAACCCCTCACTAAAACGGACTTTAAAAGTCCGGCCGTGCGCGTCAGCTGACGTCAGTACCCAGGCTTTTAAAGTCCGATCCTCCCTTAAACCTCTTCCCTAGCTTAATTAAACGAAAACGGCCGCTAATGAATTGCTGACGTCACCAACCGGAATTTAAAAGTCCGGTTGGATGCTCAAAGTGCAATTTCTCAAAACTTCATGCTATTCTTAGAATTTAAGCAAACTTTGATGCTGATTTTGTAATTTTCTGAAAAAAATATATTACTAATTTGCTAAAATCAATTATAGATTATCAAAGCTAACCTCATGTCACGACCCGCACCCGCATTTCGGGATGCAAGTGCGTGCGCAATCCAGCTACGTATCAAGCGGACTCCAGCCCAACTCGAATACGTATAAGCTGTCCAGGTATCATGTCTAATATGGTAAGTAAAACTATATCTCAATCCGAAAGAATCATATAAAATATGAATGAATAATTATGGTTCATGGTCTGCAGCCCACTAGCATATATGTCCGATTAGACTCTAATGAAATAGTAAGAGTCTATAAAAGTAGGCTAACAAGCAGAATATATCATGATAATAAATGTAAAGTAAGAGAGGATGACAAAGTAATATAACTAGAAAATACTTGAGTCCTGTAGACAAAATCAACTACCATCATGCTCAGGTCTCCGTGCAATCAACTACCTGAAAAGATCATCAGGTCCTCAGGGGACTAGCAAGATACATAAAAACATGCCTATCTAGCAATTTATCATACGTAAGAAATAAGCAGGAAAGGCAGAACACGATAAGTGACTATGAACACGGATACAAAAAATACTATGCATAAATAAACTGCTGGAAGAAAACATGAACTCATGACAAGAAACCAATCGGATACTCAAACCCTCGCCCCTAGTGTGGACTCGCAAGTTAGCTTCAAGAATCACCCATGTCCCTAGTCTGGACTCGCAGGTGCGGACAAATAATTACTAACCCTTGTCCCTAGTGTGGACTCGCAGGTTAGCTTCAAAAAATCACCCTCGCCCCTAGTGTGGACTCGCGGGTGGAAATTCCAAAATAAGGTACATCAGTTCAGTCATGACTTATATATCCTATAACACAATATGACTCAGTCATGATACATATGATGACACGAATCCGGTATAACTACAGTATCAAGTCATGAACAATGATGATATACGAACAAGGCAAATAAACTAATATACATGGTATAAAGAAAGGCATATAAACCAAAATCAACCAGAGAAGCCCGATGATAACTTATAAAGAGAAGGACTATAAGCATGTAAATGAACTATAGAGGGAGGCAAGGTATACTTGCCTAGTTCCGCGATGTGAGGATGAAGTTTCTCTCCCGTGTCCACGCCTACGGAATCCAGTGCTCCTAAATAATTTATTTAACTATTATGAAACTTATAACAGAACTTAATTAACTAAATTAATATTTTAAAATAATTTAAATATACTTAAATATCTCGTAGGACTACTTAAATTGTATAACATACATATGTGTCCAACGAGACCTCGGAACACAGTTTTAGGGTTTTCGACCTTCCAATTAATCAGTTATGACCCCACGTCAATAACACACTTAAAAATTATAGTAAATTCCTAAAAATAATATTTAAAACTATTTTTAAAGTATTAACTCTGAAACTCCAGAATTATGATTTATAAAGAATTATGTGACTAGTTGACTACTACGTCACCTAGTCTACCCGAAACTCGTCATGAATATAGCCAATTACTCAAAATAGCTAAAATACCTAAAAATATATTTGAAATAGAATTTAAATACCTTATTTCATAGAATATCATCATGGGTACAAGGGTTAAGTTATGCTACAAGTTTGGGACATTCTAGGTCAGCAGGTTACCTGAAAATGGCTAGTTTTGACATATAATTTTCTCGACCAGATTTGATTTGCTAAATTCGTGAAAAAATACTTAAAAATTTTAATTTATATATATGAACACACATAAATTTAGTTTCAAAAATAACCACCAATAACTTATAGTTCCTTCACAACGGGGTTAAATTTGATCCTATAGAAACATGAATATTACGACTGTAATTCATAAAACTTTTATGGATGATTATACATAGCAAAATCTATCAAAATATGATTTCTACAGATTTAATAACATATTTTCTACATAATTTTAGTAAGGGTTTGAGATAAAAGAAATTAGGATTTCTTACCAAAAGTCCTTGCTAGAGAGGTTGTGAAGACTTATACTTGCCAAAGCTCCAACTTTTCTTGCTATATTTGCTTGCTAATCCTCTTTTGGTGAGTTTGGAAGGGTTGGCAATAGCTATAGATTGTTGGATGGAGAAGATGGAGTTTTTAGGGTTTGTTTGGTGGAGTTTGGATGGAAGAATGATGAAAGGAGAAGTTTTTTTTATGGAGGAGGAAGTGTTGTATAATGGAGGGGATGAAGATGAAAGGGTTATAGGGGCTTGGTGATGCCAAAATTTGGAGAGGGAGAGGGGTTGGTCGGCTATGGGGAGGGAGAGAAAGGAAGAATTAAGTTAGGGTTAGGGTTTGGGTTAAGTTGATATACATATATAGGCCTTTTGGGTTGCATGCATAAAAATGAGTGGAAATCCTATTCCTATGAGATGTTCGGCCATAGGAGGGTTTGCTTGGCCGAATACTCCATGGTGAGGGTCCACTTGGCATGGTTTGGTTGTTTGGTGAGTTGGCTAATTAATTGGATTGAGGATTAAAAAGGTCTTTCCTAATATAGACTAGTTAAATCTATCATATATAAATACAATCCAAATCTGAATTAAATATAAAAATATATATTTATTAATATATATTAATGTCCAACATGTCTACATAGGTTTGGATTTGGCTTGGAAGAGGTTTGGGAATGTTTGGTGCAACCAGGTCTCCTAAAAAGTCATAAAGATTTTATTAACTAATTAATTAAATAAAAGGATGACTTGTGCCATAATTCTTAGTCGTCTTGTACTCCAAAACTTAACCATGGCTAAGGTCATCTATAAATTAAATAAAAAATAATTATAGAATTTTATAAAGTCCTATTTTAAGGCAAATAAATAATAAAAAAATATTCTAAAATTTTTGGGATTTTACATCCTACCCACCTTAAAATAATTTCGTCCTCGAAATTAAAATATGGCTCACTAATGAAGAACCGTGCCAGTGTATCTAGAGATAGTTCAAGGGATACACTAGGTCACTACGGTGTCTCTTAACAACTCAAGTAATAATCCATCCTAAATAATTTGGTTTTGCAACATCTCAATCATAAAACTATAGATGGTTATTTCTAGCCACCCTTCTTGGTGCTGACGGTCTAGCAGCGATAAGGTTTGTCCTCCTAACCATATTACTATCCCAATTATATAAGTCCCTTTCCACCTGACCAAGCTACGTGATACCTACCAATCTGTCTAATGCTAATTTTACAACTGATAGGGCATAATGGTAAATGGGTTGGGTTAGGCTATCTTTAGGTTCTTTTTGAAGAGGGTCAATCTCTACACTAAAACTATCATCCTATTCTTGATTAAGTGAATACCATAAGAGGGTAACCTAATATGATCATATATTTATTTCTATAATGAGAATTTCTACCCACCTTTGGTCAAACTATCACATCAAACATATGATGTCCTAAAATTTTATAACTATAGCACACTAATTGCAAAAATCTATATCACTAGGTATCTATGGCATATGGCATCTCTAATTCTCCTATCTATCAAGCAATCAAATTACAACGAGCAAACTGACTTACACTATAATTTAAGAATTTTCGATAAATTCTATATGGCACGATTATTCGTCACTCCGAACTAGGAAGGGACGAGAAGCAATGGTACGAGAAAGCAAAGGAATAATAGTCAAGAGCAAATACGAATTTAAGGGCGGTAAAGAAATTTCTAAAAGAATTGTCAAGACAGTGTGGATTGAGATTTGTTTAACCATATTCGCAGGCTCGTATCAGTACAGTTACGTAACCGATACGATATGCTCTGACCTGCATGGGCCACCAAACCTCAGTATGGATCAAACAAAAAAAATAAAGGTAAAACGGAGCCAGGAATTTGGAGTTATGGCTCTTCAAAGTTGTTATAGCTGAGGCTGAATTTTATGACAAATTTTGAATATTTTGGACGAAAAAGAGAGGAATTGTGATAGTAGAAAGACAACCGGGGTCAGACCCGAGGCCAGCACAGGCTGAAACGAAGAGGGTGGACACCCATACGGTGCACACACAGCGGTGGTGGAAAAATTTGTGGGGAAAAAATTATGAAAGAAATAATGGAAAGGCTCCCCTATAAATAGGGTGGGAAAATCCTAATTAGATAAGGATTAGGAACGATTTAAATCCCACTTAATATATCTCATATTAATTTAAATATTTTCAAAATTATTCAAATAAAATCTAATCCAAATTTAAAACTAGATAAATCTCATCTTTGATCTAAAACTATTTAAAATCTAATCCAATAAAATCTACTCCAAATTTAGATTACACCAAATAAATTTAAAATATATTTTTATAAATAAAAATAATTCCAATTAATTTAAGATACTTCAGAATAATTCTAAATATTTTTTTTCCTAAAATCAAATTTTTACAAAATATACATGAATTTATTTTCATATACATCGCACGCAAATAGTACAAATTATTTACATAAATATTACTTTCAAATCTATAATTGTATATCAAATAAAAAGTATTTCTATAATAATAAAAATAAGTTTGGCAAATTCGGGACGACATATTTATACTTGAACAAATATAGAAAATATTTACTTTATATTATATCAAAACAAAATAGTTATTTCTATAATTACGAAAAATCTAATAATAAAACTTTTGTACAAATATAAATTATACTTCTTATATGCGTATTCGTATTTGACGTACAAATATCAAAATAAATAAATAAAAATCTAATGAGAAATTTTGGGGGCTTACACCGTCCTCAACAGGAGCAACTATGCCTATTGGAGCATCAAGATGAAGGCTTTGCTAGGAGCACAAGGTGCATGGAAGATCATCGAAAAAGACTATATGGAGCCACAAGATGAGTCTTCATTATCTCAAGCTCAAAATGAATTGTTGAAAACTTTAAGAAAGATGGACAAGAAAGCTTTCTTCCTCATCTACCAAGCCTTGGATGATGATGCATTCGAGTTAATTTCAAGTGCAATAACCTCCAAAGAAACATGAAAGAAACTTCAAATTTCTTGCAAATGAGAGGAGAATGTGATGAAGGTACGTCCCAAACTTTAAGAGTTGAATTTGAAGCTTTACATATAAAATAGTCTGAAACTATTCCGAACTGCTTTGCTAGAGTTTTAGCCATTGTTAATCAATTGAAAAGAAATTGTGAAAGCACGACCAACACTCGAGTGATGAAGAAAATTATTCGCTCTTTGCTTCCATAATTGAGCATATCATAGTAACTATTGAAGAGTAAAGATTTAGAGACCATGACTATTGAGCAACTTAAAGGCTCATTACAAGTCTATGAAGAAAGGAGAAAGAAAAACCAAGAGACATTGAAGGAAATCCTTCAAACGAAGCTCACATTCAAGGAGAAAAAAAAGCAAGAGACATTGGAGCAAGTCCTTCAAATGAATCTCACCTTCAAGGAAAAAGAAGAAAGCTTTACCAATCAAAGAAGTTAAAGAGGTCGTGGAATAACTCATTACAAGACATTCACCAATGGATAAAGAAACCAAAATTATCCTACAAGATAACGTGAAAGAGGAAGCTTCACAAGAATAGATGGAAGCCAAAGGTATGATAAATATCAAAGTTGAATGTTATAATTGTCATAAGCTTGGACATTATGCATCGGATTATAGAAACACAAATAGACAAGTTGAGGAGAAAGCTTAAATATGTTGAAGAGGAAATGCAAGAGAACTCAACTTTATTATTTGCGCACAAAGAAGAAGAGGATGAAGAAGAAGATATAGACACATGGTAGCTTCACATAAAGGAAATTAAATAACTATATATATGGAAGCATAAACATCTTTATGGATCTTGATGTGTTAATTGGTAACAATATGTATGGAAGAAAAAGATAATCTAGAAACAACGGTGAAAGAAAAAGAGATTGGAGAAAAAAAATCATTCAAAAAATTGACGCTAGTGGAGACATTGTGTCCAATAAAGAAAGCTCGCAACAACCATATGTCCAAGAACCAAAATTATGACCTGGTTCCTCACATGAAAGAAGAGGATAAAGTGCAAGCACGTGAAGAAGTGTATGAGTTTATTACTCTGCTCGTGACGTCAATACCATCTCGAGAAGATTCTTCACCTTCATCATTGGATTAGAGAAGTGCTCCAAACTTGAAAAAATTGCAAGAGAGGGATTGAGGTAATCAATAATCAAAACAATCTAACATTTTTTGTCTTTTTGCCGATTGTGAACCAATAAGTTTCGAAAAAGTGACACAAAACAAGAAATGGAGAGCTGCCATAGATAAAGAAAGCAAGGTTATCATGAAGGACGACACTTGGAGCTAGAGACACTTCCAAAATGGCAAAATGAAATTGGAATAAAAAAATATCTACAAGCCAAAGAACAATGCTCAAGATAAATTCAAGAGGTATAAACATAGCTACTTGTAAAGGGCTAGAATCAAAGCTTGGGCATCGGCTATAATAAAAAGCAAGCTCATCTATTCAAGGTTAAGCATCGAAAGAAAGAAAGCGCAACGGAAATATGTCAAAACACAAAAGTAAGTTACGATATTTTCACCAAGCAAATCAATGAAGAAGCACTGTACAAGGCAAGAAGTTCGCTTGGAGTCACAAAATCAAGTTTAAGGGGGGTGTTGAAAATAAACTGGATTATGTGACTATTTTTTTAGCCCAACAAATCTAATTGGTCCACTACCATTGGACTTTGTTCATTAGGTCATTTTAGTTTGAACTTAGTCCATCTTCTAGGATGTTCCAAACCTAGAACGTTCAAAGTAAAATATTTACATATGTTCCAGAGATATCATAATATTATTGTAAAAAGGTCATATACATATGTTCTAGAGATATCCTAATATTATTCTAAAAGAGTATAGAATGATGCATACTATAAAATAGTAATATAGACACTTCTAAGAGTCATATAAAAAAGGGTACTCTCCCCTCAACTTGTGTCACTCCCCAGTTCTAAAATATATAGGAACTTGAGCGCGAGCATGCCAGCTAATACGATCTCGGGTAAGTTCCCAATTTAATGGATTTATCCCTGGACGTATTTCGCTGTAAAGGCAACTAAGAGTAACTGATCATCTATATCTCAATCCACAGTAAAGGAATGAATACCAAGAATGAACATAATATACTAAAGTTGGCCACCCAGTAATATACATGTTCGAGCTAGCTCGGGAAAGGAATAAGCTTGGTAATAATACGCTACATAGCAGTATAAAGCAAATACATATGAAGATATAAGCAGGAAAGAGTAAATGGAAATGCCAACAACACATATGTAAATATATACTTGAGATCACGGTGCCTCCTGCAGCACCTGCCCAGCTACTCTGCACTAACTGCTCAGCGAATATCTGGAGAGATCACCAGGTCCTCAGAGGGACGTAACAAGATACATAAATACATGCCATAGTATGAACTGAAAATAAATGATCAGCCTGAATCACAACGAGGTTTAATATCCAGTCATGAATCAGCAAACCATATCTCTGACCACTCATGATCAAAGGATGGCATACTAGTCCATGAAAAGACATCGTTCCATGATACGGTTCGACATAGGTACACGAACTAACCAGTCTATGTGACTACATGTTGAAGACAACCTTTGAGCGTATGGGTAGGTGAATAAGGGATTTGTATCGAGTCATGGGCCGATGTCGAATCACGAGCAAATGTATACATACAAGCACTAGTATACCTCCTGACCGTACCTAACGCGTAGCTAGTGGCCACTACCGGATGTATCCCCTAGTGAATGTATGGCCTATAACCGAGTATCCATGCCCATAACCGTGTACCACTGAGGCTAAAATAATGTAACTGGCTGTCCCATACGCCTACTGATTATTTTTTCTGTCCCAGGGAATGTATAAGTCGTATCCACGACTCAAACAATTTATTTATCAATGCGAGTCTCTAACATAGACATCATCTAACTCTATATGTACCGACACACGAACCGCTTGCACCGATGATCAGTCGAATGTGTAAGTTCATGCCAACACAATGATCCTTACTCAAGGTTCTGTGTAATATCTCGTTTCAAACCATAGAAGTTATTCGGGATATACTTCTCCATCTCGGGTATGTCTACTAACTCTAAGTTACACACACCCCCCCATAACATCGATGCCATCGTCGATAAAACCTAAGTCATCTTTGGATACACACTATCAGTGTCCTCCTGCTAATAATACAAGGATATATGAATAATGTAAACAGTACAAGTTTGGCAAGATATCTTGCATGGGGTGAAGCAGTGAGTCGATGGTGTCCTGCAGACAAATCATCAAGTCCAAGAAAGGTAGCAACATAGGAGTCTCTATGAACGTCGTCGGATGCTGAAATAAACATCACCAACATTCCCAAAATAAGTAAAATAGCTAGGATAGACTATCCATAAGTCCAATTCTGGACACAAGGGCAAAACGGTAATTCGGATCAAGATGCAGTCCACCGTTGGACCTACCTTGCACCGAAAAACATGTCAAGATCAAAGTCATCAAAATCTAGCAACTATATATCTACGATTCCAGAATGACGACACGAACCCAACGGTATGTCCGAAAGTGGATTCCGATGAGCCGATCTCAAAATAGCCCGTTGACTCGGACATTAGAATCCGTTTTGCACGAAAATGCATTCTGGAGTCCAAGTCCACTAAATCTAGCAAATCATATGTCAACGAGTCCAGAATGATGATATGAATCCAACGATATATCCAGAAGTGGATTCCAATGAGCCGATCTTAAAATGACCTATTGACTCGGACATTGGGGTCCACCTTACACCGAAATACGTGCCAGGGCCCATGTCATCCAAATCAAGAAAATTTTATATGAATTCATACTAGAACAACGTCATGAGTCTACTGGTGGTGTCAGAATTAGAATTCGGAGTGCCGAATTCAAAATTAGAATTTCACAAGTTGAAAATTACGAATTCGGACGACCAACCTTGGCGTCGAATTCAACCAATCAAATAAGCTTACATTGGAACGAAACATAGAACACAAGAAGTAGACTATACCAGCTATGCACAAAAACTGGTGGCACATCAAATAGAACTACGATGGCGAAGATATAAGTCCACGAAGTTGGCTCCACAAAACTATTCAAAATAAACACAATTATTCGGGCAACTTGGCGTCCGATTTTGACATATCAAATGGACGAATTAACAGATGAAATTGAGGAGGGTAAAGAGGGATATACCGAGATGGATACAGAAGAAACGAATCGACGATCCAACGGTCGAATTGTCCAGAAATTGTGCGCGAAGTTGCTGTCCCAAAACATACTTTCTGAATTTTAAAAATGCGCGCGTCGACGGGATTTCGTGCCAAACGCATGAATCACCTAGATGGAGAGTCAGGGAAGATGGTAGCCGCCATGGAGAGGTACACCTGGGGTTCGCCCGGCCATGGATGGCCGGCCACGGCGATGCAAGGACGCTGCAGCTGATGCCTTCGTAGCTGCTGTTGCTGCCTTCGCAGCTACTGCTGTCGCCTTCACAGCTGCTGCTACCTTCGCAGCTACTGCTGCAGCTACTGCAGCTGCTTGCTATTACTACTATTCGCCGCTGCTCACCATGGCTGGCCGAGCCACAACAGGTCGAAGGGAGAAAGGGAAAGGAGGAGGAGTGGAGGAGAAGAAGAAGGTTGATGGTGGTGGTGGTGGTTTAAAGAAGAAGAAGAAGAAGAAGAAAGTGGTATGGTTGTGAGGGAGAGAGAGAGTTCGGCTAGGGGGTGTGTGCTGGTGATGTGGGAGAGGGGGTTAGGCGTTGGACAAGGGAAAAGTGGTATGGTTGTGAGTGTAGGTAGGTGAGAGTGAGAGAGAGAGTGAGAGAGAGTGTGTGAGAGAGAGTTTGAATCTCTTAAAAAGTAAGGTGTAATTGATTTTTGATTGGGCAAAGGGTTATGGGTGTCATGGGAAACTTTTTCCAAGAATCTCTTGTGTGGCCAAATGAGGCTAATTGACATAAAGGGGGTTTGAATGGGGATTAATTAGAAATTCCCCCTAATACGTGGTTAGGAGTGGGTCATTTGGATTATGGTGAATAATGCTAGGGTGTTTGATGTTTTGTAGGGATGTAATGGTGTTGGGTGTGTAGGGTTTGTCATCAGAGTGGTCATATACAATTGGGTTAGATTGGTTTGGTTTAGATTGGGTCAAGTCGGGTTTGGTGTCACCATGACCCTAATTTAGGTTATCGATGATCATGGATAAATAAATAGCATGTAGGGACTCAAATGAAGTTGGCTCAAAATGGGCCGTATCCATATTTTGGGTCGACAAGTTTGGGTCAAAATGGTGTCTCCAATTCAAGTTAGAAGTAAATGTGACTCAGTGGGGTCAATGAAGATCGGATCTTGTGTCAGAAAAGTTGTACGATGAAAATGAAGCACAAGATGGTGTGTTTGAGTGGGACACAAAGGTCATGGGTGAAGAGTATCTCGAGTAGATAATGCATACGAAATTGGTTTGGAGAAAATGACTAGTCTTGTGCTTCTAATTTCAAAGTCACGGTAACGTGTATATGATAATCATAAATAAAAGTGGAAATTTATTAATAATTATCAAATGGCCTAAATTGACCCAAAATTTGTGTGATATAAATAGGGTACAAGGGAACAAGTTTGTGTGGGACATGATATATCAACATAAAGATAAACTTTTCTAGATCAAAACTCATGAAGGACATTTCGAGAGAATGACATCTCTTGCGCTCCAAAAATCAAAGTCACGAAAAAGTATATTTAATGATCAAAATAATTATAATTAAAATATCTATTGGAAATAATTACTTTAATAAAATTTAAAATAATCACTAAAATCCAGGGGGCTTACAACCTACCCACCTTATAGAATTTCGTCCTCGAAATTACATTAAGATATGGTATAAGAAGGATAGATGATCAAAATCTTAATGGAGTCAAGTACGACTAGTCCCGACTAGAAGACCATAGTCGTGATTCTACTAGCAAGGTTTTGGAAAGGCATAGGGGATTTTAAGTATTACAGTCTACAATACTCCTAGGCACTATCATGGTATTATTGGGTAATAACTCTACAAGGGAATTACTATCAACTCAGTGCTAATCCTATATGGTTCAGAGTTCAATAAACAAAAAGGAATTAGCTTGGTTGGACACAACCAGAGCGATGGAGCATAAAGGGATTTATAACCAAGTTCAAGTGATTCACGAACAAGAAAGTTACAGACAACGGTACGGAGAGTTTTGAAAAGCTCAAGAAAAGGTTTTCCATAAGAATATGGTACGACTAAGTATATGCTTAATCAGAAATTTGGAAGGAATGACACCTTAGGATAAAATGATCGTTTGGCAAAAGAAAGATGAGATCAGGGTTTTAGATTTGAGGTCAAGGCATAGCGAAGGAAGAATACGATCTTCTTAATCTTAATTAGAATGATAAGCTGGCTAAATCACGTTACAAGCTTAGAAATAGGAAGAGAAGGAATATGGATGTGTCTCAAACAAATATTGAAAGTCACCTAGAATAATCTGAAAATCAAGCGGACTGAGATAATTACACACTAATTAATACTATGATTCAACCTATATATTAGGTCCCTAGGATAACATATGATCTATCAAGTGCGGCTAGTCACTTATTCCATAATCCAACTCATAATATTTCGAAAGTCCTTGATATCATCCAATTTTCCAGTAGTATACTCTATTCTACGCCTTTTTCCTTTCAATTGTGACTTTCGCTAACACAATATCAAGATGCTCATAATGTAATATGCCCAGGTCTTCAGACGTCTTTAATTCTTGAAAACTTTAATTCTAACTTATCCTCTTTGGAATATCTCCATCTTCAAGAAATTTGTCATCCACTATGTACTTACTCAGCTCTAGATTCTATGTCTCAAACTATTTAGGATTGCTCTACCTCTCTAGCTTGAAATCTTTTATTCTCATCTCCTGCCATAATCTTGATCATGTACTTACAATTTCCCATATCAATATCTTCACTTTTTATTATCATTTTCCTAATCTTACCTTTATGTATCATGAATTTGTATTGTCTCTCCTCGAGATAATCTCTTCATCATTTTTTTCCTGGATCTCAACTTCAAGATCTTGCTTAAGGTATGGTTCCCTCTGTCATCCTCTTTATGTTGTTGTAGATGATCATTGCCATAATCCTTGTCTCAATAATATTTTCCTAAAATTCTATTCTTATTCATCTTCATTCATTCAGACTAACGCATTGTTCTTTACAATTCTCTCTTCTAGAATATCCGCTACTTATTCTCAAACTAACACAATGTTCAGTTGTAATTCCTCTAGGTCTCTAACTAACTTGCATCAACAAAGGGTTTACTTGTCTGCCTCTTGAGGTACGGTTCTAACTCTATTCCTAGATCCTTCGCTACGATTAATCATTGAACATCATGATAAATTCTTAAACTTAATCAACCTTGAAACTCAATGCTATACCTTTACAAACCTTAAGTCATATCCCATAACAGGCTAACCAATGCTCCACCTTACCTATCCATAAACAATTATAGGTTCCTCACAAGCACGCCTAACTATCTACTAAGAAAATAAATCCGAGACATGGTCTAATAAGTACTTATATCTAATACCTCTATCATAGCCTAACTGTATTGACTATTCTTCTAGTCTCTTTCTCTAAAAGTTCATTCAAGGTTGACTCAGCCAATATAGATATCATTGACTAGTCCAACTCAGTCTTGCATACTTATCAATCATATTTATCTCTGCTATTGTTAAATCGAGAATAATCTTCCTATGGTGGTTCTTCATTATCCTCGAAATTCTTTTTCCCATCATACCATAATCCTGAATTCTATATCATTTACATATAGATTCCTCAAATCTAGTACAACATTACTGCAACTATTTGTATCTAGTCATGATCATCATGTTTCATCAATTCGTTCATCCTGACGGGTTCTCGAACTCTAATTTCTATCATCCCATGAAATTTTCAAGTTGTCTTTCTTCAAGTTCAAACCTTATGATCAAATTTTTTTTTTTACTTTCTCTAGTCAACCCATGTAGTTCATGATAATTCTTTGCAGTAAGCTACCTAACTCAAGCAGGGGGTGGCATAGCTTTGGCCTAATGGTCATCATGTCTCCTGTTATGGTTAAACTATGCACCATTATCTATCCACATCCTATCTTAGAGGGGCGTCTTTACAGTCTACCCACCTTAGCTAATCATCTAGTCCTGTCAAGCATGTGTTAATGTATCTTTCCAGGTAAACTTCTGAGCTCAATATGATAATTTACATGATGTTGTCGAATCACTAATTTGCGACTCAGCAATCATTCAACCAAAGGGATTTTCCTTTAAAGAAATTTAAACCTCGACCAAAATGTCATTCTTATCCTATATGTCTATCTAGTAAAGACATCTATCCAAACTACTATATACTCTAAATAATTACCCACAAGATATTCTATCTACCATAGTCACAATCAATAATAAGATAATGATGAAGTGATCGTCAACACAAGTGTTCGTCCTTCCGAGAGAGGCAAAGACGAGAATTCATAAATAGTAATTCAAGAATGGTATGATTGAGCACAAATGCAAAATTTCAAAGGCGATAATAGAAGTCGAAAGAATTTTTTAATAGCAGTTGTGGATTGAGATCCTAATATATCATCCTAACGCAGGCTCGTCCGGTACAGTAACGTAACCGAAATGATTTATCTCGACCTGTATGGGCCACCACTAAAATATGTCACGCCCCAGTTCCAAAATATATAGAAACTTGAGCACGAGCATGCCAGCTAATATGATCTAGGATAAGTTCCCAATTTAATGGACTTATCCCTAGACGTACTCCTCTTAGAGGTAACTAAGAGTAACTGATCATCTATATCTCAATCCGCAGTAAAGGAACAAATACCAAGAATGAACATAATATACTAAAGTTGGACATCCAGCAATATACATGTTAGAGTAAGCTCGGGAAAGGAATAAGCTTGGTAATAATACGCTACATAGTAGCATGAAGCAAATACAGATGAAGATATAAGCAGGAAAGAGTAAATGGAAATGCCAACAACACATATGTAAATATATACTTGAGATCTCGGTGCCTCCTGCAGCACCTGCCCAGCTACTCTGTACTAACTGCTCAGCAAATACCTGGAGAGATCACCAGGTCCTCAGAGGGACGTAACAAGATACATAAATACATGCCATAGAATGAACTGAATATAAATGATCAGCCTAAATCACAACAAGGTCCAATATCCAGTCATGAATCAGCAAACCATATCTCTGATCACTCATGATCAAAGGATGGTATACTAGTCCATAATAAGACACCATCCCATGATACGGTCTGACATAGGTACACGAACTAACCAGTCTATGTGAATGCATGTTGAAGACAACCTTTGAGCGTATGGTAGGTGAATAAAGGATTTGCATCGAGTCATAGGCCGATGTTGGATCACGAGCAGATGTATACATACAAGCACTAATATACCTCCCGATTGTACCTAGTATGCAGCTAGTGGCCACTGTCGGATGTATCCTCTAGTGAATGTATGGCCCATAACCGGGTATCCATGCCTATAACCGGGTACCACTGAGGCTAAAATAATGTAACTGGCTGTCCCATACGCTTACTGATTGTTTTTCCTGTCCCAGGAAATGTACAAGTCGTATCCACGACCCAAACAATTTATTTCTTAATACGAGTCTCTAACCTAGACACCATCTAACTCTATATGTACCGACACATGAACCGCTCGCACCGATGATCAGTCGAATACGTAAGTTCATGCCAACACAATGATCCTCACTCAAGGTGCCGTGTAATATCTCATGTCAAACCATAGAACTTATTTGGGATAACTTCACCATCTCGGGTATGTCTACTAACTCTAAGTTACACACACACACATACACCCATAACATCGATGCCATCATCGATAAAATCCAAGTCATCCTTGGATACACACTACTAGTGTCCTCCTGCTAATAATACAAGGATATATATAAATAATATAAACAGTACAAGTATGGTAAGGTATCTTGCCTGGGGTGAAGCAATGAGTCGATGGTGTCCTGCAGACAAATCGTCAAGTCCAAGAAAGGTAGCAACATAGGAGTCTCCATGAACGTCACCGGATGCTGAAATAAACATCACCAATACTTCTAAAATAAGTAAAATAGCTAGGATAGACTATCCATAAGTCTAATTCTGGATACAGGGGTAAAATGGTAATTCAGATCAAGATTCGGTCCACCGTTGGACCCACCTTACACCGAAAAATGTGTCAAGATCAAAGTCATCAAAATCTAGCAACTATATGTCTACGAGTCCAGAATGACGACACGAACCCAACGGTATGTCCGAAAGTGGATTCCGATGCGCCGATCTCAAAATAGCCAGTTGACTCGGACATTAGAATCCGTTTTACACGGAAATGCGTTCTGGAGTCCAAGTCCACTAAATCTAGCAAAGCATATGTCAATGATTCCAGAATGATGATACGAACCCAACGGTATATCCAGAAGTGGATTCCAATGAGCCGAACTAAAAATGACCCGTTGACTCGGACATTGGGGTCCATCTTACACCGAAATGTGTGCCAGGGCCCACGTCATCCAAATCAAGAAAATTTTATATGAATTTATGTCGGAACGACGTCATGAGTCTACTGGTGGTGTAAAAATTGGAATCCGGAGTCCCGGGTTCAAAATTAAAATTTTACAAGTTGGATATTATGAATTCGGACGACCAACTTTGGCGTCGAATTCAACCAATCAAACCAGCTCACATTGGAACAAAACTTAGAACAGAAGAAGAGGGTTATACCAGTTGTGCATAGGAACTGGTGGCGTGTCAAATGGAGCTGGGATAATGAAGATACAAGTCCACGAAGTTGGCTCCACAAAACTGTCTAAAATGAACACAATTAATCGGGCAACTTGGCGGTCGATTTTGACATATCAAATGGACGAATTAACAGATAAAACTTGAGAGAAGTGAAGAAGGATATACCGAGATGGAAAAGGAAGAAACGGATCGACGATCCAACGGTCGGATTGTCCAAAAAATGTGTGCGAAGTTGCTATCTCAAAACGTACTTTCTGAATTTTGAAAATGCACGCGTTGGCGGAATTTCGTGCAAAACGCACGAATCACCTAGGCGGAGAGTCGGGGAAGACGATGGCTGCCACGGGGAGGTGCACCTGGGGTTCTCCCAGCCAGGAGTGGCCGGCCATGGCCGTAGACGATCGCTGCAGCTGCTGCCGGAGCTGCTGCCTTCGCAGCTACTACTGCGGCTACTGCAGCTGCTTGTTGTTGCTGCTATTCACCGTTTCTCGGCCATGGCCGGCCGAGCCATAGTAGGCCGAAGGGAAGAAGGGAAAGGAGGAGGAGTGGAGGAGAAGAAGAAGGTTGATGGTGGTGGTGGTTTAAAGAAGAAGAAGAACATGAAGAAGAAGAAGAAAATGTGAAGAAGAAAAAAAAAGGTGTCACGACCCGTACCCAATAAATAGGAATGAACCGTGCGCACGTCCAGCCTACGCCGCAGAGTCGGCTGTAGAACTTTGTAACAATATGATGAACAACCACGCAATAACTGATATTCCCCACTTTGACGAATCAACAACTCAATATCACAACTCGGCTCTAAAAAATGAATATAAATAGAACCATTTCATAATAGGAAATGTATGATGGCTATAAACAAATAGAATCTCAACTATATGTCTCAAAGTCAACTCAGTATCCACTACAATGTCTCAGCACTAACTAGAGATAACTAAGCAAGCGCATCAAGATCAGATGTTGCATACTCCTCCTGATAGACAAAGTCTGTCTCTACTATATCTCGCAAGTACGGGCCTTACTGGTCAGGGCACACGACCTCTTCGTAATCACCTAAAAATTTGTTTGGTTACACAGTCAGGATGGAACGAATACAATTCACTGAATGCAGTTCCAATATATGAAAATAACTATACAACAGAGGTTAGCCTTTAAATATATGATTTGGAAAATAAATAAAAGAAAAACTAAATACAGAAAGACAGTAAATGAAATACAGAAAAATACTCACCGACTAACTGACTGAAATACCTTGGATATGTGACCGGTCTAGGTACAATTACACGGTACTGTCTACGATATTTATATTGTATAATGTAACACTGTCTACTTGGTATAATGCAATAATAAATCACTGTCTAAACGGTATAATGCAATGAGAAATCACTGTCTACACGGTATACACTGTATAAGGTTAGGTCACACATCTTTGATACTTCACCTCCCTGACACAAAATATTTTAAAACATAAACAGAAAATCACATATTTATCTACTAACATTGAGGCATAGTAAAGATCAATATCGAAAACAAACAATAAATTGTACTCGCCTGGCGTCCTGAGCTGATGGCACTGATCAGAGTCCAAATCGATATCCAAGTGACCTATTTAAAGAATTACAATGTCAAAGAGTGAAATCAAACAAGACTATTCTATCTACTCGGCTTTAGAGTCTTGAAACTCATTCCAACTAAGTTGTTTCTTAACTAGGATTGGTTGTTCCTGGTTTACTATTTTACATGTTAATTTCCTAATACTGTCTTGGTGTCTTTATTTAACTTGACATTGGTATCTTAGACTTGACTATATTTATTGGCATTCACTTGACCTCTACCCAAGATATTGCCTCACTCGAGTTGTTCAATTACCCCTTGCCTCATTCATAATCTTGAGACTTAACCAAATGAATCCACACGCCTCTGTCATTGACACATACACTTAACCATGTCTTCCTATCCTCACTTTTCTCCTACACTCTTCACTTTATATGGTATGACTTCACTTATCCACCTAAACCCCATTCAGGAACACTAACCACTTCATAGGATATAACTCTTATTGTCTACGTTGGCTACAACACATTTTAGAGTCTCCTCCTACTGTTACAGTAGTCTCTCTATTAGTGCATCTGAAAACTCGAGCAATTAAGACTCCTCTAGGTAAAACAGGGTTAAGAGGGGTTGCCAGGTGTCCTCTGCATCTGATTTTTTTGCAAAAGCCTTGGCTAAACCGGTCCCTGGTAACACAATATGGAGGAAACTAATTCGAAAGTATTTTAGGCGTCAAACAACAGATCTCAGAATATTAAGAAAAGGATCGTGGAAATTTTCGCCCAAGTCATTTTATTACCATACTCCAGTGCTCCTTTCATAAGTCTAAACCTCATTACTGATAGGCTTTTCATTGCAGTGCCTAGGAAAATAGTAGCTGGGGTGGTTTTGAATAGATCAGACAAGAATTTCCTATACATGCCTTACTATGTGGCAATTACTTCTAATTTACCTATCCTGTGTGACACCCGAGTTTGGGCCTCTCTTCTCTGCCTATGATACCCATGGTACACAAGTGAAGTCAAACATCGAACTCGATACTCAGTTTTAGGCGTGTTATGAGTGTCAATTCTGGTACCCATACCCAAAACCTGATTGTAAGAGGTTGATATGGCCTGATACCGAGTGTCTAAGGTTCTGATCATTATATAGGGTCCACGATACCCAAAACTGGTCTGATACCTAGACACCCCGATGTATATCAATAGCAATTTACATATAACATTGTTCCGATGTTGGATCGGGTCAGCTGTGTCACCTCTGGCACCAGGGTCGAGTGTGGTATTAATGACCTCGGTTCTGAAGGTCAGGTCTGGGTTTAGTATCAGATCTGATACTACGATAATATAGGATATCCAATATCAACTCTGGTGTCAAGATCGGATTTGTTGTCCGCCACAACTAGAACCCAGCTTACCTGGTTCCCTACTCCATCGATTTACTTGATGAATACAGTATCTATCTTATACCCATATTGGACACACTGCCTATATGGGCTTATCGACAAGTCATGCCCTTCTCTAATTCCTCATGATACTCGAAGTAGTATCATGAATACTTCTTTGCCCGATACATGAGTTACGCTCTGTTAGTCCCTCATAATCTGTTTCATCGAACACCTAGCTATTCTTTATTAATGGTAGAACTTGGGAGTTATGAGTTAAGAAAATTACTTACTTCAGTCGGGGTGGTGCTCGACTACTTCTTTGGCTCTCCTCTCCCGTGATGAGAAACGAGATGGTTTATTAGGGTTAGTAGAGGCTTCCAGTCGGCTGTTTCCCCCTTTCCTTTTATATCTAAAGCTTATATAAGATCAATGGAGAAAGTGGATACAGGGAAGATAATTTAAATTCGAATTTGGATTCTCTAATTTGTTTTATTAAGATTTGAATTCTAACCAGCGCTCGAATCAACAGAGCTCAGGAATCCGAAAGTTACTGACCTTCAGGGCTTAAATTAGAACCTTTACAAATAAACCCTTATATATATGTCCTTTTTTGCAAGAAGTAGCATCCTCTTTGTTTAATATATGTATATATATTAATGAATTAAAACATGTATCTACAACCACAATTAGTAAATAGATAAATAACTAATAAAAATAAATGGGACTTATAAGTCTACCCCCCTTAGATTAATTTCGTCCTCGAAATTTAACTAAAGCACAAGGTGGAAACGTACCTCAGGGCTCAAAAAGGTAGGGGTAACGCTCGCACATCTCGTCCTCTCTCTTCCATGTAGATTTGCCCGGGGAGTGGTGTCTCCATACGACACGAACCAAGGGAATCATCTGATTCCTCAGGATCTTTTCTCTGCGGTCCAAAATCTCTACGGACTGTTCCTGGTAGCTGAGACTTGGTCCCACCTCGATCTCAGAATGATCCAACACATGGATGGGGTCCGCCACATATCGTCTCAGATGAGATACGTGGAACACATTATGTACTCCTTCCAGTACAGGCAGCAATGCTAATCGCTATGCTACTGCACCGATCTTCTCGAGAATACCAAATGGCCCAATGAAACGTGGGCTGAGTTTACCGCCTTTACCGAAACGAATAGTGCCATGCGTCGGAGAAATTTTCAAAAACACCAAATCGCCAGCCTAAAAGCATAAAACGTTACCATGAATCCCATAACTATACACGTAGTTTATAGTAAGAAGGTTCTATACCTCAAACTCTAACGGCCTACGGTGACTGTCGGCCCAGTGCTTCTGTCGGTCCTGAGCCATGCGAAGCCGCTCTCTAATCAGCTTGACTTTGTCCACAACATCTACTACCATCTTTGGTCCCAACTGTGCTCGCTCGCCCACGTCGTCCCAAGATAGCGGTGTATGACATCTCTGTCCATACAGCGCTTCGAACGGGGATATCTCGATGCTAGCTTGGTAGCTGTTGTTGTAGGAGAACTCTACGAGGTGAAGGTGGTCCTCCCACGGGCTACCAAAATCTAGCATGCACGTGCGCAACATATCCTCGAGCATATAAATGGTCTGCTCTGACTGACCATCCGTCTGCTGATGATAGGCGGTGCTGAACTTGAGCTCTGTGCCCAAGCTAACCTGTAGGCTCCTCCAGAAGTGGGACGTGAACCTGCTGTCACGATCTGACACGATACTCACTAGAACCCCGTGTAACCTGACTATCTGCTTCACATAAAGCTCTGCCAACTTCTTGATAGATAACCCCATTTTGAATGGTATAAAGTGGGCTGATTTGGTCAACCTGTCAACGATGACCCAAATCGCATCTTTTCCTTCCGATGACCTTGGAAGACCAAAAATGAAATCCATGGTGATGTGTTCCCACTTCCACTCGGGTATCGGTAGTGGCAGCAACAACCCTCCTGGTCTCTGCCTCTCGGCCTTGACCTGCTGACACATGAGGTATCTAGGAACGAAACGGGCCACTTCTCGTTTCATACCATACCACCACACGTGGTTTCTCAAATCTTTGTACATCTTGTTGGCTCCTGGATGTAAAAAATACTGGAAACGGTGTTCCTCCTATATAACTTCTTCTCTAAGCTCTCCACTAGGTACACAAAGTCTCGTCCTGTGCCTCAACGAACCATCCTCTGCAATAGTAAAGTCGTCTAGCAAACCGGCCCTTGTCTGTGCTATGATGTTCTTCAGCTGCTCATCCTGGTGTCGTGCCTTCCGAAACCTGTCCATCATTCCTGACTGAATCTGCATGCCCATCATCTGCATCTCGGCTCCTGGAATGACGATCTCGATACCCAAACTCTCCAAATTTGCTAATACGTGACGATCTCGAGTCAAGCACATTGCTATGGGATACCTGTTCGAAGCATCCGCAACAATGTTGGCTTTTCTCGGGTGGTACTATAGATAAGTATCATAGTCGTTCATCATCTCAAGCCATCTGCGCTGCCTCATATTTAACTCTTTTTGCGTAAAGACGTACTTCAAGCTTTTGTGGCCAGTGAAAATTTCCACTCGCTCTCCGTACAAATAATATCTCTATAACTTTAAGGCAAAGATCACGACTGCCAACTCAAGGTCGTGTGTGGGGTAGTTCTTCTCATGCGGTCTCAACTGTCGAGACGCATAGGCTATCACTCTCTTGTTCTGCTCTAGGACACAACCCAGTCCCTTGCCCGAGGCATTACTATAAATGGTGAAACCTTCCGTTCTCGAAGGCAACGCCAAAATAGGGGCCGTCGTCAGCATTTTCTTTAATTCATTGAACGCAGCCTAACAGTCTTCTGTCCACACGAACTCTACATCCTTCCGAGTGAGCCTAGTCATCGGCTCCACAATTCAAGCAGAATCTTGTACGAACTTTCAATAATACCCTGCTAGTCCCAAGAAGCTTCGTACCTCTACTACCGTAGTCGGAGTAGTCCAAGCTTCCACAGCTGCAATCTTCTTTGAATCGACGGATATACCGTCGCCTGTCACCACATGTCCAAGGAACTCTACCTTGTCCAAGAAAAACTCACATTTCGAGAGCTTTCCATAAAGCTGCTCCTTCCTGAGGGTCTCTAGCACGATCCTCAGATGTTTCTCATGTTCTTCCAGTATTTTCGAGTAAATGAGTATGTCACCGATAAACACCACTATGAACTTGTCAAGGTACGGGTGGAATACCTTATTCATCAAGTTCATAATGACTGCCGGGGTATTAGTTAACCCGAACGGCATCACCATAAACTCGTATTGTCCGTACTTGGTCCGGAAGGCAGTCTTCGGTATATCTTCTTTCTTCAACTTCAATTGATGGTAACCCGACCTCAAATCTATCTTCGAAAATACCCATGCGCCGCTCAATTGATCGAAGAGATTGTCAATTCTCGGCAATGGGTACTTGTTCTTGATAGTATGATTATTTAAGGTTCGGTAGTCGATGCACATCCGTACCGTGCCATCTTTCTTCGACACAAAAAGAACAGGGGATCCCCATGGCGACGAACTCTCTCTGATGAACCCCTTCTCTAGCAATTTATCGATCTGCTTTTTCAATTCTTCAACTTTCTTATTGTTGATCCGGTACACCGGTTGTGCCGTTGGTTCTGCGCCTGGCACCAGATCAATAGCAAACTTGATGTCCCTATCTGGCAGCAATCCCAGTAAGTCCTCAGGAAAAACGTCCATGAATTCCGCGATGATGGGATGCGGTGCCTCCTCCTCAATCATAACTTCGCAAAAAGCCCCACTCTGCTGCTCTATAGCCCCTCTGGCAAACTCGAATGCAGACTCCCTGGGAGGACTGAAATGACACATCCTCGGTGGCAGTCTATACTGGCAAAATTCTTACTCAACCAATCCACCCCGAGAACGATGTCGAAACTCGGTAGTGGCATTATGAGTAAGTTTGGGCATAACACTCTTCCTCCCAAGGTGATTTGATACCTTATGCAAATATCCTTGACTAGGATAGCGCCTCCGTCCGTCATAATTTTGCAACTACCATCCAAGGGTACAGATGCTATGCTATGCTTAAATACAAAAGCTACAGATATAAAACTGTAGGACGCACCCAAATCAAACAAAGCTATAGCAAAAAAAAATTCGAGAAGTATGGAACCTGCTATCACATCTGGTATAGGCTCGGGCTCCTCAATAGCTATAAAAAAAGCTCTACCCTGCTGGGGTGCTCCTCTCTGCTGGTGCTGGACGAATCGCTGTTACTGAGTAGGGAGTGGTGGACCTCACGGCTGGGTGGCGGGTGGTCTAGCTGGTCCTCTCGGTGCTGGAGCTGCCTCACGTCCTGCTCGATCGGGAGCCAGTACGCAATCCTTCAGCTGATGTGAAGGTGATCCACAGTATAAACATGATCCAAGCCTATGTCTGCCGTCGTCCCAAATGTGTTCGGTCTTCCCACAAAAAGTACAGTACAGAGCCTGCTGGAACTGTCTCTGTGGCTGCTGTGTCTGAGCTCTGGCCGGGCCTCGGTTCTACTGGTGTGCTGGAGCTCTACTAGCGGACTGGAATTGCTGCTGGTGTTGGATGGTCCTCGGCTGAATTTGGGGACGCTTTGCCGGTGTTGACTGGTTGTTGCCTTCACCGAAAGTATCTCGACTCCTCTTTGGCCTATAATTCAGTTCTTCTTCTACACCTTGGGCGACCTCCAGGATCTCCTCGTAAGTAGTGGCTCGACTGGTGGCGATGGCTAAGCAAATCTTATGAGATAATCCTTTTCTAAAACTTCTGGCCTTGCTCTCTGGGGTGTTGACCATACTCTTCACGAAGCGGCTGAGGTGGAAAAACTCTGAAGTGTACTCGTCGACGGTGAGATTTCCTTGCTCCAAGTGCTCAAACTGACTCACTAATGCCTCTCGAGCTATATCTGGGTAGAATTTCTTCTTGAATAGCCGCTTGAATTCCACCTAAGTCACATCTGGAGCAACAAATTGGGGCTCGCCTTGGTGCCATGTCCGAGCGATGTCGAAGAGTTGTTCACTAGCTGACTCCACTTTTAGATCTTCTGAGACTCGAGCTATCTTCAAGTATCGCTCCACATTCTCCAACCCTTCATCAGCGTAGATAATTCCCTTTGTCCTATGGAACTCCCTGGGCCTGAGGTCCATGAAGGTCTTGGAAGTTCCAGGGCGCTATTGGGGAGCATCTTTTTGCTTAAGAGCCTCTCGTAAGGTATCACGAAAGATGTTAGCTTGCTGCTGAAAAATTCCTAGGAGTGCAATATTGTCCAGTGCCGGTGGAGGGGGCAGAGCAGGTGCCAGGTACGTCACTAGTACTGGATGTATGGTAGGTGCTGGGTACATAAAGGGTGCCTTATGCATCAAAGGCGCTGGATACATGACTGGTGCTGGATGCATCGTAGGTGGTAGATAGACTGCTGGTGCCGGGTGCATGGTAGGTGGAACAGGTACTGGTGGAGGAATAGGTGCTGGTACTGGGGTCTGTGGAGGGAACTGCGGAGGTGGTGGAATGTCCTCCCTGCGGAACCTCGAGTACTACGGCTGCGCCGGGTCGCCCTGGTGAGTAAGCTGGCCTCCCTACGTCGGTGGGGTCCCTTAGGTAAAAAGTCCGCCAATGGTCGGTGGAGAGTTCAGTACAGCGTTGTTCCTGTCTTGCGAATCCATTAGCTGAAAATAAAGGAAATCATTAGACGGTAGAAGAATCAAACAGGATGCATAAAGGGTACTTGAAGTCGAGTATAGAAGTCAATAACGTAGTTTAAACTTGTGGAGACGGTCCTTAGGTTCCTATTCCTATTCCTAGTTGCAGGCCTGCAGTAGTACGGCTAACTTAAGTACTACCACGGTTTCACTGTCCTTGGAAAAATGGACCTGCATGGGCCACCATAAAAATGTGTCACGACCTGTACCCAATAATTGGGCATGAACCGTGTGCACGCCCAGCGTACGCTGCAGAGTCGGCGGTAGAACGCTGTAACAATATAATGAAAAACCACGTAATAACTGATATTCCCCACTTTGAAGAATCAACAACTCAATATCACAACTCATCTCTAAAAGATGAATATAAATAGAACCATCTCATAATAGAAAATGTGTGATGTCTAAAAACAAATAGAATCTCAACTACATGTCTCAAAGTCAACTCAGTATCCACTACAATGTCTCAGTACTAACTAGAGATAACTAAGCAAGTACAGCAGGATCAGATGCTACGTACTCCTCCTGATAGACAAAGTCCGTCTCTACTGTATCTTCCAAGTACGGGCCGTACTGGTCAGGGCACACGACCTCTTCGCAATCACCTAAAAATTTGTTTGGTACCCAGTTAGGATGGAACGAGTACAATTCACTGAATGCAGTTCCAATATATGAAAATAACTATACAACAGAGGTTATCCTTTAAATATATGATTTGGAAAATAAATAAAAGAAAAACTAAATACAGAAAGACAGTAAATAAAATACAGGAAAATACTCACCGACTGACTGATTGACTGAAATACCTTGGATATGTGACCGATCTCGGAACAATTACATGACACTGTCTACGATATTTACACTGTATAATGTAACACTGTCTACACGGTATAATACAATAATGAATCACTGTCTACACGTTATATTGCAATGAGAAATCACTGTCTACACGGTATACATCTGGGTGTGCTGGTATGGGGAGAGTGATGGCAAGGGTGAAAGTGATGGGAAGAGAGAGAGAGAATTATATATATATATATATATATATATATATATATATATATTATATACATTAATAGAAAGAGAGAGAAAGATAGGTATTTATGAAAGAGAAAGAGAGAGAGAGAGAAAGTTGAGGGAGAGAGAGAGTTCGGCTAGGGGGTATGTGTGTTGGTGATGTGGGAGAGGGGGTTAGGTGTTGTACAAGGGAAAAAGGGGTATGGTTGTGAGTGTAGGTAGGTGTGTGAGAGAGAGAGAGAGAGAGTGTGTGTGTGTGTGAGAGAGAGAGAGTTTGAATCTCTCAAAAAGTAAGGTGTAATTGATTTGTGATTGGGGAAGGGGTTATGGGTGTCATGGGAAACTTTTCCCAAGAATCTCTTGAGTGGCCAAATGAGGCTAATTGACATAAAGGGGTTTTTTTATGGGGATTAATTAGAAATTTCCACTAATGCGTGTTTAGGAGTGGGTGTCACGACCCAGAACCAGAATACTGGAGAGCGGGAGCGTACATAGCCAGCTACCTATATTGAAGTGCAGCCCACCTCGCTATACGGTCATGGCTGTCTAGATACATGAGGGTTTAACTACAATCCATCAGTCTCCAATGGTCATGAACAAGCCTATTGTCTCAATCACAAGCAAGTAGTAACAGTCACAAGATATTAGAACATCAAATATACAATAGTAAGGTGTCCCATACATTACATATTAGATGATCATGAAGCTAGTCGTACAAAATATCAGGACTAGCAAGAGTTTTAGTCAATACATGATCAACCCTAGGATTTGCCAATCATGTTACAGCCCGTACGCAGACAGTAAGTAAAGGTACAATCGAGCTAACACGTGCTCGTCGGCTAAACGCCTCAAAAGAATAATTTTACAATAAAGTGGAAGGACAAAAAGAAACCCACTCGTTGCCAGGGTTACGCCTGGTGGTCACCATCTGGCTAGAAAATAGGTAGATCCTCTGTTGCTGCTCCGATATCTGGCCACACAAAACCAGCTGGGTCAGACCCCAGAAAGAGCAAGTTCCACAAATGAGACTTCACTTAGGAACTAAAACCAGCATACCACAAAAGAATATTAAAGATGATTATAATAATAAAGATAACAACAGTAAATTGAGTACGAGGAAACCATTCAGGTAGCCAGGTCACAACCCTTAAACCAAACAAGGACCGGGATTGTAATCCTTCACCTGAAGAGAAATCCGTCTCAACTACTAATGGTACAGAAAAGACAATAAACGAAGAGAGGACACAGAACTGCTCAGGGAGCCAGGTTACAACCCTTAAACCAAACAAGGACCGGAGTTGTAACCCTTCGCCTGAACAGAACTAGACCCCTAATCTTTATTGTTAAGACCAGTATAAATAATCATGTTATTGAAATAAGGTAAAACATGACGAGCATGACATGGGGTACAATAAGGCAATAAACGAAGAGAGGACACGGAACTGCTCCAGGAGCCAGGTTACAACCCTTAAACCAAACAAGGACCGGGGTTGTAACCCTTCGTCTGAACAGAACTGGTTTCCTGATTGTTATTATTAAGGCAAGCATCAATAATCATGTCTTGTCACAGTCTTGCACTAAGCTGGAATAACTCCATCCAATCAATCACAAGCAATCACGGCCAAGCAAGAGTACGGCTTGATACTTTAACTAACTAGGGTTATCACAGGCCTAGTTACTAGCAAATGTAATAAAATTATCCCAACAGCCACAAGCCCTGCAGACTATTCGGTTATCCAGGTCGAATGTCCGTTTATGAAGAATGCAACACGTGACTATGTACTGGAAATGTGCCCTACTCGTCGGTAGGCTACAAGTTCACTTAATGCGCCCAGATAACGGGATTGCCTGTAGCTGGAAATCTCTTCATGTCTACTGAATTATTCTAGTTTATTAGCCTTAGTCAGTTACTGTAGGTATCCCTGACCGTAGTACTCAGGAATCCCTATCCTAGACATGATGCAAGACAGTACTGGTTATTTGTATAAACGAAATCGCCCACGGTGTCCAGGTCATTCATACTTCTCATGTCAGGTTGGCCGTCGTAACAACATGTTGAAATATATCATGCCAGTTTACTTGTTAAGAGTGCGCCACGGCGGGCCACTATCGTGTTCAGAAAATATGCCAAGATTTATATGACATAAGCATGATATGACATTTCAAGTGAATAATAACAATAATAATAGTATAATAATAAAAGAGGGCAAGATTGCGGAGGAAGCCACGCGGCTAAGAAAATTGAGCTCATGCGGCCAAGAAATTGGATCTTATACGGCTCGGGGTCAGAAGTTCATACGGTTGAGAAGGAGAGGACGCATGCGGCTGGGAAGTGCAGGGTACATGTGGCTGGAAAGGCGTGAGCTTATGCGACTGAGCAAGGAAACAACTCATGCGGCAGCGAGGAAGAAAGGGGCTCATGCGGCAAAAGGACCCAAGCTTATGCGGCTAAGTGGCAGGGCCTTATGCGGCTGCAGGATGTTGGTGTTCATGCAGTTAAAGACAAAGGGCAGCTTATGCGGCTGTAGAATAATCAAGCCTATGCGGCTACGGAAAATCGACTTCATGCGGCTGAGAAGTCAACGCACATATGCGGCCAGGAAATGAATGAGTTCATGCGGCTGAAGGCAAAAGTTCATGCGGCTGAATCATGGAGTCTCATGCGGCTGGGTTTAAGTGAGCTTATGCGGCTGGAAGTAACAGAGTCTCATGCGACAAAAAAAGACTTGCCGTATGAACGTTCATGCGGTCAAGCACTTCCATACGGCTGAGGACTGTCATGCGGCTCAGAAACTTTTCTTCTTCTCTGCTTGTCCGAGAAGAAGAACCATGGAGTCCATGGCTTCAAAGCTTCATAAATCTTTCATCCGTAGTCGAAATTCAGACTTCCATAGGTCAAAATGGGACAGAACGAAATTCTCTACAACATACAACCATCAAAACTTGGAAATAACAATGTTAAGTAGATCAAAACCCAATAAATCCAAAAATATAAAATACTTAGATCTACAATAAATGAGCTATGGAAATTAGAAATGCTAAATACTAAAGTGTGTTAGAATCTTGTGGAGAAAAAAATAGAATAATAAAATTTGGGTTCCTCCATGAAGCAAGCTGCACTTGCCTAGCTCTCTTCCCTGGTAGGTGGAAGAGTAATGGTGGAGAAAAAGAGTAATGAAGAGAGAGAGTGGTGGTGGTAGGTGGGGGTTCGGTCCACCTAAAATGAAGCCAAGCTGAACCAGCAACAAGTTTGAACCGAACCAAGAAGGAATTGCCAAGATAACCATGCAAGAAAATACGCAATACGAGTCAAGAATACGTACATGTATACCAAGATACATAATACGAACAATAGGTATTACAGTGGGTCATTTGGATTATGGTGAATAATGCTAGGGTGTTTGTGTAGAAGCTAAAAATCAAGCTGTGCTACCTATTAAAGTGTTAGATCATCAAGATGGCACCAAACCATTACGTTGCACCAAACCATCAGGTTGTACCGACATCTGGTTGTGCAGAGGTCAGGTTGCGCGAGCGAAACGTGGCGCACTTCCTCGAGAAGCTGTAACGGCGTCATTATTTTTCTGATAGCTGACAGCACGGAGATCAAGAAAAATCCGTTCGAATCCCGCGTAATGCGACGCTCGAAAAGATTTTATCAGCATGTAATTAATGCTGACAGCTGGTTCGCACAAGTTATTGTGTAGTGCGAGAATTAATCAGCACAGAAGACCTAGTCAAAAGCGCTAGTTGTTGGGTTGCGCCCATACGTAGCCTAGCTTGTTGGCGCCACTTGATCAACTTTTTATTTTAAAACGGGGTGACGTGGCGTACAAGCCATCAACTTTACAGAGCATGCCCACTATACTGTCCACGATAACGTACATCTTAATCAAATGATGCCACACATCTACAACAGTTGGTGCAACTGCCCGTAAAATTGCTATATTATGCCATGCGCAAGCTGATGAAGCTCGTACAAGGTGATCAAACAGTGTTCAAAACAGAGTGACGTGGCGCACAAACCAATAATTTTGTAGAACGTGCCCACTACACTGCTCACGACCACGCACATCTCAATCAAATGATGTCACGCGTCCACAACAGTTGGTACCACCATTCGCGCAAGTGAACAGGAGGCGCGCAACTGAAATGCGCGCAACCCAGAATAACTGCTAAACAGTTATTTCAAGAACTCTATAAATAGAGTTTCAAATCAATCTAAAAGTATCAAGAAGGATCATAATCTCCTGCTAAAGTGCTGTTGCGTCCTCCGGAGGCTCGTGTCTTCAATATCACATCGTTTAAGGGATAAAGTGTTCGTCTTCTGATCAGATTTCTATAGTTGTACATCCCCAGAAATCAATTGTACTCTTGTACTCTTTTCTAAGTTTGTAATAAAGAACCATATATATTTTTGTTCTTTGCAAACAAAATGGCGATTCTGCTGGGGACGACTTTCTCCTCCGACGAGAAAGTGACATCTCAATGTGATACCGCGTCAATCGGTAAGACGCAGAAGACCCTGGTCGTTCAAGTCGACCAAACAGCCTAGGAGGCCATGATCAATGTTGGGGGTGCCAAGCGCACTGCTGTCACTGTTAAGAGTAAGATGCACTCTGTTCGGACTCCTAAGTCCTCGACGGTACAATCCCCTGCTTCCGCACAACTTGCACCCATCACTGCCTTGGCGTAACCTAAGGAAAATAACCTTTTGGCTAATCCCTCCACTTCTACGATTCTGAAATCGAAGGAGACTTTGTCTCGACACACTGCTGTCCAAAATAAGGAAAAGTGCCCTTTGGCCTTTACTTTCCTTGTGCATCCTGTACCAGTTCTTGTTTCCGCACAACTTGCGCCCATCACTGCCTTGGCGCAACCTAAGGGAAACAACCTTTTGGCTAATCCCTCCACTTCTTCAATTCTGAAATTGAATGAGACTTTGTCTCAACATACTGCTGTCCAAAACAAGGAAAAGCGCCCTTTGGCCTTTTCCTTCCTGGCACAATCTGTGCATGTTCCTGCTCTGACGTAACTTGCGCATGTTCCTGCTCCGACGCAACTTATGCATGGTCATGCTCCGGTACAACTTACGCATACTTTTGAACTAGCTCAACAAAAGAGAAACACTATTTAGTGATTCCCTCTTTGCCATCAAACCAAAAGTTTAGTAAGAAATCACTAAATCAAGGAAAATGCTTTTTAGCTTTTCTCATTCTGCTCGAGTCATTGACTGGGTGGAAAGTACTGCTAATTCAGATAAAAATTCTATTCTCCATAACAGAGACAACCAAATCTCTGTCGGGAAGATGGGTTCTATTCAGAATAAACTTTCCATACAAAAGGGTATTATGCCTACTCCAAAAGGTCAGGACAAGATCTACCAATCCTATGTATTTCAAGATCCCGACAAGGCAAACTTCTAGTATCTCAAGTAGATGCGCAAGTAGCTCCCCTATCAGACTTGCGCACCTATATCAACAGGTGTCAATTAGGGTCAACCTCAAGAAATCACAAGATGTATCAAGCGCAACTTGCACCAGTTGCTAACTTGCGCCAGAGGAAGAATTCTGAGGTAAAAAATCCTAAAACTTATGCTAACCAGCTTAGCATGTCCTTGTACACTCAAGGTACGGGACACCTCAAGAACATGAACTATGTCCTAAATATCGTCAAGGACTACATTCCTGCCACTTATTTTTGTCCTGTTAGTGACCTCCGTGAACTCTTAATACAGAAGCGGAAGGTTGCAAATCCATCCAGTCTAGCGGTGGACCAACAACAAGGACATCATTGCAATCACCACTATAAAGTTGTCATCAAATGTTATTGTCAGTCAGCCAAGCGGTCCGTCTTTGACCGTTTGAATTATGTTCAGACCCATGAACCAATCCTAGTGGACGGAGATGAATTACTCTATGCTCTTGTCAACATGGCATCTCGAAGCATTGGAGGTGGAAAACGTCCAAGACGTAATACATTTCGTAATCCCAGTCAACAGTACTTAGATCGGATTCATGAATCCGATGAAGGAGTTTATCAGTATACTAGATCAAGAATCCAAAAAATAATCGGTCAAAGGGCTCTTCTTAATTCTAACCAAGATTCCTTCAGTCAAAAAGACATCCCTATCACTTATTCTGGGGGTAGTTCTTTATGTGACTTTGATGCTGACAGTGACATATCACTGATTCGGTCAAAGGGCTCGTCTTTAAAGGCTAGAGAAGTGACTGCTTATGCTGTCACAGAAGATCAAGATACTTCCTGTTCTAGCAGTCGAGAGCAAAGAATCGCTGCTTTCGAGGCTAGTTTGAAGAACATGGCTGAAATGATGACAGGCATGCATGCTGTGATCATGGCACAACATAAAGTTCCACCGGTCGTGAATCTGATTCTGACTCAGGAACCTGTAACAACATCAGCTCCCATCAATATTGATCTGGAGGTACAGTCTCCTCACACCACTTCTATTCCTGTGCAAGCTATCCCAAGTCAATCTGGTGCTGGGGGTGGTACCTATCATGTAGTACCCCCTTCTAACCTATCAAATCAATCCACTCCTCCACAATCAACGAAAGATACCAATGAGGTCGTAAAACTTTTTATGTACTCAATTTGAAGCTTTCAAACAGAAGGATGGCCTGCAGAAGCTTGGGATCAAACAGCCCTATCCCATAGAATGGAAAGAGGTCCAATTTCCTCCTAAATATAAACCTCCTACTATTATCTTGTTTGATGGCAGCACGTCTCCAAGTCAATACCTCAATCACTTTAAAGTAGTGACTGATTAACTTCAACCAAATAATGCTCTTCCACTACCAAAATACAGTAAATTGGCGATAGCAGTTTAGCGACGAAATAAATCCGTCGTCAGTAGCGACGGACTATCGACAACCTAGCGACGACTTTTTGGCTAATCGTATACCAATTTTTTTTTAAGGGTGAACATCCGTCGCCTATCCGTCAAGCCGTCGGTAACATAGCGACGGAATAAAAACCCGTCGGCAAGTAGTCACTCGGTAGTCACTAATTGGCAAAAAAATGTTAAAAAAATCGCAAAAAAATGTCAATAGTTGGCGGAAAAATTGAAGACTACTTAGCGACGGATAATTCGTCGACCAGATGATGGGATATTAGCGACGAACATACCGTCCGTCGCTAAATGGTCAATAAGTGTTTAGAAAAATTTTAAAAAATAGCGTGAGATTAACGACTAAGTAGCGACGGACATTCCGTCGACCATACGACATTTCACGACGGATTAGCGACGGATTTTATCAGTCGATAGTCCGTCGCTAAGTCAAAAGCCCTGGCTTAAGTTGAACCGACGGGGAAATTTTTTTATTTCCCCTAATTTTTTCTCTCTCCTCTCTCTCTATCTCTTGGACGATCGATCGAGGTATGCTTTCTCTCTCTCTCTCTTGGACGGTGGTGGGGGACGGAGGGGAGCCGGCGGTGGTGGAAGGGGGCGGGCATCGGGGGGGCTGGCTGCGGGGGTGAGGGGGTGGGGGTGGAGGTCGCCGCGGGGGGGAGGCTAGCGGTGGTGGGGTGGGGGTGGTGGGAGGGGGCAGGCAGCGGGGGTGGCTGGTCGCGGGAAGGCTGGCCCCGGGCGGGTTAGGGTTGGGCTGCGGGGGGGGTCTGGCCTAGGAGGGTTTAGGGATCAGTACGTGTCCAGTATGAGCAATTCAGTCCCATATCTCTCATTTGGTCAACTTCAGCACGTGTCGATCCATCTTCCTCGTCGTCCATCTTCCATCTTTGTAGTTTGATCTTGAAGCTTCTACCTCCTATTTGTTTGTTTGTTGAACAATAATTATTTTTTTTTGCATTAATTTGAATCCTGTTGGTGTGTCCTATAATCTAAGTTTTTTCTTTTAGTCTGTGAAGTGCTCGAACATAATTGCTACAGTATAAGTACTTATGTTCTAGTGAATGAAGCAGCAAAATGCAAATAAATTAAAGATGTTAGAGTCTAAATTTAAGAGCCAACTTTTGGGATTTTAGAACCCTCAATTTCTGTTTGGAAGAGTTTTTATAAGAAAACTCTTCATGATGGCATTCAGAGTT
>JANAVB010021600.1:30260988-30340988 GCA_029216955.1 Iris pallida
CTTGTAATCTCCACTCTCTTTCCTTCTTCAACCGTCAAAAAATGGCCCCCAAGTCTTCTAAGGTCGCCTCTGCTGTTGCAAAAGATAAGAAAACGGCTTTCTCGTCAACCGCCGTACCCGAAGTGCACGCCGATGTTCACCCTGCTTTCAAAGGTAAGAAATAGATTTGAATACTTTGAACCCCAAGGACCCATGGCTCTGTTGCATAACATATGCACAAGCCTTCATCCTTCGTTTTTATTGAACCGCCCCAACTCGATCATGATGGAGCCGCATATGTTGTATGGGCTGTATGACCCTATCATATTCGAGCCGCATAGCCGTATGACCCTCTCATATTTGAGCCACATAGGGCATGCCCTTTGTTTGAGCCGTATTGAGAACGATTTGAGCCGCATGAGTGCTTCTGTATTTGAACCGCATGGGACCTCCTTTGAACGGAACCACATATATTCCTGACAAACTGGCCCGCATAGAATTTTGCTGAATCGTGCCGCATATGCTCCTCTGCGAGATAAAACCGTATAAGTTTTAATCTGAGCCGCATAGGCTATCGAATCAGTGTCACATGGAACTCCCAACTGAATTGGGCCGCATGAAGTTGTGTTGACCCGAGCTGCATAGGTTTTATTAAAGCCGTGCCGCATGAAACCCAGCTAAATTGGGCCGCATAAGGCTTCGTTGATCTGAGCCGCATAGGCTTATAGAAACTTTTTTTTGAAAACTTCAGGTGGTTCGGTTTTAACCTATCTTTTAATCCTGTTTCTTTTGTCCTTTTCCAGTGAACCTTCCAACCAACCCGGCCGGAGAGCGTCTGGTGGGTTCAGCTCAGTTTGCCGTAGGTGTGCGGCTCGACAGCCTAATTCGACATATGACAGATCAACTCCCCTCTAATGAGCCTTTGGGGAGGGTGGCTGCCATCAATAACCAGCCTTTCTATTTTTTTTGCACTATGATGAATTCTGGGAAACTGGACGGAGAATATCTGAAACCAGCTTTTCTCTTTGGAGACGCTTTATCCATAAAGAACTCCCGAATGCTGGACGTTTCTGAGAACTGGGATTTCACTATGGACGGGGTGGAGATCCATGTTCCCGAGATGGAACGGCATTTTCCCCTCTCATAGTTTAATATGGTGCCGTTGAGCAGGAGAATGGTGGGCTTCCTAACTCCCACCCAACATGGGATGTTCGTGGGCAACATCCACTATAATATGAGTATTAGGTCAGCATGTGCAAGTAGGGAGTCAGTCAGCCGGAGTGTGATGGGACTGCTTCCTGGTACTTTTATAAACGTGTCTGGGCCCAACTTCACTTTTACTCGAGCTGATACCTTCCTGAATCAGCTCGCTCGCAAGGGGTCTTATCCTGTGGGCAGGTTGTCGCTGCTGAATTGGATAAACCCCATTCCCACATGGGCCAATCTTTTCTCGTGGATCCTGAGGAACTACAAGGAACTCCTTCGAGAGATTTACCTTTACTACGCCATCCGGGGCACCTGTTACGGATTGCCCATTAACAAGCCGCTGTTCATGGCCCTTTTGGAGATGTATAGCCGGCGTACAGGGACTTTTTTCACGCCCGAAGGGAAGTTGGGACTTGCTCTCCATGAGATGCATGCTGTTTCTAAGATGCTGTGGGGAGGCGAGGCATTTGAAGTATACACCCCAACGAATGAGGAATTCGATGATCTGGATCGACGATTTCCTGGTTTCGTCACTGTGTACCGGGAGCTGCTATGCCACCATAGCATCTGTCACCAGACTGCTATCAAGAAGAATAATAGTTCAGAAGGGAACGCCCCCCATACTACGGTCTGGGTCGCGTATCTTTTCAAATTACGTCCTTCCGGCCGGATTTCTTCTCGAGGTCCCCAAACCCAGGTGGAGGTAAAGGGCCTGATGTTGAATGCCAAAAGGTCGAGGTCGACCCACGTTAGATTTGGGAGTCGTACTGACTCCTTCAGTTATTTTCACTACGGTACCCGGCAGATGTCTGAGAAGGCAGTCTTGGCCGGGTTCTTGATGGTATGGCTACGGAATTGCGTAGTCTCGGGAGGGGAAGGTTCTACTGAAAGGATCAGCCACCACTTCATTCTCCTGGCTGTGAAGCTGGTCTTCAAAGTAAGACTGGCCCTTCTTCCGGCTATGGTGTGTAGCATACACCACGGCCTCCGTGCCTTTTCGTCTAAAGTCATTGCTCGCGAGACGACGCTGGACTTTGAGCGGATAGAGCTACCATACCACTATCTCATGGGGTGGTTATTGATGTATTACTGGTCATTGATGTGGCCCGGAACAGAGGAGGATGTTACTGCGGATGACGTCTTCCTTTTTCGATACCGCTATCAATCTTGGGAGTATGACACTATGCCGGCTTGTCGGAGGGCGTTGGCGAGAGTTGACGGGCCCGACTTCTTTGTGTCTCTTCCTTAGTTTACCCCTAGAGAAGTGAGGGGGGTGCACGTTGATGGTATTGAACCTCCCCAGCTCTTATCTGAGAAGATGCTTCTATGGCTGCGTAACATTCGCCCCGCGCACCTAGTATATCGTTACCAAAATAACGTATACTTGGAGCCTTATTTGCCTAGCAGGTTTTCTCGTCAATTCGGGTATAGTCACCTGTTCCTTGACAGCCCCAGTGCTTGCCTGGGCTTCGAGGACAGTATCCTTGACGGCATCCGGGTGTGGCATTATTACAATGTTGTTCATACCCGGGCTAGCTTCTCAGTCCCTGACGCTAATACGCAAGGAGATATTCTATACATGGCAGATCTTTATCATGTTGCGGCGAACAAATCTCCCGTAAACTTTGACATGAACACCAGCTTTATTGTCAGGACCGGCTTGGCAGAAAAGCCCGAGGGTTCCAGGAAGAGAAAGAGAGGGGCGAATAGGGTTCCTGTGCCAGACTCGGAGTCCACTGCGGCGGACGAAGAGGATGACGAGCAGGCCGCCGATGACTCATCGTATTCTTCGGACGAGGAGGTAGAGGACCAGCCTCCTACTGTGCCGGACGAAGAGGTGGAGGATCATCCACCTGTTGTGCCTGGTGCTTCGCGCCAACGAGGCAGGCGTCTGTCCACTGACGATGGTAGGACCTACTCTATAAAGCGGGCTGCGGTAAGACGTCGCAGGCTGTTTATTGATATTGACGCTATTTCTGAGGTGATTGGATTTTCAACCACCTTTTTCTTCTTTTTCTAAATTACGGCCTAATTATTTTTTCTTTTGCTTCTTGTAGGCATCCGGGAAGTCTGCTTCTCGGGACTCGACTACTGAAGTCGATCCAGCCTTGTCTACTTTGATCCATGATATGTGCACCGCCATCACACCCGCTGGGGTTCTTCCGGAGGCGGCCGGGGAGTCTCACCTTGCGGAGGCCTCAACCCATGGAGGCGGGGGTTCTCCTGCACCTGTCCCGAAGATAACTAAATTTCAACAGGATGACACTGACCTGGCTGGCTCCCCTTCAGGGGTGGCTGGGGCAGAGAAACCTGTTAAATTTGAGTTGGAAGCTGCGGATGGAGAAACCATGCCAGCTTCGAACGAGCTGCAGCCTCCGTGCTCTTTTCCTAGTAAGATAAACCAGCTTCTTAACTTGTGACGGACATTACCGAGGTGGACTCTACTGGAGGGGATATGATGGAAGCACGTGTGCCTCCTTCTTTTCTGACCTATACTGAGGGGCCTCTATCTGGGTCAAGTTCGGAAGCTCTGCTGATAGCACAGCTGGGACAAGGGACAATGCTTTTCGTACCTTCCTCTGCGAATAGGGTTTCGGGAGTTAACCTTTCCGCTCTGCCAAGCATACAGGCTCTTCAGACGGCAGAAGAGGAGCTAGCTGCTATTCATGCATCTTTTCGTACAGAATTCGTTTCCCTGGTGGCAGGGACGACTAGTTTTGAGGCTACTCCTTCGATACTGCCTGCCACACTCCCTTTGACGCAGTCCTCTACAGAAGTTTTGGATGAAGTGTTCCAGGATGTGGTCGACAGTTTCTATCGCCAGCTGAAGAGGGAGATTGAGGCAGCAGTGGAGAGGGGGAGTCCCTTTGCTATGGCCCGTCAATGCGCCGGTGGCCAAATTAATATCCTCAGAATACTTCCCGGTAGGACGGGACTAGCAGCGCTTCTGGAGCCTAAGCTGTTAGAGGCCGATCGTCTTGTGGCCCATTTTCACGTACTACGACAAACTGATCTATCAGTGGCAATAGATCAAGAGCGTACTTTCCTTACAACCGCGGTAGAGAAGGTAAGGATTGCTCGGGAGTTGCTCAAGCCGGCTATATTGAAGTATCGCCGGGATCTGACTCGGTTGTACGATCAATGGAGCCGTCGCACTGAAGATTGCGCGACTCGGGAAGCGACTGCCTCCCGCAGGGTAACTGACACCTGGGAGCAGATTCTCGAGCTTCAGATAAAGTTGGCTTTCCTGGAGTCCGAGCTTGAATCTGCTCGTACTGAGAAAGAGATTGCTATTCAGGAGGCTGACAAATTTAGTAGAGCTTCTGCCAACCTGGAACTTGCTTTGAAGAAGATGGAAACTGATTGGCAGATATATGTGTACTTGAATGATGCAGAGCAGTTGTCCCGGGAGGCCGAGCGCCGAGCTAGGCAACGGCTTGAGCGAGGGACTACCTTGGTGAGAAACCGTCTTTTGGAGTTGTGTAATGCCGAACTATAGTCGGCCTTTTTCTGGTTTTGTTCCTGTTTTCCTTTTCTTTTCTTCTTTGAGAGGGACGTGGTCCCAAAACATGTAATGCTTTTTTCGTCTATCAAATAAAGAGTACTTTCCATTCTACCCTTCATTTGTATCGCTTGTTGTGCCTGTGGTATTGTAGTGATGTTTGACCCGTATGGGGGACTTGTTTGTGCACCTGTTACCCCTGGCATACCTTGGTTTTAGGTACGGATAACAAGTTTGATTGGGGATACTTAGAACAGTTCCACGGCAAGGTGGTCGTGCGTGTTCGAGGTATCGGGAGATAGAATGCCATGGAGCAGCTGGGCTCCCGGGGCATGATGAGGAATGGTGGGCCTGTACTAAAAGATTTTAGCAAAGGACATTTGTTGGCCTATTATCCTTGGCGTACCCTGACTTAGGATACGGATAATAGGATGAAGGGGAACCAACATACTTACTCAGAGGTAATAAGGACATGGCAAGTATGAGGGTTTTACCGTGAAGTGTTCCTACTTAGAGGTAATGAGGACATGGCAGGAGTAGACTCAACGGAGGATATTTGTGGTCAACAGAGGACATTTGTGGTCAACAGAGTACATTTGTGGTCAACAGAGGACATTTGTGGTCAACAGAGGATATTTGTGGGCCTATTACCCTTGGCGTACCCTGGTTCAGGGTACGGATAATAAGATGAGAGAGAACCAACATACTTACTCAGAGGTAATGAGGACATGGCAAGTATGGAGGTTTTACCGTGGAGTCTTCCTGCTCAGAGGTAATGTGGACGTGGCAGGAGTGGACTCAACGAAGAATATTTGTGGACCTATTATTCTTGGCGTACTCCGGTTGTGGGTACAGATAATAAGTTGAAAGGGAATCATCATACTTACTCAGAGGTAATGAGGACATGGCAAGCATGAAGGTTTCTTCGACGGAGCCTTCCCATTCAGAGGTAATGAGGACATGACAGGAGTGGGCTCAATGAAGGAGGGTACATAGAACGACTCAGAGGTAATGAGGACATAGAAGTTCTATGTAAAGGGGTGATTTGTTTTTGGCGGAAGTGAAACGACTCAGAGGTAATGAGGACATGGCCGTTTTGGAAATTTGTGGATGGTTACCCTTTTTGTACACTGGGAGTGCGGGTAGTGGATCATGAGGGAGGATCTCTTTCAAGAAGAAAGTTTAGAGGTATGGTCATACATGACTTACTATCTGAAAGAGTGACAGGAATGTGAGTTCAGAGGCACCAGCGGGTACATGACTCGATAATCTGGAATATTGTGGATGTGAGTTCAGCAGCACCAGCGGGTACATGACTCGATAATCTGGGAGATTATAGACGTGAGTTCAGCGGTACCAGCGGGTACATGACTCGATAATCTGGAATGAGTGGTTATGTGTTCAGCGGCACCAGCGGGTGCATGACTCGATAATCTGGACTATTGTGAAAGTGAGTTCAGTGGCACCAGCGGGTACATGACTCGATAATCTGGAATATTGTGGATGTGAGTTCAGCGGCACCAGCGGATGCATGACTCGATAATCTAGAATATTGTGGATGTGAGTTCAGCGGCACCAGCGGGTGCATGACTCGATAATCTGGAATATTGTAGATGTGAGTTCAGCGGCACCAGCGGGTACATGACTCGATAATCTGGGAGATTGTGGATGTGAATTCAGCGGTACCAGCGGGTACATGACTCGATAATCTGGAAAATATCGTTTAGACATAATATTTCTTCAGGAACTTGCCGTTGACAGGCAACATGAGCAAGTCTCCATTTTGTTTTGCGAGGCGGTAAGCACCGTTGGAGAATACAGCCTCGATGATAAATGGACCTTCCCATTTTGGCTGGAACTTGCCGGCGGTCTTGTGAGTCATGACCATCGGCCTCCGGACTGCCAGAACGAGATCGCCCACCTGGAATGTTCTGATTTTAACCTTCTTGTTGAAGGCTCCAGAGATGCGTGCTTGGTATAGCTCGATCCTTTGCTGAGCCAGGAGGCGCTTTTCATCTAAGGCCTCCAACTCTAGTAGTCGGCGACGGTAGTTATCATCCGTCGTCAATTGATAAGTGAGGGCGATGCAGAGTGAGGGTATTTGAGTCTCCAATGGAAGAACTGCCTCACTCCTGTACACCAGGGAGAATGGTGTGTTCCCTGTGGCCGTTCGGACTGTAGTACGGTACGTCCATAAGCATTCACCAAGCTTCTCGTTGCAGTCGCGTTTGTTGGACGACACGAACTTCTTGAGTAACTTGATGATGGTTTTGTTGAATGCTTCTGCCAACCCATTTGCTGCTGGATTGTATGGCATCGAAGCAACATTCTGGATGCGGTGCTTGTCGTAGAACCGATAGAAGGCGCGACTTCCAAACTGCGGACCATTATCGTGGATGATCCTTTGGGGCAGTCCAAAGCGATAGATGACGTGATGCTTAAGGAAGCTGATCACGTTTGAAGTCTTTACTTCTGCAAGCGGGACAGCTTCCGTCTATTTAGAGAAGTAATCTGTGATTGCAAGTATAAAGCGATGTCCTCGGGAGGAAGGTGGAGTGATTGGACCAATGATATCCATCCCCCATACTTCGAATGGCCAGGACGCCACTGTCAGATATAGTAATTTGGATGGTTGGTGGATGAAGTCCGCATGAACTTGGCAGGCTTTGCACTTTCTAGCATAGTCTATCACATCTGCTACCATCGTGGGCCAGTAGAAGCCCATTCGGCGAAGACGGTCTTACAATTTAGGGCCAGGCTGATGGGCTCCGCAAACACCATCGTGAGCTTCTCGTACGACTTCTTTGGCTTCTGTATTTGACAGACATCGAAGCAATAATCCATCATATGATCGGCGATATAGCATTTTTGTCTCTGTATCGTAGAAGAATCTGAGAGAAGGCCTTCTGATGGAAGTGGCTTCCTTTGGGTTCTCGGGCAGGATGTCGTAGACTATGAAGTCAATGAATGGTTGCCTCCAATCTAGGACATCGTCGATCGTCTGGGCGTAGTAACTTGCCACGAATTGCACATTGTTCTTAGGACAGACCAGTTCATGGCCCATCACATCCACTGATTGGCGAGCATAGTTCGGAACTGCTAGGGAAGCGGCAAGGCCAGCTAGGGCATCGGCTTCGATATTTCGGAGTCTGGGGACATGTTCGATGAAGAACCCCTCGAATGATGAGATAATGTCGATCGCTATTTGGTGATAGGGAATCATGTCTTCGTGGCGGACTTCGTATGAGCCTCGGATTGACGATTAACTGAGAATCGTTGTAGGCCTCAAGATATTCTACCCCCAGCTCTCTTGCAAGTTGGAGGCCAATGACCAAAGCTTTGTACTCGGCCACATTGTTAGAGCAGGATTCTGTAAGAGAGTAAGTGCGACTGATCACCAATTCGGAAGAAGAAACCAGTACCATCCCGACTCCGACGACGATGTTGCCCTTGGGTCCAGTTCTCGAAGCACCGTCGAATAACATTCGCCATATATTATCGTGAGAGGTTACATACGAGTCGGCGACCTCATCTGGGATTTCTTCATATATTCTGGACGACTTCGAGCCTGGGTGAGCTGCTAAAAAGTCTGCCAGGGCTTGACCTTTGACAGCCTTTTGTGGGACGAAGATCATATGATAGGGGGACAGCAATATTGCCCATGTAGCGAGGCAAGAGCTGAGTGCCCCTGGTTTAGTCATGAGGACTCTGAAAGGGTTGACTCGTGAGATCACATGTATGGTTTGTCCAGTGACATAGTATCGCGTCTTCTGGATGGCGAACACCAGGGCGAGGTATTCCTTCTCCACAGCGGTGTATCGGTGCTCTGGCCCAATCATCATTCGACTGAGGTAATATATGGCTTGTTCATGGCCTGCATCATTGTTTTGTGCCAGCAGAGCCCCGAGGGAATGTTCTATTGCTCGTACGTAGAGCAGGAATGGTTTTCCAGCGGCAGGGACCACCAGGACTGGAGGGTTCGACAAATATTCTTTGATGCTGTCGAAGGCCCGCTGACATTCTTCGTCCCATACGAATGAGACGCCTTTCTTCATGAGATGGGTGAATGGTCGACATCGCCCGGAGTGGTTAGAAATGAACCTCCTGATGTAAGCTAGCCCCCCTTGAAGGCCTCTGAGTTCGCAAAGATTTCTCGGGGGACGTATCTCCATAATTTCCTTTGTCTTCTCAGGGTCTACATGGATACCCTGGGCGGTGATGATAAAACCCAAGAACTTCTTGCTGGATACGCCCAGGAAGGACTTCGTGGGATTCATTTTTAGATTGTGCGCTCGTATCAGGTCAAATATCGTCCTCAGATCCTGTAGATGGTCTCCCTTACAACGACTCTTGACGGCGATGTCATCAACATAGCACTCTACTGTCTTGCGTAAGTGGTCTCTGAAGATGATACTCATGGCTTTTTGGTATGTGGCACCGACATTCTTCAAACCGAAAGGCATGACTGTGTAGCAGTATGTGCCAATCGGTATTCAGAATGATGTATGCTTTTCGTCGTCATGAGACATCTTGATTTGGTTGTACCCCGAAAAGCCATCCATAAATAACATACGTTCAAAGCCGCAAGTGTTGTCGATCATGATGTCTGTGATAGGAAGGGGGAATTCATCTTTGGGGCATGTCTCGTTCAGATTGCGGAAGTCGATGCAGATTCGAATCTTCCCATTCTTCTTGAGGATGGGTACTATGTTGGCGACCCAGTCTGGATGTTGTTCCTCATGAATGAAGCCGCTGGCTATTAGTTTGTTGACTTCGGCTTTGATCGCATCCATGATGCTTGGGCGGAAGCGTCGCTGTTGTTGCTTGACTGGCTTTGCATCTGGCCGAATGTTGAGCTTGTGAAGGGCAACCTCGGGGTTTAGTCCTGGCATATCTTCATAGCTCCAGGCGAACACATCGATATATTCTTTGACAAGCTCCAGTAACGATATTCTCGCTCTTCGTCTGTCAGGCTTTTACTGACGAAGATTGGTTTTGGAGAAGATTCGCTGCCGAGGTCGACCTGTATAACCTCGTCTTCAGTAGGAGGTTCTCTCTGTTCGAACCGCTTTTCCTATTGTGCATCCAACTGTTGGGCCAATAGCTCTAGCTCAAGGATTTCAGGAATGTCTTCATCTTCTTCGTAAGCTTCGGCGAATGCCATGTTGACTGACCGGACTTGTCTGAATATGTCTCCGACGCTGGTATCCGAATCAGAAGTTGGTGACCCGGTTGAATGTGAATACCAGTCGCATTCCTCATCCGAACTTTCAGGGGTCGTTGTGGGCATAACATACCCTAATCCACATCGGGTCTTGCTGTAGTAGTCCCGTGGTTTGCCAGCCGGGACTGGTGGCTTTAAAGGTAATCGTCGTCCGATGCCGTAGTTCAAGCCTGGCGTAGTCTCCAGATCATACCCCTATTTTTGCATGAGATATTTGGATTGAGGGCTAAAAAGATACAGAGGCAGTCTTCCGGCATCTGATTCAAGGTCGACTTCTTCTATGGTGAAGGGCTGCGGATCGTCCTTCCGGCCGAAGATGATTGGATGGTCCCCTCCCTCGATTAAGCGGTAAGCGCCTTCCACTAGAGTAATTTGGTTTGCGGTGTACACATTTGTCACCTATGTGTGTAGGTTAGTGCCTATACCGTGTTCAATAGCATACATTGTACAAAGCTTATTAAGCTCGAGGTAGTTCAAAGATAGCCCTTTATTGATGAAGTAAGGTATCTTTTCTAGCGGGATTACATCATCTGCGGAGGGAACATCAGTGTGGGCAGCCACATACTTGGCTAGCTCCGATTCCTCTTCAGCTACCACCTGTGTAAACGAAGATTGAGAGGACGACCTGGACAGCTTGATCGTTAGAGGTTTAGCTGACGGAGCAGAGCGTGGAGTTGTTGGCAGACTAGTGACCCCCAGTTTGGTATTCGATGCTGGGCGGGGAGTGGTTGGTTCGCTAGAAGCCCCAGACCTTGCATCAGGGTGACGACTCTTCTTGGGAAGGTGTATCGTCATTGGCTTGTCGGAGGGATTGAGCTTCTCCGTTTGTGGCTGGCTGACTCTCGGCAGCCTGATTGTCAGTGGCTCTGTTGTGGGTCTTAGCACTTGGCCAGACCTTGGCAGCCGTAGTATCATTTGCTCTTCTTGTGCCGAGAGGCTGATCGCATCCTTACGCAGAGTGGCGGTAAGGGGTGTGGACTTGCCAGGTTTGCGAGCTTGGAGGTGGATCGTCAGAGGTTCTTCTGATCCTATGGCTATCTTGGTACGAGCTTGCACATCTCCTTCACCAAGATACCTCTTCGACTTTTTGTACAGGCAGGAGTCTGAGTAGTAGGATTCGACCCCTTTGAAGGGATCGATATCAGCAAATTCTGTCCTCACGAAGTCGTATTTGTCGACATACTTGAAGCATTGGTGCAGTGTGGAAGGCACGATTATATAATCGTGTATCCAAGGGCGCCCCAAGAGGATGTTGTAAGAAGTGTCTGCATCTATGACGTAGTAGGTGACTTCTGATTGGAGATTGCCAATCTGACACTTCAGACGAATCTTCCCAATTGGGTAGCTCCTGCCCGAATTGAAACCGCTGATGGCGGTGCTTGTAGTGTCAGGCGATGCATAGGGATGCGAAGATGATGTAACAGACCCTTCGGGATGATGCTTATGGAAGAGCCAGGATCAATATGCATCCGATCCACCTTTACGTCACCGATGTATCCAGTGTAATATAACGGGCGATCGTGCAGGTTGGTTTTGATGAGCATATCCTGCGGAGTTAATACGATGTTGGGCAACGCTCCCGTGCAAGCGCTGTCTTGGAGATCTGCAGGCGGGCTCTCTCCTGTGAGGTTAACCTGAGCCAGGTAGGCGTCGGCATTCTGGAGTGCATCGCTCAAAGCCGCACGAACATCCTTTGAGAGTCTCAGAAGCTCGTATAATAACAACTTGGCTGGTGTGTTGGCCAATTGCGCCAAGATGTCGAAGTTGTAGGGCTTCTCCAGCCCCTGCGGTACCTCTTTTTGGAGGGATTTGTCAAAGCGAGTCTCCTTCGGCCTAGGCTTGTCGGTCGTCGGAGGCTGAGCAGGTCCCGGAGCGTCAGTTGTAGCGGGCTGATGATCTTCAGCCGAGTTATCAGCCACAAGTTGGAATTGTGCCCCAGACCGAGTGACGACGGCTGTGACTTCTTCGACATCTGCCGAGATTGTGCGGCATGATCTGACTTTTCCACTCTTGCTCTTGTGAATGGAAGATGGTGTGGACTGAGTCACTTCAGATACTAAGTCTGGATTGGACCCACATGACCTCCCCTCATGATGTGGTGAGGGGCACTAGACCAGCAGCCTGATCTCGGAGAGGTGGAAGATTAGCAATCTCCATTGTTGCCAGAGGGATGGGGACCACACCGTCTTGAGCTTCTGTTGGTGGAAAGCTACCAAATTGTACCGATACCATATTGGCTGCCACGATTACCTCTTCGAAATTGATGGCCAGAGCGTTCGAATCGATGAGATTTTGGATGTACCGTTTTAGCTGGTAGCAGTCGTGTGTAGCATGATGGACGTAGCGGTGGTAATGGCAGTACTTTAGATTCTCCATTTTCGCAGGCCGCAGTTCCCGTCTTGGTGGAGGAAGCTGAATTCTGTCTTCTTGTATGAGCATGTCCAAGATGGGCTTGACGTGACCGTCTTCGAAGGAGTAAGTCATTTGCGGCCATTGCTTGTCTGCCGGTTTTGGCTCAGGTTTTTGCGCTGTGTCGGCCACCATAGCCTGCTTGTCCTTGTTGTCCCGATTGTTGGAGGAGCTACCCCCATTGTTATTGTTGGCGTTGGGACGTCTGCGCTTGTCCTCTCCCTCTGAGATGTGCAATCCCAGTTGGCGAGTCTTCTTCAATCGTTCTTCGGCGCTTGTGGTACTGATGATAAACGTCTTCCAGTCCTTAAATTGAGTTTCGTCCATCCAGAGACTGATTGTTGGGAGCAATCTCTTTTGGTAAATTTCAATCAAGGAGGAATCCGGATTTCCAGACGGCAACTTCATTGCGGTTTGGCGGAAGCGCTCGATATAGTTCCTTGTCAGCTCTTTCTCCCCTTGGACGACGTCCATGAGGGTGGACATTGTGATGTCCTGCCCTACTTCGTAGAATCTCTCCAAGAACATGCGTTTGAAGCCGACGAAGGAGTGGATGCAATTGTCTGGCAGGTTGCGATACCAGTCGAAGGTGACTCCTTCCAATGCTTCAATGAATAATCGTGTGAGGATGGCATCATCATGGGGCAGATGGTCTGTGGTGACCTCGAAGTAAGTGATGTACCGACTCGTGGAGGTCTTTCCATCATACGGATTGATATTGAACGGCTTATATTTTGGCGGGAATGGGACATCCCTCCAGGCAGTAGGGTATGGTTGCCATATTCTGAGGTCTTGAGAGTTTTCTCAAGCGTAAAACATGGCTCGGGGCTCCTAGACCTCTCTTCTCGCTTCTTGGACCTCATCCATAGTGGTGGGGGCCGTCACTTCAGGAGGATTGTTGTCCGGGTTCGGTGCCGCTGAATTCGAGTCCGCATTGACCGCGGGACCCGCGCATGTTTGGCCAGGCGTCCCTCCTTGCAGCGTTGGAAGGGCCGCTTTGATCTCGTCCATAGACTTGACCAAGGCATGTAGTATGGCCTCTAGAGTGTCGATGCGTTGGCGATCACTGGAACCACCTTGGTTGCTGTCTGTCATGAATACCGTCTTTACATGAGGAGAGACGGAAGGAACGGTGGAGGACGAGCCCTCCGAATCATACCCCTGTAGTGAGAAGTCATCGGGGTATGTGGGAATGTTCTCCTCTGGTTCGGACTCAGAAGGAATAGTACCCCCAGTTTCCGAGTTCGCCTCGTCTTGGGAATTGTGGACGTCCTCGGAGACGTTGGGGTTTGCTGCATCTGATGGGAGAGTTGTTTTCCCCGGCTCGTCTTCTTGGAACATCGGATTGTCGTGGAGGTTCGGAGGAGTGCTACCCCCAGTCCCAGCAACCCCCAGTAGTGTGGACGACGAATCTCCTACTGTAGCAGATTTTGTCTTAGTACGAGTACCTTGGAAAACTCTGGTGGTGGGCACCCGCTTAGATGACAGTCTTTTAGTCATAGTGGTTGAAATCTTCGGGCTGGGAACATTTGTCTTCTTACCTCTCCCATTGGCGGGGACTTTCTGAGCAGAGTTGTAGGAGACGACGGGAAGTGCCTCGTCTTCTGAAGATGGCTGTTGCATTCTTTGAAAAACGGACCGCCGGTCTTCTCGTACCGTCGCGTTATTACAGCAGCAGTTGACGATGACTTGGGTGCAGTGACGTCCGTGGGAGGACTCTTTGTACCCCGATGCGCCTTCTTTATCCTTGCGTTTGTGGAGGATGGCCTCACGCAAGTCAGATGGGTCTGGATCGACCATGTTTGCTTCCTGGATTTTGGGAGACTTTTGCGAACCTCTCTGTCCGTTTGCCGTCGGGGGCTGGACTCGAGTGGTTCTGTACAACTTTCCATCTGAGGCCCGCATAATGGTATGCGGGACGCTCGGATAGTCAGAGGTCGGATCAGCGGATCGAGCTTGCCAAGCTCGCGCTGCCCTAGACTTCTTCGCTCTAGTGCGTAAGGGCACATAGTAGGAAGAGTCTAAGTTATACTGGAGAGAGTCAGACATGTCTTCTTGGGGGAACAAGAGATCAGGACCATAGGAGAGGCTATCGAAGACAGAGCCGCGTGGAGTAGGCGTCATGCGTCTGTCATCAATAATTTTTATGCGGCTGGATGGCGTAGCCGCATAGACTTTCTTCATGCGGTTGGGTATCTCGGCCGCATGAGTTTTCTTCATGCGGCTGGATGATTTGGCCGCATAGACCTCCTTCATGCGGCTGGCAGATTCAGCCGCATGAGCGTCCTGCATGTGTTTGGCAGACTTGGCCATATGAGTGTTCGGCTTCTTCTTGGGGCGCGTAGAGTTGCTCTTTGTCCCTGCAAGTCCAGCATCATAGTGCTTTCCTCTGCCAGACTTGGGGACAGCAGAGTCCTCTACGGCTCGAAGTGGAGCCGTATGAGAGTCACCTTCGCCGTCTTGGGTAGCAGAGAGTACCCCGTCCAGAGCTTGTGGAGGAGCAAATGATTTTGGCCTCCACTCGCAGCAAGCTTTCTTTGTGCGGGTTCGCTTCTGGACCGGGCCAGCACTTCCTTCAGAGAGCATTTCTTCAAACGCCTGTTGGTCGAAGCGGACGACCATCTTCTGTTGCGTGGAGCCAAGTTTGGCTGTATCCGATTGCGTCACCAACTCCTCAGCCGTGGAGAAGTTTGTCCCCAGCAGAGTCGGCATCGTGTTTGCCATAAAATATAAAAGAACAGAACAATTATCGAAGGACTGGACCTTTACTTCACAATACAAACTCGCTTGTACAAAGAAAGCCTAGGGACGAAAACCTAGGTACAGCAATCTAAGTACAATTGTTTATTTTAGATTCTGGAGGGTGACGGTAGAGGCTCGGGAAAGCGACGGCAGCTCTGCCTTACTCCTTGGACGATCGGGTGCAGCCTTGGCACTGTAGAAGAACTGCTGGGCGTTGATGAAGAAATGCTCTCTCTTCAGGCTCTCTGGCTCTCTCTGTCTCTATGTATGTCTCTATGTGCGTCTGTCTCTATATCTCTCTATGTGTATTCGTCTCTCTTCGCAAGGGAATGGCACCCTGCTATTTATAAGAGTGGGGGGCCTCATTAGGGTTTACAATGATTGCCCATTCTTGAAAGTCGGCGGCTAAGGATCACTGGATCTGGGCCGTTCATCGAGATTTGAGCAATAAATATGATTGCATCAAATCTTTTATGGGTAATTAATGCTGATTGACATAAATCCTCCCGATTTGTCATGCCAACCTCGGATTCTTTGATACATGTCTTTAATTGGCTTATTTGCAGATGATCTGATTTAATCCCAATATTTCATTGGAATTTGTTGAGGGATTTCGATCAATCTGATGCCACGTGCCCTGCTATCATGCCATGTGTCATAACAACAGAAATCTGAGCCGCAGGAAAATTGCTCCTTATTGAGCCGCATAAGGCTGGCTACGTGTCAAGGTTGCCTAAGAGTGGCCCCCCTAGACATTTGGACCGCATGGTTAATGATTTGAGCCGCATGAGTGTGGATGACCGCATGAGTGAACCGCATGGAGATAGTCCTTGCGAGCCGCATGGGGATGGTCTTCGTGAGCCGCATGGAGGCAGTCTTAGTGAGCTGCATGAAGGCAGTCTAAGTGAGCCGCATAGGGCTAGTCTTCATGAGCCGCATGGTGGAGCCTCCGCTTGGGCCGCATGGGGGAGCCTCCGCTTGGGCCGCATACGATTGTCCACGTGTCAAGGCCGCATGACAGTTTCTGAATCTCGGGGGATCGGGTCAGAGATTTTCTTCGCTTCCCAAGGAGTCCGTCATTATGAGGGAGTCATAATGATATCTTTATGTCAGAACTGTCACCTTGTCAGAGCTGTCAGCCGTTAAGGTATTTAATGCAGTAAAGGACAAGCGAGAGAGCTGTTTGCAGACCACGTGTCTCCTCTCTGAGCTGCATAGAGCTTATTTGAGCCGCATAGACGCTTGAACCGCATGGATACTTGAGCCGCATGAACTCTCTGAGCCGCATGGGGCTCTCTGGCCGCATGGATCTTTCTTTATTATTTTCCATGCTTCTACACACGCACATATATATATATATATATTCGAGGAATATATATATATATATATATATAGAGAGAGAGAGAGAAAGAGAGAGGAGTATATATAAACTTTGGACCGAAATCGAATAAGTATAAATTTAGTATATTAAAAATCGAAACCGAACCGAATTTAGTATATTTAAAACCGAAACTGAACCGAATTTTTTAAAATTTAGTATGTTCGAAACCGAAACCAAAACCAAAACCAAAACCAAATCAACAGATCAACCTCCTCGACCGTAGGTACTTATAAGTATTGACTGTATCGGATTAGTATCGGTCTATCGGTTTGGTATAGGCCGTATCGGTTGGCATTGGTCTTAGCGAATTGGTATCGTCCTATCCGATATGTATCGACCGTATAGATAGGATTCGTATTGGCCTTATCGATTCGGCATCGGCCATATCCGATAGGTATCGGCATATCGGATTAGTATCGGCTGTAACAGATTAGTATGGTGGAAGGTTTAGTAACAACTGTACTTGGATTTCTCTCTTCTAGAGCTAGATTACCATTGCAAGAGAGTTACGCAAGCGTAGCTGGCAAGTTACAGAACATACATGCTTTTTTTTCAATCTCGCTTTTCCTGATAGAAAAGAAAGTATGTATGTTACTGCATGTAACTGGCCAATTATGATCTGTTGACTCTCTTGCAATGGTATTCTAGCTCGAGAAGAGAGAAATCCAAGTACAGTTGTTACTAAACCTTTTACGATACTAATCCGAAATGGTCGATACTAATCTGACACGGCCGATATCGGATACGACCAATACCAAATAGATAAGGCCAATATGAATCCTAGCTATAAGGCCGATACATGTACATATCGGATAGGACGATACCAATGCCAATACCAATCTGATACGTCCTATACCAAACCGATAGACCGATACTAATCTGATACGGTCGATACTAAGTACATCCGACCTAAAACAGCAGTCGATACTAATTATGTTAATCTTACGATACAAATTTTTACCTCCAATCTGCGATGGATCGTTACTTCTTTGATCGTACATGGATGTACAAATGATAACACGTGAGCAGAATAGGTGTGAGTGACAATTTTCAGACAGTCGTGAAAGTATTTCTTAAGTATGCCATGAGCAAAGCTCAGTATATGGACGGTACCAAAATCAAGTGTCCATGTCGTAATTGTCGCAATAGCCGTTACGAAGAAGTGGCGACTGTGAGAGATCATTTGACCCATAAGGGTTTCGTACGTGATTATGACATGTGGTCATCACAAGGTGAACTATATGTGGACAGACAGGTTGCGAATGCTGCTACTTATGCTTTTACTGATAATACTGCAACAAATTTTGTCATCGAAGACGAAGGATGCTATGTTGATTATGGAGACCTGCAGAACCTTGCACGAGATATGGTGTCGGATGCGACAGGGCCTAATTTTGATCCGGAGGATCCTAATCCTGAGGCGAAGGAGTTCTATGATATGCTTTAGGATGCAGATACTCCTCTACATCCTGGTTGTGATACTCATTTCGTACTGTCAATGACGATGCGGTTGTTGAGCATAAAGTCTAATTTTAACTTGCCACAAGCTTGCTATGATCGGATTACACAACTAGCGAGAGAGATCTTACCGAAGGAATCAAAAGAGCTCCCAAAAAACTTCTACAAGTCAAAGATGATGGTCCAAAACTTGGGACTGAGGTACGATAAGGTAGATTGTTGTCGTAACGGTTGCATGTTGTACTACAAGGAGAAGGAGGACATAGAAAGTTGTAGCTTCTGTAATATGGATCGTTACAGGCCAGTAAAGAAAAAAGGAAAGTCAACTACAAAACGACGTCCTTACAAGTATATGCATTACTTATCGGTCACGAAGCGCTTGCAGAGGATGTATATGTCTCTGAATACAGCTGAAGACATGACGTGGTACAACGAAGAACGTACAAAGGACGATGGAGAATTGTCACATCCTTCGGACGGAAAGGCGTGGAAACATTTTGACTTGTGTCATCCAGATTTTGCTGCAAAGCCTAGAAATGTACGGCTGGCGCTATGTTCTGATGGCTTCGCCCCTTTCAGGCAGTCGGGATCTCAATACTCCTGCTGGCCGGTCATTCTTACCCCTTATAATCTGCCACCATGGATGTGTATGAAGACTCCTTATATGTTATTGACAGCTATCATACCGGGTCCCAAAAATTCGACGAAGAACATCGATATATATTTACAGCCGTTGGTGGATGAGCTTAAACAGCTATGGGAGATCGACATCACGACCTATGATATTTCCAGAAAATATAACCTTCAGAAGAGAGCTTCACTGATGTGGACAATAAATAATTTTTCAGCATACGGTATGCTGTCGGGATGGTGTACTCACGACAGGATGTCTTGTCCGATATGCGTGGAAAATAGTAAGGCGTTCCGTCTTAAGCATGGAGGAAAAACTTTTTTCTTTGACTGTTACTGTCAATTTCTGCTCACAAGTCATCCTTGGAGGAAGAACAAGAACGTGTTCAGAGCTGGAAAATAAGAATTTTCTCATCCGCCTACCAGATTATCGGAATACGATATTTGGGATGATGTAAAGGACTTGCCCTCCGTAATTGAAGATCCATCGAACAATTGTGTCGAGGGGTTCGAACAAAGCCATAACTGGACCAAACAGAGTATCTCCTGGGACTTGCCTTATTAGAAAGATAATCTTATAAGGCATAATCTTGATGTCGTGCATGTAGAAAAGAATGTGTTCGATAATGTCTTCAATACCGTCATGGATATTAAAGGAAAGACGAAGGATAATCCAAAAGCAAGACAAGACATTGCCGAGATATGCAAGCGTCCTCATCTGAACTTGATACAAAGGAGAGCTGGTGGACAGTTAACTAAGCCGGTAGCACAATACACATTGAGCAAAGAAGATAGATTAATAATCTGCAAGTAGATATCTACTTTAAGATTTTTCGACGGCTATGTGTCAAATTTGTCTAGATGCGTTGATCTCAATGAACGCAAGCTAACGGGAATGAAGAGTCACGGCTGCCAAGTGTTTATGGAAAGATTATTGCCCATTGCGTTGAGAGAGTTGTTGCCTTCTTCTGTATGGGTTCCGTTGGCCGAGCTATCTACATTCTTCAGGGATATTTGTTCAACTAAGTTGACGGTGCAACACATGGTTGAACTTGAGGAGAAGATTATCTTAACGATTTACAAGTTAGAAAAAATATTTCCTCCGGGCTTCTTCGACAGCATGGAGCATCTACCGATTCAACTAGCATACGAAGCCCGTTTCGGTGCATCTGTTCATTATCGATTGATGTACCCATTTAAGAGGTACATAAAAATCAATATAATTTAAGTTGAATTTCATTTTTAACTACACTGATAATTTCTCTCTCTAGATACCTACACCACTTAAAGAAGAAAGTTGGCAACAAGGCTCATATAGAGGCTTTGATATGCGAAGCATATCTTATTGAGGAGGTATCAAACTTCTGCTCTATTTATTTTGATACTCATGTTAAGAAAAATCAAAATAGACCTTAAAGGAATGGCGAGGATGTTGAGGATGGAGGTATATTCAATGTAAGGGGCAACTCTATTGGGGCTAGTAAGAAACGGTAGTTGACTGACGATGAGTATGATGCCGCTCACCGATATATCTTGTTAAATTGTGACATACAAGAAGTGAGAGATTTGAAGAAGTAAGTGACTACACTTACACTCGTTATAATCTCTAATTTGGTGAAGTAACTGACTAAAATTATTCTTACTCTTTAATAGTGTATTTAGAGATGAAGTCCAATTGAGGACACCTAATATTACCGATGAAGGACTTCAAAGAGAGGTTGATTGTACCTTTCCGTCCTGGTTTCGCAAATACGTAAGTAACTGAGATAATAATTTATGTGGCTACCATTAAAATATATACGTCTAAAATATTTAAATTATCAATATTTGTTTACAGGTTTTATTGCCTAAAACAATACTCACAAATGATAGTATTCGTTATTTGGCATTGGGACCGAAGAAGCATGCAAAGACTTGGCCAGGCTATGTCATTAATGGCTTCAAGTTTAAGGCAACTCAGAATGCTATAAATCACGAATTTCTCAATGACGGCTTCAGTACCAAGGATTCTGGTGTTTGCATAAGAGGCACCATCTATGACGACGAGCCGGACTTTGACTATTATGGAGTGCCTCGGGATAGTATAGATTTACAATATGGTGCCCCATATGATATGCATATTGTGATGTTCAAATGTGAGTGGTTCGATATGATACCAAATATCGGTTGGAGAATTGAGAAACAATTTGGATTCGTCGATATAAATCATTGCAGGAGGTATAGAGGGTCCGACACGTTTGCGATAGCAAGTCAGGCTATTCAAGTCTACTATACAAGCTACCCAAGGCGTCATAGAGATCGATTTGACTGGTGGGCAGTATGCAAGATTCAATCTAGAAATATGTTCAACGTTGGAGACCCAGCATACCAAGAGGACCAGATCAGAAAGTTCCAATACTTGGTACAATATTCGGATACCATGGATGTTGAAAATATTGTTAAAAAAAATAGAGGGGAGAAAGAGGTTGATACACAAGACTTAGCTGTCAACCAGGGACGAAAGAGGCATCTTGTCCCAACTATTGAGGATGAGGATAAAGAAGGAGAAGAACTTGATGAGGATGAGGATACAAATGAATTCGATGATGAGGATGAGGATGAGGATGAGGACGAGGCTGAGGACGAAAATGAAGACGATGACGATGATTAGATTAAATATAAGTATATATTAAAAACACTTTCAATTACATGATTTTAGTTTGACCTCATAAAAGCACATATAACTAACTTATATGAATTCAATTTAAACTTCTGCATATTCTTGTTGCAGATGGCACTCCTAGTTGTTCTTTTCTTCGTGGCGTCACTCGTCGCCCTGCTGATGGCTAGCACTCGTCGTGGTGGTGGTGTGGGCCGTGGTGGTGCTGGTGGTACTGGCCGTGGTGGTGGTGGTGGTGTTCATGCTCGTGGTGGTTGTCGTGGTCGTATTCAGCCTTCCCGGGCGGTGTCCTAATTTAGCGAGCCCGACCCGGAGAGTACCCCGGGCACAGACTCATCCCGTCGTTGATATACCCAGGGGCTATAGACACATTCGTCGATGGGGTCTCCATCCGGTAGCGGATCCACCAGTGGATCCACCAGCGGCTGAGCGACAGTGGGACCCGGAGTACCCCCACATTCAGTTACATCCGGTGACTGGCGAGTACATGCATGGAGCCGCGGATCGGCCCATGCTATCAGAGAGGCCGATGGGCGTGTTCCGCCGAGAGCTATGGCCCACGGGTAACATGTAAGTTAATTTAATAAATTTGTTTCATTTATTCAAGTTAATAATCTAGTCTTTGCTTGTTTGTAGGTTTTTTCCGTGGGATGCTACCAGGCTTCTAGGGCAGATTATCCCGACCAACTGCCATGGCCCCTACGTCAATTTCTCTAAGGTGCCCCAAGACTTGTAGTACCTCTGGCTCGACGAGATAAGGGTATATATATATATATATATTATGGTTAATTATTAATTAAACTTTAATCAAACATTTTTTTAACATCGTGATAATTGAATTTGTATGTCAGAGGACCTACTGGTGGCCCGCCCATTGTGAGGAGGCGATCCGCAAGACCTATAGAAGCACCACCGGGAAGAAGATCCGGGATGACCTTCGAATGTCGCATTCGAAGAAAGAGTGGCTCCGGCAGGACTACTATGAGCAGATGTTGGAGAAGATGGATACTCCTGCCTTCAAGGAGAAATCGAAAAAAGCGAAAGCGAACCGACGGGCTGGGGGGCTACATACGGTGGGATCAAAACCCCACGCAGCAACGGTTGCAGATCTGGTGAGATATCATAAATTTATTCACTATCTAATTCGGTACTTTTAATATACTTAATTAATCAAATTCTACGAATATTTTGTATGCAGACCTAAAAGGCGTTGAAGGAGGAAAAACCTTCTGACTCGATCACCATGCACGATGTATTCCAACATGTCCACAAGAGGCGGAAGGACGGGAGCTTCGTCAACGAAAGGACCAAGGCGAGGGATGTAAGTACTTACATTTATGAGATTTATGTTAGAATTATAAGTACTCAGACAATAACTTTGGTAAACTTAGGATTCAGACAATAACTTAGGTAAACTTAGGATTCAGACTATAACTTAGGGTAACATAGGATTTAGATTATAACTTAGGTAAACTTATAGTATAATAAACACATTCATTTGATAGGCTGCGTATCGTGAGGCCCTTAGTCGGATTCAGCCATCTGCTTCCGAGGATGTCGACGAAACGACGCCCGTCGGGACGCCCTCTTCTACGGCCACTCGCTACGACTACTTATTCATAGATACCATCGGCGGCTATAGGAAAGGGCGCATGTACGGAGTCGGCTCCCTGGCTAATTTGTACTCGGCGATTCCAAGATTTTCACCTCCCCCGCCTCCTCCCGCGGCCCCGGCAGACGATGATGTGAGGTTCCAGCTTGCACATCTGAACGAGGCAGTATCGGAGATTCGGATGCAGTTGTCCATGTACCTGCGTCCTTCTACTGGTGCTGCCGGTCCGTCTGCTCCCGGTCCGTCTATTGGTACTGTCGGTCCTTCTAGTGCTGTCGGTCCTTCTTCCGCCGGGCAACTCTTTTTTGACCTTGCTGCCCCTATCGTACCGCCTCCTACTTTGATGGCCCTCCTTGACATGATGACGCCAGAGCAGCTGTGCCAACTTCCAGGCCATGTCTTCGAGGGATTGCCGTCGTACATGGTGGACGAGTATATTTGTCAGGTGCAACAGGGAGTACCACCACCAGCGGGCGATTGTACCCCTCGTCGTTGATGTTTGTATTTTTGGGATTATTTTATTTGTGTTGGTGGATATTGGCAATTTTGAAAAATATTTAAATATTGAATATTTGTGTGTTTTGTGTGAACAATTTGAATGCTTGGGATTATTTTGTTTGTGTTGGTGGATATTGGATATTGGGAATTATGTATATTGGGAATGCTCAGTTTATTTGTGTTTTTGTGGGAACAATTTATGTGTTTATTTGTGTGTTTTGTGTATAATACCTGATTGGAATTGTGTATATTGGGAATGCCCAGTTTTATGCTTTTTTTTCAAAAATTTTCTAAATACCGACGGACTGGCGACCAATTCCCGACGGACTATCCGTTGCTAACTGGGATTCCCAGTTAGCGACGGATGCGCGACTAAAGGCCGACGGATAATCTGTCGCCAAGGTTCTGGAAATATGAAAGATTCACAGCACAGGGCCGACGGATAATCCGTCGGCATGCCGTCGCTAGTAGTCGGTAAAAAATTGGCGACGGATAATCCGTCTCTAAAAGGGCAACCGATTGGCGATGGTCTAGCAACGTTTGCCGATGGAGTAACAACGGATTATCCGTCGGCAAGGTTGAAATATGAAAATTCACAGAACCGGGTCGACGGATATTCCGTCGGTACTCCGTCGCGAATCCGTCAAAACTTAGCGACCATTCGCGACTGATTGGCGACAGAATTTGCGTATCAGAAACTCTCTGATACGCATTTACCGACTGATTAGCTACGGATATGTCCGTCGGTAAGTGATACGTCATTACTTCTTTTGATACATGATTTGACGGTAATCCGTCGACGAGTCGTCGCAAACTGCACGAGTATGGTTGACGGCAGTCCGTCGCTAATTCGTCGCTTGGCGACAACTTGCCGATGGATTGTAATTAGCGACGAGGCTTTTCCCGACGACCTTTTTTAACCAATATCCGTCGACCATCCGTCGCTAATTACATTTACCGACGGATTTTTGACGGATATAGCCGTCGCTAAACCGATGAATTTTTGTAGTGTTCTTACTATAGTATTTGTCAGCTGTTTAGCTGGTACAGCATATGACTGGTATCGTAGTTTACCAGATGGTTGTATAACCTCTTTCGATAGCTTTAAACAAATGTTCTTGGAATAATTTTATGAGGGAACCAACAACATGACTATGCCTGCTCTCATCAAAATCAAACAACGACATAATGAAACTACTGAACGTTTCATTGAACGATTCTGCCATAAAGCACTCAAAATGTCTCTCGGAACCCCAGATGCTTTGACTATAGACACTTGCAAATCAAACCTGTTGTCTATAATCAGCATGTGGATAGGATCAACATAATTTTAAGACTGGCCTTCCTTTATAGTAAACGCCAAAACAGTAGAAGAGAGCGCTGACAAGTTCAAGCAATTAGGTATTCAAATGCCTAATCTTGACAAAGATGAACACGCTACACCAAATAATAATGGTCGTCAAAATAATAGCAAGAGCCAGGAGACTTTGGCCATTAATCTTAATGGCAAAGAAGCCCTAGCCATCAATGTAAATCATCCAACATTTACCCCAACAGCACCATCACAACGGGTACCACGTCTAAAAGAAGAATACTCTTTTGATGAAGATGATATCATGAGTATCTTTGATTGCCTCATCAAGAGCAATAAACTTCAACTGCCAGAACCAAAACGGCCAGATGAAGTTGGTAAGACTGATCATCCTAAATATTGTGTTTACCACAGGTTTATTGGGCATCCAACTCGAGCGTGCTATATGCTTAAGGGTAAAATTCAGGAGATGGTCAATTCCGGTACAATTACTCTCCAACAAGACGAAAAAACTGTAACAGCTAATGTCGTTTCTTTACAGTTTGGAGATTTTCGACCTCAACTTGTGTAGGACGGTGTCATCCCTATCCCAAGAACTACTCTAGAGATTGTTAATCTTTCACCTGCACGAACTGATGGCCTTGTTCCTCTGTCTACAGATAAAGGAGAAATTATATGGATCCATACAGATTTAGTGGTGGACTTCGAAACACCATCTTCTTTTACCAAGTCTAAGAAGGCCACTAAAAATAAATCATGTCATATGATTTTATTTGGTGAACAATATCTTCCACCTCTAACTGCTACCTTCATCTTGGCAGCAGATAATCTTTCATCTTCTTCTCCTGCTGAGACAACATTGGCAAAATTAGAAGCCAAATACCAACCAGCTTTCCATCTGTATAGTCCACAGTCTCATGAATTAATGACGAAAATGGGATATGATCTACAAAAGGCCTCGGGTTTGAACCATGGAAAGGGATCTCCTGTACCTCTTTTCCTATGTCTTTCTCACAACCAATCTCGGGTTGGTTTGGGTTACTGGACAAACGCTTCATCCTGCCAAAAGAAACCTTCCAGAAACAAGATCCAGACAAAGAGTTGCAATATGGTGTCCTTTGGGCCTGTATCCGAAGAAGAAGCCTTGACTGGTACCAGGTCTGGGAAACCTTACCTAAAAGACTATTCAGAAGGTCAAGAAAACCTTGCTCCTGCTCTAGAGGATCCTCAAGCATCATCTTCTCCTGCTGTCAATGATCCACCAGCTTCATCACCTCCAATAGAGCCAACTTTTTCCAAACCGACGATAGCCGACAAAGGAAAATAGCCTGTCTGTTTCGATAAAGTATTGAAGAAGACTTCAAGTTTGGGACTTGACAAGCCAGATAACATTGATATACTGGCTCAGCTAGCTAATACCTCGGCAAGATTGTCAATTTTTGAGCTACTCCGTCTTTCGAAGGAAACTCGAGAAATATTGAGTGAAGCTTTGACGTAAGCTGATACTTGTCTAGCACTTCTCAAGAAGCCAGAGAAAGAGCCTATAACATGCCTTCATTGTCATAGTGTGATGGAGCTGATGCCAAACATCACTGTTTGCAAAAATAAAAGTCTTTATTTCACAAACCTTGTAAGAAGATTACAATTAAATTCTGGGAAAGTACAACTATAGGAATCCGATTTGAAGACGATCGCTTTATCCCTTGGACGATGTGAACTTTGAAGACGATAGCCTCTGAAGAATGCAGCAGCACTTGGACAAGAACTCCTGATCTCTGATGATAATAATGATCTGATCCCCTTAATGAAGGACTTGAAAATCTATTTATAAAGTTCTAGAAATAACTAATTTGTAGTTATTCTGAATTGCGCATGATGAACTGCGCTAGCAACAGACTGCACAAACAGCGAACTGCGCTGGCAGTTACTCGATCATGGGCCAACTGTATTAGACGCGTGGCATTATTTGATTGAAATACGCATGGTAGTGTACAGGCGGTTGCCACGTGGCGAGCAATTGATGGCATGTAAGCCACGTAATAAATGTTAGTTATCTTGATGGATTGTGCCACTTGAAAAGCGCTAACATCAGACTGCGCTGAGACTCGGGCTTGGTCAAACTACGCTGAAGTTGAGCTGTCATACTGTGCTGGCTGTACAGCTGTCCTCGAGCGCTGTGCTGTACAAGAAACGAAAGGACTCCTCGTTTATCGGGCTGTCAGCTGTCAGAAGATCGGATTTTTGTCAGGTAATGTCACGACCCGTACCCGTTTTTTTTAAACGGATACGAGACGTGTCCAAGCCAGCCTACGCCGCAGTATCGACGGTAGAACGCTGTCACGGCCATGAAGATCAAAATCACAAATAATACTCATTCACAAAAATTAATTTAATTTACAATGATCACAAGTTTTACATTTGCAGAAAATATAAACTTGCACAAATATTGAATGACTATAACTCGACTACCTAGCTAGTCTCTAGGCCTTTGTCTGTAAGTATTCCCGTCACTCCCTAAGCTAAGTGAATCCACGGCTAACCTGAAAATGTTGGTTTCCAGTCAGGAATAGAACGAGCACAATCCACTGAATGCAATTTCAAATAAAGAAAATGACTATAAAACAAAGGTTAGACATCAGTCATGAGTTTTGAAAATAAACAGTAAATACGGAAAACCAATAGCAATAAATAGTCACAAAATACTTTCCCCAACTGCTAGAAGTACCTTTGATATGTGATCAGTCTGGGACACTACACCGCACGGTCAATGAGATCTACTTGCATGAAAGATAAACACTGTCTACGAGATCTACTTGCAGAAAAGTAAACGAGGTCTACGAGATCTACTGCATAAAAGTAAACAATGCCTACGAGATCTACTGCATAAAAGTAAAAAATGTCTACGAGATCTACTGCATAAAAATAAACACTGTCTACGAGATCTACTGCGCTACTGGCTCGTAAAGAGTGATTCAAGAGTGATTCATGAATAAATTCGTGAAGGCTCTGTGATTCATGAGAATACAGGAATCACAAGCAGATTCATGATAGATTCATGATAATAGAAGCATGAGATACATGATGTAAGTGAAACACACGAGACATGAGTATCTACTGCTCCCAAGAGGGATAATATCTCATAAAGGGATCCATATAGTACCAATCTGAGTTACCAACGTGTCAGCATCAAGTAAAGTAATCTAAAACATGAATATAATCCTAAGCAAGATATGAAATGATCAGAGAATGTACTCGTCTGATATCTGTATGTCTGAAGAGAATATACTATCTGAGGAGTGGTGTCTGGCTCCTATAGAATAGTACAAGTCACTACATGTCCAAAATAGTAAAATAGACTGCTACAATACATTCTACGTGATGTTTGGGTCAATCTAGGCTAAAGTCAACCTTCGGTCAACTCTAGTCAACTTACACTAGTCAAACTAGGTCAAGCCTAACCCAAACAAGTCTCACTAAACCTAGCCAGCCTATTCTAGCAAGCACACATCATCACAAGGCCTTACAAGACTTACAATACACAAGTCACATGTGTATACATGCCATACACATAGGCTATCACATAGGAATCAACATAGGCTATGTGCCATAGGCTATATGCCATATATAGTCTATATCACACATATTTCACACATTATACATATATATATCTATCTATATACTAATTTAATATAAGCAACTTACATATCAATCACATTATTATTATCACATAGATTATAGATATCATATATGTAAACATAGAGTGAGAGAGAGACGTGTGTGTGGCATTGACAACAGTGTGTGTATATGTGACAGGGCTATAGGTGTGTGTATGAATGTGTGAATGAGTTAACATTGTGTTCAGAAAGAGTGTATCCTGTGTACCTGTGTGTGTGTGTGTGTAGTGTGATACATAATCTCAGTTTTCAGTGTGTAATAACAGTAGCTTATAGGTTCTCAGGTCTTAGGCTCATGTGCAATAGTGTAGAATAATGTGTGTGTATGTGATATGCATATCAGTTTGTAGGTAGGTGTGTACAGATAGCAGTTGTCACGACCCACTCCCAAATAATCGGACACGAGTCGGACAAGCGCAGTCTTTATCGCTAGACACAACAAAGTAAGCTGTACCAATCTAGGGAAACTAACCAGATATCAAGACAAGTATGAAAACACATCATCTATAAATGTGTTCCAACCCAGAGTAAAGTACAATCTCAGAATTTATTACATTCCAGCAAATGAAAGTAAGTCTACTAGTCTCAATACAGGAAAATATAAAGTGCTAAAGGTAAAGATCTAGGCTTCTGCAGCCTCTAAGTCACAAGCAGCTCCAGCTAGCTCTCCAACATCAACTGGCTCTCGGCCATAATAAGTGTCGCACAGGGCCTCCAACTCACCTGTAACATATCCTATTCAGGAGTGGAGCAAGTACAATTCTATGTAATGAACAAGACATCATGATATGAAAGTACAAGGAAACATGGTATGAAAAGTACAAGAAAGAACCTGGTGAATAAAGTACATGAAAGAACATGGTGTATAAGCACATGAAAGAACATGGTATATAAGAACATGAAAGAATGGTATGTAAGAACATGAAAGAACATGGTATCTCAGGAATCATAGGAACTAAGTACATGATACATCTCCTGAATATGTGTGTACAATATTTAAAATATAACTAAGTATGTGACCGGCTAGGGTAAGCACATGAAAGTACATGAAAGCACATGAATGGTACGGCTTAGGACCCGCGTGCACGATACGGGGTCTAAGCTAAACACACCTGAGTTGTTTCTTGGGTTTGGTCACATAAATAGTATATTTCCTCACCCCAGGTACAAGTAATAAGAACAAGGAACATGAGCACCAGAAATACATGTCGTGTTGCAGTGTGTCAATCAAGGAAGCACAGGATATAATAAAATGCACAAGACCGTAGAGTGTACTTGCCTGGCTCCGAAAAAGTATAGGTAATCCAGGAGACTGGATATCCTCCTGTATTTAATAATGTGTACAAATTGATTAATTAACAATATAGATAGATATTTATAGTCTAGAAAGGCCACTAACATATCTTTGGTTGTAACTAATCAACTCTAACACCTCCTTTTAAAATAATATAAAATCCAATTATGACTTAAACATGAAACAATGTATCACCCATTTTATACTTGCACTTATTAATGTTTTAGGTATACCAAGACAGTGAACTTTAAAACCAAATTAATGGCTCAAATCACAATTTCAGAGTCTAATTGTCCATTCTAAAACATTGATATATAATGCAATTATTCATAGGTAACGCTGAATATTTGTTTAGACAAGATTAGTCAAAAGTAATTAAATTAATTATTGACTTGGAATATCCATACTCTAATGTAACTACCTACCTAGATAAACTATATGGCAGTGAGTTGACAGTCTACAAGGACTCAGTTTAGGTAGGATTGCCACAATACAATCTAGGTTTTCCATTTCCAGGAAAACTAAGATAATGTACTGCTGAGAGGAAACACTGATTCAGGTATTAAACATATCCTATGGACTGTAAATCAACCAATCATTGATCTTAAATTACCTCTTAACTCAACACTGGCTATACACTTAAAGTTCAACCATTGAACAGTTTCTAACATGGACCAAAATACCAACTATAGGTATTCAGCTGTTAGCTCTGTGCATATGTTGCATAACAGACTAACTAAACTCAAATTCAGTCCTACATGTATCCACATATCAGTCCAGTAATCTTCAACCTAAACTAGAAATTAGCTAAATCGAGTAGCAGGAAAAATATAGAAAATCACCTGTCCAACCAATCCTTAACTCGATGCTAACAGGTTCATTACACTGCAACAGGGAAAAATAAAATCCAGAAATGTGACAACTAAACTGCTTGATATCTATCAGTTCAGTTTGACATCATGCTCAAGCATTACAAAATGCATCAATTGATATCTCATTTCTGGATTACACTGAGGCAACCACACTACTGTTCATTCCATCTATACATTAGTTCAACCATACTAAAACCAATCCTTCCCAGGTTTAGGACTGATACTATATCAACCCATAAAACAGGACTTGGTTCCATAGGGCAGGACACAGCTACCATAACTCAATCAACACAAATTTAACTCAGGTAAACTGCCACTTCCATATAAAAATCAAATTACCATCTCAGCTATCATTCATTTTCAGCAAGATGGAACTAAATACTAGTTAGGTAGCAGTCTTAGAAGGAATTTCAAAAAGTATGATACTAAACTCAACTGAATTTGTAAAGAATGAAATCATCCCAGTCTAATATCAAGTTCACTGATTTGTAGGGAACAAATCAAATGTCTGAATGAACAGATATACACAATAGCTCCAGGAAAAGATTCCTAGAGGAAACCTGTCACTAAAACAATATGTAAAAGCTTCTAGGACCAGATACCCAGCCTAGTCCATCATTAAATGATATTCCCAGTAATTCAGGCTATTACAGTCAGCCCCATCTATCAAGACACCCACTAATTAGCCAAGAGTTTAGGTTACTACCTAAAGTTCAGTCCAATGAGCTAATACAAGGTCCACAGATGGATATACTAAATTTCAATTTACCAAATTGCTCACAACTCAAACAGTATAGCCAACCATGATTCTAAATTACTGATACCAACTCAGGATTATTCCTACACTCTGTTCTTACCAATCCTTAATATTCCTGAAGGTTTTAAGGGACTGCACTTGATATAAAACTTGCAAGTTTCACTGAAACAGGGTTCTATATCAATTCAGTCCATAAAACAGGTTAACTAATTGTCTTAGCAATTGATTCAGTCATTTTAAATAAAAAAAACTAATGCATGTCAGTTCTCACTGAAATCACATAAGCCTCCATCAGGATCCTACTGTTGAATGTAAACTATTAAAACTTGTAAAATTATGGAGTTGAATCAATTACCTGAAGAATCAGATCAAGGATCCCTGGTCTTATGAGATGGCACGAGCTACTCCCACACTCGATCCAGCTCCTTGTAGCAATAGATCGAACACTAACGACTCAATTTAACAAAAGGAAAATCTGTCCTAATAGGTTCACAAATATCTGAATCCAAATTAATGAGGACAGGACACTCATCTGATACCTGACTCAAAAGTTCAATGAATGGTGTCCACGCAACCAAATCAGGAGCTCTTGATTGAATTTTTTTGATGAAGAAGAATCGATTGAATCAATCACTGTTTATCAATTCCAGATCTGATCAACAAGAGAAAATTGGTGGGATGAAACGGATGTTCGCAATTCAAATTAAAGTAGAATGTGATATGATCTGGCTTACCAAAGTTCGTCGATGAGAAGGAAGGGATCGAAGAATTCACCAAGCATGACGAAGAACTCTGGATCCTTCGTTCAGTCAATGATGAGGATGCTCCTGCTCACTGCGCGTGGATAGTTGAGAACTCCACTGTTCTGTTACTCCTTTTCGCCATGATCGATTCTTTAATTTGGGGATTAATCTCAGGAAAAGAAGAGGATGGAGAGTACAATTTGGGAGAGAAGAAGGAGTTTAGATCTGAGGAGAATGGAAAGAAATGATGATCGGTACTGCTTTAATAGGCAGTTAGGAAAATTTCAAAATAAATAGGGAATTTGGAGGAAAAGGATGGGTTGTTAGAGCCATGTGCTTTCTCAGCTCAACGAAATAGAAGAGAGCTCATCCTAACTGTTGAAGTTTGAACAGACCTAAAAAACCAAGGATTGAATGGTCCTAATTAATGGGCCAAGAAATAGCTATACTTAAAATTAACTAAATACAATACTCATCAGTTTAAAATAGGCTGAGAAGGGAAAGCCCACTTGAGGAAAATAATAAAATAAAATTTTATTCAAGGAAAAGGTTTAATATTATTGATTTTAAAATTTTATATATAAACTGAGAGGTGGAGTTACAAATCTCCCTACCTTGAAAAATTTCGTCCTCGAAATTCAAAAATTAATTCACAAAACACCATGAAATATTATTGAGAAAAGGAAATATGGAAATTTCAAAATGCTAAAATAAAATCAAGTGAATAATCTAGGGTAGCGCTCTCGCATCTCGTCCTCGTGCTCCCACGTGGACCCTCCCGGAGAGTGGTGCCTCCACATGACTCTGACAAGTGGAATAGTCTGGTTCCGCAAACGCTTCTCCTTCCGATCAAGGATCTCTACTGGCTGCTCCTCGTAGGCCAAACTCAGGCCCACCTCTAGCTCTGAGTGGTCCACTACATGGCTCGGGTCCAAAATATAATATCGAAGCTGAGATATATGGAAGACGTTGTGTACCCCTCCAAGCTAGCTGGAAGCGCTAGTCGATATGCTACCTCGCCAATCTGTGCCGTCACATCGAAAGGCCCGATGAATCTCGGATTGAGCTTCCCGCCTCTGTTGAACCGAATGACGCCTCTGGTCGGTGAGATCTTTAGGAATGCCCCATCTCCAACTGCGAACTCCAGTGGCCGTCTGCTGCTGTCCTCCCAGTACTTTTGCCGATCCTGTACAACTCTGAGACGCTCCCTGATCAGTCTGACTTTCACGGCTGAGTCTACCACCATCTCTGGCCCAAGCAAAGCTCTCTCGCCAACGTCGTCCCAAGATAACGGCATACGACATCTTCGTCCATACAGCACCTCGAACGGGGTCATTTCGATGCCAACCTGATAACTGTTGTTATAGGCAAACTCCACAAGGTGCAAATGATCCTTCCATGAACCGTCGAAATTATGTGCGTAAACTCGTAGCATGTCCTCCAGCGTCTGAATCGTCCTCTCGGACTGCCCGTCTATCTGTGGATGATAGACGGTGCTGAACTTCAACTGTGATCCCAAGCTTATCTGTAGACTCCTCTAGAAGTGTGATGTGAAGCGGCTGTCTCTATCTGAAATGATGCTCACCGGCACCCCGTGAATCCTCACAATCTGACGCATGTAGAGGTCTGTAAGCTTCTCCATCGACAGCCCAATGTCACGACCCGGTCCCAATTACTTGGAACGAATCGGATCATGCCCAGCCTGCACCGTTGATGAGACGGCGGCAGTAAGCTGTATCTCCATATGCAGGTAATCAACAACTCAAAATAATTTGCCACAATCTTTGTTATTCAATAAATTAAAACTTAAACTTGTCCAGTACAAAGTACAAACATAAGCCACCAACTGAAACAACATTGTTTTTAGACAAAAACTATCAAACTGGAAAAATAACAAACTAAAAAGAAGCAACATCATCATCAGCGCCATCCTCAGGAAGAACAGCAGGGTATAGCTCAGGGTCATAATAGCTACTAATCAGTAGCTCTGCATCCTCAACAGGACCTAAAAATATAGTCTCCAATCAGGAGGGTGCAAAGTACAAATTCATGATATTTTTAACAATTGAAATTAATAATAGAAATATGCACTTTTAAACAATTTAAAATAAATGATTTTCCAACAGTTAAAATAGTAAAATGTGAATAGGTAATGAATATGACCGGATTGGGTTTGTTACAGTAATATCTTAGTGATATAGTATGGCTTATCCCCGTGTGTTTGAGGGGTAAGCTAATACAATCAGTTATACTATTGGATGTGGTCATATCCACTACACTACTCCCCCAGTTCCCAATAGTTACAGTAGTTACAGTCATTATTCTCAGGAGAATTCCGTGTTGTATCGTGATTTAAAATTGCATTAAAACAATTATTAACTAATTGTAATCTACCACAAACTTGTACTTGCCTCAAAATGACTTGACTGGATGGGTCGATACGTCGGGACGAAAATCAGGTTCTTCCTTGAAATCCTACATTTGGAAATTTGTCTCAGAAAACCAATGTTACCAATGACGCTAAACTAGTTACAATCTCTAGTTGTGTCCTAGTCAATTTTAGTCTTTAATTAGCTAACACAACCAAAATGCTGTTATTAGTGCGTTACAATTAAGAATATCAATTAATATTTAAACCTTTGGGAAAAACTTGTATTTATCAGGTTTTGTCGTTTATTCGGAAAAACTTAATACTTTTGATAATTATATAAAAATATGTTTTTCCTTTAAATGAGAAATATATGAATTTCTATTTTAAAATTTACAACTTAATTTTCTAAGTGACAAAACATTAATCATTATATTCTTTTGAAAAAATACAATAATTAATTATTATTTTATACTACGTTCCCATTACCAAAATCATCCAGAAAATAAAAGAAACATAAATAAAACCTAAGCTATTACAACTCCACAACCAGAATAGGCTTATGCCCTTACATTCCCAAGAATTAAAATAAGAAAAAATTCGTTAGTCCTGTAAACTGCCTATAAAATTAAATATAAATAATATTTAATAATTAAAATATAAAATATTATTGAGTCTCAGAACTGGTCCAATCGTCATTTTTATAGCTAATGCCTCAACGTCCGGACGAAACCGGTTTCGTTTGCTTTTAGCCGGGGCCCATTGACCAAATAGGACGTCGCCCAATAAATCCAGAAATAGTATTCTTTTTCGAAATTCATTTTAAAATTATATAATTAAATTTTTATAGAAATTTCGGCAGCATTCCCTCTATTTTCGGGATAACCCAAAACTGGGAAACGCGCCAATTTTTCCTGCAAAATAAATCCCAAACCAGGGATACCCAATTTTATATATAAAACATCTAATAAATCATTTTCCGAAATGAATTCAGAATTCCCAAATAAAATCAGAATTTCCCGAAACCAATTCGAAATATCACAAAACCAATTCCCACACCAATCCAAACCCAAAAACCTTTTTAGAAACAAGATTCTTCTAAAACCAAAAATAATCACAGAAATATTTCCGAAGGATTCGGAAATTCTGGAATCGGAAAGATCACAGAACCAAACTAACAGCATACCAATTTCCGAAGAAACTTCGAAAAATCGAAATGGTAGCGTAATTGAAACGTAACCAAAAATCCGAATTCCCGAAGGAATCGGTGGACCAATTTCATCACAGACTAAGAGGAACTATGGGACTATCCAGAAATTACCGAAATTTGACGAAATCCGAAGTGATGCCTCGGACTCGAAACACACCTCGCCGGAGTTCGGCTGCGTGTACAGCACCAACGAACGGAGAAATTTCAGAAGAGAACTCAGAAACTCAGAGAAGCGTCGTGGATCTCAAGAACGCGGAGGGACAGCGACGAATGGGGTCGCCGAGGTTGCGGGGAACAGCACACAGCACCAGAGGCGGGACACGACCGGGAGGTCGCCGGACAGGGCGCGGCCTAGGGCGGCGCCTGGGCTCGCGGGGACCGTCAGCAAGGGTGCGCCGGACTCGGGATCGGCCTGGAGGGTTGAGCCGCGTCAGGGAGGGGCCGGCGGTCGGGAATTGACCGAAGCTCGGCAGGGATCGAGGCCGTCGGCTAGGCTCTGGAGAGGGTTTTACTTTGGTGAAAGAAAAAGTGAGGAGTGGATGATGGAAAAGGATGGGAAAAGGGTTTTATAGGAGTAGGGAAGGGAGATCATCGGTCTCGGCCGGTTACAAGAGGTTACGGGAAGTAGGAGGGTCGAACAACCGAAGGACTTCGGTTCACCAACAGAGAATTGAGAGTTATCTCTCTCTCTGTCTCATAAATTAAGGAATAGATTTTATTCTAACTAATAAGCTAATGGGTTAATGGGCTAATGGGTTAAATCCTATTGGCTTATGGGCTTTATGAAAAAGGAGCTTTGGGCTCTAAAAATATTGGTAAAAATGGCTTTAAGGCTTTGAGAAAAATAAATAATTTGTTTTCTTAAAAAAATCATAACTAATTCAAACATATTTTAAGTTCAAATAAATTCAAACCGGGTTCATGTCTGGGCTAACATACAAAAGTCTAATCAATTTATTTTCTTGAACATAATAGTAATTTTATTCTAAATAACATAATATTTAATTAATTAGAAAAATTACATGTTTTGATAAAAATTTTAGTTTTAATAATTTTTCTAAAAATTAATGCAATTTCCTAAATTAACAATTGAGAATTAATTATATTAGCTAATTTAATTTATATAAAAAAATAATTTTCTGAAATTACGGGTTTCACAACCTTCCTTCCTTAAGAAATTTCGTCCTCGAAATTTAAAAGGATAAGGTTAGAAATTACCTCAGGTCTCAAACAAATACGGGTATTTCTTCCGCATCTCATCTTCTCGCTCCCAAGTAGACTCTCCTGGGGAATCGTGCCTCCACATAACTCTGACTATGGGAGTCACTGAAGTCCTGGTCCTCTTCTCGCCTCTATCCAAAATTGCTACAGGCTTTTCTGGCACTGTGAGACTCGATCCAATCTCCAGCTCCGAGTGGTCCAAGATGTGACTTGGATCCGGGATGTAGCGTCTGAGCTGCGAAATGTGGAAGACGTTGTACACGCCCTCAAGATTAGCTGGTAGAGCTAACCGATACGCCACTTCACCAATTCGGCTCAAAATTTAAAATGGTCCGATATATCTGGGACTCAGCTTCCCAGCTCTGCCAAATCGGATAGTTCCTCTGGTAGGAGAAATCTTTACAAAGACACTATCTCCTTCTTCAAACTCCAGTGGTCGACGACTGCTATCTGCCCAATGCTTCTGCCTGTCTTGGACGATCCTTAGCTTGTCTCTGATTACCTTCACCTTCTCTGCTGTATCAGTCACCATCTCTGGCCCCAGTAGTACTCTTTCTCCTACGTCGTCCCATGCAAGTGGATTACGGCAATGACGTCCATAGAGTGCTTCAAATGGGGTCATACCAATGCTAGCTTGGTAACTGTTGTTGTAGGAGAATTCTACTAAATACAAGTGATCCTCCCAAGAACCTCCAAATTCTAAGACGCAAGATCTCAGCATATCTTCTAGCGTCTGGATGGTCCTCTCAGATTGTCCGTCTGTTTGGGGATGATAGGCTGTGCTGAACTTCAGTTTTGTTCCCAAGCTGTCATGCAAATTCTTCCAAAAATGTGAGGTAAATCTAGTATTTCGGTCAGATACAATACTTACCGGTACTCCATGTATCCGGTAGATGTGCCGCATGTACAGTGTCGCCAACTTCTCGGTGGATAAACCAACCTTGAAGGGAATAAAGTGTGCCGACTTAGTCAGTCGGTCCACAATAACCCAAATAGCGTCCTTCCCTCCTTGAGATCGAGGCAGTCCTGACACAAAGTCCATTATTATATGCTCCCATTTCCACTCCGGAATGTCCAGCGGCTGTAGAAGTCCTGCGGGTCTCTATCTGCTAGCCTTCACTTATTGGCAAATCAAGCATCTGGCCACAAATCTGGATACATCCTTCTTCATTCTATACCACCAAACGATGGTACGCATATCCCGATACATATTATTAGCTCCAGGATGTATGGAATACTGTGACTGGTGCGCTTCTTGCATCAGCTCATTCCTCAATTTGCCAGATGGTACACACAGCCTCGTACCATTCTTCAATGCTCCATCACTGGCGATAGAGAAACCTTCAAGTATTCCTGCCAGTACTTTATCTCTGAGTTTGCAAAGCGTCTCGTCTTGGAATTGTGTCTCCTTGATTTTGTCCATCAGACTTGAACGCAATTGCAACTGCATCATGGTTGATTCAGCGCCAGGTACATCAGCTTTTCGCCCCAGTTCCTTCATCTTCTCCTCAGGCAGTACAATCTCCAGACCAAGCTTCTCTATGTCCTCCAACAAATGCCGTTCCTTGGTCAAAAACATCGCCACTGGGTATCGACTAAGTGCATCTGCAACCACATTAGCCTTACCCGGATGGTACTGCAGGTCGATGTCAAAATCTTTCATTAGTTCCAGCCACCTTCTTTGTCTCATGTTCAGCTCCTTCTGAGTGAAAACATATTTCAGACTTTTGTGGTCTGTATATATTTCCACTCTCTCTCCATAGAGATAATGCTTTCATAGCTTCAATACAAAGATGACTGCAGCAAGCTCCAGGTCATGTGTAGGATAATTCTTCTCATGGTTCCGTAATTGCCTAGATGCGTAAGCAATCACTTTTCCATTTTGTTGAAGAACGCAACCCAGTCCTTTTCCAGAGGCATCACTGTAGATTGAGAAACCACCAGTTCCTGCGGGTAGCGCAAGGATTGGTGCAGTGGCCAGCCTCTTCTTCAGCTCCTCGAATGCAGCCTGGCAATCTTCCGTCCAGATGAACTCTTCATTCTTCCGAGTAAGCTTCATCATCGGTTCAGCAATTCTGGCAAAATCCTTCACAAACTTCCGGTAGTAGCCAGCCAAGCCCAAGAAACTTCTGATCTCAGCAACTGAGCTTTGGGTAGACCACTTCTCCACAGCAGCTATCTTCTTAGGATCCACCGAAATTCCTTCTCCTGTGACAACATGGCCAAGAAAATCCACCTTGTCTAGAAAGAATTCACATTTTGATAGCTTACCATATAACTTCTCTTTCCTCAAAGTTCCCAGAACTTTCCTGAGGTGCTCCTCATGCTCCTCTTCAGTCTTCGAATAGATCAAAATGTCATCAATGAAAACAACAACAAATTGATCTAAGTATTCATGGAAGACCTTGTTCATAAGGTTCATGAATACAGCAGGAGCATTTGTCAGTCCAAACGGCATGACCAAGAATTCAAACTGCCCATACTTGGTGTTGAACGCCGTCTTGGGAATGTCCTCCTTCCTGACCTTGATCTGATGGTAGCCGAATCTGAGGTCAATCTTCGAGAACACCTTGGCTCCACTGAGTTGGTCAAACAGGTCATCGATCCGGGGCAGAGGGTACTTATTCTTGATGGTGATATTGTTCAACGCCCGGTAGTCGATGCACATCCTCACAGTCCCGTCCTTCTTGGGAACAAATAAGACAGGTGCTCCCCAGGGTGAAGCTCCATCTCGGATAAATCCCAAAGCCTTCAGTTCATTGATATGATCTTTCATCTCATTGGCCTCCTTCGGGTTGACTCTGTAGCATCCCTTAGAAATAGGGGAAGAGCCGGGGACTAGATCAATGGTGAACTCTATGTCTCGGTCTGGGGGTAACCCAGGAAGACTATCAGGGAAGACATCCATAAATTCTGCTATGATAGGATGGGGAGGTCCGAATTCTTCTGTGATAGAGGTGTAGGTAACACACTCCATATCCTCCGGAGTTCGAGAGATTTCAAACTCCGGTTCTCCAGGTGGACTGAAGACTACACATCCTTTGTGACAGCCTATCAGCGCATGCTGCTTACTCAACCAGTCCATCCCTAGGACTACATCATAATTGGGTAAGGGCATCACAAGCAAAGGTGCTATGAATTGGTGACCTGATATGGTGATAGGGCAATTACAGGTCTCAGTGATGGGTAGGGGTCCTCCACCGGTCATGACTCTACAAATCTTCTTGCTAAAGCCCGTATCTATGTGGTGTGCAGAGATGAATTTTGTGGATATGAAACTATGTGATGCTCCTGAATCAAATAAAGCTAAGGCAGGATAGGAATGCACATAAATGAAACCTGCGATGACATCAGCTGTAGGTTCCTGCTCTGGATCTTGTTCCTCTGCTGCTAGGGCAAAAGCTCGCCCAGTCTTCTGTTGATGCTGCCCAAACTGTTGTTGTTGAGTGGGCAAAATCACAGGGGGTTGCACCTCCGTCCGAGAAGTTGATGGATCCGCCGTTGTATTATGGGGACGGTCGGCCAGCTGCCGAGGTGTAGGATCCGGACTTGATTGGGGAGGTGGTGTATGATAGGGTGAAGATACCCCATCGCCAGCAGGATTGATATTGTCAGTGGCCATTCTCTGGAAGGTTTAGGATATAAACATAAGCAAGGTAGCCAATCTATAATCAAACAAAAATATTTAATTATAATATATTTCGGTCCTATGTTGTGGCAAATTATTGTTCTAGTATTCTAAATGTCTCTAAATAGATTTTCCTAAGTCGTTGATTAGACCTGCATGGGCCACCACTAAAAACATGTCACGACCCGATCCCAATTACTTGGAACGAATCGGATCATGCCCAGCCTGCACCGTTGATGAGACGGCGGCAGTAAGCTGTATCTCCATATGCAGGTAATCAACAACTCAAAATAATTTGCCACAATCTTTGTTATTCGATAAATTAAAACTTAAACCTGTCCAGTACAAAGTATAAACATAAACCACCAACTGAAACAACATTGTTTTTAGACAAAAACTATCAAACTGGAAAAATAACAATCTAAAAAGAAGCAACATCATCATCAGCGCCATCCTCAGGAAGAACAGCGGGGTATAGCTCAGGGTCATAATAGCTACTAATCAGTAGCTCTGCATCCTCAACAGGACCTAAAAATATAGTCTCCAGTCAGGAGGGAGCAAAGTACAAATTCATGATATTTTTAACAATTAAAATTAATAATGGAAATATGCACTTTTAAACAATTTAAAATAAATGATTTTCCAACAGTTAAAATAGTGAAATGTGAATAGGTAATGAATATGACCGGATTGGGTTTGTTACAGTAATATCCTAGTGATATGGTATGGCTTATCCCCGTGTGTTTGAGGGGTAAGCAAATACAATCAGTTATACTATTGGATGTGGTCATATCCACTACACTACTCTCCCAGTCCCCAATAGTTACAGTAGCTACAGTCATTATTCTCAGGAGAATTCCGTGTTGTATCGTGATTTAAAATGCATTAAAACAATTATTAACTAATTGTAATCTACCACAAACTTGTACTTGCCTCAAAATGACTTGACTGGATGGGTCGATACGTCGGAACGAAAATCAGGTTCTTCCTTGAAATCCTACATTTGGAAATTTTCTCAGAAAACCAATGTTACCAATGACGCTAAACTAGTTACAATCTCTAGTTGTGTCCTAGTCAATTTTAGTCTTTAATTAGCTAACACAACCAAAACGCTGTTATTAGTGCGTTACAATTAAGAATATCAATTGATATTTAAACCTTTGGGAAAAACTTGTATTTATCAGGTTTTGCCGTTTATTCAGAAAAACTTAATACTTTTGATAATTATATAAAAATATGTTTTTCCTTTAAATGAGAAATATATGAATTTCTATTTTAAAATTTACAACTTAATTTTCTAAGTGACAAAACATTAATCATTATATTCTTTTAAAAAATACAATAATTAATTATTATTTTATACTACGTTCCCATTACCAAAATCATCCAGAAAATAAAAGAAACATAAATAAAACCTAAGCTATTACAACTCCACAACCAGAATAGGCTTATGCCCTTACATTCCCAAGAATTAAAATAAGAGAAAATTCGTTAGTCCTGTAAACTGCCTATAAAATTAAATATAAATAATATTTAATAATTAAAATATAAAATATTATTGAGTCTCAGAACTGGTCCAATCGTCATTTTTATAGCTAATGCCTCAACGTCCGGACGAAACCGGTTTCGTTTGCTTTTAGCCGGGGCCCATTGACCAAATAGGTCGTCGCCCAATAAATCCAGAAATAGTATTCTTTTTCGAAATTCATTTTAAAATTATATAATTAAATTTTTATAGAAATTTCGGCAGCATTCCCTCTATTTTCGGGATAACCCAAAACTGGGAAACTCGCCGATTTTTCCTGCAAAATAAATCCCAAACCAGGGATACCCAATTTTATATATAAAAACATCTAATAAATCATTTTCCGAAATGAATTCAGAATTCCCGAACAAAATCGGAATTTCCTGAAACCAATTCGAAATATCACAAAACCAATTCCCACACCAATTCAAACCCAAAAACCTTTTTAGAAACAAGATTCTTCTAAAACCAAAAATAATCACAGAAATATTTTCGAAGGATTCGGAAATTCCAGAATCGGAAAGATCACAGAACCAAACTAACAGCATACCAATTTTCGAAGAAACTTCGGAAAATCGAAATGGTAACGTAATTGAAACGTAGCCAAAAATCCGAATTCCCGAAGGAATCGGTGGACCAATTTCATCACAGACTAAGAGGAACTATGGGACTATCCAGAAATTACCGAAATTTGACGGAATTCGAAGTGATGTCTCGGACTCGAAACACACCTCGCCGGAGTTCGGCTGCGTGTACAGCACCAACGAACGGAGAAATTCCAGAAGAGAACTCAGAAACTCAGAGAAGCGTCATGGATCTCAAGAACGCGGAGGGACAGCGACGAAGGGGGTCGCCGAGGTTGCGGGGAACAGCGCACAGCAACGGAGGCGGGGCGCGACCGGGAGGTCGCCGGACAGGGCGCGGCCTAGGGCGGCGCCTGGGCTCGCGGGGACCGTCGGCAAGGGTACTCCGGACTCTGGATCGGCCTGGAGGGTTGAGCCGCGTCAGGGAGGGGCCGGCAGTCGGGAACTGACCGGAGCTCGGCAGGGATCGAGGCCGTCGGCTAGGCTCTGGAGAGGGTTTTACTTTGGTGAAAGGAAAAGTGAGGAGTGGATGATGGAAAAGGATGGGGAAAGGGTTTTATAGGAGTAGGGAAGGGAGATCATCGGTCTCGGCCGGTTACAAGAGGTTACGGGAAGTAGGAGGGTCGGATAACCGAAGGACTTCGGTTCACCAACAGAGAATTAAGAGTTATCTCTCTCTCTGTCTCATAAATTAAGGAATAGATTTTATTCTAACAAATAAGCTAATGGGTTAATGGGCTAATGGGTTAAATCCTATTGGCTTATGGGCTTTATGAAAAAGGAGCTTTGGGCTCTAAAAATATTGGTAAAAATGGCTTTAAGGCTTTGAGAAAAATAAATAATTTGTTTTCTTAAAAAAATCATAACTAATTCAAACATATTTTAAGTTCAAATAAATTCAAACCGGGTTCATGTCTGGGCTAACATATAAAAGTCTAATCAATTTATTTTCTTGAACATAATAGTAATTTTATTCTAAATAACATAATATTTAATTAATTAAAAAAATTACATGTTTTGATAAAATTTTTAGTTTTAATAATTTTTCTAAAAATACAATTTCCTAAATTAACAATTAAGAATTAATTATATTAGCTAATTTAATTTATATAAAAAAAATAATTTTCTGAAATTACGGGTTTCACACCCAACCTTGAACAGAATAAAATGAGCAGACTTCGTCAGTCTGTCCACGATCATCCAAATAGCGTCCTTGCCACTGGGCATACGCGGTAAACCAGAGACGAAGTCCATGGTGATATGCTCCCACTTCCATTCCGAAATAGGTAAAGGCTGGAGTAGTCCTGCTGGTCTCTGGCGCTCTGCCTTCACTTGCTGGCACACAAGGCATCTGAAAACAAATCTGGCAACCTTTCTCTTCATTCCATACCACCAAACATACTTTTGCAGATCCTTGTCCATCTTGGTAGACCCAGGATGAATAGAATACTACGACTGGTGGGCTTCCTGCATCACCTCCTCCCGTAAATCTTTGGGCACACACAACTGAGTTCCGTGCCTCAGGGATCCATCCTCTGCAATGGTGAAGTCGTCAAGCAATCCTGCCTCCGCCTGAGCTCTAAGACATCGGAGTCCCTCATCAAGAAACTGGGCCTCCTTGATCTTCTCTAACAGTCCTGACTATATTTGCATGTGCATCAGCTGTCCTCCTACTCCTGGTAGAACAATCTCAATCCCAAGGCTCTCAAGATCCTCCAGAAGATGTCGATCCATAGTGAGATACATAGCAACAGGATATCGACTGAGAGTATCTGCTATCACATTCGCCTTTCCAGGATGGTACTACAGATTGATGTCGAAATCTTTCATGAGTTCCAGCCATCTGTGCTGCCTCATATTCAGCTCCTTCTGAGTAAAGACATACTTCAGACTTTTGTGGTCCGTGAAGATGTCCACTCTTTTCCCATACAAATAGTATTTCTACAGTTTCAAGGCAAAAATGACCGCTGCAAGTTCCAAGTCATGTGTGGGATAATTCTTCTTATGAGGCCTCAACTGTCTAGAAGCATAATCTATAACCCTCTTGTTTTGCTCAAGCACACATCCCAAGCCTTTTCTTGAAGCATCACTGTAGATGACGAATCCTCCTGGTCCAGATGGCAAAGCTAGAACTGGTGCCATCGTGAGTCTTCTCTTCAATTCTTCAAATGCTGACTGGCAGGCGTCGCTCCAAATGAACTCCTCGTCCTTCCGCATAAGCTTGGTCATCGGCTCTGCTATCCTGGCAAAATCTTTTATAAACTTCCTGTAGTATCCTGCTAGACCCAGGAAACTACGAATCTCTGCTACTGACTTGGGAGGTGCCCATGCTTCAACTGCCTCAATCTTCTTGGGATCCACAGAAATCCCCTCTTCAGTCACCACATGCCCTAGGAACTCCACTCTGTCCAAGAAAAACTCATATTTCGAGAGTTTCCCGTACAGCTTCTCCTTCCACAGAACCTTCAACACAATCCGCAAGTGCTCCACACGCTCCTCCTCGGTCTTTGAATAGATCAAGATGTCGTCAATGAAGACTACAACAAACTTGTCCAGATACTTGTGAAAAACTTTATTCATCATGTTCATAAATACTGCTGGAGCATTGGTGAGTCCGAACGACATCAGTAGGAACTCATACTGGTCGTATCGGGTATTGAAAGTTGTCTTCGAAATATCCTGCTCCCGAACCTTCATCTGGTGATATTTCGACCGAATATCAATCTTGGAAAAGACCTTCGATCCACTAAGCTGGTCAAACAACTCATCAATCTGCGGCAAAGGGTATTTATTCTTGATGGTGATGTTGTTGAGTGCACAGTAATCGATACACATCCTGACCGTTCCATCCTTCTTGGGCACGAAAAGTACCGGTGCTCCCCAGGGTGAAGCACTGGACGGAATAAAACCCTTGCCCTCCAGCTCATCAATCTGGGCCTTCAACTCTGCAGCTTCCTTCGGGTTGATCTTGTAGCAATATTGGGACTTCGGCGCTGATTCGGGCAATAAGTCGATGCTGAACTCCATATCTCAATTTGGTGGCAATCCTGGCAACTCCTCGGGGAAGACGTCGAGATACTCTGTAATAAGTGGATGCGGCAACTCCTGGTCCTCTGCAACAGCTCCAAAATAAACTTCCTCTGGCCTCTCTGTAACTCGCCTGCTGATCTTGAACGGTAGAACTCCTGGCGGGCTGAAGATCACCTTCCCCTCATGGCAGTCTATTACGGCAAACTATTCGCTCATCCAGTCGATGCCGAGGACTATATCAAATTCGGGCAGTGGCATCACTGGAAGTCGAGCTCTAATCTCTCTCCCAGCAATAGTGATAGGGCAATCCACTATCTCACTGACTGGCACTACCCCTCCTCCTGTCATATTTCGATAGTTTCTCCTAGTGGGCTTGGGTGTGAAGCCATGTCTATGCAGAAACTCATATGATACAAAGCTATAGGTGGCTCCCGAATCAAATAATACAATGGCAGAAAATGAATATAAAAGTATAGAACCTGTGATCACATCTGGCACTGCCTCGTCCTCCTCAACTACAGCCATGACGTAAGTATGTCCCTACTGCGGTCCTTCTCTCTGCTAACGTTGTGCAAACTGCTGCTGCTGAGTGGGTAAAGCTGGTCCTCTTTGTGGTGCAGCTGGTAGAGCTCTGGGTGGTACAGGTGGTGGTCCTCCAGCTCTTCGGGGTCCTCCTGCTAGTCGAGCTGTAGTCCGAGCGCAGTCCCTCATCTGGTGTGCATCTGATCCGCAAAAAGAGGCAAAGTCCCAGCCTCTTACGGCACTCATCGATATGGTATCCGGGGCGATGACAAAAGGCACAATTAGTCGCCAGATGCTGTCTCTGATGCTGATGTGTAGGAGCTCTGGCCGGACGGTGATGCTGCTGCTGCTGCGACCTCGCCTGGATCTCGGTCTGAACCCTCTTCGCTGGTGCCTGAAACTGCTGCTGTCCATGTCCCGGCCACTCTTTAGCCTTGGGTCTGCCTCCTTCTCTACAGCCTGAGCAATTTTGAGGATGCTCGCATACGTCGTCGCCTGACTAATCTCCATCGCGTGTCGCAGCTCCCTGGTGAGACCCTTCTTGAATCTCCATGCTCTGTCCTCCGGTGCTCTGACTAGGTTCTCTGCGAACCTGCTGAGCCTAGTAAACTCTGAAGTGTACTGTGCAACCGTCATCGTCCCCTGCTGCAGCCTCTCGAACTGCATCCTCAATCCATCCCGCTCCATATCAGGAAAAAACTTCTCCTTGAACAGAGTTTTGAAATCTGTCCAAGACACCTGGTGCTCCGCCAACTAGGGCTCCTTCCGGTACCAAGCTCTGGCCAAGTCGAAGAGTCGTATACTAGCCACCTCCACCTTCAGGTTCTCCGGAATCTGCGCCATCTTCAAGGTCCTCTCCGTATTCTCCAGCCATTCGTCTGCATAGACTATCCCCTCGTTGCCTCAGAAGTCCATCGGACAGAGGTTCTGGTACTCCTTAGCCGTCCCTGGGCTCGGTGCTCGTGGTGCTGGAGGTGCTACTGGTGCCGGTACTGCCGTCTCTCGAGTCCTGAGTGCGTCGACGATGGTCGCTTTGAACTGTGCGGCCTGTTGACTCTGAGCCTCTCTGAACTGCGCAGCCTAGGGATTATGGGCCTCCATAAACAGCTGAAACATCGCCATCACCTGGGCGCCGTCAAACAATATCGTCGAAGGTAGCGGCAGAAAGATCGGAGGCGGTGGTAGAAGCTGATCTGCTGGAACGTCTGATACGGCCTGATCCGAGCTGCCTGCAAGCCCGGGCTGATCCGCGGTCTTCCTCGTAGTGACCATCCTGTAATAGAAAAAAAACTTCGTTGATTGACAAACCCTAAAACCTAATAAACAATATTTTTAAAATATAAAAGCACCTGATAAACCTGATAAACCTAATATACCCTTATTTTCTAATTTTTTCTATGTTGTGATCAAGTTTTCCTAGTGTAAATCAAGTCCTCCAATAGTACGCTAAGATCTAGGTACCATTAGGATAGACCTGCATGGGCCACCCCTAAAAACATGTCACGACCCGCTCCCGAATAATCGGACATGAGTCGGACACGCCCAACCTTTGTCGCTAGACACAACAAAGTAAGCTGTACCAATCTAGGGAAACTAACCAGATATCAAGACAAGTATGAAAACACAACATCTATAAATGTGTCCCAACCCAGAGTAAAGTACAATCTCAGAATTTATTACATTCCAGCAAATAAAAGTAAGTCTACTAGTCTCAATACAGGAAAATATAAAGTGCTAAAGCTAAAGATCTAGGCTTCTGCAGCCTCTAAGTCACAAGCAGCTCCAACTAGCTCTCCAACATCAACTGGCTCTCAGCCATAATAAGTGTCGCACAGGGCCTCCAACTCACCTGCAATATATCCTATTCAGGAGCGGAGCAAGTACAGTTCTAGGTAATGAATAAGACATCATGATATAAAAGTACAAGGAAACATGGTTTGAAAAGTACAAGAAAGAACATGGTGAATAAAGTACATGAAAGAACATGGTGTATAAGCACATGAAAGAACATGGTATCTAAGAACATGAAAGAATATGGTATGTAAGAACATGAAAGAACATGGTATCTCAGGAATCATATGAACTAAGTACATGATATATCTCCTGAATATGTATGTACAATATTTGAAATATAACTAAATATGTGACCGGCTAGGGTAAGCACGTGAAAGCACATGAAAGTACATGAAAGCACATGAATGGTACGGCTTAGGACCCGCGTGCACGATGCGGGGTCTAAGCTAAACACACCTGAGTTGTTTCTTGGGTTTGGTCACATAAATAGTATATTTCTCCACCCCAGGTACAAGTAATAAGAACAAGGAACATGAGCACCAGAAATACATGTCGTGTTGCAGTGTGTCAATCAAGGAAGCACAGGATATAATAAAATATACAAGACCGTAGAGTGTACTTGCCTGGCTCCGAAAAAGTACAGGTAATCAAGGAGACTGGATATCCTCCTGTATTTAATAATGTGTACAAGTTGATTAATTAACAATATAGATAGATATTTATAGTCTAGAAAGGCCACTAACATATCTTTGGTTTCAACTAATCAACTCTAACTCCTCCTTTTAAAATAATATAAAATCCAATTATGACTTAAACATGAAACATTCTATCATCCATTTTATACTTGCACTTATTAATGTTTTAGGTATACCAAGACAGTGAACTTGAAAACCAAATCAATGGTTCAAATCACAATTTCAGAGTCTAATTGTCCATTCTAAAACATTAATATATAATGCAATTATTCATAGGTTACACTGAATATTTGTTTAGACAAGATTAGTCAAAAGTAATTAAATTGATTATTGACTTGGAATTTCCATACTCTAATGTAACTACCTACCTAGATAAACTATCTGGCAGTGAGTTGACAGTCTACAAGGACTCAGTTTAGGTAGGACAGCCACAATACAATCTAGGTTTTCCATTTCCAGGAAAACTAAGATAATGTACTGCTAAGAGGAAACACTGATTCAGGTATTAAACATATCCTATGGACTGTAAATCAACCAAACATTGGTCTTAAATTACATCTTAACTCAACACTAGCTATACACTTAAAGTTCAACCTTTGAACAGTCTCTAACATGGACCAAAATACCAACTATAGGTATTCAGCTGTTAGCTCTGTGCATATGATCCATAACAGACTAACTAAACTCAAATTCAGTCCTACATGTATCCACATATCAGTCCAGTAATCTTCAACCTAAACTAGAAATTAGCTAAATCGAGTAGCAGGAAAAATACAGAGAATCACCTGTCCAACCAATCCTTAACTCGATGCTAACAGGTTCATTACACTGCTACAAGGAAAACTAAAATCCAGAAATGTGACAACTAAACTGCTTGATATCTATCAGTTCAGTTTGACATCATGCTCAAGCATTACAAAATGCATCATTTGATATCTCATTTCTGGATTACACTGAGGCAACCACACTACTGTTCAGTTCCATCTATACATTAGTTCAACCATACTAAAACCAATCCTTCCCAGGTTTAGGACTGACACTATATCAACCCATAAAACATGACTTGGTTCCATAGGGCAGGACACAGCTACCATAACTCAATCAACACAAATTTAACTCAGGTAAACTGCCACTTCCATATAAAAATCAAATTACCATCTCAGCTATCATTCAGTTTCAGCAAGATGGAACTAAATACTAGTTAGGTATCAGTCTTAGAAGGAATTTCAAAAAGTATAATACTGACCTCAACTGAATTTGTAAAGAATGAAATCATCCCAGTCTAATATCAAGTTCACTGATTTGTAGAGAACAAATCAAATGTCTGAATGAACAGATATACACAATAGCTCCAGGAAAAGATTCCTTGAGGAAACCTGTTACTGAAATAATATGTAAAAGCTTCTAGGACCAGATACCCAGCCTAGTCCATCATTAAATGATATTCCCAGTAATTTAGGCTATTATAGTCAGCCCCATCTATCAAGACACCCACTAATTAGCCAAGAGTTTAGGTTACTACCTAAAGTTCAGTCCAATGAGCTGATAAAAGGTCCACAGATGGATATACTCAATTTCAATTTACCAAATTGGTCACAACTCAAACAGTATAGCCAACCATGATTCTAAATTACTGATACCAACTCAGGATTATTCCTACACTCTGTTCTTACCAATCCTTAATATTCTAAAATGTTTTAAGGGACTGCACTTGATATAAAACTTGCAAGTTTCACTGAAATAGGGCTCTATATCAATTCAGTCCATAAAACAAGTTAACCAATTGTCTTAGCAATTGATTCAGTCATTTTAAATAAAAAAACTGATACATGTCAGTTCTCACTGAAATCACATAAGCCTCCATCAGGATCCTACTGTTGAATGTAAACTATTAAAACTCATAAAATCATGGAGTTGAATCAGTTACCTGAAGAATCTGATCAAGGGTCCCTGGTCTTATGAGATGGCACGAGCTACTCCCACACTCGATCCAGCTCCTTGTAGCAATAGATCGAACACTAACGACTCAATTTAACAAAAGGAAAATCATTCCTAATAGGTTCACAAATATCTGAATCCAAATTAATGAGGACAAGACACTCATCTGATACCTGACTCAAAAGTTCAATGAATGGTGTCCACGTAACCAAATCAGGAGCTCTTGATTGAATTTTTTTGATGAAGAAGAATCGATTGAATCAATCACTGGTTTATCAATTCCAGATCTGATTAACAAGAGAAAATTGGTGGGATGAAACCGATGTTCTTAATTCAAATTAAAGTAGAATATGATATGATCTGGCTTACCAGAGTTCGTCGATGAGAAGGAAGGGATAGAAGAATTCACCAAGCATGACGAAGAACTCTGGATCCTTCGTTCAGTCGACGATGAGGATGCTCCTGCTCACTGCACGTGGATAGTTGAGAACTCCACTGCTCTGTTACTCCTTCTCGCCATAATAGATTCTTCAATTTGGGGATTAATCTCAGGAAAAAAAGAGGATGGAGAGTACAATTTGGGAGAGAAGAAGGAGTTTAGATCTGAGAAGAATGGGAAGAAATGATGATCGGTACTGCTTTAATAGGCAGTTAGGAAAATTTCAAAAATGAAGAGAGAATTTGGAGGGAAAGGATGGGTTGTTAGAGCCATGTTCTTTCTCAGCTCAACGAAATAGAGAAGAGCTCATCCTAACTGTTGAAGTTTGAACTGACCTAAAAAACCAAAGATTGAATGGGCCTAATTAATGGGCCAAGAAATAGCTATACTTAAAATTAACTAAACACAATACTCATCAGTTTAAAATAGGCTGAGAAGGGAAAGCCCACTTAAGGAAAAATAATAAAATAAAATTTTATTCAAGGAAAAGGTTTAATATTATTGATTTTAAAATTTTATATATAAACTGAGAGGTGGAGTTACAGCAGTTCATCATGTGTGTGTGTGTGAATACTAACATGTGTGTGTATGAAACTAACATGTGTGTATAATGTGTATAAGTGTGAGTAAGCTAACAGTATTCAATAGGTGAAACAGTGTCAAAACAATAGCTATTTAGTTCTCAGTGTTTAGTGTGCTAGTGTGTGTGTGTACATGAGTGTGTGTGAGTGACATCATTGGTGAGTGTGTGCATATGAAATAGGAAAATATTGTGAGGGTTCAGCCATGGGTTTAATAGAAAAACAATGTCAATGTGAAAACAGAAAAACAGTGTACCACTGTTCTCTGGTAGCAGTGCAAGTGTGTGTGTGTGTTTCAAATCAGTAGGAAAATGTGTGAACATTGTGTTCTCAGTTTTGAGTGAAATGTGTGGTAGGTTTCAGGATTTCAAAACAGTGAATGTGTGTATAGGAAAATAAAAACAGTGTATTAACTCAAGGAAATACATATGACAGTTTTCGGGATTTCAGTCCAATAGTAATTCGAAAACCAACGCATCTAGCTAACATGAAACCTAATCATGTACATTAATCCTTACATATGTAGACGAACTTATCATGGTGAATTATCATTTAGAAATCAGTTGAAATTACATTTAAAATCTCAGAAATTCAAACAATATACTGTACATCAGAAAAAATTAGAGAAACCTGAATTATGAATTGAAACACAATGAAATACATGCAAAATAGGTCAGGGTAGAGTCGTACATGTGTCCAGAGTCCACACGAGTCCTCACGTGTCCCTACGACTGGATACGACGTGTCCAAGTCACGAACACACACAGACACATTCGCGTGCACAGACTGCATCGTGCTGCGATGTAGTCGCCTCGTGGATACGACACGTGACACATCATGCCATGTGATCACGTCCACGTGTAGCCCAATACTAGGGCTACACATTGGATCCATCATGACGTATCCACGACGTGTCAAACGTGGACATGAAGCCCGTATCAGACAGAGTCAACACGTTTCACACGCCCAGAGCAATCCCAATACACTCGACACCACGTGTCCGACACACGACCATTCGATACGAGACTTGGAGGCTGACGTGTCAGTCATTGCCCCCTCCTCTGTGCCAAACCATAGGTAGCCACGTGTCCTGTGCAGTGAGCACGAGGCCTCGAGCAGCAGGGCACTACCCTAGGCTGCTACGAGCGTGTTTGTGTCCTGTTTGGACACGAATACGGCTCCAAATTGGACACAAATCATAAGGAAAATATTAAACACATGTAGATCTATATTTCTATTCAAATACATTTTTAAAACAGCAATAAATTACTCTTTGAGGCATTTAATCAAACACTTGGAAATAGATTATGATATGTGTCCGATACGGGCACGAAACTAAATACAATTGACACCAAACCTTCACTACAGCTAGGGGACACCTAGATCTAGGTTAACATGCAAAGAAAACAGAATTAAGCTATAATTTGAAGGGTTTACCTATAGGTGGAAATGACCAAGAAAATACTACTAAAATACAACATTTTAGCGACGGCCCTATCCGTCGCTAATTGAAGTTACCGACGGATTACCGACGGATACTGTAAAACCCCTAAATTTCTACTATATTTTTTTCAATTTTGGTACTGATTAAAATTTTTGTATTTTACGTCGCGTAGTCGTATTGTATGTTGTGCGCAAACGGCGTATTTCGTAATTGCTCGTCGAGTGCGAATATGTGCGAGCGTACATATTTTTAGAAAAAATATTTTTATTTTTATTTTTATAGTTCAAAATAATTTATATAATAAATACTTTGCTATCAAACAAAAAAAATGCTAAGTTTGTTCTTTTCATTTTAAAGGCCCTTCAGTTATAAATAATAAATAAATAATTTTTTACTGAATACTTGAAAAGTATATTTATGTAAATATTATTTGTGCATACATATATATTACGTAAATATTTATTAGTTTATTTTTAAATAATAATGTTATTTTCAAAATTATTATTATTAGTATTTTTGGAAAACATATTTTTAAAATTTTTGTGGCAATTTAAATATTGATTTGATTTTGTGGATATATTTAAATAGTTAAATTAATATCTATAATTAAAATTTGACTTATCTTATTTAATTTTAAACTAAAAGAAGGAATTTAATTAGATTTAAATTGAATTTGTATTTTGATTTGGATTTGATTGATTTTGAATTGATTAGTAGCAAATTATCTAATTGGGTTTAAATTAATTCCAATCCTTATCCAACTGAACATTTCCATATCCTATAAAAAGGCAGGTACTCCTCCATAAATTGTTATCATTCTCCACAAATATTTCTCTAACCCAAATCCCGTGCATCGTGTCCGTGTCCTCCTCCCATCCACAAATTATTCCTTCTACATATACAATGTTTACACCACATTCGACAAACCCGAACGCTGACTGTTCAGTATCGCGCAGGATACATCTTCTGACCCCGTCCCTGTCGTGTCGGACATTCCCCCACAAGGTACATCATAAATTCCAAAACCTATCCCTAACCCTAACCATAGTTTCCCCGTCTCCTGGCCCTATTCACGACCACCATACCCCCGTCGTGGCCGTCGTCTCTACCACTCCCCATGTCACCGTCGACTCCGCTCCAACACACCAGCCACCTCCCAAGTTCCATTGCCAGCCGTTGCAAACCCCACAGAGATACTCCCACACCATCACAGCCTTTCCCGAACTCGCCATCCCTGCGTCCCTGCCACCACAGCCACCAAATTAATCACCAGCACCACCGTCACCAAAACTACCACCGCCAACATAGCCATCGGCCACCCCAAACCCAACCATCACCACAGAGAAAAAGGAAAAAAAAGGCCAAAACCCTAACCCCAACTTACCCCGCCGGCCGCCTCGCCTCCAGGACCACGCCGCCGTCTTCAACCGAAGATCCGCGCGCCGCCGCCGGTTTGCCCTAGCTCGGCCTACACGCCGCTCTACCGCAGCCTCTTCCGACCAACTTTCGGATAGATCGTGACAGATCCGCGCCGCCTCCTCCAGCCCTCCGCCGCGAGCGGGCCTCCGCCAGTTCGTCGGTGGCCGCCGCCCGTCGCCTGCCGCTACCGACGCCTCCTTCACTCCATCCCCTCCGCCGAGCCTGACCCCGGCCAGCCGAGACCGTTGCGTCTCCGTTCCAGCCCAGCCCCCACGGCCTTCCGCCCACGGCGCTTCGTCGCCGACGAGCCGGTCGAACCCCTGTAAGCTCTCCCCTATCTCTCGATTTCTCTCTCTCCCAACCTCTTCTCCCTCTTCTTTCCTCTCTCACTCACTTTTTTTTTAATCTCTCTCTCTCTCACTGTCTTCAGTTAGGAAAGAAAAGTACACTATATATTGTTATTTTATTATTATTATTATTATTATTATTATTATTATTATTATTATTATTATTATTATTATATTATTATTATTATTATAGTTATTATCATATTATTAGTTTACTTATTATACTCTTATGATTATTATTAATTTCCTATAAAATATATAAGGTATATAGTTCCAAGTATTTTTACATTAATTATTATTATTTTATTAATTTTCAGTAGTTATATTATTATAATTATTATTATGATTGTTATATCTCATTTTTATATCTCATAATATTTACCTAAAAATTTATTCTACTAGTAAAAATAGTTCAAGTATTGTTTCTACAAAATCCTTTTGAGTAAGGAAAACATATTTTTAAAGTAGTAGAAAAATTTTCTAAAATAATATAAATTACTCTTCTCCTCAAATTCCAGCTAGTTGTCAACTTTATTTATGACTAAATCATGTTTTCCTATTTTTTCGTAACCTCGAACCATTACACACCGAACATGGCTATTGGACAATCTAAACTTGCCAGATTTTTGCACTACACCCGGCATCACACCAGGCGACACATCAGGCAAGACACCTTGTATTTACTGTTTAAATTTTTTGCTCAATATCATGCATGCTTTATAATTATTTATTTCTAACAAATATAAATTGTTATTTCAAAACTTTATGTAGTTGCAAATTACTATACTTAGTTTTCGTTATACATTTGGCCTAGAGTTAAGGGACCACCTTTGTTTGTGTCGCATTCATTGGCCCGACACCTGTGTGCCACGATGTCACGTGTCTCATATAGATTCGAACTTGCGTACCGACCGTACATCGGTGCGTACAGGACGAGCGTTAGGATATAACTGCTAATATAGTTATCTAGAAGACTTTGCGGTTATTAGAAATATTGTGGTGTGGATTCAGCACGAGTAGTACATGGGGAGGGTGAAGACAGTTATTAGGCGCAGGGGCTTTCACACATTTACTTTTCTCTAGCTGCCATTTGTGACTCAGCCGAGAGCTAGTACGTCGTGCACTTATTTATTTTTCTCTAGATGCCACTAGTGCCTCGGTTGAAACACAAATGTGCCGTATATTTATTTTCCTCTAGCTGTCGTTAGTGACTCACCCAAGAGCTAGTGGCCGTGCATTTATTTTTCTCTAGATGTCCCTTAGCTCTCACTCGAGTACTATTGGGCCGTGCATTTACTTCTCTCTAGACGCCACTAGTGCCTTGGTTGAAACGCTAACGCGTCGTATTTCTAGTCTCGGGAGCCCTTGTGTGGAACGTTGTCTTCAAAGTGCATTACACATAGAATGGTTAAGGACCTTTATCTGTTAGTCGTATATACTTTTCTATTGAGCTTTTATTTATTTAGTTATTGGCATAATATTATGTGTCTTGTTACGTCCCTCTGAGGACCTGGTTATCTCACAAGGTGTGCTCTAGTTTTTCGCAGGTGTTCTAGCTCTAGCCGTGACCATCTCTATTTCTTCGAGGATGATTGCACTTGGATCGTCTTCGCTTCGCTCGCCAAATTTATTTTTTTCTCATGTATTTTCCTTTACTTGTTGGTAGTAGATTTGTCTCCGCCCAACATATTGTATCAAGACAATTCATTATCATTATATGATATCTTTTATTCATTTATTTCTGTGTGGATGAGATTAGTTATGGTTCTACTGCATTTTACAGCTTACGTATATTTATTATACGGCTGACATGTCTACGTTCCTAGTCCTACGTATTTTGGGACTAGAGCGTTACATGTTTTTGTGGTGGCCTATTCAGGTCAAGATAAATTGTTTGGTTACTTTACCGTACCAAGCAAGCCTGCGTATAGGATTAGAAGTCTAGGATCTCATTCACAAACTTGACCTCTTTCCTCAATTCCATATTCGAACTACCGTTCGACTCATCGGTTGCATCTTGCTTGATTTCTTCTATCATTATTCTTATCTTTCTTTCGTGCTTGCTAGAAATTGACCCTACTAGTTAGATGTCCCAAAACACCCTTAGCTTAATTTTTTTTAAGTTGGGTAGAATATCCCACGACCTGACATACCCTTGACCATTAAGGGAATAGAAATGGTATTATCTAGACCATAGAGACTAGAGGAATTTAACCCATTTGGTCAACCAAGCCTTGGTCAATAAACCATAGAATGATGGTATAGGAATAAACAAGACTTAGTTTTTTTATGACACTTAGACTATTCATATTGGTTCTTATTTCATCTACCCTCGTGTCTATGTTTTTACTACCTTGATTAATAATGCTAATATAGCCTAGTTTTTGCAAGCTAATTCTTTATCGAGCTTGATCAGGTCATATGCTATTGAGCGGCCGCTCACTAACATATTGTCTAATCAGAACCGGTGCATGATGGTCCGATCAACCGAGTGCACTTTGGTTCGCTTTTATCTATCGTACTATGCGGATGGAGACATAGCTAAACTTGTCCTCTAGAGTCCCATCCGCGACTGTCTTGGCATCTCCTTTTGAATTATTCGGTCGCCTTTGAATCACGTGTTCGTATTCGATAAAATCGTCATTGAACTCCTTATTGCTTTCGCCTATTAAAGGAGGACAAAGGGCGTGATACTAGAAATTTCTCTAGCTACCCTATCACCTATGACCCTCACCACTCAATGTTGCTATATTCATCCTAAACTACTCGTCTGTTGGCCAATATTTACTTCCATGACCTTCTAAATTTAGCGCTCTCCAATTTGTACCCTCAACCTACTCTCAAAGCATACCTTCAAGGTATTTAATCCATCTTCACAAATCGTTATTGCACATTCTAACTTTAACCCCCACACTTTTCCTTCTTGTGTTAACCCATGATTATCCTTGCCGTTATTGAAATCGTGATTTCCTAATGCATCTTTCGTTGAACATTGTGAATTGCTTTGTGCCTTCTTACCCCCTGCTAACCCTTAATTTCGAGGACGAAATTTTTTTAAATTGGGTAGGCTGTAAAACCCCTAAATTTCTACTATATTTTTTTCGATTTTGGTACTGATTTAAATTTTTTGTATTTTATGTCGCATAGTCGTATTGTACGTTGTGTGCAAACGGCGTATTTCGTAATTGCTCGTCGAGTACGTATATGTGCGAGCGTACATATTTTTAGAAAAATATTTTTATTTTTATTTTTATAGTTCAAAATAATTTATATAATAAATACTTTGCTATCATACAAAAAAAATGCTAAGTTTGTTCTTTTCATTTTAAAGGCCCTTCAGTTATAAATAATAAATAAATAATTTTTTATTGAATACTAGAAAAGTATATTTATGTAAATATTATTTGTGCTTATATATATATATTACGTAAATATTTATTAGTTTATTTTAAAATAATAATGTTATTTTCAAAATTATTATTATTAGTATTTTTGGAAAACATATTTTTGAAATTTTGTGGCAATTTAAATATTGATTTGATTTTGTGGATATATTTAAATAGTTAAATTAATATCTATAATTGAAATTTGATTTATCTTATTTAATTTTAAACTAAAAGAAGGAATTTAATTAGATTGAAATTGAATTTGTATTTGGATTTGGATTTGATTGATTTTGAATTGATTAGTAGCAAATTATCTAATTGGGTTTAAATTAATTCCAATCCTTATCCAACTGGAAATTTCTATATCCTATAAAAAGGCAGGTACTCCTCCATAAATTGTTATCATTCTCCACAAATATTTCTCCAACCCAAATCCCGTGCATCGTGTCCGTGTCCCCCTCACATCCACTAATTATTCCTTCTACATATACAATGTTTACACCACATCCGACAAACCTGGACGCGGACTGTTCAGTGTCATGCAGGACACATCTTCTGACCCCGTCCCTGTCGTGTCGGATATTCCTCGACACGATACATCACAAATTCCAAAACCTATCCCTAACCCTAACCATAGTTTTCCCATCTCTTGGCCCTATTCACGACCACCATACCCCCGTCGTGGCCGTCGTCTCTACCACTCCCTATGTCACCGTCGACTCTGCTCCAATACACCAGCCACCTCCCAAGTTCCCTGGCCAGCCGCTGTAAACCCCACCGAGATACTCCCACACTATCGCAGCCTTTCTCGAACTCGCCATCCCTGCGTCCCCGCCACAACAACCACCAAATTAATCACCAGTACCACCGTCACCAATGCCACCACCGCCAACATAGCCATCGGCCACCCCAAACCCAACCATCACCACAGAGAAAAAGGAAAAAAAAAGGCCAAAACCCTAACCACAACTTTCCCCGCCGGCAGCCTCGCCTCCAGGACCACGCCGCCGTCTTCAACCGGAGATTCGCGTACCGCCGCCGGCTTGCCCTAGCTCGGCCTACACCCCGCTCCACCGCAGCCTCATCCGGCCAACTCCCGGACAGATTATGACAGATCCGTGCCGCCTCCTCCAGCCCTCCGCCGCGAGCGGGCCTCCGCCAGTTCACCGGTGGCCGCCGCCCGCCGCTACCGACGCCTCCCGTACTCCATCCCCTCCGCTGAGCCTGACCCCGGCCTGCCGAGACCGCTGCGTCTCCGTTCCAGCCCAGCCCCCACGGCCTTCCGCCCACGGCGCTTCGCCGCCGACGAGCCAGTCGAACCCCTGTACGCTCTCCCCTCTCTCTTGATTTCTCTCTCTCCCAACCTCTTCTCCCTCTTCTTTCCTCTCTCACTCACTTTTTTTTTAAATCTCTCTCTCACTGTCTTCAGTTAGAAAAGAAGAGTACACTATATATTATTATTTTATTATTATTATTATTATTATTATTATTATTATTATTATTATTATTATTATTACTATTACTATTATTATATCATTATTATCATATTATTAGTTTACTTATTATACTCTTATGATTATTATTAATTTCCTATAAAATATATAAGGTAGATAGTTCCAAGTATTTTTACATTAATTATTATTATTTTATTAATTTTTAGTAGTTATATTATTATAATTATTATTATGATTATTATGTCTCATTTTTATATCTCATAATATTTACCTAAAAATTTATTCTACTAGTAAAAATAGTTCAAGTATTTTTTCTACAAAATCCTTTCGACTAAGGAAAATATATTTTTAAAGTAGTAGGAAAATTTTCTAAAATAATATAAATTACTCTTCTCCTCAAATTCCAGCTAGTTGTCAACTTTACTTATGACTAAATCATGTTTTCCTATTTTTCCGCAACCTCGAAACATTACACACCGAACATGGCTATTGGACAATCGAAACTTGTCGAATTATTGCACCACACCCGACGTCACACCAGGCAACACATCAGGCAAGATACCTTGCATTTACTGTTTAAATTTTTTTCTCAATATCATGCATGCTTTATAATTATTTATTTCTAACAAATATAAATTATTATTTCAAAACTTTATGTAGTTGTAAATTACTATACTTAGTTTTCGTTATGCATTTGGCCTAGAGTTAAGGGACCACCTTTGTTTGTGTCGCATTCATTGGCCTGACATCTGTGTGCCACGATGTCACGTGTCTCATATAGATTCGAACTTGCGTACCGACCGTACATCGGTGCGTACAGAACGAGCGTTAGGATATAACTGCTAATATAGTTGTCTAGAAGACTTCACGGTTATTAAAAATATTGTGGTGTAGATTTAGCACAAGTAGTGCATGGGGAGGGTGCAGACAGTTATTAGGCACAGGGGCTTTCACACATTTACTCTTCTCTAGCTGCCATTTGTGACTCAGCCGAGAGCTAGTGCGCCGTGCACTTATTTACTTTTCTCTAGATGACACTAGTGCTTCGGTTGAAACATAAATGTGCCGTATATTTACTTTCCTCTAGCTGCGTTAGTGACTCACCCAAGAGCTAGTGGCCGTGCATTTATTTTTCTCTAGATGCCCCTTAGCTCTCACTCGAGTGCTATTGGGCCGTGCATTTACTTTTCTCTAGACGCCACTAGTGCCTTGGTTGAAACGCTAACGCGCCGTATTTCTAGTCTCGGGAGCCCTTGTGTGGAACGCTGTCTTCAAAGTGCATTACACATAGAATGGTTAAGGACCTTTATCTGTTAGTCGTATATACTTTTCTATTGAGCTTTTATTTATTTAGTTATTGGCATAATATTATGTGTCTTGTTATGTCCCTCTGAAGACCTGGTTATCTCGCCATGTGTGTGCTCTAGTTTTTCGCAGGTGTTCTAGCTCTAGCAGTGACCATCTCCATTTCTTCGAGGATGATTGCACTTGGATCGTCTTCGCTTCGCTCGCCAAATTTATTTCTTTTCTCATGTATTTTTCTTTACTTGTTGGTAGTGGATTTGTCTCCGTCCAACATATTGTATCAAGACAATTCTTTATCATTATATGATATCTTTTATTCATTTATTTCTGTGTGGATGAGATTAGTTATGGTTCTACTGCATTTTACAGCTTACGTATATTTATTATACGGCTGGCATGTCTACGTTTCTAGTCCTACGTATTTTGGGACTGGGGCGTTACAGATACTGGGTAAAAAAATTCGTCGGGAATAACCTCATCGCTAAAACAAATCCGTCGCTAATCCGTCGCTTAGCGACTACTTAGCGACGGATTACCGTTGGCTACATCAAAACAGTTAGCGATGGCTAGCCGACGGTTTTCCGTCAACTTCGACAGTTTAAAATTTTAATATAGCAACGTTTAGCAACGAAAATATTCGTCGCTAAAATGTCGTAAATATGTCGGTAAAAAAGTATCGGAGAGTTTCTGATACGTAATATACGTCGCTAATCCGTCGGCATGCCGTCGCTATGCCTGAATTCCAGAACCAGGCCGACGGATAATCCGTCGGTAAGTCGTCGCTACCTCGTCGGATTAGCGGCGTTCTAGCGACGGATAATTCACTACACCAAAAAGGGTTATTTGAAACATTTAGCATTTTGGGCTTTGGAACAGTATATAGGTGTTTCTAGACCTTGGAACACTTGTTAACTGTTCCAAACTACTAAACTGTTCCTAAAATTAAGTTGCTTAAAATTAAATAATTTTTTTATTTTTTACAACATCATACGTCCTACTCATATGATTGATAGCAAAGTGTTCCAAAACTCTCTTTCATTCTAATTTCAACTGTACCCACCCGCACCCTCTCTTCTTATGTTGCTCGCCCCCGCGCACCTATTACCTCTATCAACAAGCGAAAGGCCACTACTGCCACATGTTCCACCATCGAATGTTATATTGTCAGAAACCTTCTAATTTTGGTATGGTAAATCCATTTCTCTCATTCCTTCTTATTCCTTCTTAGAATTTAACTTTCATTCTCTTCCTTTTTGAGCAATTTCAGAGAAGAAGAAGAAATAACAGTGGAATCGATTTCTAGGGATTAAAAACCCTTTAAATTCTTGGGTGCGTCTATCCGCACCCCAGCCATTGCTAAGGCCACCCCATCCTAAAAAAAAAATTGTAAACTTACCATTCTACCCCACTCTCCCTCCCCGCTCTCCCGACCCTCTCCCCCGCTGCTCCCCCGACCACCCCTCCACCCTCCCCCGACCCCCCCTCCCCTCCTCCTCCGGCCCCCCTCCCCTCCCCTCCCCCGACCTCCCCCGCTACTCCCCCTCCCCCCTTCCTCCCCAGCCCTTCCGCTCCTCCGACCCCCCGCTGCTGCTCCCCCGACCCCCCTCCCCTCCTCCTCCCTGCTCCGTCGACCCTCCTCCTCCGACACCCCGACCCCGCTGCTCCCCCTCCCCTCCTCCCCCGACCTCCCCCGCTGCTCCCCCTCCCCCCTTCCTTCCCCGCCGCTCCCCCTCCCCCCTTCCTCCCCCGCCCCCCTGCTCCCCCGCCCTCCTCCTCCAACCCTCTGCTCCCCTTCCGACCCCTCCTCCTCGTTCGGAGGTCTGGGTCAGAGGGCCGTAGGAGGAGGGGAGGGGGGTCGGGGGAGCGAGGAGGAGGGCGGGGGAGCCGGAGGGCGGGGGAGGAAGGGGAGAGGGGAGCGACGGGGGAGGAAGGGGGTAGAGGGAACAGCGGGAGAGGTCGGGGGAGGAGGGGAGGGGGAGCAGCGGGGTCGGGGTGTCGGAGGAGGAGGGTCGGCGGAGCGGGGAGGAGAGGGGAGCGGGGGAGGGGGAGGGGGGTAGAATAGGAAGTTTACATTTTTTTTTTTAAGGATGGGGTGGGCTTAGCAATGGCTGGGGTGCGGATAGCCGCACCCTAAATTCTTTTGGTACAGATCTAATCTCTATATCTAGGGTTTTTTTAATCTCAGTTTGGTAATTTTTGGAGTTATTGATTTATGGTCGGATTTTTGTTCTCTTCAGATTTTGGCTAAAAGTTATAATTACTAAAATAGGGTTAGGGTTAAGGTTAGGAAACATACGCATTGGTTTTCTTCAACTTATGCATTAGTTAGGAAACATATGCATTGTCGTTCTCTTCAGATTTTGGTCTAGGTACTGTCCAAGTACACGTTGGAGCCAAAGTCAATTACTAAAGATTCAATTTCTGTAATATTTGCCTTTGCTTTGGTCCAAGTACTGTGTAGGAAACATATGCATTGGTTTTCTTTCTTCTCTAAATTAGGGTTAGGGTTTCGATCTTCAACTCCAGGTGACTTTAGTAGTAGATTTCTTATATCCTTTATGATTTTAGGGTTTTTATTCTGTAAAATAGGGTGCTAAATTGTTGTCTCTGGACAAAATTAGGGTTTTATTTTGTTGATACTTAGAATTTTTTGAATCCGTGAGTTATTTCTTAATTGTTCATTTCTTTGTTAGTAAAGATTCTATTTTTGGAATATTTAGCTTTGTTTTCATCCAAATATGCAGGAAACCTATGGCTTAATTGGGATGATAAAGGAAAATTTGCAGAATCGTCAACTTGGGTATTACATTTTTTACATGATTTATGATGTGCTCCATGCCTTAGGGGCTGGTTAATGGTTTTCGCTGTTCAGAATCAGAAACACAATCCCTTTTGCTTCGCTGGTCAAGATAGTTTGGGTTATATGCCCAATTACTTATGCTCAAATAAATCATGATTTTTGTAAATCTTTACTTAAGAAACAAGGCTCGACCTAACCTCATAGGTAACACTGACACCCCTACTTTTGACGACCCTTTCCATGGTTTTTGATATTAACATGACAATGAGATGTTCTCTAGAGAAATATATCATAAGCTACAGTTTATGTTGCATAGACACAGATAAGATACGACATGATAACAACAAAGCGACACAGAACCTATTTGGTGTATCCTAGTGTAATATGGAGTGTACAAGGTGTGTCTGATATATGGCATCACTCGACCCAGATTTTCGAGTGTCCATGATTCCTAGGCTACATTATTGTTGCTCCTACTTCTACCCACCTACAATTTCTAGGTTCACGTATTTCTTTATCCCTCATACCTTGATTGTTCATATATATAAAACGTTAAAGCTTAGAAATAGGTTTTTTTTAGCTTAAATGTCATTGTTTTTATTTTTCCTAACCCCAACCCATGGAGATATTGATGGAGCAACACAATAACATGCTGAGCTAGTGGATTACAACTTGCACAGCTTAGTATCATGGACTGAGTTATTTAGTTTCCCATTAAATTAATAGTGTGATATATCGGCAAAGGCCTTAGTTTTCATCTAATTATAAACTGAGTTATAGAAAATGGCTATATTGATTCAAGATAAGTTGAATGATATTGATATTTTTCTTACTAGCCAAATCGAGTTGCAATTATTGCTAAATGCTAGCTGTTCTTTTTTTATTTTATTCAAATTGCAGGTCTAGTTGAGCTTGCAGCTACATATGTGTCTATTGTTGTATTTAATCAACTATCAAGGATCACAATCTTTCCACTTGTTACTGTCATGATATCATTTGTTGAGGAAAAAGATGTCGCCTCTAAAATAGTTGTTGAAGAACTTGAAATCAGATATTGTGACCCTTTTCTGAAAATAGTCAACTAAAAAAATTAATTCCTTGGTCTGATATGCTAGAAAAAATTGTCTTTCCTATCTGGATTATGAGCTTTATCTAGCAAAATACATGTATCTAAGTAAAAATTCTTAGCTATTTACTTGATAAATGCATGCCTAATCTTTTTCTTTGCTCAACCAGACCCAAGTAAGACAATATACATATCATTGGTCTCTTTGGAAAAAATCGAGCATAAAGGTTGACATATCCATTAGTGTCATGAGCACTGGTAATTGGTGGAATACTCGGCCTTCTCCAAGCCTTGTTCCTTTTTTCTGAACCATTTCCTAGCTTGAACTTCATGGTATGAAATCTATAAGTAGATTCTGAAGCCTACAATTTTACCTGTCAAGTTGTTCTCACCTAATAATTAGTAGGATCAAATGAAGCTCAACTTCTTAATTAGATTTTAATGCTCATGAAACCTATAGACAAGCCCTAAGATGCCCTAAAGATAGTGAAACCTTGGCAAAGAGGAAAGTATAAAATGGAGTAAGAATTGTAAGCAAGACTGAACCTTTTCATCACTTCTCGAAGGAGATAGTGAACTAATAGGGATTGCGTTTGCAATTATGTTATGCTCCATATTTCCATTAGGCATAATATACTCAGGGGTCACCAAGGTGATACCCTTGTCGATTCCCTTCTCGATCATCATTTTCAGTTAAGCTGCAGGCTCTGCAAGAATGTGGAAGAACTGATGTGAACGAGAGCATACATAATTACAAACACCGGAGAAACAAGTTCTCAAGCACTAGTGATTATTTTCACTTATAGGGTGTCTAACAATTTGCAACACTAGGCATTATCCTACCGAGCCTTTAGCAAAAAAATAGAAGAAAAAAAATGTTAGACTTTTACTTATCTTGCATTTAACTCTGGAATGTCTCTTAAACATATTTTGAAGCAGCTATCTCTTTGATTTGTGTTTAGAGAACAAAATTGTATGAGAGAGGTGCTTGATAAAGTCAGAAGAGCTTTCCTAGTAGAAGGAACTGAAAGTATTTATTTCACCCTTTGTTTGGTTGGGAGGTTGTATGTCACGCGAAAGGGATTCTGAAATGTTTTGAGTTGTCAGTGTAAGATACTTCAATACAGTTTTAGAGGGGGGGAATTATGGGAGATTCCTAAGAGCTTGATGCACTATGGTAAGGGTTGGTTGGCAGAGAAAAAGAAATACTTTCTATAAACTTCACACCTTTTCTTTTTCGGATATGTATCTTAATGGAATGAATTGGAAAAAATATATAGATTTAGAGATTCAGTTGAAAGAATTTCTATGTACCTTTTCTTGTCCAGAAACTGAGATTTGGAGCAGTGCTGTTAGTCCTCAATTCAAAACCTACACAAAGAAACAACAGAAACATACTTCAATCAGAACATACCAAAATTTGATTTTAATATGCTTTGTCAACCCAACCCCTAAGTAAGGTAAATATTCTACATGATTCTAGAAGAATTTTTTTTATAGAAACTAGCCACAAAAAGAAGACTCCATAATGTAATATATATTGGTATTTGTGTGATAGACAATTTATGATGACTAAGGTAACAAATATTGGTATTCGTGTGATAGACGATTTATGATTACTAATATACATATATGTAGCAAACCTTAAAGATTTCGTATACAAAAAGGCTAATCAACTTAACCTACTCCTACGTGACCATTGTAGGGAGACCAACCATTAAGCCTACAAAATGATGTTCTTTTTATATTTACAGACTGGGATAGAGAAGAATATCCACAAATGAGATAAATTTTCTATTTGACATCTAGACCCTCATTAGACACTGCATTGGCAGGTGTCCTATGACACTGGGATTCCCTTTTTCGTGTTCAATAGAAAAGGTTAAAGAAAGTTCATCCAGGATAGTTGCATTTTAAAAATCAAATTACAAATTTGCAGGACAGTGACTAACACCAACAGGGACAGAGAGAACCTTATTATTAAAAGAAAAACACACTATAAACTCATCTACTTCTCGTGGTCAAGATGATTTACAACAACACTAGGAGTCAGAAAAAACATGAGGTGTTTGGATGATCTGATGGCAAATTTTAAAAGCATCAAAATCAAAATGAAATTGGAAGTTTTGAAATGCCTTCAACAATACTTTACAATATCATGTCCTGGTAGATTAACGGGCGTCAATAGAACCAATAAGAAGACTGATACTCTGATAGCTTATAATTATTCCTAATTTGATTTCTCTTTATAGTACCTCATAAAACGTGCTTGAATGTAGTGATTTATATAATAATTACAACAAAAGACTTACATAAACTTCCAAATATAGGCCATGAAAGTGCGAAAAGACAAATGAAAAAAGACAGAATTTGCAACTATTTGTTTAGTATCATAAAGCATCTTCTTCCCATGCTAATAATAACTGAATGAATGAAAACGCTCATCAAACCTATAGATTGCTTTGCAAGCCAATTTACTAGAGGAAGAAGGCATTTCGTAAAAGTCAACAATTGGACAAGAAACCTAAAATTGGACCTCATAAAGCCATAAAATAGTTTAGGGTATCAAGTTAAAAAACTGAAATAGTTGAGGAGTTACGAATAAGCCATAAAAAATAACGATATTAAAAAAATCATTGCTAGTTAATATGATTTTCAACATAAGCTTGGGATTACAGTGAAACTTATGATATAAAATGTCACTCCGGCTTTACTTCAGAATAAGATTTCAAACAAAAGGATCATTTTACACAACTTCACTCGATTTGCTAAACTATGTTATACAACAAATAACAGTCCGAAATGAAATCCAATAAGATGTGAAAGATTTTGAATTTTAGAGTTCAAATTTTGGTAACGAAAAATCTGCAGCATGGACACTAGAAAAGTCGAGTCTCGTGCCCGTGTCGTGTTGTATCATATATGTACTATTGAACATGGTAGGAACCCTCATAAATACACAAGGATGTGTCAAGTTTGATGTCATGCATATATCTCCGTATTATTATTGAGCTGTGTCAGCATTTGTCTTCTTGCAACATTGTGAACAACCAACACTTTTCGAGTACTACATCAATATGAGAAACCCTTTCAGTACTAAAGCCATAGTATATCCCCCAACCGTGGAAAGAAACCCCATATCCTATAATCAGTACAAGATAAATAGGTAACAACCAAGCTGATACTTCACAGTTTTTAAAAACTAGTTACCCAATAGAAAATACAACAATGACTAAATTTAGCATGAGAAGAAACAAATGACCCATGTGCCATGAGGCTTATCTTGTACAAGGTGTGTCTGACATACATATGACATAACTCGACCCAGATTTTTGAGTATCCATGATTCCTAGGATACATTATTGTCGCTCTTACTTCTACCCACCTACAATTTCTAGATTCACGTATTTCTTTATCCCTAATACCTTGATTGTTCATATATATAAAATGTTAAAGGTTAGAAATAGATTTTTTTTTAGCTTAAATGTTATTGTTTTTATTTTTCCTAAATCCAACCCATGGAGATATTGATGGAGCAACACAATAACATGTTGAGCTAGTAGATTGCAACTTGCACAGCTTAATTTCATGGACTGAATTATTTAGTTTCCCATTAAATTAATAGTGTGATATATCGGCTAAGGCGCTAGTTTTCATCTAATTAGAAACTGAGTTATAGAAAATGGCATTTACATTATTTCAAGATAAGTTGAATGATGTTGATATTTTTCTTACTAGCCAAATCGAGTTGCAATTATTGCTAAATGCCAGTTATTCTTTTTTATTTTATTCAAATTGTAGGTCTAGTTGAGCTTAAAATGGGTCTTTCTAGGTCTAAAGGACACTAAAACTCCCTATATGCAACTGGTAAACTAATAGATAGATAATGTCTAAATTTTTTCCAAATATGACAATATATTTTTTAGTCCATGACTCCATGTAATATGCTTTGCTTAGATTAATAATATAGTATTATTTTTATTTAGCTATCAAATAATTGTAGTATGTTCTCCAGTAAAATGCTAATTTCAAGATTAATGATTCAATTTGGAAACTTTTTCTTTGAATGTTATATTAAAGATACTGACATAGGAACTTCTGCCGTTTCACTTGTCAATCTTTTGTCTTTCTCCTTAGGTTCATAGGATGATTCTGCAGAATTAGCACTGCCTTTGAATATGAGATAATTTATATTGAGAGTGCATTCGCTCTAGCTCCCAAAAAGGATGGATTGGATTAGAATGATCAGTCATCCGAAAATATAATTTATTTCTTGTCTCAAATATTCACTTGTATCAGCTTTATACTTTATTACTGCTTCATCAACTTAAGCTCGTTAGCATTCAGTGATATCATCTTCTTTCTTCCGAAAATTCAGGTTTACTGTAGGTAAATCAATTCTTGGATAAACTCCATAATATTGTTGCCACATTCCAGGTTATAGTTAGCTGGGGCACTCTTAAAATGAATGTCTGCTTCGTTGTGATATTAGCTTCTTGCTATGGGAACCCTTGATTAATTTTGATCTGTAATGATGATGTTGGTGTTAATTTTCTCAAATGTGGCAGGAGCTGGAAGAACTCCTATGCATTATGCAGCTTGTGAAAGGAGTCTCAAATCCTGCAGGCAACTTACTTGCATTCTACATATTTTGTGTGCTATATTTTTTCCTTTAATTTATGCTAGTTTTGGACCCAATATGTTGTCAGATACTTATTTCCAGAGTGCTAGCCAGTTGGCATTGACTACAACAGGTAATTTTTATTTTCATCCTTATCTACTTGATGACATCTTCTAGTTCATCATGATTTTACATGTTCTATTATGTTGGTAGACAAATCAAGGGTTCATTTGAAGATTTATTTGAACCATTCATATCCCTAAATGCTCTTCCATAAGAACATTTAGTGAAACCTCTTTGGTCTTAATGTAGAACAACGATTGGAAGCAGTCATGGAGAGACTGAAACAGAACCACATTACATCAAATGTGTTGAGCCCAACACTTTTTTACAACCAGACATTTTTTAGAGCTTCAATATTTTGGGCTAATTAAGATATGGGGTGAGGAAGTATTCTAGAATTCTTATGTACTATAACAATATTTTTTTGGCACTATTCATGATAATATTGCATCTTTGCTTCGTCTCTCGTACTAATGGTAGGGGTCCTGGAAGCAATCATGATCGTTGTGCAGGTTGTCCTAGTAAGAGGACATTCAATGAGTTCCTTGATCATTTCAGGATGTTAGCACCAGATATTCTAGACATATTTACAATTTATGGATCCAGTTGCCTGCAACTTATGTATCGTATCTCACTTTCCTTTTAGGTAGCTCATTATGAACATGTACGATAAGATTTACTTGTGACTTGTTTATCTTCACCATCAATTATCAAATGCATAGACTCATCCTTGTATTTTCTATAAATGTCGATATTTCATGTTCACCTTTGCACGCTATATAATGTGTCTCGAGAATACAACCATTTTCTTATTTATTTTCTATTCCTTTCATGACATCTTATCGAATAGAGAATCTTGTACTTACAAAATAACATAGCCTATAAAATTTGTGTACTGACAGTGTGCATTATATTCCCTGTAGGATGTGGATTTTACTAAGCAAACAAAGGTTTGTAATATTTTCTCTTAGCTCCATTTTTCCCTTTGGCAAAGTGAGATAGGAACTTTCATATCTTGTTCGACGACAGATTATTATTTGCTGATATGCAATGCAATGCAGTCTCTGGCGTTGGACGCAGCATTGAGAGAGTGGATATATCGGTTGATGGTGGCCAGACTTGGACAGAAGCTCTTAGATATCCGTAGATCAACATGTCGTCTATCTCTGATTATGATATTGACAAGTGGACGTGGGTTCTATTTCAAGTCGTACATGCCGGACAAAGCATGTACAAAAGCTCAGGCTCTTAGATATCAGAAGATTAACTAAATTTTGTAATAAAAAAAATAACTTTTAAAGTTTAGTTTAGATTTTTATTTTATTTGTATTTTTTTATCTTATATACTTTTGATGAAATTTTAAAGACGAACCTTTGGTATATGTTATTAGTTGTTTTATGTTAACTATGATAGTTTGGGTTAATTTAATGGAGCTCTTGGATGTTAATTCAGGAATTGTGTAAAAAAAATTGTACAACTTATTATGTCTTTCAATGGTTATTTTAGGAATCATCAGATTTTTGGTTCAAACTAAAAATTGGAATGCGAAAATAAAATTAAAAAATATACAGGAACATTTATAAAGCGTTTCAAAATAAGCCGCCGGAACAATGCAAAAGCATTGTAAATTACATTTAGAAACGGAAATAAAACGTTTTAGGAACATTTCAAAGGTGTTCCAAAAATAATTTAGGAACACATGATGTGTGTTCCAAAATCTAATTTTATGAACGTTTGGTAACCGTTCCAAACTAAATTTAGGAACACTTTATAATTGTTCCAAAAATTGTAACGCCACTTTTAGGAACGATTATGATATGTTCCTAAAAATATTAGGAACATATAAAAATTGTTCCTAAAGGTCTTTTTTGGTGTAGTATCGTTGCCATGCTTCTGGATATCTTTCATATTTCCAAAACCTGAGCGACGGGATATCCGTCGCCATTCCGTCGCTCAGTATTTTTCCAGAACCAGGCCGACGGATAATCCGTCGCCAATCCGTCGCTAAACTGTAATTCATACAGATAGCGACGGATTATCCGTCGCTATCTTGTCGCGAGTCCGTCGCTAACTGCAATATTTTTGAAAAAAATTGCAGGAAATAGACTATTCCCTGTACGTACAGCATATCCAACATCCACCATACATAAATATAACATATCCAACATCCACCATCCACCATCCACCATAAACAAATATAACATATCCGACATCCAACATATCCAACAAATATCCATATTGCCAACAAAATATCTCCAAACATCCAATATATCCCAACATACACAAAAAATATCCAACACAATAAGCAACAAAATATCCAACACAATATCCAACACAATATCCCAATATACATAAACAAAATATCCAAAATATACACATATCCAAAACTGCAATAGTCCAAAAGCATAAGAAAAATCACTGAGAAGGATGAGGTGGATCGTCTCGTGCTCTCTCCGTCGCTTCCACTCTGCATATATAATGCTCCACCATATTTGCCAGCACTTGGGACAAGACATGGTCTGGAAGCGAGCGTCGCTGCTCTAACGACATCATGTCAAAGAGTGCCACGATAGCAGCATTCGGTACTAGGCGGGCCTCGGAAGAGCGGTAAAAAAAACCGTCCGGTGGAAGAAGGACCAGGTCGATCCGAAGCACCGGCTGCAGCAGTAGACGGAGGAGGAGCAGACGGATCGGGTGCAGAAGAAGGATGCGGATAGTGCCTGAGCACTATCGCACGCAAATTCGATACCGTCGTGGCGAGAGTCGCAAGCTACGTCCTCACATCGTCTGCGGGGGGCACGGGAGGAGGCGGAGGCAGTGGATATCTCGGAGTCGACGCCTGCAACGACTCCGCCATGCAACCTAAGCCGTACAGGCCCCCTTTCCTAAAGCCGTCGACGGATTCTATGAACACGTCGTCGTAGCGAGCGGCCATAGAAGAGGGCGTCTGGGTGGGCATCGTTTCGCCGATATTAAATAGTATATTAATAGTACCGAATTAAATAGTGGAATGAATTTTCGGTATCTCACCAAATCTGCACGCGTCAATGTGTGGGGCCATGATCCCCCTGTATGCAGACCCGCGGCCTGTCTATTCGCCTTGGCTTTCTCTGATTTCTCCTTGTATTGAGTAGTATCCATCTTCTCCAACATCTCCTCATAGTACTCCGTCCGAATCCAGTACTTCTTCGTATGCGCCGTACGAAGGTCGTACACCGCATCCCGTATCTTCTTTCCGGCGGCGGCTTTGTAGGTCCTACGGATCGCCTCCTCGCGATGGGGGGGCCACCAGAACGTCCTCTGACATACAAATTCAAATATCACGTAATTAAAAATTAACGAATTAAAGAATAATTAATAATTAACCAAAAGATATATACCCTCATCTCGTCAAGCCAGACGTACTGCCTATCCTGAGGCACCTCAGAAAAATTGAGGTAGGGGCCATGATAGTTATCCCGGATAATGCGCCCTAGAATCCGAGTAACATCCCACGAGAAAAATCTATAAAGAAGCAACGACTGGATTATTGACTTGAATAAATAAAATAAATTTAATAAATTAACTTAAATTTACTTACGATTCACCCGCGGGCCATATCTCTCGTCGGAACTCGCCCATCGGCCTCTCTGGTGGCGTCGAAGGATCCGAGGGTCCGTACATGTACTCTCCGGTAACAGGATAAAACTGAATCTGGGGGTACTCCGGGGCCCACCGTACAGTAACTATCGGGTCCGCTGCTGCATCTACTGATGCATCCGCTATTGCATCCGGTGGAGGAACGAATCCGCTAGCGGATTGAGTCGCAGGCCTCGACGAAGATGACGGTGGCACCGAGGTAGATTGACGGCGGAAAGAGTTTGTGCCCGGGCTCTCCAGGTCGGGATCGGAGGTCACATCCGGGGAAGACGGATGGCGACCATGACCGCTACCACCACGCCCACGACCACCACCACCACGACCACAGCCAGCACCACCACGAGTGCTCGCAACCATGCCCTGTAAATAGAACACATAAACATAATTAATAATATAGAAGTATAAATGAATATAAAATTAAACTAAAATATATATACCAGTAGCAGGGCGACGAGTGCCGGCCAGACGAGTAGGACTAGGAGTGACATCTGCAGAAAAAAATCATACAATAAGTAGATGATCGAACGACAAAAACATGAACTGAAATAAGAATACAGAAATTTAATTTAAACTGAATCGTCCTCGTCCTCGACCTCGGCCTCGACAAAAACATGAACTGAAATATACCGATATTTAATCATCGTCCTCGTCCTCGTCCTCGTCCTCGTCCTCGTCCTCGGCCTTGGCCTCGTCTTCATTCTCATCATCAACCTCATCCTCATCGTCGACTTCATCTGTATCCTCATCCTCATCAAGTTCTTCTTCTTCCTCTTCCTCTTCCTCTTCTTCTTCTTCTTCAGTCTCAATACTTGGGACAAGAAGCCTCTTTTTCCCCTGGTTGACATCTAAGCCTTGTGTATCAACCTCTTACTCCCTTCTACTTTCCTCAGCAGGAGATATATCAACCTCTAATTCAACATCCATGGTATCCGACTGTTGTCCCAAGTATTGGGGCTTTTCGATCTCGTCCTCTTAGTATGCTGGGTCTCCAACGTTGAATGTATTTCTAGATTTAATCTTGCATACTGCCCACCAGTAAAATTGATCTCTACGATGCCTTGGGTAGCTTGTATAGTAGAATTGAACAGCCTGACTTGCTATCGCAAACATGTCGGACCCTCTATACCTCCTGCGATGATTTATATCGAAGAATCCAAATTGTTTATCGATTCTCCAACCGATATTTGGTGTCGTATCGAACCACTCACATTTGAACATCACAATATGCATATCATATGGGGCACTATATTATAAATCTACAATATCCCGAAGCACTTCATAATAGTCAAAGTCCGGCTCGTCGTCATAGATGGTGCCTCTTATGCAAATACTAGAATCCTTAGTACTGAAGTTGTCATTGACAAATTCGACATTTATAGCATGCTGAGTTGCCTTAAACTTGAAGCCATTAACGACATAGCCTGGCCAAGTCTTCGCATGCTTCTTCGGTCCCAATGCCAAATAACGAATGCTCTCATTTGTGAGTGTTGTTTCAGGCAATAAAACCTGTAAACAAATAATGATAATTTAAATATTTTACTTGCATAGATTTTAATGGTAGCCGCAAAACATATTATCTCAGTTACTTATGTATTTTCGAAACCAGGTCGGAAAGGTACAATCAACCTCTCTTTGAAGTCCCTCATCGGTAATATCAGGTGTCCTTATTTTGACTTCATCTCTAAATACACTGTTAGAGAGAATAAAAATAAGTGTAGTCACTTACTTCACCAAATTAGAGATTATAACGAGGTGTAGTCACTTACTTCTCCAAATCTCTTACTTCTTGTATGTCATAATTTAACAAGACATATCGGTACGCGGCATCATACTCATCGTCGGTCAACCACCGTTTCTTACTAGCCCCAATAGGCTTGCCTCTTAAATTGAATATACCTCCATCCTCAACATCTTCATCATTCCTTTGAGGTCTATTTCGATTTGTCTCGACATGAGTATCAAAATAAATAGAGCAGAAGTTTGACACCACCTTGATAAGATATGCTTCGCATATCGAAGCCTCTATATGAGCCTTGTTGCCAACTTTCTTCTTTAGATGGTGTAGGTACCTAGAAAGACAAATTATCTTGAGAATTAATAATGAATTATAAAATTCCACTTACATTATATCGATTTTTATTTACCTTTCAAAGGGGTACATCCATCGATAATGAACAGATGCACCGACACGGGCTTCGTATGGTAGATGAATCGGTAGATGCTCCATGCTGTCGAAAAAGCCCAATGGAAATATTTTCTCTAACTTGCAAATTGTTAAGACAATCTTCTCCTCAAGTTGTACCATATGTTGTACTGTCAGCTTAGTTGAACAGATATCCCTGAAGAATGTAGACAGCTCGGCCAACGGAATCCATACAGCAGAAGGCAACAACTCTCTCAAAGCAATGGACAGTAATCTTTCCATAAACACGTGGCAGTCGTGACTCTTTATTTATGTTAGCTTGCGTTCATTAAGATCAACACATCTAGACAAATTCGACACATAGCCGTCGGAAAATCTTAAAATTGATATCCACTTGCAGATTAATAATCTATCTTCCTTGCTCAATATATATGGCGCTATAGGCTTAGTTAATTATCCACCAGCTTCCCTTTCTATCAAGTTTAGATAATGACGTTTGCATATCTCGTCCATGTCTTGTCTTGCTTTTGGATTGTCCTTCGTCTTTCCTTTAATATCCATGACGGTATTGAAGACATTATCGAACACATTCTTTTCAATATGCATGACATCAAGATTATGCCTTATAAGATTATCTTTCCAATAAGGCAAGTCCCAGAAAATACTCCATTTGGTCCAGTTATGGCTTTGTCCGAACCCCTCGACACGATTGTTCGATGGATCTTCCATTGCGGTGGATAATTCATTTACAACTTCCCAAATATCATATCCCGACAATGTGGCAGGAGGATGAGAAAATTCTTGTTTTTCAGATCTGAACGCGTCCTTGTTCTTTCGCCAATGATGGCTCACGGGCAGAAATTGACGATGACAGTCAAAGAAAGAAGTTTTTACTCCATGCCTAAGGCGGAACGCCTTCTTATTTTCCATACATATCGGACAAAACATGTTGTCATGCGTACTCCATTCCGACAGCATACCGTATGCTAGAAAATCATTGATTGTCCACATGAGTGAAGCTCTCATCTGAAAGTTCTGTTTCCTGGAAATATCATACGTCGTGGCGCCGATCTCCCACAGCTATTTCAGCTCATCCACCAACGGCTGTAAATATATATCGATGTTCTTCGTCGAATTTTTGGGATCGGATATGATAGCTGTCAAGAACATATAAGGAGTCTTCGTACACATTCATGGTGGCAGATTGTAAGGGGTAAGAATGATCGGCCAGCATGAGTATTGAGATCCCGACTGTCCTAAAGGGGCAAAGCCATCAGAACATAGCGCAAGGCGTACATTTCTAGGCTCTGCAGCAAAATCTGGATGACACAAATTAAAATGTTTCCACGCCTCTCCATCCGAAGGATGTGACAATTCTCCTTCGTCCTTTATGCATTCTTCGCTGTGCCACGTCATGTGTTCCGCTGTATTCAGAGACATATACATCCTCTGCAAGCGCTTCGTGATCGACAAGTAATGCATATACTTGTAAGGACGTCATTTTCTAGTTGACTTTTCTTTTCCCTGTACTGGCTTGTAACGATCCGCGTTGCAGAAGCGGCAACTTTCTAATACGCAATTATTTTTGTAGTACAACATGCATCCGTTGTGACAATAATCTATCTTCTTGTACCCCAGTCCCAGTTGTTGGACCATCATCCTTGACTTGTAGAAGTTTTTTGGGAGCTCTTTTGATTCCTTTGGTAACACCTTCTTGATTAGTTGTGTGATTCGATCATAGCAAGCTTGTGGCAAGTTAAAATCAGACTTTATATTCAGCAACCGCATCGTCACTGACAGTACGAAATAAGTCTCACAACCAGGATATAGAGGAGTACCTGCGTCCTGAAACATATCATAGAACTCCTTCGCCTCGGGATTAGGATCCTCCGGATCAAAATTAGGCCCTGTCGCATCATACACCATATCTCGTGCAAGGTTCTGCACGTCTCCATAATCAACAGAGCATTCGTCGTCTTCGAGGACATCTATTGCATCATTATCATCAAAAGCATAAGTAGCAGCTTTCGCAGCCTGTCTTTCTGAATATAATTCACCTTGCGATGACCACAGGCCGTAATCACGTACGAAACCCTTACGGGTCAAATGATCTCGCACAGTCACCATTTCTTCGTAACATCTATTGTGACATTTAACACATAGACACTTGATTTTTTTACCATCCATGTACTGAGCTTTGCTCATGGCATACTTAAAAAATACTTCCACGGCTGCCTGAAAATTATCACTCACACCAATTCTGCTCTCGTGTTGTCATTTGTACATCCATGTACGATCAACAAAGTAACGATTCATCCTCGATTTTTATGTGAAAATCTGTTTCGTAAGACAAACTAAACATAAGAATAGCCCGATACTTTAAACCATCCTCATAAGAATATTTTGATACTCCGATCGGTATCGGTATCGGTCGATACTTTAATAAATTATTAATATTAATAATTTATTAATAGCTATTTGTTTTTCGATACCAAAAAATTCGATACTCCGATCCGAAACCACCGATATTACCGATACCCTCGATGCCGATACTCATAGGGATAGTCCGATACCGATACCGGGACATGCCAAACTGTATCGGTATCGGACAGTATCGGATCGGTATCGGTCAGTATCGGGTATCGGTCAGTATCGGAGCAGGACATGCCAAACTGTACCGGTATCGGCAATATCGGATAGGTATCGGCCGATACTTTAAACCATCCTCATAAGAATAGTCCGATACTCCGATCGGTATCGGTATCGGCCGATACTTTAATAAATTATTAATATTAATAATTTATTAATAGCTATTTGTTTTTCGATACCAAAAAATTCGATACTCCGATCCGAAACCACCGATATTACCGATACCCCCGATGCCGATACTCATAGGGATAGTCCGATACCGATACCGGGACATGCCAAACTGTATCGATATCGGACAGTATCGGATCGGTATCGGTCAGTATCGGGTATCGATCAGTATCAGAGCGGAACATGCCAAACTGTACCGATATTGGCAGTATCGGATCGGTATCGGCCGATACTTTAAACCATCCTCATAAGAATAGTTCGATACTCCGATCGGTATCGGTATCGGCCGATGCTTTAATAAATTATTAATATTAATAATTTAATAATAGCCATTTGTTTTTTGATACCAAAAAATCCGATACTCTGATCCGAAACCACCGATATTATCGATACCCCCGATCCGATACTCATAGGAATGGTCCAATACCGATTTCGATTCTATACTCATAGGATTGGTCCGATCCAAAACCACCTATACCCCCTCCCCCGATCCGATACTCCAATTCAAAACCACAGATACTCATAGGAATGGTCCGATCCGAAACCACCGATACCCCCCTACCCCCTCTCCTACCCCGTCGGACAGCAAACCCCTCTCCCTCTTCCCCCACCCCGACAGCCCACCCCCGACAGCAAACCCCCACCCCACCCCCTCCCTCCTGACAGCAAACACCCAACCCCCTCCCCCTCATCCCCCCTCGACAGCAAACCCTAAACCCTACCCTGCCCCCGCCTCGCACCCAACACCATCCACCCCCCGCCCCCCTCCCTTCTCCCTCACCGTCTGCCCCCGCGACAGCCGACCCCTCCTCCCACCCGAAACCCTACCCCTGCCCTGAAACCCTAAACCCTACCCTGCCCCCCGCCTTCAACACCCTCCCCCCGCCCCCACTCCCTCCCGTCCACCCCGCCGGCCCCAGCGACAGCTGACCCCCCCACCAACCCGAAACCCTATATGTTATGCTAAACATAGAGAGAGAGAGAGCATACCTGAAAGAGAGAGACCCGTCGGAGAGAACTCGCCGCCGGAGAGAGAGAGAGAGGGGGGAAGAGAGAGAGTCTTTTTGGAGGAAATAAAAAATTCTTCCCTGTCGGTTCAATTTAAGTTAGGTTACAGTATTTAGCGACGGATTACCGACGGATATATCCGACGCTAGGTAGTCGCTAAATACCCAATAGATTGTCGGCGGAACGTCCGTCACTATTTAGACGCTAATTTATCGTGCCATTTTTTTAGATTTTGTCGCCATAATGTGCGACATATTAGCGACGGAGATCAATCCGTCGCTAAATTTTTGTCAAATTAGCGACGGATGTGCGAATAATTTTGACATAAAAAAAATTATCCATTGCTTTTCGACGGTAGTCCGTCACAAGGTAGTCGCTTGTCCGTCGCTATTACCGACGAATAATATCCGTCGCTAATAGTCTGTCGCCAAATTGTTGTATTTTAGTAGTGAAAGTCCCAAATCGATTGATTTCCGTTGCTAGCCAAATCCTCCAAATTGCTCACAAACTAAAATCACTCTCCATGAATATCAAATAGAGGATGATTAGAACCAATTGCAAAAGTTTTGGATTAAAAAGGAATTAAAATAGATTTGATATGAATTATGAAAGATGGGAATTTATATTTCCTTTCTAAAAGTTGGAATGACACAAAAGAGGCAAGAACAAGCGGAAAGGAGATTATATAGCGGGGAATACCTAGGTTGGTCGGCCAAGTAATGGCTTGGTTAGGGTTAGGGTTTCACTAATGGGCCTATGGGCCAAGTTATATTAGTCATGGAAATAAATTCCTAAGTCATAAGTCATGAACCTAGTCTTTATTTCTCTTATTCAAACTTGATTCTATATGACTAAAATTTGGTTGACTTAAGTTAGACTAGGGTCCCACCATGCTAACCAAGTCACCATAGCTAGGGTCAACATCTAGGTTGGTCTCCAAAGTCTCAACTATTCAATATCAAAAAATAATAATCACCACTTCAATAAATAAAAATAAATT